>LR812526.1:46587827-47287827 GCA_903798195.1 Danio kyathit
TGTTTTTAATGCATGTGCAGAATCTACTAATTATGTTCTTTCAGGTTTGTCACATCATTCAGTTCTCAGTGTTAAACGGTCCTTAATAAATCATTGTAATATGCTGCCTTTCTAATATTCTTATTTGTCTAGAATCAATTATTATTGGCCATAATCAAGTATTAATGCTCCTTATTATCGTCAATTCATCATGTTAGACAAATGTAACTTTCTTTAGGATTCTCTGATGAATAGAAAGTTAAAAATTAAGAGCATTTAATTTAAATAAAACCTTTTGAATCATTAGATGTGTCTTTACTGTGACTTTTGATCACTTTATTTTGTCCATGATGAATATCTCTGAAGGAGATGATCTTTTCTCAGTCTCTATATTCACTGTCTATGGGTTTGATTGAAAAATCTGTTTTTCCACCAAATATTGATTTCTACTTAACTGCTATTGATTTCAATCATCTCAAGTTAAAAATTTACATAAACATGTCTGAAAACATGCCACCTTTACTTATTTTATGTAAAAATATGGTCTACGTCAAAATTTTCATTTCAATTTTCAATATTAGTAGTTTCAAGAACAAAACAAAACGCACTTAAACACGTAAGAATAAATAGTAAATCAAGACATATCATTAAACAGCTGTATATAAAAAAGAACAGCAGGTTGTTTGTAAAATCATGCTGCAAAACGTGTGAAAAAAATATCCACGAAACAAAAATGACTAAATGACCTACTTTTGAATTTTAATATTTGCATTTAAAAGACCTACATATTACAATCTTACCACACTCAATACACCCCAAAAAATGACAGTATCGACGGAAATTGCATTTAAACAATTCTGAATTGTAATCCTCTTACCGTACAGACATTCTTCCGTCTCCTCTCGCCCTGCAGAAGTGAAACCGTGATGTCAGCTGACATATTTCAAAGACGAATCACATGACCACTTGAGTCACGTGATTCACAAAAATGAAGTTTTTTTTCAGTACTCTACTGACATAAAATGTGCAGAAATTAATAAAATTATTATTTCATGATGATTTTTATGACAATTACGCAATTTTGTGCATTTACAAATGACAAAAAAAATCTTTAAATGACGCTCTTCTCAACAAACATTCATTAAACTACAAAGTACACACCGGAAGTCAACAGTGATAGAAGTCTGAATCGTTTCTGCGAATCGATTCTTTTGAACAGCAAATTGTAGTTTGGTTCTTAAACTGTATGTACCACATTTCATGTTCTGTTTTCATAATATTTTAATAATTAATTCATATGTATAATCTAAGTAAGTGATTTGTGTATTTCCTTGTATTCAAGCTTAGTTTGTCAGTTTAATTTATGAAGCTATATTTAATTTACGTGGCATAAAAATAGCTTTATCAGCTTTAAACAGATTTTTTTTTACAAATGAATGTTCGACAACACGTTTATTCGTGAGATTTTTTTGTGAATAAATTTGTTAATAATCTCTCTCGGGCTCTTTTTGGGAACAGTTTGAACCGGTTTGAACCGACGATTTAAAAGGTCCGACTCAAAAGAACGATTCTTTAACGAGTCAGCAGCACGTCAATTTCAGTCACGTGACAGTGGTGCTGGACTGATAGTGAGCTACAGTATCAAAGTGCAAAGATTGTGTAATTTTTGTGCATTTATATTGAGATGTGTGAGCGAGTAAGACATCAGTCCTCAAACAGATCAGTTTTGTAAGCCTTATTTATTTATTTTTTCAAACGTGCACGATCAACTCTTCTGTTTTGTGAACCAAGATCAGGTAGGACTTTCATACAGCACTGCAGAAATCTGAAAGTTGGGGATAGTCACTAATTATCTACACTGTCTTGGTTGTTATCTTATTTGTAGCCATAAACCGAGCTGTTTTGTGCAATCAGTAATTTACAACGTGTTCTTGCATAATCAAAACCCGCTTTGATGTCTTAATCCTAAAATAACAATGCCTTCAACTGTCACTCGAGTTTTGTTGTTGTTTAGGACGTGTCACAATCAAGAATCAACACGGAAGGAACCTTAAAATATAAACTTGTGAATAATAAAACTGAAAACTACAGCTGTGTTTAATGGTTGAAAATGAAATGATATAGTATCACTTAAAAATGTTGTTTTCAAAGTTTAATATGTGTTGTAAACAGTAAAAGTCGAGTCTGTGGTGTTTCATGAAAAACGGCCTTAGTCTTTGTGGAGTAATATATTGATTATGACTGATTCTTAAAACATTGGTCCACCAACTGAATAAAAATACTTTTAAATGCAAATTTTATGAGTAATTGATAATAGAATATGTTTAACATGACTGAATTGAATCTTCATTCGATTTAACTTGGTCATTATTATATCAAATTCATGGCGCTTATTGTCTTACACATCTAAAAAGTGTGCACACATGAAGGGTTCAGTAATTCACATGAAATAACATATTATTTCATTAATAAAAAGCTTGTTTATTAAAAGCTAATATACTTATATTAGAATATAGAATACTTAATTATGTCAACACTGTCAGACATTTATTAAAACGTAATAAACCAGTCAATATCTGGGTCAGCTGTTATTTCTTATCACATCAGTGATTACATTTCAGGGGGGCTACGTTTTATAGATTTTCAATATTTTAAATATGCATGATAACATTTCCATTCATCTCAACAATGACAGGTCAACACTGTCATTCAATTTCTAGGGAAATGATTTGAACTTTGAACATTTTTAGATGATTTTACTTCCCTGAAGATTGAATTAGCATTTAGCATCAGCAGAAAAACTAAATGGGTACTACATAACTCCATTATGTTTTGTGAAAGAAATGTCTAAAACAGTGGTGGGCAAACTTTTTAGACCCGGGGCCACATCAAGTTTTGCAAACCAAGTGAAGGGCCACATGTCAAATTCTTCAAAAATAACTTTTATTTATGGTGGCAGTATGCATGGAACATGTAATATCGGACATAAACGTGTCACATTAATGCACATTTTTTAATAGTTATTATTGAGTCATATTTACAAGTCAAATTAATTGCAACTGTTATTTTTATTTACTTATCAATCATCATAAAACAATAAAATAGTCCCTTATAAAATATAATAATAATAATAATAATAATAATGTAGTTTTTATAGTGGAGAATAGAAAAGATATTGTCTGATAAAAATAAAAATAATTTGAATGTTTGCGTGAAAAATGCCGACTTAGGTTGTAGTCTTTAAAAACAGCTTTCTTGGCTTTTTGTCTGATATTGGTAAAGAAGTATTTTGTTGCCCATTCTTCCTTAAACACACGACATTCAGAGTCAATTTTTTTTTTTTTTTTGCCTGACTCATTTTCAGTCATTAACGATCGAGTGTATTTTAATATCCGTGTAACGCCTGCTGCTCACAGGATGAAGAAGGCACGGATTCTCAGAAGTACAAAAACACGTATATTTATTATATAACACTTACGAAGGTTACAGGACGAACAGGGCTTGAAGAAGAACAGAGAGACACGTAGACATCAACATCGACATTACCGGAACAAAGGACTAACAGAATGTGGGAACTTAAATACACAGGGGATGATGACACACAGCTGGATGACACAGGTGAAGGTGATGAAACATAATGACATGGCGGGAACGGGAACAAAGGAGCACATGGTGAGGATCACATGACGAAAACAAACACACGAGGAAGGCAGGTTGTGACAATCCGAGAGTGTGTTCTAATTTTACTGGTTGCGCTAACTGTACCACGTGCAATATTGACATCAAATGGCGTTCTCTTGTATTGCATCTACTAATTCTGAAACCAAACCGTTACTCAGAAGCACCATTTTAAAAACTCCCTCGCGGGCCGGATGAAAGAGTTTAGTGGGCCCCATATTGCCCACCTCTGGTCTAAAATGTCAACACTGTCAGATGTGAACACAATCAGATTTTCTTAAATCTGAAAAAAAAAAAAAACACTTAAATGTCAATGAAACAAACTTTGACATTTGCAATTACATGCTCACTGTTTGTTGTGATAGTTTTAGTACAGTAATTGGCGGTCAATGAGCTTGATAGTTAAAATTACTACCACTTCAACCAATTAGCACTGCCACTTCTGTCAGATGAGTATTTTGAAAAGAATTAATTTGGCTTTGTTTAAATATATATATATATTTGTTGACTATAAGTTGCTCACTAATGTGGAAATGTTAACATGATAATGTATTTTGACATGAAAACATCTTTATTGCTGCTTAATGTCTGATGGCGTTGAAGGTAAAAGGCTATTAAAAATTAAATAGTATTAAAGCACAGCTCAGTAGCTTAGTACATGCAAGATACAAATGCATAGTTTCATTTGCGTCAACTCTTTGATCTCAATTCGGGATTTTATGTATGACATTTAGGGCAAATATGTGTATAGATGGTTATGTAGGTCTGTAGATAATACAATTGATTTTGTTAAAGTTGCTCCATGTTTTGCGGCATTTAAAAATAACCCAAAAAATTCATTTAATAATATTTTATTTGTATTTAAAATATAGAATTTTATTAGGTTTAATTAGCTTTTAAATAAATTATTTAAAGGAGAATAATTAACATTAAAAACTAAACTAAAAATAGTCATGAAGAATGGCATTAAATGTTTAACGTTCTGCATAAACAAATGTCCAAACTAATTCAGACCCTGAAAATATGACTCATTGTGCATTCCTTACAAATTAGCATTTAAATAACATAATTAAAATGGCATTGTTTTCAGATTTATCAATACATCTTAGTTATTTAAATTCACCCTAGTTAAACTTGTAGAAACCCTGAAATGGTTTACAATGACTGAAATGCAGCATGTGATATTAAAACTACTTGCTAAATCTTTCACTATTCAACTGACTTCTGATTTTCTGATATCCCTGTATAAACCATAAATCCATTATGTAATAGAATCTTTATTATAGATCAAATGCTTCTTAAATCAACTCTTCTCTCAACATCATCAAATCATGTATCATTTCTCTGAGATTTCACTCCTAAATACAGCTTTCCCAAGTAATTTATGTGCTTGAAACTCCTCAATCCACTTGAAAACTGCATTATTTATCCTGAAATCCTGCATGTGTGTCCACTTCTGCCTTTCACTACTGTATGTCCTTTCTTCCGTCTGTCTCTGTTTCTTCTGTCTTCATTAGATGAGATTTCTGGCTGTCCCTCAGCTCACTTTGAGGAGACTCAATGCCGTGTTCTCCGCAGGCTCCGTCAGATGCTTCGCCAGGATGAGACTAGTCCAGTTCTGCCATAAAGGCGCTGAGGCGTTTGTGCGGGTCGGGGTGGAGCAGGATGAAGGTCAGGGGATCGTTGATCTGAAAGCTTTTGACCCCTCCATGCCCTCCACTATGAGGGAGTTTCTGGAATTGGGGCCAAAGGGAATGGACTGTGCTAAAAGGTAAACAATTTTAGGCCTTAAAAAGTGGTATTTTTAATGAACAATCCTTTTTTTGGTAATGCTTAATGTTTGGTTAACGAGCGCTAGCTGTCATTCAAAAAAATATCCAAAATGAACAACCTTAAATTTTGGGGGTAAAGTATTTGCCCATTGTGCTATTCTGCTATGCCACTGAGGAGTAGAGGTTGTTTGGAGCACCAACCAGTACAGAATAATGACGCGTGTCGATGGAAATTACATAAAAGTCACATGAATTCCAACATGACCGTTCACACTGCAGTCAGATTGCAAAACTTCAGATCTGTGTCTGATTTAATACCACATATGAAAGCGGTCTATCCAGCGGTGGACTGGGATCAAAATTCAGCCTTGTGACGGCCCAGGTTTTCACGAAAAGTGTGTGTGTGTGTGGGGGTTGACGGTCCCGGTTTTCACGAAAAGTGTGGGGAGGTTTGACGGTCCCGGTTTTTCACAAAAAATGGTGGGGGGGGGGGGGGGGTGTTGACGGTCCCAGTTTTCACGAAAATTGGGGGTGGTTTACACCGGTCAAAAAGGGTACGTCGGCCCACCGGGAAAATGCCCAGTCTGCCAGATGGCCTGTCCGCCCCTGGGTCTACCACATTTGCATGCACATGAATGTAAAGCTGCGGTCACTCTGGACTTTTCTCCACATAGACTTCCATTCATACGCACGTGAATGCGTCAGAGCGTCAAGCTTGGTGAACTCTGACCTGCAAAATCGCATCACTTGACACCGATCGAGGATCAAAACATGACCTCTCTGGACAGAAAAGTAAAATATGGACCAATCGCTTAATTTTAAAAGTCTAATCATCTTGTTTAATCCCGCCCCTTTTCGCAGCGCCCTACGACAGAATTTTGCATGCTCAAACTCTAGTGTGACTGCAGCTTTAGGCTGCGTCCGAAATTGCCTACTACTCAGTAGGTACTGCATTTGAATTTACTACTCGACCGTTAGAAAAGTACATTCTATACAATATTCCATTCACGAATTCTCTCGCGGTGCATCATGGCATAGCGTAGCGTGCATCGGATGCACACTTCAGAACCTCACCAGAAGTACTAGGTCATCGGGGTACTTCTCGCATACCGTTTTACGAATACTATAAATTCGGACATACTACTCGGCTCACATACTGTTTTTAGTGTAAAATATAGTATGGAAGTATGCAATTTCAATTTCGGACGCAGCCCATGTCTATGTGCAGTGTGACTGCAGCTTCAGCCAGAGCTACCAACCAGCAAAGGATTCTGCTGGGTCCCTCTAGCCCCACAATTTGTGATGAAAGCAGTCAAAATGGAACAAGGGAGCTCATGTACAGGACGACAAATTATAAATACTGGACCTTCGGAAGTGGGCCTAACCACATAAACCCTCCCTGGCTACAACAAAAAAATAAATCTAATAGAATTAATTTTGGGTAAATAGAATTTATACATTATAAATAAATAGAAATGAATTGATTGCAGTGTTGATTTTAGGGTTTTCATTGATTTATTTGAAGCTTTACAAGTACAAAGTCTTTATTTTTTTCAGAGATCTCTTAGATCTTCAACCCAGCTGTTACTTTAATTAATGTCCCAAAATCTGGTTTGAAAACAAAAGGAGAAGTTTATTCTATAAAACACACTACCTTTAATGATTAGAGCTTCTCCTACATTAGGCATCTTTAAAGCATCAGTTAAAACCTACCCTTTTCACACAGACTTACTCATACATTTTTGTTTTATTTTGTATAGACTTTTTTAATGTTTTTTTTTTAAATTATTACATTAATTTACTGCAGAGAATACTTGTCAAGATTCTGCTAACTATGTTTGTAATTTAATCTGTCTGTTAAGCCCTTTTAATATGCTTTATATATAATAATATAATGTGACCTTGACTTTGATAAAGTTTAATTTCTGAATTAATATTCATTTTGGGGGCTTAAAATTTTGTTTTGGGAGGCATCAAGTCAGGGTGATGCAACAGTTCTGATCTTATAATGAAATCTTTATATGTCTACATATGATGATTCTGTGTATATGAGTTAAATATAATTCATATAAAATAATCATCAATTAAAATAACAAAATGTACAAATTAATGTGGATGTTCAATGCCAAATGTATGTGTATATGTACATTTGAAGTCAAAATGATTAGCCCTCCTGTGAATTTTTAAATTCTTTTTCAAATATTTCCACAAGTGATATTTAACAGACCAAGGACATTTTCACAGTATTTCCTACAATATTATTTCTTTGGGGAAAGTCTTATTTAATAAAAGCCTATTATTAGCCCAGAAAAGCACTATATGAATGTAATTATTATTAATGGTATTGTTAACGGTATTATTAATGGCCGTATTAAAGTTACAGTAATTACTAGGTATTTACATTTGAATGAATCAT
Organism: Danio kyathit; assembly: GCA_903798195.1. Classification (NCBI taxonomy): domain Eukaryota; kingdom Metazoa; phylum Chordata; class Actinopteri; order Cypriniformes; family Danionidae; genus Danio; species Danio kyathit. The sequence continues at coordinate 46,595,673 of LR812526.1, forward strand.
TTAGTACGATCAAAGTCTCTTTAAGGCAAGTCATTTCACTCGGCGGCCATCTTTGAAACATCTCTCGGCCAGTATGCTCGGCCATTTTGTCTGAATGGGGAAACATCAAATTTTCCAAAACTACTTGCCAAGCTTACGATTGAATTTCATATTAGGAATCACCAATTAAATTAAACAACAACTGTGTCTTTAGTTTTATTTCTAAACATCAAAATCACACAAAATCTACAGAAACTCACGTCTGGTCTGAGCCCCTCCCCTGGAGTATTGTCAGTCGATGATTGGCTCCTGTACTAGAAGGCGGGCTTTATTTGCCATATAGCGATTGTTGATTGGCTCCTGTACTAGTAGGTGGGGCTTTATTAACCATATTGACCGTTAAGCCGCGGTCACACTGGGTTTTCCCATGACTTCCATTCATACGCACGCGAATGCGTCAGACCGGAAACGCAGGGTCATGCGTCGAGTTTCGCATTTTGCTGTGGTGCAAAGTTCAAGCTTGGTGAACTCTGACCTGCGAAATCGCATCACTTGACTGCGTGAGACCAATCCAGGATCAAAACATGGCCTCTCTGAACAGAAATTTAAAACATGGAGCAATCGCTCGCTTTTTTAATGTCTAATCATCTTGTTTAATCCCGCCCATTTTTGCAGCGCCATGCGACAGAATTTCGCAAGCTCAAACTCTAGTGTGACCGCAGCTATACACTTTTCCCTATTCAAAAAGATTTGAGTGCCATGTCTTGTGTATTCTATAGTCTTTAGTACAATGCACTTATGTACATACATGTTTTTACATTGTACTCATTTTTTTAATGTACTGCTTGTTATTACATCTGTAAATACTTTTATAATTACACTATTAAACTCATAAACATAACCCCACCTTTAACCTACCCATGCCACCAAACCTATCCCTAACTTTACTCATAGCCCACTTCAAGAGCACCAGAAGTGTTGTGCAATACTGTATGAACACAATAAGTACATTGTACTTATTTTCTGATGTAAGTACATATTAAATAAAGACTTTTAATATAAAGTGGCACTTTATTAATTAATATTATCTGCTTCTCTGTGTCCCAGGGCTTTGTCCAGTGGTCAGAATGTGCTCCCGCGGTCAGACATCAGACTGCTCTCTCCAGTGACCAATCCAGAGAAAGTGGTCTGTGTTGGTATGAATTACAAAGACCACTGTCTAGAGCAAAACGCCCCCATTCCTAAAGAGCCCATCATATTCAGCAAGTTCCCCTGCTCCATCACTGGCCCTAATGATGACATCATTCTGCCAGAGGAGAGTCAGGTGAGCTCTGCAGCTTAAAGGGACAGTCCACCCCAAAATTCAAATGTACTCACTATTTACGCACCCTCAAGTCATTCCAAACCTTTGTGAGTTTATTTATTGTTTTCTGTTTAACACAAAAGAGGATGTTTAGAAACCTGTATCCGTTGACACTTATAGTAGGAAAAATAAATATGGAAGTCAATGGTTACAGGTTTCTAATATTTTTCAAAATGTCTTTTGTGTTTAACAGGAAAAGAAACTGAGATAAGTTTGTGACACGTGAATGATGAATAAATGACAGACTTTTCAGTTTTGGGTGAACTATCCCTAAAATGGGTCATGAACTGACTTTTTTTGTTTGATTTTGTACTGTTCTGTCAGGCCCACTTGAAAATGCATTGAATTAGACCAGATTGCTTTTTGTTTTGACCACTCATGGGGTCAAATTCATTCAAACACCCACAAAAGACCATTGAGAATCCAGAGTCAACAATGCTCTTTCTTACTTTCTGTATTGTTCTTTTGTATTGAACTCTTCTGTTCATCGTGTATACTAATGATTGTTGGAGTATGTACGGGAACTGTCATATCATAAAATATGCTGATGATTCTGTGATTGGGAGTCTCCTCCACGATCAGGATTTGTGCCATGGTCCTATTGTGGAAGAATTGACTTCCTGGGGGCTGTTTCATAAAAGTGGTTAAGAAAAGCGGGGATTAAAGACAAAAAACTGACTTCAGTGAGCCGAACTAAACGTCCACGCTTAAATTGGTTCCAAAACAGCAAGTTGAAGATCATTTGATCTAACTAATCTGAGTTCAGTTTAAATAATCTAGATAACTGCTCGTGCACATTACTGTCGTGAAACCCTGAAGGTCAAGCATAGATGCGTTATGTTGTGTGCTACCATGGCAACTACGTGAAACGAAAGAGCTCAGAAATGAGACGCAGCTGTTCACAGCGAGTGAGTTGGTTTTAAACATATAATAATTTAAACATAATAATCAAAAACTATGCAACAAAGCAAGAGAGAAGCTGACATGAAATTGCAGATCATCTCAATTAAAAAATAGACCATTATCTAGGCCTATTAACGTTAAATTAAATGTTTGTCGCTATACATTGAAATTGTGCTTGACTGCGTGCGTGCGAGAGAGAGAGAGAGAGCTAGAGAGAATGCACGCTTACTGCCAATTGTTGCTTTCAAGGAAAGGTTTTAATGCATTGCAGGCTCGCTGTAACATACACAGTGTGTTTAACTTCAGCACATTAAGTTTAAAATAAAGGCAAGAGTTATGCTCGCACAAGCGGTGGGATTTTTAATTTGCTGCCGAAACTGCTGCAGAATGCTGCTTTCCCTTTGACACGTGTTTCCCGCGCCCCGTGAGAAAATATCTTTATATTAAAGTGAGGATACTGCTCAGCCCGGATCCACCACTCGATTATTCCACTCAGGGTTTACAGCTTGAGCTTTAAAGTCATTCTTTAAGAAATGTAGCCTACTTCTTTATATCAGTCAGTGCTTTCTTAATATATTTCCTTTATTAAATTTTGTAATTCATATACATAGCAAAGTACACCCCTCACAGATCTATATTTTTTATTATTATTTTCTACAGGATGCTTTACAATAATATCTCTGTGCATATACATTAGATTATTCAGTACCAAAGCACAATTTAAAATGAATCTAACAACAGATAAACTGAAGATCAGTCCAAAAATTAGTACACCCAAATTAATCTGTTGAGGGAAAATAAGTAAAAATTTAATAAACAGAAAACAAAATCAACATAAACATAAAAAAAATGAAGTGAAATGTTGTAGTTTGTATTTGTGTTGTTTGCAAGAACTTATTTTAATTTAAATTTATAAATCGTTCTATTCTTAAAGATGTTTGGTATTTATATATTTACTATTAAGTTTTAATCACAATTAAGAGGTTAAGTAAATAAAATGGCATCAAATTACGGCAGGTGAATGTTAACATTACCTTGATTAAGCTTGAACTTGACTTAGCCTGAGAGTTAACCTGCCCCGGACCTGGCTAGTTTCCCAGCATAAGTTGCCATAGTAACTGAGTTTGAACTATCGTAAATTTGATTTATGAAACAGAATCCGCCATTAATAAACCTGACTTACCAAAATAAGCCTGGCTTATTCTCTAAGCTTGGTTTATGGAATAGCCCCCTGGTGTGATTTTACGTAAATAAACGTAACGTGAATAAAACAAAAGACATGGTGATAGATTACAGGAAGGCTTCTCCTACCTCCAACATAACAAATATTAAAGCCTTGGACATTGAAATTGTTGACACACATAAATATCTAGGGGTCGTTATTGATAATAAGTTGACATTCCAACTTAACACCCAGGCTGTCTATAAAAACGTTCAACAAAGACGTTTTTTTTTCTGGGGAAACTTTCGTTTCGGGTTTGTACCTCTATGATGACACTGTTTTATAAACAATTTATTGAATCGGTTTTATCTTTCTGCATTGTAGCTTGGTATGGTAATCTGAGTCTGTCAAATAAGAACAGGTTGAGTAGCCTCGTGAAAGTGGCAGGCAAGATCATCGATTTTAACCAAACTGATCAAGGGTAATTTACCTTAATTATGTTTTAAAGAGAGCTCAGGGTATCTTATGCTCCCCGGATCACCTATTGCACTCTGTGTTTCAGCCGCTGCCATCAGGACATCGTTTTAGAGTTCCTATTTGCAGGACAAATAGAATTAAAATCATTTATAATGGTGGCCATTAGGTCATTTAATAAATCTAGCAGGGAGGGAGATGCATTTAAAAAATGATGTATTGTATGTTTTGTGGTAATATTTTGGTAACGTGTATATGAAACTTCACCTGTGTTACGACACCTTGCTGCAATTTTAGTTTTCCCTAAATGGGATAATAAAGTTGAGTCTGAGGTGTAAACACAGCAATTGTAAACTAAAATGTGTCTCCATTGTATACCTGTGATCTGATTGACCAAAACACATCTTCATAACAGGTGTAAACAGGTCAAAATTTTATTAGTCATGTCCTACTGAAAAAAATAATCTTTGTTTTTTTGCGAATTGTTTCACATGTTGTGATGGCTCATCATTTACAGGAAGTGGACTGGGAGGTGGAACTCGCCTTTGTGATTGGACGGAAAGGGAAGCATATAAAGGTAGGAAAAGAGTGATTTGTTGACAAATACATCTTAAAATGGAAGTGTTCAGTTAATTAATTGGATATTTCGGGGTTAATAGTTTAAACATTACATGTTATTTTTATTGCATTATTGCAATATTACATGCACCACTAGTAAAACACACTTGGATTTAAAAAGATGAGCTCTGATCTTTTATTTGTGCACCTCTATTATACACAGAATGGTAAATACTTTCAAATTATACATGAAAAAATATTATCTGAAATAATGTTTACCAGACCACATTTTCATGTCTTTCCTTTCAGACATACCCAGATAATGCAGTCAAATTCAATATCTGTTCAAATGTACATTGTCTCTTTTTTTTTTTTTTATCAAAATACATTATAAAAACAGATTTACTCCAATAATAAAACCTATTTTTGTTATCCATCATACTCTATTTGTAAGTAACTGGGGGAAATTAATTAAGATTTTAGCTGTTATAATAATGCATGTGCTCATAACAATGTTTTACAATCTTTTTGAGAATTATATACTGTATGCTAAACATCTTTCAATTGTTCAATTTAAGAGAAGTTTATTACTTTAGAACTGGCATATTTAAATGACAGCTGTGTTAAAGGAGGGTTTTAAAGCTGTACAGTTAGTTAAATGTTTAAAAGAAAAAAAAAATCTTTAAACTTATTTTAAAGAAACTTTTTTTTTTAACATTTAAAGGGATAGTTCACCTCCAGAAATCCCCATTATGTCACTCTCCCTCAGGACATCCAATTCTCCTTTTCTTTTTCTTGATTAATAAATGCATGTCAAAAATGACCGAAAGTTAAAAAAGATGTAAAAAATAAACAAATTATAATAATAAAAAAAAAACTGTATTGGCAAAACAGAATTAATACCTATGGCAGAGGCAAAATACATTCATTCATTCATTTTCTTGTCGGCTTTGTCCCTTGCGGGGTCGCCACAGCGGAATGAACCGCCAACTTATCCAGCACGATTTTACGCAGCGGATGCCCTTCCAGCCGCAACCCATCTCTGGGAACTTCCACACACACATTCACACTCATACACTATGGACAATTTAGCTTACCCAATTCACCTGTACTGCATGTCTTTGGACTGTGGGGGAAACCGGAGCACCCGGAGGAAACCCACGCGAACCCAGGGAGAACATGCAAACTCCACACAGAAACGCCAACTGACCCAGCCCAGCCGAGGTTCGAACCTGCGACCCAGCGACGTTCTTGCTGTGAGGCAACAGCACTACCTACTGCGCCACTGGGTTGCCCAGAGGCAAAATAATTACAGTAATATTACTCTTAACCCATACCCTGAGCTTTGTGATAATCTGGAGAGTAAATTAACGGCAAATATTCATGCTTATGCTGACTATGCTGGGGGTTCGGATAATTCGAAAGACCTGACAAAAGTCCAAAATTTTCCATTGGTCCAGAATTTTTGCCACTATTTTCTCATTTGTCCTATTTTGCCTTCTATGCCATCATAAATTGTCAAAATAACCCATTGAAGGTTTTAGGACCATGCAAAATATGACATAAGTGAAGTCAACTGTCGCTATTGACCTGCTGTTGTTAAATAATAAAAAAAAAAACATTTTAAAAGTAGCCTAACTTTTATTCTTAAGAGAAACAATTGACCAATGAAAAGGTACGAAGCAGCAAAAGCGGCCCATATTAAATTGAATTTTAATACTAATTAGGCTGTTGTTGTTATCCATGAATTTTCAAAATTCAAGATTTCAAGATTTCAAGATTCATTATTTTTATTATGTTTGAATTGTTTTTATTCAAATGGCCAAATTCCGACTGAGCTGAATGTTCTGGCCAGTTTGTTATTTGTCTAAAAAATGACAACAGGCTACATTTTTTCTAATGATATATGATGTAATATCTTTATATTTTAAAAATAAGTTTTTTTTTTTTTCATTTTTCTTTATTATAAATCTTTAGGACATTTTTTTGGTACATCAAAAATTGACCGTCCAACAAGCTAATCCAGCTAAATAGTGCTTAAAATGTCACTAAATGGAGTATTTAAATAGAAAATGAGTTAAATAATTGCAAAAAAAAGTCCACTTCAAAGTTTTTGAGAAGAAAGAACCACCCCTTTAACCAGGCTGACTACAAGCCTGATTCTTGATGACATACATGTATGGCTCAACCTAATGTCTATCATATCAATATGTCTGTTTGTCTCAGGAAGAAGAAGCCCTATCCTATATTGCAGGTTTCACTGTAGCAAATGATGTGAGTGCTCGTGATTGGCAGATGAAGCGCAATGGAAAGCAGTGGCTGCTGGGAAAAACATTTGACACGTTTTGTCCGCTTGGCCCAGCGCTGGTTACTACTGATTCACTGAAAGGTACTTAAATCAAATACAGAAATGAAAATGAAAATATAAAAATAGTATGACATACATAATAACTGATCTATAATAATAATTTATAATAATAATATAATAACTAAATCTATCTCGACCTGCCCGAAGGGCTACTGGGAGTATACAGTTGAAATCAGAATTATTAGCCCCCCTTTGAGGGTTTTTTTCTTTTTTAAATATTTTCCAAATGATGTTTAACAGAGGAAGGAAATTGTTCACAGTATATCTGATAATATTTTGTCTTCTGGAGAAAGTCTTATTTGTTTTATTTTGGCCAGAATAAAAGCAGTTTTAAATTTTTTTTAAAAACATTAAGGTCAAAATGATTAGCCCCTTTAAGCTATATATTTTTTTGATAGTCTACAGAACAAACCATCGTTATACTATAATTTGCCTAATTACCCTAACCTGCCTAGTTAACCTAATTAACCTAGTTAAGCCGTTAAATGTCACTTTAAGCTGTATAGAAGTGTCTTGAAAAATATCTAGTAAAATATTATGTACTGTCATTATGACAAAGATAAGATAAATCAGTTATTAGAAATTAGTTATTACAACTATTATGTTTAGAAAGCCTGAGCTAAGTTTTAGTAATCATACGTGTTATATTTAAAATCACTTTTACGTGTCTATAGCAGCATGAAATGAACATCCGGATTTGTTCCGTTAGCTATCATATGCCACAGATGTTTCATTTCCTCAGCACCAAATAATGACTTCAACAAAGTATCTAAGGTTATTAAAACATGACATTTAATCAGGGACGATTAAAAAATTAACAAACATACATTAATTTCTTACCTCAGAATTGTACAGAACTGTAGACTTTAATAGGACATGTCTTTCTTTTGGTTCGTAAACAAGCAGTTTCACATCATGATGTTCACATCGTGAAGCCTGTCTAAGCTATGCGAAATCTAAAATATAATATCTTTATGCAATTACTCAATATTAAGATCAATATATGTTAGTTAGTCAGTCAGACTGTAAATAAATAACCATTCAATCAAGTGCAAGTGTGCGCGTCTCCGTGAAAAGCGCTTGCTGGAGCACGTGCAGATCTGACACACGTGGTTATGAATGATAGTATACAGTTAATGAGAGTTAAAGTTAATTATTTCTGTCTACTTTTCGCTATTAATTTAACAGGATTGGTAAATAATAGTCAGTCAGCTTGTGAAAGGAAATGTCAATTAATTTTTTTTAAATGCACTTAGTGCACTAGTTTATATATATATATATATATATATATATATATATATATGTACTGTATGTGTATGTACAGTTGAAGTCAGAATTACTAGCCCCCCCCCCTGAATTATTAGCCCCCCGTGTTTATTTTTTTCCCTAATTTCTGTTTAACGGAGAGAAGAATTTTTCAACACATTTCTAAACATAATAGTTTTAATAACTCATTTCTAATAACTGATTTATTTTATCTTTGCCATGATGACAGTAAATAATATTTGACTAGATATTTTTCAAGACACTTCTATACAGCTTAAAGTGACATTTAAAGGCTTAACTAGGTTAATTAGGCTAACTAGGCAGGTTAGGGTAATTAGGCAAGTTATTGTATAATGATGGTTTGTTCTGTAGACTATAGAAGCAAAATATAGCCTAAAGGGGCTAATAATTTTGACCTTAAAATGTTTTTTTTTAAATTAAAAACTACTTATATTCTAGCCGAAATATAACAAATAAGACTTTCTCCAGAAGAAAAAATATTATCAGACATACTGTGAAAATTTCATTGCTCAGTTAAACATCATTTGGGAAATATTTTAAAAAGCAACAAAAAATTCAAAGGGGGGTTAAGAATTCTGACTTCAACTGTATATGTAGAGTGCTTGCCGAGGGCTACCAAATTTTGCGAGCTCGATTGGAATATCAAAGAGAATATCAAAGAGAACAAAATTGTCACTTCCTGATAAACTGGCACATTTTCAAACTTATGTGCATCTTGGTGTTGTCATTAATAATTTTTTTAAAATATGATATTCCAAAATGCGCATAGAAATGGGTGGATGGAAACAGTTATTGCTTCCATCTGAAACTGTCAGGTGGTGCCACTATTGATAGTTTTCACTTGACCACACCATTAGGGGAAACGTATTCCTGGCGGGCAAAACGTTAACATCTCCCACTGACCGCCAAGTCATGAGCTGAGTGATTTGTCTTTCTATATATGTATGAAAACAAAATGTGCAATATGATATGTTGTTTCTAACCAATGAGAGACATGCCTGGGCTGTGCTTTACAAAATTCCTCACAGAAAGAACAGCCAGAAAAGAGAAATTTATGGATTTGTGCCGAATGGTAGCATCACTGACCCATAAAAATCGATGATACCTATAACTGTACATTGTCAGTACATTTGTAAGCTTTTTTTATACAGTTTGTTTTCCAACTTTTTAGGTTAAGTGCAATTAAAGTATTGAAATGCTAAGTCAAAATATCAATAGCAGAAGTGAATGAATAGATTTTTTTTTACCAGCAGATATTAATCTACGCAAAAGAAACTGACACAAAATATAAAAGCAGACACGTAGCACTATAACGGATTATTATAACGGAGGATTATCCATAAGATAGATAAAAACATTGCCGAATTGGAACTCTAACAGGGACACGTCAGGTTTAAATGACTGATAAATGGCTGCGGGTGCAGTATATGGATTTGTAATCAGTTTGTAATCATATCTTTGTTTAGTTTTTTTTGATATGTGATCCAAATATTCGTAGCTTTAAACAGATGACTATCTTCTATGAAGATCCTAGTGTTTGTTTGTTTTTTGGCTTGCCAGGTCAACGCACTGATCACGAGACTGAAAACTATCAATTGGACACTTCACACATTTATACAGTTGACTATTTCATAATATAAACAGTTAAAGACAAAATCATTAGTCGTTCTTTGAATTTTTCTTTCTTTTTTAAATATTTAATAGAGCAAGGAAATTTTCACAGTATGTCTGATAATATTTTTTCTTCTGGAGAAAGTCTTATTTGTTTTAGTTTGGCTAGAATAAAAGCAGTTTTTAATTTTTTAAAAAACATTTTATGGTCAAAATTATTAATAAAAGCGATACTTTTTTTCGATTGTCTGCAATACAAACCATCAATGTTTGCCTAATTACCTTAACTCACTTAGGCAACCTAATTAATCTAGTTAAGCCTTTAAATTGCACTTAAAGGTTCAATAATAGTGTCTTGAAGAATATCTAGTCAAATATTATTTTCTGTCATCATGGCAAAGATAAAAGAAATCAGTTATTAGAAATGAGTTGCTAAAACTATTATGTCTTTCTGTTAAACATATATTGGAGAAAAATATACAGGGGCTAATAATTCTGACTTCAACTCTATATATATATATATTTTTTAAATAGGCAATAGTCTTTCTTTAAAAAATTAAATAAATAAATTGCACATAACTAAATAATTTAGCTTTAACTGTACCAGTGAACAGGTTTGCTACATCCTTTGGTGGACATTGTGTTACAACTGAAGCTGTTTCAGCAGGGAATACCAATATGGCCACACAGACATTTCAGAACACAATTCAGATCTTCAGATCAATTCAGATTTTTAGATCTTTTATATACTCCACCAAGGCATATTTCAGTCCACTTGAGTGCTCCTTAAGTTAGAGGTCCTTCTGTGTACAAAATGTAAAAACTGCAATTAGTGCATTCACACTGAAAATTATAAACAAAGTGCCCTTTAAATACACAGATGATGCATTTTTACAAACGATAAAATGAAGTGTGGAACGTTGAACACTTCATGCACTCAGTGGTCAGAGCTTTGCTTTCGTAGCAGAAGGGGAGGAGCTACTGGTGTTGCATTATATTATTTATTTTAGATTGCACAAGCAAAACTCTTATGGAGAGAGAGAGTATGCCCTGATGGTGGCTGGGGTTGTACTATTTGGTAGTTTTGTAATTTATGTCACTAATTTGACAATCGTTAAACGTATACAGGGAAAATTGTATTTTCTGATTAGTTATGTTGCATCAAAATCGCATACCTCCCTACTATATAGTATTTGAAAACCAGTACCTGAGGTACTGTTGTTAAAAACAATGGGTGAGCAGTACCAGGATTTCTAATTAATACTAGTGAAAGTAATCTAGTCAATGGTGTTTGTTAAACAGATGTTCATAAGCTGGGCATTCGCTGTCTGGTGAATGGAGCCACAGTTCAGGACAGCAACACCAATCAAATGATCTTCCAGACGGAGAAGCTGGTGGCCTGGGTCTCACAGTAAGCAAAATCACTCACAATATAGTTTCTTTTACAAAAAAATGTCATCCTTTCACCTGCGTTTTTTACATTTTATTTATTTTTTTATTAATAAATTAAATGATTTTTTTTTATTGATTATTATATTTAAAATATATTATTATTATAATCAGTGTTAGGGAAAGTTACTTTAGAACAGAGATTCCCAAACAAGGGCCCGTGGGTCAAAGTTGGCCCCTGATAACCTTTAATTTGGCCTGCCATCCCATCCCAACAGAGGGAGACTGATAGGGATGGGTTAGAGATTGACAATTCAAGTTTAATGTAACACATTGTTTGTTTGTTTTATTGTTAAAAGCCAACTGAAATTAAATTAAATGTTTCAATTAAATGGTGTAGGCGACGCAGTGGCACAGTGGGTAGCACGTTCACCTCACAGCAAGAAGGTGTATATATATATATATATATATATATATATATATATATATATATATATAGATCGATATAAATAGATATATATATATATATATATATATATATATATATATATATATATATATATATATATATATAGATATTGATATATATTGATATATATATATATATATATATATATATATATATATATATATATATATATATATATATATATATATATATATCGATATATTGATATATATATATTGATATATATATATATATATTGATATATATATATATATAATTTTTTATATAGAATTTTTACTAATATCCACGACAAAAAAACGTCAAAATTCTTGCATATTTTGTGTGGTTTAATTTGATGTTTTTCTGCAGGTTTGTGACTCTTTGTCCCGGTGATGTGTTTTTGACCGGAACTCCTCCAGGTGTGGGAGTGTTCAGAAATCCACCTGTGTTTCTAAAGGTGAGCCCTTCTATAGGAAAATCAATGTATATTTCAACATTACTGGGTTTAGCGTCACAACCCACAATCACTGCACCTGGCAGCCTGTTAACACCCGTTTACAGTCTTTCCTCAAACCTTTGTTTAGCAGTGACGATAAAGACACACTGACACAATGAGAACAGCTGAAACACACAACAGCAGCTGCGACGACCTCATTGATACTGACGTAATGTCAGGTTTCACAAACACACACACACACATTATCAATGCAAAGAGGCACTGGGTTCAGCATTTAAGCTTTCTAATTAGCATTGACGTTCTGACGTTCATTCAAGTTGCAGAGGGAATTAGAGGAAGAACAAAATGCTGCAAAGATGTAATTACTGACGTATTGTTCTACTACATCAGCTGTTCTTTCAGCTCTTTCCAGTTTGTAGTGGATTATACTCTTCAACAAGAAACATTCTTAATGGGGAATAATTCTTCATTATTTAAAAATCCTTGCTGCCTTAATTTTTGTTGTTGAATCAAATAAATTTTCTAGTCATCTCAACTTATATCAATCATACTGACTAAAAGTATTATGTTTGGTAACTTTTTAAAATAAGTTAAAGACAAAAACATTTGTAGTCATGCAATTTTTTTACAGTGTAGGATAATGAAACTACAAAAAAAGACAAGACAAGAGTTAACTGAAATTAATAAATGCACAAAAAATAATAACACAAAAATACCAATAATATCGTGATTATGGAAGCCTACTTTTTTCAATTACTGCTTTTTACCATTTCTCACTTGTTCAGCTGCAATTCCAAGATTTGCATTATTTACCCTCAGAATTGTATCATAAATGCCATTTTGTACATAATAATTACGTTATACTTCTAAGAAATTATGAGAATGAAATTTGTAGATAGAGTAGGGCTACACGATTCTGGCTAAAATGAGAATCACAATTTTTTTTTTTTGGCCTAAAATCAAGATCACGATTTTCTCACAATTCTGTAGATGTAAAATAAAGGTTAATATAAGTTGGCTATTATTATTGTTAATTCTCAAACTCATGGTAAAACAGGGTGTTCGCGGGGTCTTAAAAAGTATTAAAAGTTGATAACTTAATTATGAGAAAATTAAAGCCCTTAAAAGGTATTAAAAAGTCTTAATCACGTTTTTACGAGGTCTTAAATTTTGTATAAGCGCTGTTCAAAGTGTTTGACTCCATAAAAAGCATAAATATATTTATTTTCCTCCTAATATTAACACCGGCGTGCTTCATACACGAGATTGGTTCGGGCCGGGTTCGTCCGGCCAAGCTCCTCCGTCTGGGTGATGTCACCTAATTTGCGTCAAACGCGAGAAGGTGATGTGACGTTCTCCACATGTAGCGAAACAGACAGCAAATGGGAAAATGTAAGGTTGCGTATTCCTGGTTGGAGAAAGACCAGAATTGTTTAAACAGTGGCTGAAGCCTGTCGCTGAAAACAACCACAGATCTATTCTTTCAAGCTTTGTTTCTTCCGAGCTTATCTGAGTTCTGTTGCACGGTTGTGCTCCATTGATATAGGTAACTACAACTGTTTATTAGCAACTGTTTATTAAGTTAAAGGTTTGATACTGATTAAAACTTCTAGTGGCGATGAGGTCTTAAAATATTCTTTAAAGACCTATAGACCTTGAAATTACCTTTAGGATTCCTGCATATACCCTGTAAAACAACAATAATAATATTAGGCCTATGCATAAGTCTACTGTTGGTTAAAATGCTACATTTTGTATAGACTTTGAATAGTGGAGCTCAAATGAATAGACTTTAAACATGTCCTGGTTGTTAATTCTAAAGTTGAATTATTATGTTTGGGATATATGCCCTTTCATTTGTCATTGACAACATTATTAGCCAATTTTTACACTGGTCAAATGAGACATTTATCATTATCAGATTCCCTCCTGCATTATATTCAACATTATCTAGGCTAGAGTAGTTATACTGACCCAGTAAACATTTTTTTTAATGCACAACACTTTTTGTTCGCTATGAAAGAAAAAACCATATTAAATGGTTGTCGTAATCATAACTCCAAAATGCGATATGATCATTTAAACTGTGTTAAAGTGTGACAAACTTTATGGTGGCTTGAGAAAGCCTCTTGGAAGTAGTTTATTTAGTTAGAAAAAGTAACAAGTTTGCATCAATGTTTAAGATCACTGCAGACAGCAAAGTAACCAGTTTAAAGACTGAAACAAGCCAGTAAAAAAAGCTTTAAAGTTGATCCCTGTCTGTGGTTGGCAATAGCATGAATTAGCATTTGTTAGCATGTTTCTAGCATGAATTAACATGTTGTTAGCATGATTCCAGCATGAATTAGCATGTTGTTAGCATGTTTCTAGCATGAATTAACATGTTGTTAGCATGATTCCAGCATGAATTAACATGTTTCTAGCATGAATTAGATTGTCGTTAGCATCATTCCAGCATAAATTAGCATGTTGTTAACATGTTTCTATCATTAATTAACATGTTGTTAGCATGATTCCAGCATGAATTAGCATGTTGTTAGCATGTTTCTAGCATGAATTAACATGTTGTTAGCATGATTCCAGCATGAATTAGCATGTTGTTAGAATGATTCCAGCATGAATTAACATGTTTCTAGCATGAATTAGCATGTCGTAAGCAATATTCCAGCATGAATTAGCATGTTGTTAGAATGATTCCAGCATGAATTAACATGTTTCTAGCATGAATTAGCATGTCGTTAGCATCATTCCAGCATGAATTAGCATGTTGTTAACATGTTTCTAGCATGAATTAACATGTTGTTATCATGGTTCTAGCATGGATTACCATGCTGTTAGCATGATTCTAGCGTAAATTAGCATGATTCTAACATGAATTAGCATGTTTCTAGCATGAATTAACATGTTGTTATCATGGTTCTAGTATGGATTGGCATTTGTTAACATTATTCTAGCATAAATTAGCATGTTGTTACCATGAATCCAACACAAATTAGCATGTTGTTAGCATGAATCCAACATGAATTAGCATGTTGTTAGCATGTTTTAAGCATGAATTAGCATGTTGTTAGCATGATTCCAGCATGAATTAGCATGTTGAAAAAAGCGCTGTTCACACAGGCACGGACGTTCTGGAATTTTTCTAGAAAAGACCATTCACATATCCATTCCAAAATACTGGTAAATTCTGACATCATTAACCAAAAATGACCTCCAAACGGCTGCGCTTGTATTTGTAAACATAGAAATGGGTCGGGCTTTTGTTGATGGTTTCACTTTTACAGTGCATCCGGAAAGTATTCATAGCGCTTCACTTTTTCCACATTTTTGTATGTTACAGCCTTATTCCAAAATGGATTAAATTCATTTATTTCCTCAAAATTCTACACACAATACCCCATAATGACTATGTGAAAAAAGTTTTTGAAATTGTTGTACATTTATTAACAATAAAAATCCTGAAAAATCACATGTACATAAGTATTCACAGCCTTTGCCGTGAAGCTCTAAATTGAGCTCAGGTACATTCTGTTTCCACTGATCATTCTTGAGATGTTTCAGCAGCTTAATTGGAGTTCAGCTCTGGTCAATTCAGTTGATTGGACATTATTTGAAAAGGCATACACCTGTCTATAGAAGGTCCCAGGGTTGACAGTGCATGTCAAAGCACAAACCAAGCATGAAGATAAAGGAATTGCCTGTAGACCTTCGAGGCAGGATTGTCTCGAGACACAAGCCTGGGGAAGGTTACAGAAAAATTTCTGCTGCTCTGAAAGTTCCAACGAGCACAGTGGCCTCCATCATCCGTAAGTGGAAGATGTTTGAAACCACCAGGACTCTTGCTAGAGCTGGCCGTCCATCTAAGCTGAGTGATCAGGGGAGAAGGGTCTTGGTCAGGGAGGTGATCAATAACCCTATGGTCACTCTGTCTGAGCTCCAACGTTCTTCTGTGGAGAGAGGAGAAACTTACAGAAGGACAACCATCTGTGCTGCAATCCACCAATCAGGCCTGTATGGTAGAGTGGCCAGACGGAAGCCACTCCCCGCCTGCAATTTGCCAAAAGGCATCTGAAGGACTCTCAGACCATAAGAAACAAAGTTCTTTGGTTTGATGAGACTACAATTGAACTCTTTGAAGTGAATACCAGGCACCGCTCATCACCAGGCTAATACCATCCCTACAGTGAAGCATGGTGGTGGCAGCGTCATGCTGTGGGGATGTTTTTCAGCAGCAGGAACTGGAAGACTAATCAGGAAAGAGGGAAAGATGAATGCAGCAATGTACAGAGACATCCTGAATGAAAACTTGCTTCAGAGTGCTCTTGACCTCAGAATGTGGCGACGGTTTATTTTCCAGCAGGACAATGACCCAAAGCACACCGCCAAAATAGCAATGGAGTGGCTTCACAACAACTCGGTTAATGTCCTTAAGTGGTCCAGCCAGAGCCCAGATCTAAATCCTATTAAACATCTCTGGAGAGATCTGAAAATGGCTGTACACCGTCGCTTCCCATCCAACCTGATAGAGCTTGAGAGGTACTGCAAAGAGGAATGGGCAAAAATTCCCAAAGGCAGGTGTGCCAAGCTTGTGGCATCATATTAATAAAGACTTGAGGCTGTAATCGCTGCCAAAGATTCATCAATAAAGTATTGAGCAAAGTCTGTGAAAACTTATGTACATTTGATTTTTCAGCTTTTTTATTTTTAATAAATTTGCAACAATTTAAAAAAATCTTTTTTCACATTGTCATTGGGGTATTGTGTGTAGAATTTTGAGGAAAGAAATTAATTAATTCAATGTTGGAATAAGGCTGTAACATACAAAAATGTGGAAAAAGTGAAGCGCTATGAATACTTTCCGGATGCACTGTATTGTTTTACAACCAATGATTCACCAGAGCTTTGCAGTTTTAAATAATCTATACTCATTTTTCTTTTATTATATTTTAACTTAATAAAAATAAACAATTAGTATCTTCAGTTTTCAATAGCACACCAAACCTCCAAAAAACAGCTAACACGACTATCAGTCTTATGAATCTCTACAATTTTTGCTCAATAAAAGTCTTTCTGATGTCATTCATGCAAACACTGCTATTTATTCAGAAAAATGCCCAAGGGAACAGCAGCTGCCACGTCATTCACACTAAATATCAGCTTGCTACAAAATGACCAACATTAATCCTGGGTGATTATATATGCCATTTACACACCGAGATGTGTTAGTTCCTCTAGAAACTGTTGCATTTTGACTCATATGAGTAACTTAAAATAAACTAACACAACACAAATTTTGTCTGCTCTTTTGGGACACACACTAAAAAAAGTCTCCACTGGGTAACAGCACATTGTTTTTTTTTTTTTTCACCTAAGAAGCTGTTAACAGAGCATTTAGTATCTCTGACAAACACTGACTAACACTGTCAAAACATTTAGAACAGTAAGATTTTACTTTTAATGTAGTCACTTCTGCTCACCAAGCCTGCATTTATTTATTTAATCCTTTTTATTTATTTTATCATCGATATCGCAATGTGTGTATCCTCAATAGTCACATCGCAGGATACTCAATGTTGGGTTGGGATGGGATTATAGTCCATCAACAATTGAGAATCCATGAGATTTGTGGAGTCATTGTATAACCATAACAGAGTGAAACTTTGGCCCAATATCAATTCTGCCCCTTAGCCCTTCCCCTTACCCCTTGGTGTCCCAATTCTCTTTAGCTTAAAGGCATAGGACTAAGGGGAAGGGCTAGATTGAGATTTTTAGAGAGAACTGAGATTTTTCAGGACCACACTCGAGACCAAGGGGTACGAAAATTTCCCAGAATACACTAGCTACAATGGCAGCATGGCTGCACACGGAAGTCAGGAGATGCACAAATTAGTATTTTTTGTCATTATTACAAATTGTTACGACAAACAAGCATATGTGTTTATACATTCATGATCTCGTTCATGTTCATGGTTTTTTTTTTTAAAAACGGTAAAATAAAAAACGCTAAATTTTGCTGTCTATAATCCCTAATAACCCCTGAATAGCAGTCCCACAACATACTTTCACATCCCCTGTCAGAATAGTCTAGTGGCTGGGAATGACCTTTTTAACAGCGTCTGCTATAACGTTAATGTTGTTTTTGTGTATTTACATTTACATTTACTTATTGGCACGTTATATCATTATGATAACATGATATCGTTGCCTTCAGTGATTTCCTGAAGATAAATACCAAAAAATAACGCAACTGGAATAACTACAGCAGTCGCGATCATTGATCTCATATGAAGCAAGAGATCGCGATGACATATGATGACGTGTGCGGTGTTGTAGTCCTGTCCCATTTCTTAGGGGTAAATTGAAGCCCTTCCCCTTCACACTCGGTTTTAAAGGAGAAGGGGTTGGGGTACAAAAATAGAATTGGCATTTGCATGCATTCTAAAGGCATTTCAAGAAAGTGTAAAGCATCCAGGCACAATAATGTAGAGCATTTGTAACTTCAATGAAGAATAATTTTACCAATGAAATTAATAAAATGAAGACTATACAGTGATATTTTATATTACATCATTAAGCGTATTACTGAATACTGTTTGACTCTATGGAAAATCATAAAGAAATGTTTATTTTACTTTTTCCTTCCTCTATTGTAATTATTCTTGCAATTTTATTTTTATATAGGATTCACACCCTTATAAAATCAACCCAACCAATCTGAATATAAGTGCTGGGCCGTTATCGGCATTAACGTGCTGCGTTAACGCGAGACTCTTATCGTGCGATAAAAAAAATAACGCCGTTAATCTATTCCCAGAGTTGGGTTGGGAGCTGGGTCTATTTTACGCTAGCTATAATGACTTTCACCTTGATATATTAGCGCGGATGTATACCTGACCGGTGAGCCGTCTGGGAAAGAAGTGCCCTTCTGAATCAAATCAGCAGGATGCCTGACTCTAACTGCAGTTCGACAGTTTCACTTTAACTCATGAACATTTAATTCATGCCATCGTGACAAACTGGGGTATTAGACGCAAAAATATCAGTAAGGACTGGTGAGAGTGTTATGGAATTTAATAATGCACGACAAATGGAAAGAAAAATACTTGCGCATTTCGCGATGTTTGTGTGTGTGTGCGGTCCTTTACTGAGAGCCGTGTGTGGATCTTGTCGGAAAATATGGCGAAAGGTCCTAAAGACCGCGGTGTTTACTTCAATAATGCCACTAGTACCTGCATACTCCACGTGTCTTAATTCCATTTCTGTTTAGTTCAGTTTTGACTTTAGTTGGATTAAGGTCATCAAAAATCTCTGTTTGGAGCTTATGTAGGCCTACAGTTCAAAATCCATGTTTAACTGAATAAACAGTTAGTAAACACATTGAACATAATTTATTTTCATCACCAATTATCATAATAGAACAGTTTCTCAAGCAGTTTGTGATGCACTTTGGAAACCGAAGATGAGCCCCTGGTCTAATGCGCCACCTGGCTTGAGAAACCCGTTCTCAAAGACTTATTATTTGGGTAGGACACATATTCTGAATGCCTTCGGCAGAATTCAAATGAGCCATTTTAATCTAGATTAAAAAAATTAATCTTTGCCCACCTATACTAAATATACTGTATATATTTTTTCACAGATAGAGCTATTCAAGCCATCTGGTGAAATTGTATTTATATTACAATAAATATCACAATGTCAGACTTTTCCAATATCGTGCAGCCCTATTACTCCAGTCACATGATCCTTCAGAAATCATTCTAATGTTCTCATTTGCCGTTCAAATTATTTGATATGAATTTTTTTTACCAAAAATGAAATAAATATACTAAATACAATAATAATAATAAATGGCAGATTAATTTTATAGTGTATAATGTTACTTTATTTGAAAAAAGGCTCCTAAATAGACAGACCACCTGTAGTAACACTCTTCTCTCTATATATGCATTGTACACCTTAAACTCCATCTTACAAGGACTCAATAAGAAAACCAATGTTTGACCATGAATTTACCACAAATCACTTTGCACTACTTGTTTTCTCCAACCTTAAAGTACCTCTTTTGCACAATATCTTGCACAATATTGTTCCGTCCTATGGAAAGTAATTGTATAGTCTGTATTAGGTCATACAGTTTAAGTATGTACACTACACTAGTCTTGCCGTCGACCCCAGTTGTAAGAGCAACAAATAATAACTTGACTTCTTGTTGATCATTTGGAAAAGTGGCAGAAGGTAGATTTCTCCAATGAATCATCTGTTGAACTGAATCCCAATCATCACAAATACTGCAGAAGACCTATTGGAACCCGCATGGACCCAAGATTCTCACAGAAATCAGTCAAGTTTGGTGAAGGAAAAAAATCATGATTTGGGGTTACATTCAGCATGGGGGCGTGCGAGAGATCTGCTAAGTGGATGGCAACATCAGCAACCTGAGGTATCAAGACATTTGTGCTGCCCATTACATTACAAACCACAGGAGAGGGCAAATTCTTCAGCAGGATAGCACTCCTTCCCATACTTCAGCCTCCACATCAAAGTTCCTGAAAGCAAAGAAGGTCAAGGTGCTCCAGGATTGGCCAGCCCAGTCACCATATATGAACATTATTGAGCATGTCTAGGGTAAGATGAAGGAGGCATTGAAGATGAATCCAGAGAATCTCGATGAACTCTGGGAGTCCTGCAAGAATGCTTTCTTTGCCATTCCAGATGACTTTTTACTTTAGTTTAGTTATTTGAGTCAGTGCAGAGATGTATAGATGCAGTCGTCTAAGCTCATGGGAGTCATACACAATATTAATTCTTTTTCCACTGCATCATGACTTTATAGTCTATTCTGTACATTATTCCTGTTAAGTGACAAGACTTTTGTCTGAGCAAAGTCAGACCTTACTGTCCTAATTAAATAATTACAAATCAAGGCATGATCATGTTTTATTTTGGTAAAATAAGCATAATCTAGAGGCCTTTGCCTTTCATATAAGCCACTTCTGATACCAAATGATCAACTTGAAGTCAAGTTATTATTTGTTGTTCCTAAAACCTGCATAGATGACAAGAATTTGTCAGGTATTGTATAGTATATGCATAGATATGCATTAGATAATCGCTCCGATATGTTGGATATGTTTATGTTTAAAATAGCTCTTATGTCAAGTGTTGTGTTCATCTTTATGATTATGTTTGTTTATGTAGCACCGTGGTCCTGCGAGGCACAACATTTTGTTCCACTGCGTCCTCACATGTAGCGGAATGACAATAAAGCTCAACTTGACTTGAAGTAAATAAATAAATGATAAGCATTTCTTAAAAAGCTAATTCAAATATTAAAATACTTTCTGAATGATCATATGACTGGAGTAACGATACTATAAAAAAAAAATCTGCTAAAAAATCTGCTAAATTACAATCATTTAAAATAAATAAAAATAAATTCCAGTTATTTTAAATGGTAAATATATTTCAGAATTTTACATTTTTTTTTTTCTGATGAGCAAGACAGACTTTTTCAAAAAACTAACCTTTGACCAGTTGTGTGTGAGAGATAACACACACACACACACACACACACACACACACACACACACACACACACACACACACACACACACACACACACACACACACACACACACACACACACACACACACACGCACAAATGTGCATTTCATTTCTGTCCTATTAAACAGCATTGATTCTTTCTCTGTTAAAAACACAGCCAATTTCCAGTGAATTAATTCTCAAGAGAATAGTGAAAATCTTTCTCCTAAGGAGGCAGATATTGTTTCAAGATTTTTTTTCTATTGATTCCCTGATATAATTGCTGTGATATTGAAGGTCAGTGTATTGTATAATTGTATAATGAAGTGATTTTAACGATGTTTTTCAGAAAGGAGATGTCGTGGAGTGTCAGATTGATGAGATCGGATCGATACGCAACACAGTCGTGTAACAGCGAGATCTTCTACATTGACTGAAGTGCCACTGCTGTATCCTTAGCTAATTAATTAAAACATAAAACATGGATTTTTTTTTCTCTTTTTATAGCTGGAGGATATAAAATAAACATGCTCTGGCCCACTTCCTAAACAAAAACTTTCTATAATGCAGCATTTTATTCTTCATTTTTTCCTGCCTGTCACTGAATCAGCACACATGTATTTTTCAGATATTTCATGTGGTTTGTCAAACTGAAGTTTTCATGCAGTAAAATAGAGAATGTATGATTATTTTTACCAGTAGAGGGCATTACTGAGCCGTGTAGAGTTTAGCTGGTGTTATTTCTAGTTCATCTTCATCACTTCTCAGCTTGAAATACAGTAGATTGTGTGTTAAATTACACTGACACTCAATCGGGACTATTAAACGTGCTGGATTATTATGGAAAATCTTTCAAATGGGATTTTTTATTATCTACAGTTGATTAAAATAAATCAATTTATAAATAATTATGTGATTTTATCTTTTTGGTCATTCTCCGTGACTGCAATCATGACAGAAACTGGCTGTCAAAATGTTTGTGGAATTACAATCTATAGTAACACTAAATTAATTAAAAACAGGAAGTGTGTTCTTTTTCTTTGCGTCTCAAAGTCACATTGAAGTACAAGTAGCATTTTAGCTTTGACGCTCAAGTAGCATCTTTTCTACCATAGGGGAGCGCGGGGAACAAAGTAACGCGGGGTTAAATGTAACACGGAGTTTTAAGGTATTTGCTCGGGGTTAATCATGGCATGCTTCCGAGGTTTTCACTGCCAATTATTGAAAATTTTCGGCAAAATTTGGATGAGATACACAGGAGAATCCATTTTTGCAGCATAAAAGTATTTTTTATTACAGTCGATATTTTTTTACTTATGAACGTAAAATCTTATATTGTCGTGATCACCGTCTTCTAGGCTAAAAGATGAAACCATCTTGAAAGATGTATAAAACACACAGTGACTGCTAGCCAATTTTGAGGACATGACACTAAACTAACAAAATATTTTTTGGAATTTTGAGTGTAATGTTGAGAACTTTTTAAATAAAATGGTTTTTAATAGAAAATATTTTTTTTTTTTATAGAAAAAAATATTTTATTGCTAATAATGCAAATAAATGCATTGTATAATAATGAATAAATGGATAATAATGCAAATAGATTCAAATGTGTTTATCCAATAAACAAAAAAATAAATAAGCATACTGTGCTATGTAGAATAAAAAAGAAATGAGCCAATTACTGAGGAAATATAGCTACTATTTAAAGTAGACTGAATTTAAATTAATAGTGTGATATCTGCCTTTATAAGCATGTGTTACAACTAACCCTCTGTCTGTTACAACTTGCCCCACAGGTGGGGTAAATAGTAACATTTTTACTCCTGGCACTTTTGGCAATACTGCACAGAAACCATAGGTCTGGCGATCATAATTCCAGTGCTCATTTGTAGGAGAGGCTTGTGTGTTGTTGGTAAAAGAATATGGTTTGTCTAACCCTATTAGTTTGTTCATTATTTGACCAAAACCCCGCTATTCTAGGGTTATTAGAGTTATTCAAGATGAAAAAAAAAATAATAAATGTTAACTTAAAAAGTATTTATATAACTTATTTAGCTAGTCATAAAGCATATATATTCTTTTAAGTTGGTTTAATGTGAATCTAAAATAATATAAAAGAAAAAAAACAGCTGATATATATATATATATATATATATATATATAACAAAAATTATAATGATGATGACAAAAATTCAACAGTAAACAATAAAAATAAATGTAACAGAAAATATAAAAACAGACTGTGGAAATGATTTTTGAGCTTTTGTCCTCTTTCTATTCCAAAATATCTAAGTAATCTTAAATAAAATAAGGATTTCTTAGACAAGTAAAAATCATTGTCTTGCTTTCAGTAAAAAAAAAAAAAAAAAAAAAAAAAAAAAAAGGCAAAATCAAAATTGAGTTTAAACTTGTTTTCTAAGTAAAAAATAAAAATAAATAAATAAAAGGAACTTTAAACTCACTTAAGTTTGTCTTTTCTTCAGGAAAACAACATTTATTACTCATCCACTAAATCAGTGGTTCTCAAACTGTGGTACAGGTACCACTAGTGGTACGCAGGCTTCCTTCTAGTGGTACATGCAGGAATCGCTGAATAATGTAAGTAAATATATGAACACACTTTTAACCCTTTGACGCGTACGATAACACCAATGTGATCAGTAAATTGATTTTAATAGGCTAAACCTTTTACTTTATTTTCAATGTTCTAATGTTTGTTATGTATTCTATCATTTAAGGCTAATCTCCTCCCCATATTTGTAATGGTTGTTGTGGGCGTATCTTGTGTTTTTATCCCAATGTTGACAGGTACAGTTTAATCACTTGCTTTTCTGACACACATAGCCAACTCTAACGCACAGTAAACAGATCTAATTTCTCATTTAAATATGTAAATCCAATTCATATATTTAAATACAGGTTAATGGTTAGATTTCAAAGATATACAAATAAGTCCTATATACATGCATCGTATATTAAAAAAAAAAAAAAGAGTTTATATATGAATATGATGACATATAGCCTATATTTATGGGGTCCAAGCAACATTTCCAGGTTTTGATGAATAGGCTACTTTATGATAATACTTACATTTAAGTACAGCAGTTTTCTTTTTACTTTTTAAGAACAGTGCCATTTTAATTAACTTTCAAAAGCACATTTTAATTTAAACGTTGACGTTTTATTTATCTTTTTGACCTGTAAGCATAGTACAGTTAATGTTCAAACTATTTATAATGTTTAAAGTGGCTGACAATAATACGTATTCTTAATAATAGGAGTTAATCTCCCTTGTTTTTGAACTGTGCAGTGTTGTAGCTGCTTACTTAGGTCTACTACGCTACTGTATTTCAATACTGGTCATTATGGTGGTACTTTTTTTTCTAAGGTGGTACTTGGTGAAACAAGTTTGAGAACCACTGTAATAAATGGTTCTTAATTTAATGATGTTTAGATATTTGGGCTAGATCAGGGGTGCTCAAACTTGTTCTTGGAGATCGACCTTCCTGTAGATTTCAGTTGCAGCCCATATCAAACACACCTGCCGGTAATTATCTAGTGCTGTTTAATTGGTTAATTGGCTAATTAATTGGTTCAGGTGTGTTTGATCAGGGTTGGAGCTGAACTCTGAAGGAAGGTAGATCGCCAGGAACAGGATTGAGCACCCGTAATCTAGATACAAGACAAAACGTCTAAGAAAGAATGTATTTGTATTGCAGTGTACATTTAGAAAATTTATTAAAACTACAATCGTTTCTCATAACTAAAATAAAACATTGTATTGTTGTGATCAGCGCTTTTATAGTCAAACAAAGCTCAAAACCATTTTATCTAAAAAAAACAACAACAAAAAAAAAAAAAACAACCCAAAAACATTTAAATAACTTGAGCACATTTCACTTCAGCTATTTACCAAGGAAATATTTCTCATTTATTTAACCAATTTTTAATGATTTTAACCAAATCACAAACATATTTAAGTTATTCGATTATTTTAGAATTATGAAAAATATTATTATATAACATTATATAATTGATTTCAGCTATAGTTTTATCATCTACTTTAATCTGATGTACTAAAATAATCCAAATTAAAAATACATAAAATGGTGTAACTACGGTGTCCGTGAGAGCTTAACGTGCTGCAATTAAAAAAAACACTAGCAAATTGAGAAAAGATCTCCATCAGTTTGACAGCAAACGTGCTGCAAATCCTCACAACGCAAACACATTTTTTTTTAAAAACAAGTGTATTTTCCCACAGCACAAACAAATGAACAAATCACACTGCATTTTCTTCTAATGCAAACAATTTACGAAAATGTGCTGTATTTTCTCATAACACTTTCAAAAGCACGGAACACAACAAAATTTTTTAAGGGGACCCTAAAACGTGACGGACCTGGCTATTTAGGTTATGGTTACTTAGGCTAATAATATACAAAAGACAAGGGAAACAGGATGTTAAAATAAACAAACAAAAAAGTCACCTTTCAAAGATCACCTACAACTTCGCTGAGCAATAGTCACGGCGTCTGTCATGTTTTTGGGTCCCCTTGAAAGATTTCCATTGTGTTCGGTTGTTTTTGTGCTGTGAGAAAATGCAGCTCGTTTTCGTGAATTGTTTGAGCTGTGAGAAATTGGAGCACGTTTTTGTAAGTTGTTTGAGCTGTGAGAAAATGCAGCGCATTTTATTAATTTGTTTGCATTCTGAGACGGGGGTTCATACAAGCACTTTTTCAAGCACCTAATTTTATTTTTAAGACCTGACACGCAACGTATTAATACAAATTTTACAAATAATAACATTAATAATAATATATTAATAATTAATAATATAATAAACATGTTTGTGAAATGTCTGTCATGCATCGATCTAATTCTAAACACTTGATCGGTTTTGAGAAGGTTAAGTCAAGGAACAAAGATAAATAATGTCTACTTTAATAGAGAAGAGATCACGTCTGAGCGCACACACGCGATGATAAGACTTGCAGGTCGGTTGAAAAAGCCTATTTAACAGCTCACAAATCCTGTTTTTTGTGATTAACGTATATGACTGCGCTCTCATGTTAAAATAAAGCACTCGCAGTATTTGCAAAAATGATTAAATACGCAATACCAGCATTCCCGTGCCAACATTTAGACTTTATTTAGAAGAGAGTAACTGACAGGTCAGAGGCGACTCGCTGTCGGAGAGAGAAAAGCGTAATGGCAGGAAGAATGTCCGTGCTTTATTTACTCTTGTTAATAAAATAGACATCTCCATGGTGAAAGATGTCTGAAAAGCATTATTCCAATAAAACATTTGTTTATATTTGTTTTTATTTTTTTTGTCATTGCAACACAGAAAGGCCTTTGTCCCGCCCTTACATTTCAGGTAAAAACTAGACAAGGTTGACTGTGATTGGTCACTTTTCATATCAGTCAAATCACTGTTTCATAATCATGGCAGTTTGTGCAGGTATTTTTGCATTAGTCACAAAAGTTCACAAACAAACATTTGCATTTTTTCGGCATGAAAATGGCATACAAAATCTCCTTGTTAATTTAAGCACTTTTTAGCACTTTTCAACAAAACAAGCCAATTTTCCAGGACTTTTTAAAAGCCAAATTCATGCACTTTAAGCACCTTGTGCGAACCCTGGTGAGAAAATGCAGCGCGGTTTTGTGTGTTTGCGTTGAATCAGGGTATCTTCTGTCCATTCCATATCCATTTTCAAACAAAAAAAGGAAAATTAAGAAAACGTCCGTTTCAAGAGTTCACACTTTGATGATTGATTATAAAGCTTGTTTGGCATGCTGTGAGACAGCCGGGAGACAGCCCTGAGCTCATAAGATCCTCGAGCCCGGGGCTCCCTCCTGTTTGCAAGGCGAGAGGGGAGTTTGAGCTAAGTTAGATCTCGAGAACTACTGTAGTAGCTAATGAACAGAGAGTGATTGCTCTTAAGAGATAACTTCTTACTAGGAGCATGTTTATGGTGCCAATTTGGATTAGTCAATTAATGTGCGCTATGTCGCCGTAGCTTACTATGGCGAGCGCAAGTATTTACAACGCTCCAACTGCTTAAAAACGCAGAAACTCTGCACAATTTCACTGCGTGTGTGTTTACTGAACGGTTTTTCTCTCCTCTCGGCTGTTACAGCGATACTTCTGGATACAGACACGAGGGCGTGCCTGCAGAGGCATCTATCATGGAGCATATAAATATGAATATACATTTTAATACAATAATTGCTGCTGTAAAGAAAATATAAAACTGTGTATGGAAAGCATCGTCAATGCACCGTGATGCACCGAGATATCGAATTGAAACAAATCGATGGCATGATAATCGTAACCAAATCGTGAGACCAGTGTAGGTTCACAGCTCTGATATATATATATATATATATATATATATATATATATATATATATATATATATATATATATATATATATATATATATATAAAATTCTGCTAATTTACGTTTTTATTTCATGTATGCATACGCAATGAATGTAAGCCTGCTAACTGATCAAACGACAGAATATGTAAACTTAGTTTTTACATATAAGTAAATATTAATAATTAAAAGCCTAGGTGCTGGTCCACAGAGGGCTCTTATTTTGAGGCCAGATTTGGGTCACGAGCTCAGATTTGGTTGACCAATCAGAGGAAAATAAGCATTTCAGCACCGCCTACATGTGTATAATGAACTTTCAAGTCGTTTATCCGTTTTCCTACCCTAAAAACGAAAATCGAGCCAAAATCTCGTTTTTTTTCTGAGCAAATGAAAAACCAAAAAACTGATGTTTTCCAAATTTTCCTGTTTTGGTTTAAAAACGGATATGGAATGGGCAGAAGATACCCTGATTGCGTTGTGAGGATTCGCAGCACATGAATGAAAATCCTTTCTTAATTTTCTGGCATTTTTGTAATTGCACGTGTTTTCTTAAATTGCAGCACTTTAAGCTCTCTCGACCACTAAATGTAACATAACATCAACAAACAAACAACTAAAATAAATAAATAAAAAAAGAGGAAGGGAAGGCGAGAACTTGCTAGAGTTCTTCAGTAATTGGTTGTATTTTGAAATGTGGGCATGGCACCACGAAAAAAGCACCAACTAGCAGTCTGTTAGTTCTATAAATGGAAACGATTTTATCCAGAAAACGTTCTGAATAAATTTGACATATATGTCACCAGAAAATCCATTTTGCTCATCATTACATAGTCCAAAAAAAAAAAAAAACTTCAAACCATTTGAACAAATGTAATCAGGTTATTGATTCTAGTGGAAAGTATTAATCAAGTGAGCACAGCAACCGTTATTTCTCAAGCTGCCTTCTTTCTGGTTAATCGATCTATTCTTCCACCATCTCCGGTACCAGGATATATACAGTATATATGTGTGTGTGTGTGTTGGTCGATTCTCTGCGTGTCTCTAGAGATCTTATTCAGCACTTTTTCAGCAGAAGTCATTCGTCTGTCAGTCTTTCTGTCTCAGACGAGCACTTTCAAGGCAGCTCGCTCAGTATTAGGATTCACAAGAGTGATGTTCCTGTGTAAATGCACATTTAAAGCGCTTCTCGTGTTGCACAGACGGCTGTTTATATATGAGTCCGTCAAGTGTTGGTGTGTGTATATATATATATAGAGCTGAAGTCATTAGCAGTGAGTGATGGTGGCGTGACCCTCGCACCGATCACGTCTCCGTCACATTCGTCATGATTATTACATGTCAATAGTACAGTTAGAGAAAACCGCCTCACGCACAGATTCTTGATGCTGAGGAATTATTTTGCATTAATCAGTTCAGAGGTTTTCATTTTCGTGCGTTTTTGATCTTTAACTTGCTGTTTATTTATTGCTAGATGTCTCGGGGTCAAGACATGGGGAAGGTTTGCAATTATTAAAATGATTAAATGGTCATACAGGTTTATTTATTTATTTTTTGACCTGTGCAGTAGAATGCATCCTTTTAAGCGAACAAAAAAATACTACTGTACACGATGAAATGCATTAAAATGCCATTTAGTGTAAAAAATTTAATAATCAGGATCATAGTGCAGCTGCAACATACAAATTATGGTGGTTTGAAAAAAAACAACATACTGATATTCTATTTAAAGGTCTCTTGAAGTGCTTAGAAATATGCATTTTTATTAAATGTTTGACAATCTTAGTTAAAACATGAAGAGAGGGTGGTAGTCTAGCTCCTCTTTTTAAGAAAAAGTCAATAGCTTTTTGTTTTATCACCGCTCTGCCGAGTAGGGTCTGTCTGTGGACTGCAAGACAAGGGCTTAACAAGAGGGGGCATAACTTGTAGTACTTCAGAGGCGTAACTTGAAGTTATGGAGACCCAGATGTCAAAACTTTGTTGTCAACAAGATGGCTCTGTACACAACTTTGTAATGTCTACACCTACTCCACACCTAAACCCAACCATCATAGTTTTTAACGTCTACACCTTCCCCAACGCGTAATCAAACCGTCATAGTTATTAACGTCTACACCTTCCCTAACCCTAAACCCAACCATCATAGTTATTAACGTTTATACCTACCCCAACACTTAATCCAACCGTCATAGTTATTAACTTCTACACCTTCCCCAACGCGGAATTCAACCATCATAGTTATTAACGTCTACACCTTCCCAAACGCGTAATCCAACCGTCATAGTTATTAACGTTTATACCTACCCCAACGCGTAATCCAACCGTCATAGTTATTAACGTCTACACCTTCCTCAACCCTAAACCCAACCGACATAGTTATTAACGTCTACACCTTCCCCAACCCTAAACCCAACCGTCATAGTTATTAATGTCTACACCTTCCCCAACCCTAAACCCAACCGTCATAGTTATTAACGTTTACACCTACCCCAACACTTAATCCAACCGTCATAGTTATTAACTTCTACACCTTCCCCAACCCTAAACCCAACCGTCATAGTTATTAATGTCTACACCTTCCCCAACCCTAAACCCAACCGTCATAGTTATTAATGTCTACACCTTCCCCAACCCTAAACCCAACCGTCAAAGTTATTAACGTCTACACCTTCCCCAACCCTAAACCCAACCGTCACAGTTATTAACGTCTACACCTTCCCCAACCCTAAACCCAACCGTCAGTTATTAACGACTATACACTTCCCCAACCCTAAACCCAACCGTCATAGTTATTAACGTCTACACCTTCCCCAACCCTAAACCCAACCATCATAGTTATTAACGTTTATACCTACCCCAACACTTAATCCAACCGTCATAGTTATTAACGTCTATACCTACTCCACACCTAAACCCAACCATCATAGTTATTAAAGTCTATACCTACCCCAACACTTAATCCAACCGTCATAGTTATTAATGTCTATACCTTCCCCAACCCTAAACCCAACCGTCATAGTTATTAACGTTTATACCTACCCCAACACTTAATCCAACCGTCATAGTTATTAACGTTTATACCTACCCCAACACTTAATCCAACCGTCATAGTTATTAACGTCTACACCTTCCCCAAACCTAAACCCAACCGTCATAGTTATTAACGTTTATACCTACCCCAACACTTAATCCAACCGTCATAGTTATTAACGTCTACACCTACTCCACACCTAAACCCAACCATCATAGTTATTAAAGTCTATACCTACCCCAACACCTAATCCAACCGTCATAGTTATTAATGTCTACACCTTCCCCAACCCTAAACCCAACCGTCATAGTTATTAACGACTATACACTTCCCCAACCCTAAACCCAACCGTCAGTTATTAATGTCTACACCTTCCCCAACCCTAAACCCAACCGTCATAGTTATTAATGTCTACACCTTCCCCAACCCTAAACCCAACCGTCATAGTTATTAACGACTATACACTTCCCCAACCCTAAACCCAACCGTCATAGTTATTAATGTCTACACCTTCCCCAACCCTAAATACCCTTGATATCTATACCTACTCCACACCTAAACCCAACCATCATAGTTATTAATGTTTATACCTACCCCAACACTTAATCCAACCATCATAGTTATTAACATCTATACCTGCTCCACACCTAAACCCGACCATCACAGTTATTAATGTCTATACCTACCACAACCCTAAACCCAACCATCATAGTTATTAATGTCTATACACCTATCAACGCATCAAATGTGAAGCGTCTTGAAGGGGGCGGGGCATGTCAGATACTAGAGATCATTTGATTGGTCAGGAACTGATGAGAAACTGAAGTACGAATAAAACTGTTGATCCATTTAGGAGGAGGTGACAATCTACAAGCTTTACATGTTTATATCCGTTTATATCTCCTAAACGCACATTTTGTTACTGTTTTGTTGCACGCTAGCTTATAGATATCCTAAAAACAAACAATACAGATACTAACATTTAAAAAACTTCATTTTAATTTCATGGGACCTTTAAACTTATTTTCCTTCTTTTTACAGTTCCTCCTCCTACACCTTTCAAGCTACAACCACCAAACTAACTCCAGACCTCCAAACGGGTCTGACTTGGGTTGCTTTATCTTTTCTAAAAGATCTGACTTTCGGTGTTTCCGAAAACTGAGCCAGAAAAATCTGAAAAGTCCCATTGACTTAACACTGGACCAAACTCTGTGACCTCATAACTTTGCATCAGATTGTCATATAGACTTGCAGCTAGGCTCATTTAACTCAGTCTAGCGAGCAGCTAATCAATCATGAGCTTTCAACTTACAAGCCACGTCCTAGCAGACAGTTACACAGTTCAGCACCCCGGCAACTGCCCCATAGACTGTGATTAGCTGTTTTAACACATGCTAATAATTCTAACATGCTAGTGACATGCCAATTATGCTAGCAATATGCTAATGACATGTTAAACATGCTAGTAACATGCTAATCCATACTAATGCAAGCTAAAATCATGCAAGCAACATGTTAATTCAAACTAGAACATTGCTAACAACATGCTAATTCATACAAGAAACATGTAAGCAACATGCTAATTCAGGAATGGGCAAACTCAGTCATGGAGGGCTGATGTCCTGCAGAGTTTAGCTTCAATCCTCATCAAACATACCTGCCCATAGCTTTCTACTCATCTTGAAGACACTGATAAGCATGTTCAGGTGTGTTTTATATCTGCAAGAGCAAAACTGCAGGACAGTGACCCTGAGTTTGCCCATCCCTGAGCTAATTTATACTATTAAAGTGCCTTATTCACCCAAAACTGAAAATGGTTATCAATTATTCACCATGTTGTTCCAAATTCCTGCAACCTTCGTTTTGTCTTCAGAAGACAAATTAAGATAGTTTTGGTGAAATTTTTGCTCAAGTCTCAAAAAAAATTGTGCGCTCCACCAGCCGAAATCATGTCGCACGCCCCTAAAGCAAACCTCCACAAACACAGCAATGAAGTCACATTCGCCGCGCACACTCAGGCGAACTAGCAAATGCGTTGAGTATAAATGGATAGATGACAGAGAACAGTGGACAAAAATAATTTAAGCTGATATATATATATATATATATATATATATATATATATATATATATATATATATGAAGAGTTCAGATGCAAAAACCTCTAAATCCATCAGACCTCTTTTCTTGTAAATGAGCATTTTCTATTAGGCTCCTCTGATCAGGCTCAGAAGTTTCATTTTATATGTAATGAGAAGGTTATTAGCTGGTAAATAAAATACCTTTTTTTCATAAATGTCACTTTAGACAATTCTTTGGTTTGTAACAAATTAGATTTTCTTTTGCATCAAAACCAGCTAAATCCACCTCTGCTTTGTTTGCAAAAACCTCTAAATCCGCCTATCGGGACAAGACCGTGTATTTAGTTGAAAAATCACTAAAGATGCTATTAGAAATTATTTTACCAAACATAAAACACATTACACAAACCACCTAAAATTAAAAATACACCTGTCAAGTAAGTGGCGGTTCATTCCGCTGTGGTAAACCAGGGTAAAAGCATGAATGAAATCTGTCAAGTGCATTAATCAATAACATTAAAACTGACATTAATTAAATCTTAACAATCTGTTGTCATTTCTGATATTTGGGATTCAGATTTAATGCAAGTAGAGCATTGTAAACATTGTAGTTTAAAACATTGTGAAGCATCAATATCTGCGTTGTCCATTAATATAAAAAGCTTATCAGACGTATAGGTAATATGAAGTAGGCTAATATAAATGTATAATTTTGTGCATTACATTTATCTTTTTAAAAAATAGCTTACATTAGCAGATAAATCACACGGTGGGCCTAATGGGCAAAAAGGGGATGCCTCTCAGACAATTTTAGAAGCTGTCATTCATTCATTCTCACCATTCTCAAGATCTTGGTCTCTTTTTTGTCTTGTTTATCCTCATAGCATCCATGTGGGATAAAAGAACGCATCTTAACTCTGTCTTTCGTGAAGCGCAGTTGCCATTTAATGTACAGTAAAGTAAATCAGACTCATTTAAAGTAGCGTCGCTGTGCAAACAAACATTATGAATGCATGTTACACTTCCAACTGTACATTGTGTTTTCTTTTTGAGGTAAGGGACGTTTTCATTTGCCATTCACTGACAGTCGGACAGACTCATCCAGTTCCATCAAACTCTGCCTTTTAAAATCTAAATCGAAAGCGGAATAAAACAGTCTCCTCATAAAGCCAGTGTATCAGCGCGCTGCTACATTGAAAACATATGATTCGATTCGCGCCTTCTGATTGGTTCTCGGGATATAACAACTTTTGCTGTCAAAGGCAAGTGGAGTTTAGCGGCTTTTGCATACAAACTGTTATTTCTGAATGCGCTGACGCTGGAATTTGGATGATTTGAAGCAAATCTATTTGTTGAACAGTACTACGTGCCTAAAGTATTCACTCAATGTCATTAGCTCATTTTTGGCGGAAGTGGCGTTTAGCAGCTTTTGCATCTGAACTCTTCATATATATATATAAATGGAGAAAATCACCAAAGTATGTCAATCTTCCTTCTGTCAGCAGGTGGCACTATGACTGCAACCTAATATTGGCTGTAGATGTCTTCAGGAGAGGAATCTCATCGAACCTGTGAATTTCCAGGCAGATCGGACATTGTGTGGATAAGTTCTAACTACGTCGTCCTCAGTGGCGAAACACTGAACATTGTCAGTCTGCCACGGACATGCCCTTCGACGAAAACTCTAGATCTTCACAATTTCACATCACAAATGCCTTTGGACTATACTGACAAAACTTGGATGCGATATGACAAAATTTCTAGGAGGAGTTTGTTACACTGTAAAACATGTATTCCAAGAACGCAGAGAACGGACTTGCATTCTCATGGAGACCGGTCTTGCCAAATTACCTCAGAAGAACGAACTAGGAAGACCGTGAGAACAGAGAACGCGTCCTGTGAGAAATGAGATGCTGCGTTCTTCATGATGATCACATGACCCTCACGCATTTACTACTGATAATTATTTAAACATTACAGCTAGGGCTGGCGATTTTTTCGATTTTTTCGATTAATTCGAATTTACGTTTTAAGACGATTTTATTTTTTATAAAATCGAGAAATCGCGATTTTTTTAAATAAAAATATTAAAGCTGCTTTTCCACTATCGTGCCAAACCGTTCTAAACTGTTAGACAACCGTGCTGAATTGTGCTGATTCTGTGTGTTGACGTCGCGGCTCTGTCCCGCAGCGCGGCTCTGTCCCGCAGCGCGCCGAGAAGGGCGCGCGCGCGAGGAGAGGAGAGAAGGCTCGACAGGCGGAGGTCCGCTCCTTCATTCTAATCATCCACCCGCCCGCATATATTATTTTATCTGATATATATATCCGCACCCGATCGCCACTTTAATAATTCTAATTCTTTGTTTTAAGCATGATGATAGGTGTAACTTTCTCCGCAATGTCCGGCGGCAGAGTAACAGCTCGTTAATTCATGCTCGAGCAAATGATGAGACGGACAAAAGTACTCGATGCATGCCCTTCTTTTACTTATTTCAGCGTTTTCAGGTTCACAGTGCAAAACAGCTCCCGGGTGGAATTACTGAAGTAAACATAAAACAAAACCGGATAAAACTTTCTCCCTCTAATTCACCGCACGCACAGCTTTTATATATACAGGAAAAAGAGAACAAAAACGGCGTCCCTTCAGCCTAAACAGCAGCTATGTTGTGTGTACTTGGCGCTTTTCTTAACACTGTGCAAAAACAGAATAGCATCTACTGTGCCTGGATTCGGGCGATTCCGATACCGCAGAAAGTCAAATCTTTCTTTAATTTGGACTTTTGCTTAAATTACGGAGTGGCAAAGTAGCTGTCCAAGGTACTGTATGAATTAAATCATAACCCATATATGCACCAATAAACAAGTAAAATGAATGAATGAATAAAATAAATATGGATTCTTAAATGTCGGTAGTTTGTACTCCAAAAAAATATCAATACTTATCGACAAATGTTTTATAAAAATAGAGCAATTTTCAACATTTCAGCTATAGGCCATTATACAATTCAGTTAAATATAAGATAGACATTTAAATATAGATAGATGTATTAAATATAGACATAGACATTTAAATATAGATAGATACGGTAATCTTTAATATATACTGGGTGGTGGAGCTACGCACAAATATTTTCTAAAACGTCAAGCAGATATTTGTCTACAGCTCGTTAGTTATTTATGAAGACAAAAAATAATTAAAATAACAAAAATAAAACTATAAAATTACAAAGATAAGAGCAGCATTTTGCTAAATATAGTCCTTTATATCCTGATATGCTATGTGTTGTTTCATTCGTTTTTTATATTTAACTTGATGCATTCGTTATTTAATGTTTAAATACAAAATCGTTTAAATGGTTATATTTTACCATCAAAATGTAGTATATTTTATATCATTACCAACTTTTGATATGAAACCGCTGTTATTTTATTGATTGTTATGAAATAATTTAAGTGCTATATTTTTTATTAGTGAAAGTGCCCGCTCACTTTGACAAGGCCTGTCTAAATATATATTTCTACCATGCCACTAATACAGATAAACTATTGTTGCATTATCATTGTTTATTTTTCTGTTATGTACAGAGATTTGAAATATTTATTTCCCCTCCAATCCTTTTCAATCTTCATGTTACATTTTGGTCATTTTCTCTCCAAATAAAATTTGCCCAAAGCTGCACAACATATGACCTCTACATAAATACGGGTGCTGTGACTTCTATTGTAGCTATGTTTAGCATCCCTATATGAGAGAGTGCCATAACCGCGTTTAGTCACACGGTTGCTTTTCTTTTACAAGTGAGCATGAAAAAAACTAGTTTCAGCATTTATTTAAATTTAAATGAACAAGGTAAGCTGGTAAGGTAGTTACACAGTAAAAACAAAATTAATAAAAAAAATAAATAAAAAAAATCGAAATCGAAATCGTGAATCGGTCAAACTTTATAAAAAAAAAAAAAAAAAAATCGAGATTTTTTTTTTTTGCCATATCGCCCAGCCCTAATTACAGCATTCATACAACTACTTATTGTTTTTCCTTCTTTCACAATATATACTCTGCATAAAAACCTTACAAATATATGTTGCACATTATTAATAAAACCGATTTTAATTCAAATTTCAGCAAATAAACACCTTAATGTGTTCATGCCTTTAAAAAGATTTTCATGTTAACGTTTACTTTCACCATTTCATTTAGGGAAATTCCTGAGACAGATAAGTTATATCTCTAAACTTTAATAATAAATTTATATGCTGTGCTTCCAACTTCCTTTATTCGGCCACAATGACTTCTGGGACTTCTCGAGCGAGATTTGCGCCCAAGTCTGCATCGATGCATTCTCGATATCAAGAACACATCCGGGAACTTTCACGTGTCCTTCGTTCTTGCGGCCTTGAGTTTTGGAAATGAACTTTGGCAGCTGATGATGACGTTACACGAGAATTCAAGGATGCAAGATCGCTGAAGAATGCATATTGAGAAACAGCCGTAATTTCCTGTTGCCAGCAGGTGGAGCTATAACTGTAACTGGATATTGTAAACGTGTTCAGGTCAGGACTGTTATCAAATGTGTGGATTTTGAGGCAATGTATGCCTGAGTTATAACAAATTCCTGTTTTATGGCGAAGCATTAAAGTTTGTGAGGCCACCACGGACATGACCTTCGACGAAAACTCTAGATCTTCGCAATTTAACATCGCCAAGGCCTTTAGATGACAAAACCCAATTTTTTGGTGTAGATCTAATAAAATCCGTAGGAGTTTGTTAAAATACAATGCCTGAAAATGCCAAAAACGGCACTTTT
Source organism: Danio kyathit (assembly GCA_903798195.1). Lineage (NCBI taxonomy): Eukaryota > Metazoa > Chordata > Actinopteri > Cypriniformes > Danionidae > Danio > Danio kyathit. The sequence goes on from LR812526.1 coordinate 46,633,525, forward strand.
TCGGCACAGGAAGTTAAAAATATACCCCTTCCTGTTGGGTTTGAGATTGACTTTTTTGTAGGTTTTGGCATGTTTGATGTGTGTGCTAATTTTCGTACGTCTGCGAGAAACGTGGCTTGGGGGCCACTCGGTTAAATGTGGATAGGTGGCACTGTTGAGCCTTTTTGCCACACCCACTTCTGAAACCTATAAGAAACATACATTTTCACCACTTCTAGTGTGTGTGCAAAGTTTGAGCATGTTTAGAGAAGGAGAAGAAGAAAAAGAAGAAACGGAGGAATTCCAATAAGGCCTACCGGTAACACTTTATAATAACTACACACTATGAACCATTTATTAAGCATTAGCATATAGTGAATTCATTATCTGTTAAGCATTAACTCTACATTAATAGACGTTAGTAAGCAGTTTTTAACTGCAGCTACAAATGCTGTGTTCTTGACTTACAACCACATTTATAATGTGCTTAATACTTGCACTTTCATACTCTGTTAATGATTTATTTTTCATTACTAAATTAAGCATTACACTATTTACAAACCAGTTATTTAAGCATAGTTGGTGTTTTTTAAAAATCATTCAGAATGAGTTAGTAAATGATTAATAAAGTATTAAAATTAACATTTACAAATCTTATTATTCAGGCATATATTAATAGTTAATTTGTATGTTAATAAATGCTTGATTAACTCAATTTCATCCAGTTTTGTGACCTAATCTAAAGTGAGGATTATTGATGCTTTATAAATCCCTTATAAATGACAATTAAAGACTAGTTAAATTCTAAACAGGAAAAAAGAACATAAAGAACATTATTTATTCCTATTCCTATTGAAGATACACAAATGAAACTGTATTTCAATTAAAAAATTATTCCTTGCAACCTTATCTAAAATAAAATTACTGTACAGTTTAAATATTGCATCTTATTATATTGTTAAATTGTTATATTGTTGTTGTATTATCCAATTTTATGTCGTATTTTGACACTCCTGTTAATCAGTAATGTTTAAACTTTACAATAATTTTACTTTTTAGATAAGATTGCAATGATTATTGTTCATTTGATACTGAGCCTTTAATTGTCATTTATAAGGGATTTATAAAGCATCAATAGTCCTCACTTTAGATTAGGTCACAAAACTGCATGAAGTTAAGTTAATGAAGCATTTATTAACATACAAATTAACTATTAATATATGCCTGAATAATAAGCTATACAAATGTTGATTTTAATAGTTTATTAATCATTTACTAACTCATTCTGAATTATCCTAAAAACCATCAACTACTCTTAAATACAACTGGTTTGTTAATAATGCAATACTTAATTTAGTAATGAAAAGTAAATCATTAACAAAGTATGAAAGAACAATTATTAAGCACATTATAAATGTGGTTGTAAGTCAAGAATAATGCATTTGTAGCTGCAGTTATAAACTGCTTACTAACGCTTATTAATGTAGAGTTAATGATTAACAGATCAGGATTTCACTAGATGCTAATGTTTAGTAAATGATTCATAGTGTGTAGTTATTATAAAGTGTTACCGGCCTACCTAATAAGTCGAAGACCTTGCTGTCTATAGAGAATGAGGGAGCTCTCGGATTTCACCTAAAATATTTTGATTTGTGTTCTGAAGATGAATGAAGGTCTCAAGAGTTTGGAACGGGGGAACTAACATTTCATTTTTGGGTGAACTAACACTTTAATCTGCGGGTCTTTTGAAGCTGCAATTTCATTTGGATTCTACCTTATGGAAGCAGCGACATTCCAGTGATGAGATAACATCTATTGAACTAACTGATACAACACAATTAATTATAGCAAATGGTCAGTTCAATGAAATTACGCCATCAGTATTGAATGGAGCCACCTTTTAAAAATAACAGCTTGTAGATGCTTTTTATAGCATCTGATAAGGGATTTGCATACGGATTGCATACTTTTATGTCAAATCTGTATCTTTACACTACAGGATAGTATCATAAGCTGACTTTAAGCTTTTGAATTTGGAACACTATCAGAAAAAAACCCCAAAATGAATAAAATGAGTTATTTCTAAATTCATAATCATGACAGATGAGATAAAGTATCTAAAATATCAAACAATTACTTTATAATTCTAATTGATTTGACATTTCCTCTCTACAGTTACGTCAATCGTAAAAACACTATACATCTCAATAGAACATGTGATGAATATCGCAAGCACAAAAGTATGAACAAACTTATAATTAAAAAGGAGTGATTTTTATAATCATCATCTACTTCTCTTAGAGTGTGGCATCATTCTGTATTTTCATATTTATTATATAAGCATTTAACATGTGTATTAATGTACATTAAATATTGATCTAAGGGTCTGTATATTAATTTATATTTAAAAGAATGTGTTTAATGTGTTAAAGGTTTTTTTTTTATGCAATGCCTGTAGGACCCATTTCTAAATATTTAGCTCGCTTTTTCAAAACTCTTCTGACAGCTTTCATTTGACAGTTAATTTCACGCCCCAAACACACTAAAACTACCAAAACAGTTCTGTCATTTTTCAGTAATAACAACAACCACTTTTACCACTAAAACAATATTACATATAAAAGACTAACCACAGGTAGCATTATATGTTTTCTTCTATAACATCTCTTTACAGAAAATAGTAACACTGAAGAATTATGGTCCATTAGTTAATGTTAGTAATTGTATTTACTAACATTAAGTATGAATAATCTTGTAAAGCATATATTAATCATATTTCAACTAAGTAATACATTATTAAATCCTAAAGTTGGGCTTGTTAACATTATTTAATGCACTGTCAGTTAAGATGAACTATTTAACAAATAACATTAACTAACGTTAACAAAGATGTACAAAATACAGTTGTTTGAAATTGTTTGTTTATGTTAGTGAATACATTTACTTATATTAACAAATAGACCATAGTTTTAAAGTGTTACCCAAACAATTTTACACTGCTACTGTTTGAAAACCCCTGTAATACATTAAATGGTCCATGATTACATTATAGTACAAATAATTCCAGTTACAAGTAATCATTCTGACAGCCTTTCAATTCTTTTAGTAGATTTGTAATATATTTTAATATGCCATATTGTAGATATATGCAAATTTCTGTCTTATTTAGCTTTGTAATAGGTTTCAAAAACAGAATATTGTGTAAATGTGGAAATTTAGAATGTGGGTACATAGATTTTGGTCGTGATTGTGTCAAAGTGAGAAAATCATTAATGTAATTTTTATGTAAATACACTCATCGGCCACTTTATTAGGTACACCTGTCCAACTGCTTGTAAACGCAAATTTCTAATCAGCCAATCACATTGCAGCAACTCATTGCATTTAGGCATGTAGACATGATCAAGACGATCTGTTGCAGTTCAAACACAGCATCAGAATGGGGAAGAAAGTTGATTTAAGTGACTTTGAACATGTATTTCATAAACTGCTGATCTACTGGGATTTTCACGCACAACCATCTCTAGGGTTTATAGAAAATGGTCTGAAAAAAGAGAAAATATCCAGTGAGCGGCAGTTCTGTGGGCACATGCCATAAAGCGCGAATCATCTCAGACTGGTTCTTGAACATGACAATGAGTTCACTGTACTCAAATGGCCTCCACAATCACCTGATCTTCATCCAAAAGAGCACCTTTGGGATGTGGTGGAATGGGAAATTCATGTGTGATGTTATCACGTAAATAAGGACCAAAATCTCTGAGGAATATTTCCAGTACCTTGTTGAATCTATGCCACGAAGTATTAAGGCAGTTCTAAAGGCAAAAGGAGGTCCAACTCTGCACTAGTAAGGTGTACCTAATAATGTGGCCGTTGAGTGTATGTTGTCACTAAATGCTTTTTGTGGTAAGATAATCATCAACAGTTTAGCTCACACAAACTTATGATTATGCTCAATGTCAGAAGACATTTGTGAAAATATCACAAAAATATTGTGAATTGGGTCTAAGCAATTTTCGTAAAAACTAATAAAAAACAAGCTTTAAAAGACGTTTTATATACACATACATACATATATATACATACAGTTGAGGTCAGAATTATTAGCCCCCCTGAATTATTAGTCCCCGTTTATTGTTTTTCCCAATTTCTGTTTAACAGAGAGATTTTTTCAACACATTTCTAAACATAATAGTTTTAATAACTCATCTCTAATAACTGATTTATTTTATCTTTGTCATGATGACAGCAAATAATAATTGACTAGATATTTTTCAAGACACTTCTATACAGCTTAAAGTGACATTTAAAGGCTTAACTAGGTTAATTAGGTTAACTAGGCAGGTTAGGGTAATTAGGCAAGTTATTGTATAATGATGGTTTGTTCTGTAGACTATCGAAAAAAATATATAGCTTAAAGGGGCTAATAATTTTTTTTATTATCTAGTTTTTTTTATGCTAAATGTTTAAGTTTTTACAGATAAATATATCATTTGATCTATGGTTCTTTATAAAGTTATCATTTTGATTTACTGCACAACAAATATGATAATCTTGGCTCCATGTCTCCAGAAACAGTGAAGCGGTGGTTTTTACAGTAATAGTGTTCAGCGTTCTGAAGGAAGCATAAAGTGCACAGGAAGGGAAATAAGCATAATGTGCATAGGAAGGGAAATGTATGTTATTATTCATCTTAATGTTTTAGGTAATAAAGCTGAGCATTCATATATTCACATGTAGTGCTGCATGGCAAATAAATCAAACCAAGAAAGAAACGCTGCAACCGAGTCAATTATCTGAAACTTTTGTACTGAACCGAGCCCATTACATAGTCATTGCAGTTAAACGAAAGCTTAATCATAAAGAAAAACAACTCAATGAAAAAAACAAACATATTTTTTGATGTTTAGCTGAACTTTATCAACACAGAGCATTACGTACGCTGAAAATAAAAACATGGGATCAACTTAAAACAATTAGTAACTATAATTCAAACAATCATTTTTTTCAACTTATGCTATTACTGAAATACTATTAAATTAAGTCCAAAACTAAATTAGTTTAGGCGCAACAAGTTATTTGTTGAAGTTTTTAACAGCGTAACAACGTAATCTGAATAATACAATAAAAATAAAATATATGGGCTTCCAACCAAGGAAAGCAACTTCAGCGTCACACACACTGCAGTATTAAACTACTAGGCAAAATATATGTAAAAACAAACATGGCTAATGAATGATTCACCCAATGGTGAGGAAGTGAACAGTAATGTCAGAATCACCTTCTGTTCTCATTCCCAGCTGAGTCTGACTTCTCTTTGAGTCTTGTACTTTTCTTCTTCAGTTAAACATGAACTGTTTGAAAAACTGCACGAGTTTCTCTTTGTAAGCGCCCTGCGAGAAGAGCGGGTTGACGTCGAGATACACATCTTCCCTCTGCCTGTCCTCAATCAGCACCTGGAGCGCAGGAAAAAGACGTGTTGTTTAGTCCTCAGAGGCCAAATTAACTGTCCTTTATTACCGCCCCCGCTACATTTCCTTACACTTCACCGTCTGCTTTGTGCTTTTATTTACAGCTTCTCTAGATGAATGTGTGTGTGTGGTAAATCAGGATGTATAGAATCACTTACCCCGAGATCAATGAAGGTACGAAGAGCCATTTTCACCAAGTCGATAGATGAGCTCTCTAAAGAAGATTCATACAGACATATCAAATATACAGCGGCGCAGAGTGGTCACGTGACCCTTGAGTATTGTTTAATAATGCTGGACACCCAATCTGATCCGCAGACACTCGCTTATAAAACATCAAGGCTTCGGCGGAGTTAGATTACACAGCAGTGATTCAGAAGTCTGCTAAAAAGCTGCGAGATTAATAATACATTATAGATAACGCATGGAGCTGTCAGCGTCTGTTATATGTAGGGCGTGTTTAACAGTTAAAGACTCTTTCTTTTATGCTCTATCTATCAAACATCCTGAAGAGGAGAGATGCTGAAATCTGCTTCGACGACAGAGTGTGTTATCTAAAGCTGGGGTCACACTAGGGCTGCACAATGTATCGTAAAATTATCATTATCACGATAATAGTATATGTGATATTCGTATCGCAGACATGCGTGATAAATTACCCTTATGCCTAGCATTTGTGTACTGCATGCAATGGTTGTGTAAAATTGACCAATCAGATGGGGCCTCAAGGCTGATTTATACTTCTGCGTCAAGCGCATGCATATGCATCGGCACAGCCTGCGCGTGGTCGCATAGCCCTCGCCGTGGCTGACGCTGACCTCTCAAAAAATGTAACTACACGCCACGACATGTAGTGCAAGCTCTGTGATTGGTCGGCTTGGTAGTGCTGACAAGTGTGGGCGGGGGTGAGAGCCGTGCGATCCCAATGGAGCGAGTGTTTACAAGTGTTGAGTCCCGTGAAGGAGCTCTACATGAAAACTGTTGTTTTGTGTTTACCTTATGATTAAAGTTATTGCACATCTGCCGGTTCCTGCCTCAAAATGCATCATTGTATGCGCCATCAGTAACGCCGATCACTCGACGCAGAAGTATAAACCAGCCTTTACTATCTTTATTCTCACTTCCCGAGTAGTTGCTAGTCTGCTATTGGCTAGCACAGCCCAAAGGTGTCTTTTGGATCTTAAATGCAAACGCAAGAACTGAAAAGCTAACATTAGGCTATAAACGAACTACAGTGCCTTCGGGCGCTCGCTTGTGACATCAGCACCACCCTGCTACAGACAACTTTTTAAGCTTATTTTTTAGAAATATGGTCCATGACAAAGATTTACTCTCTTGGTTTATTATATTATAATCCACGCTATATATTATAAACAAATAAATACGCAAAAACACATAGACCTACGTGCCTTTTGGATAGGTTTTTTACATGGGAAATACATTTTGTTTTGCTTTACAGTTGTTTTAAAAGTTTTAAAACTGTATGTATAAATGTGCCTACATAGTATTATCATAGGACTGAATAAGTGTATCGCTCACGTGCATACTGCCCGCTTACCTTAGACGACAGAAATGAGGCATGAGGGACAAGTCTATATGCATGCAAGTTCCATCATGGATAGAGAACAACATTCAAAGTTCTTTTTTTTTCACGAAGTACAGCGAAAAGCAGCCCATACAGTCACATATGCTATACATTTTAAGGAGGAGTGTAAATATTGCAGTTTTGACAGAGGTAAATGTGTTCAGATGTTCAGATGAAGAAAAAAAACGACGAAAAATCTATTAATCACGATACGAGTGACAAGTGACAGTTAACGTCTATGTACTTTTTTTGCACGTCTATTCACACGTTTGCATTACTGAGAGCAGGAAAGAGACAGACTGCACTGGTAAGCAGTATCTTCATAATATCGTTTAATTAAAATAAATGATCAACAAATTAATCTGTCTTGACAGTCTTAACAAGTCAAGGCATTATCTACACACAATATGAATTTCCAATTAGAAAAATACTACAAACTATAAAATACTCTTCATGAAAATACTTCAAAGACAAATGCCCAACGCAAGCGAGCTGCGTTCCAGACCAGTTCAGCTCGATGACGTATAATGTCTCTGACACCGCCTGTAGTCCCATTTCGCAACTTGAAAACAACCGTCTTTTTAAAGAAGCGTAACTGATTTTAAAAAATCAAGAGTGTGATGTAACTGATGCGTTTTATGTCGTAGAAAAAACACGAAAGTATCTTGAGTTTGTGTTAGCCACTAACCTTATTCAAGCGATTTAACCGAAATCCCATACAAAATAGCCATTGACTTTGGGACGAGTTAACCGGAACTGCTAAAATGCTAACTCGCTTCCGGGTTTTTGCATACAAATTGACGTCATAGTTCCTCCACTCTATTAGGAGGTTTGCTGGAGGTGGTAGAAGTCGTGCAGCGGAGGGTAGTTATTAAACTATGACAGTTCACCTTCATTGAAAAATAAGAGTGATTAATAAATCCATATGTAACAGTCCCTTAAATGCCACGTCGAGTCTTTAGTTTCACACTCAGGCGCACTTTGCACTTACGCTACAAGCGTACCGTGCCAAAGCCCAACTGAGGCCCCGTTTACACTAGTACGTTTTAGTTTTAAAACGGCGTTTTAGAATGAAAACAATCCACGTCCACACTAGCGTTTCACCCAGCGTTTCTGAACAACTCTCCGTCTACATTAAAATAGTGAAAACACACATCACGTGACCACACACACACTCTCTGGCATGCACTGCAGCGTGCTTTGAGCACATACCCATATGAGAGTTGTGCACGTCGGACAGTTCATCACGGATCTCCCGCTGGATCTAATCTCACTATATTTGTTAAACGTGATATTTAATTCATCCTGTTGTCTATATCTAACTACATATTCCCAGACTTTGGTCTTTTGAATCTATAACTTGTTCTCAGGTAACGTGTTTTGGCTGAGCGCAAAGATAAGTTTGGTTAAAATCTTAATTAATGTAACTGCAGACACCGATTCTGCACACCTGACTGATTGCTTGCCTTTACTTTCTCTATTGTATAAACTTATTGTGCGTTATACTTTTATAATGGCCATTATTAATTATTCAAACTGATATTCAATGAAAGAGAGGGTATGTTTCTATTTTCAAAGAAAATGAAAGGAGGCAGTAATGTTATAGGCTCCGTTTTGTTATAAATATGCATGAAGATGACGGTCATATTATGCAGCTACACGACGCCTCAACATTTTTGATGTCTGTTAAGTTGCTAATATCAAAATGAAAATAGGCAGTTTCTCACATCATGTTTTAATTTTATTGTTAAGACAGTGAAACAGCATAGCCAGGGTCATGTGAATGACTTTATAAAGTCACACTCGGGAGTTTGTTTTCCATATCAAACTTGTGAAGTCTGAACTTACAAGGAGAAGATGCAGGACTGAACTGTGTGAAGGCTACTTAATATTGAGGAAAAAGCCCCAATCAGATAGGCGAATGTCTGCAGCCACGCCTCCATTTTCAGATGTCTCCATTTTCCCCCATCTACACTGAGATGGAGCAGCAGCGTTTTAGAATGAAAACGACCTCTCCAGCGTTTCCAAAACGCTCTGTTTTCGGGGTTTAAAAACTCCGGCGTAGTGTGGACAGATGGCGTAACCGTAGCAAAACTTATGCGTTTTAAAACTAAAACGTATTAGTGTAAACGTCTTCCAACCGGGCCAGGGTTCAGCTAACTGAACTGCACCAGGGCCCGATTTGGATGACTCACACTTGTCAAATGAACCGGGAAATGAGTGTCAAACGTGCCTGGGGACGGTTCGGATAGCATAGTGTGAGTACACCCTAGGCCATCTTCCAATTGTTAAATAATAGCAATAAAATGCCTGAGAGAGATTGCATTTTCAAATTTCAAATCCGATTGCAGTCAGCATAAATGGACTTTGCAGTTTGTCCATATTGAAACTCCAAAAAGTATCGTGACGTTGCAAAGAACCCAATTTACACATGTAGTTGATGTTTTCCAAGATGAATATAAAAAGAAATAAAGCCACCATGAGTCATGCGGTCAGAAGTTACAGTACACCAGAATAAATCAAAGATCCACAGCCACTAAAGTCAGAAAGAAATCTTACGTCCTCAAAGAAGGAAAAAAAGTTTGGATAAAATTGATCCAAACTGCTGGTCAAGGGAGCAGATGTGAATAACACAGCTCCAAGATCCACCAAACTGAAGAAAGACAACCGGCTGGCCAGGAAAGGAGTGAAAAGAAAGAGAAGAGAAAGCTCCCACATAAACCACCGAAGTACCACAGCAGGAACCCGACACAGTGGCGGTCCAAAACTCCAACCCAGAAGCAACGGCAGGACTTGGATCACAAACAAATCCAGATTGCAAGATTTGAGATGAAGTTTGAAGTGCGATTCACGAACATGCCCAGACTCAAAGGCGCTGAACGTCAATAAAACACCGGCCCTGCGAACAGGGAGAGAATAGCCCAACTGCAGACACGCATTTGTGCAACACATTAAAGGCGTTCAGAACAGCCATAATGAGAGCAAACGCTCGTGTTCATGATTAATGTACATTTATGATTATATTCACGTATTTGATTATATACCATTATTTACAATAATATTCCCTCAACTGTTACCATTTTAAGGCAACTCTATATGGCGCAAAATAAGTTGCTGCATGCATGAATTAAATTATGAAGAATGATGAAGATCCTGCACTTGCTTTGATCCCTCCGCAAATTATTTACAACTTTAAAAATGCGCCATAGAGTTGCTTTAAAATGGTAACAGTTGATGCAAATTAATGTAAATAATGATCATATACATGAACATATTATGGCTGTTCTGAACGCCTTTGATGTGCTGCACGAATGCGCGTCTGCATTTATTCTCTCCCTGTTCGCAAGGCCGGTGTCCTGACATTTGCCAGATATTAATACTTATACTACTACTACTACTAATAATAATAATTAATACATAAATAAATAAAAGCAAAAAAAAAGTTGTGATCACGACATAAGTTTTGGTTATGTCGAGATCACAAGAAAAATAAGTCGTTATCACGAGAAAACAACTTTTTTGTTATGTCGAGATCATGAGATAATTAAGTCGTGATCACGACAAAACAAGAGAGAAAAAATATTTGAATGCATGGCCTCTTAGGACTTCCGTAGATGTCTGTACTGGCAAGTACAACGTGACGTTTTCAGCATTAATTCATGAGAAAGACTTCCAAATCTTTCCAGACCGCCAATCAGCGCGCTCTATTGTGAATGAGGTGCAACTTCATTAATATGCATGATAGCTTCGAAGACTGGTTTTACCTGTAACAGTGTTCAGATGGCAGAGAGACGCCACGTTGTGTTGCCAATCGTAATTAAAACAAGTGGAAGAAGAAGAATTGTTTGGAGACATGGGTTGTCAGTGTTGCGTTTATACATGTGCTGCAACGAAGGTTTTGTTTTCAATTCCCCGCGATGAGAGCGCAGCTGGACTCACATGTGTGGATTACAGTGCACGTAACACGCGACCCGAGAGCTTTTCACATCTAGAAATGGTGAAATCCGGATTTGCCGCTCGTCGTCTTTAAAAAAAAAAGACACGGTTCCAGTTGGTGTTTATTGTCCTGTCTCTACAGATTTGGTAAGTGCATGTAATCGGTGTTCTTTGTTTATGTTCATTCAAATGGCAAAGTTAGTTCATATCGTCAGCAGTGCTCTTTCAGTTTTTAAAGACATACTTTAGTCAAAATGATTTAGTCACTAAGGTTACATTACGTTAACATCACTACAATATTATGGACTGAAAGATCCGCTGTAAATGCTGCTCTACGAGTGTAAACATGTTAACATCTTAATCAAACAATTACTGTCGTGTAGAATTTTCGCCACATTTTGTGATAGGATAGTCTATACACACACTGCTTTCTAACGCTTCCTACAGAGTGCATCAAAGTCAAACATTCCATTAAAACTACACTCTTCTAGCAGTTCCTTGCATCTAATATCTCATTTGTCATGGGGAGGGGGGCATGCATGAAATGTTCCTGAATGAAATTACTGATGTCCATGTAAACATAGTCACTGTCTTTCTCCCCTGCGTCTGTATGTTGTTTTGCCTCTGTGAAAATCAGTGCGTGCTCGAACCAAAAGCTCCCATTTTTATGCAAACCCTTCCCTCTTTCCCTCCCCCGACACTCCCACCTAAACAGAGCTGTAAACACCCTGCTGAGACAGGTGGGTTTCATGGCCCTTTTAGCATTTAACAACTCATCTTTGCCAATTTAGTTAATTAGTGACTTAATTAGCGATTCTTTAAGAAGTTTATAAAAGAAAAAAAATGATAATTCCACCCATACAATGTATTTTGGCTATCTGGAATATAAGTTCTTTTTTTATTCATCTGTAACATGCTACAAGTTGACTTCTATAATTTAATTTGTGTGAATATTGTATTATTTCCCACATTTTGTTCATTTCCCTTTAAACTGATTTACGATTGACACCTTCTAATGCAGCATTAGTTCTGCCATACAGTGTTCACAAGTGCATGATCTGCAAACAGGTGTGGAAGTGGGAAAACATATTGTTGTTACACAATGCACTTACATAATTCTTGTTACAGATGTGTACTTTCCTACTGTTGTTACTAATGTCCTATTACACATTTGTACTTACACATACTATTCAGTGGGTTGTTACATGAGTGTAGTTACACCAGTAATACAAAAGTAAATACTATGTAAACGTGTGTACATACACTGTAGTTACATACTACTTACACATCTAATTACCATGTAAGTTCACAGGTATAAGCGACACAATATAAAGTGGGACCAAATTTTGTTTCTGTTTTATACTTATATTTTCAAATAAAATACAAGCTATTCCAATTTGATTGAAATTATGTAATTTAGCAATTGCATGCGTAGCTTTGAAAACACTTTTTATTTTGCACCGATGATAAAATGTTAAAGCACAGGAAACAAAACAAGATCTAGTTCCACAGAGAAATCCAACCACTTCTTTGAAGCACACAGTGTTGCAAAAGCGCAAAGAAAAATGTCATGTCTTGATTTGGTTTATCCTCACCAAGGTCAAGAAGCGTTCATGGGGGATCAGATTTGATGTCTGACAGCTCCTGTCAAGTTTCTGTCTGATCTGTTTAAAGTTGTTTTTTGCTGTTGTTGTTGTTTTTATTACATTTAAAATAACTATAAATTGTAATATTTATTTGTGACCCTGCACTACAAAACACATTTTTTTTTAGAAAGTTAGGATTTATGCATTATCTCAAAGTTGAAAATAATAAGCTGGTTTAGTTTGTTAGGACAGGACAATATTTTGATACAGCTATTTGAAATAGGGTTTGATGATTGAGGGTTAAAAAAAATCAAAAACTAAAGAAATTGTGTTTAAATGTGTTCAAGTAAGTTCTCAGTATATTATTATTTAAAAATTGAGTTTTAATATATTTATACAATTTTCAGAAAACATGATCTTTACTTAATATTTGAATGATTTTCTCTTTTTTCGAGCTATGTAGTTTTGCATTTTGTTTCCCTTAAAAATAAAAACCTTTATTTCAAAACTGCATGATCCGTTTACTTGCGCTATCTTTGACTAATATTTAAATTGGTTTGATGATGTCAATCATTAAAGTGTGACAAACATTCAAAACAATTAAAATCATTAAAGGGCAAACACAGACATTATATATATATATATATATATATATATATATATATATATTAGAGATGCCACAATTCTCAATACAATATTGAACCGTTCAGTACGACATTCACGGTTCAATACGCGCTTGTGAATTGCGGTTTTTCCGGTTTTACATTTAAATAATTTATGTGCGTTTTATTTCTCTCCGAATAGACTGTTTGTGTGTGCCTGTAAGTCCACGAGCTGAGATGAGGAAACTCCTCCCCGCGAGTAAATATTCAATCACTATGCTCTAAAGTTAGGAGGCGCTCCACCATCATTCCACACTTTAACATGGCGAGCGGCAGTGAAGTGAAGGGGCAATAAGAGGAAGAGCCGGTGTCTTTCAAATCCGCGGTGTTGGGACATTTCGGTTACATGTATAGACTAATCGAACGGAGACACTTCCAACATGACTGCACATCTGCGTCGCCATCACCCAGCAATATCACTGTCTGAAGGCAGAATAGCAGAGAAGGTAATAAAAGACCTCCATAAAACAACAATCCCTCACTGAATCCTTCCAGCAAACATATCCAACTGGTTCCGAAAGACATATAAAAATAACAAAGGCAGTGTTAAGTTTAATTAAGATGGTTTATTTATATTTACTGAAGTACAAATGTGTTTATTTGAAATGGTCAATTTATGTTCATTAACTTCACATGCATGTTTCTTTTTAAAATGTAGGAATTTATGTGTTGCCAAGTTTGTACATAGGCTACCCGCAGCTGTGAGATTTCAGTGTTATTTTTTTTATTATACAATACACTAGAAACTAGTGTACCTTTCTTGGCTTTGAAGTAAAATAGAGGAGTATTGCAATAAATCGTTTTTATTTTTTTCTCTTTCTTACTCTTCCTATTGCCTAAGCATAGAATAACAATAAAAAAAAAACTATTATGTGTTAAGCCATTAGAACCGAACACCGTGTTAAAAAACCGAGGTATGTATTGAACCGTAAGCGAACTGTATTGTTGCATCCCTAATGTATATATATATATATATATATATATATATATATATATATATATATATATATATATATATATATATATATATATATATATATATACACACACACACACACACACACACACACACACACAGTCGTTTTTAACTGGTAGGATATATTTATTTTAACATACGCTGGTAATGATCTATTTCTATTTTAAAGTGAGTAAAATTTTTATTTTTTCACTGCCCATTTACATTTGAGTAAAAACATTTCTATATATAATGAACAAATTAACAATATGCCAAATTTTGAAATCAAGCATTCTCATAAAAAACACATTTTTCTTTGAATTCCAATTCAATATCTGTACTCTGTTTAATAACAACAACAAAAAAAAAAAATAGATCACACCAAAATAATTGTGTACAAATACAATCATAAAATAAATGAACAATACTCTCTTCTACTTATTAGCCATGTTTCAATAATTGTATCAACCAATCAAAGTATTGCTTTTATCAACTGAGACTGATTATTAGCTAACACATTGATGGATGAAAAATGACAAAATCACTTAAATTCTTGTTCTCTCTCTAGTGGTGTTGTATGAATACAGTTTATGTTATTCATTTAATACATTTTAATCAACAAATTTATATAAACAGTTGTATATTTATAATTTTTGTGATTTTTTGTAATGATTTGGCAAATTATGTAATTCATATGAAAATATATATTTATAATAAAAGTGTTTTAAAAGTCAAAAGTCTCTTTACAATGGTGGTGTTTTTTTTTTTTTTACCATTTTTTAAACTTTTGTTGTGCTCATAATTTGATGTGATAATATTTTGCAGACGTGTTTCTTGGTACACTCAAAAATGCTGTTTGTTCAAACTATTTAAAATGAGCTGAATTAACACAATTATTGAGGGTTTTTTTGGGGACATTTAATTGTTTAATGTTCATTCCACTTAAATTTGCAAAAACTAATAAGTTAACTTAATTCCTTTATTTTGTCCCAACACAAATCGACTGTGTGGAACTCAGCATACTGATTTGAGTTACAATTAAAAAATAATATAGAAGTTTGTCACAATCACATTAAGCTACAAATTTAATTTGTTGTTTGTTCATTTCAGATACAAAACTTAAATGCTAACCGGTTAGCATAATATCTTTGAAACACAGTCCCTCCCCTGCTGTCCAAAGCCATACCTCCTGATACAAGAATGCGCACACCTTAAAGATGACAGCAGACAACCCACTAAATCATGTCATTCGCCAGTTAGAAAACTTTAAAGTACTTTATAATACTACAATTCTGAACGAAAAACTGTAGGAATTACACTTATTGCCATACATGGCATTTCAGACTGAATATTCAGAGTAGCATGGTAAACAATATAGGGAGCGTGTCACAGGTTGTCAATGTTTAAAAATAAACCAATGTGAATATAAAACCATCTTCACCTCAGTAAAGCAGGCTAGGTGGAATAGCGCTATTTACTAATGTTCTGTTGTTAAACTAAATAAAAATCTACATTATCGATGCTGTAAAAGGTTCTTTATGAAATTGAAAATAGCTAAACAACACTTCTGTGCATATAACCCATTCATAATACAACAACAAGTTACATCAGCTTTTGCGTGACTAAAATAGTTTTAAAACATAACATTACCTGTCTAAAAGAAATACTTCAGCCATGGTGTCGTCCTTCCTCCAGCGTGCAAAATTAACTCCAATATTGATTCAGGATTTGATTTTACCGCGACTGTGATTGTCTCGTCCGCACATGAATGCGAGGCGCACGTGCACTAATGGCGGATCTATGCGAACAGAGGTGCGCAGTTGTACAAATCTACATTTGTTGACAGTTTGGGCTACTCATCAGAATTTTGGGAATTGTCAGGCCGACAATATTTAATTGGATGAACATTTTTTAGTCGTATGCCTTACCCAGAATATAAAACCACATATAAATACATTTAGATTATTTACTTTAATCATTACGATTGGAATATGAAGAGACTTTCAACTAGCACAACAAAAAAAATAAATTCTGAAAATAATCACCTACTGCACCTTTAAAGCGTGTGTGACATTTATTTTTGAACATTTGCAGCTCATTTGAACAAAACTGTGATCAATTTGGCCGTTATAATCGTTATCTGACAATTATTTTTACCGCTACATCTCTAATACAAATGTCAAAATTGACCAGAATAATCTCATTAGGATTCAAAATAAATAAATCAAATAAAAAACCCAAACAGACTTCAAACACACTAGTTGGCTTTTTTTCTCTCTTACCGTAGCGTGCTCCATCCAGTTGAGCTCGGTTCTTCATGTGTGTGTGTAGTTGACTCAAACACTCTGTCTCTAAGATAAACATTTTTTAGGTTATACACACTTAGCTGTAGGCACTCAGCATGAACAGTGACAGCGATGCTGCCCAAGCAAACTTTCTTCTAACACATGCCAACATCATTGTTTGGCCAGAGGTCAGAGTTGGTGTGTATGTGTGAGTATGTGTGTGTACTAACCAGTGATGGGCAATGGGAGGTAATGAAGGCTCTCCAGCACCCAGCACAGAGCTCTCAGTTGGACACTCAGTAAACTACTGAGAAAGAAGAGCAGCTTCGGGCACTGAGACGGCTGACTCAACTAGAAAGCAGAGAAACAGCAGAAAGGCAGAGAGGACAGGGAGAGAGAGAAGGAAAAACATGGAAATGGTTACTAGGGTTTAAAAAAACAGATGTTGAGTGTATTTATAGAATGTTTTAAAAGGGTAAAAAATATATCTTTTATATTTAAATTCTTACATGGGTCAAAGACAAAAATGTGTTTTCAAAGGGATAGTGTCTCGATCAGTGGGTGGGGAAAAGGAGCGAGGATTCAAGTGCAAGAAATAAGGGTATTATTTATTAATAATAAAATAAAACAAACAGCAAAATAAACTACCCGAGGGGGAAAATATTAATACAACAAATAAACAATCAAAACAAACTGGACAGGGCAGGCTGGCAGGGATCAGGACTGGAGGACAGGACAAGACAGGAAGCGATGTACGATGATGACGAACTGGCACAGGACAGCAGACATGAGGAGAATATAAGCAGTAGTAAATTAACACCCAAACAGGTGAACCAAATAAACTAATAATGGGTTAACAAGGAGGGTGGGGCTAGACAATAGACGGGAGACCACATGACACAAGAGACAACACAAGCCATGCGCTCACATAAAACGAGACTAGAGCACGCAACCAATGAGAACTCATTAACTGCGTGTTCATATGACAACACAAGCACGCGGTGCATGTAAACATGCACCACGTGCTAAACACAACACCAACAGAAGACTGAACACAAGACACAAGCACACGATAGATGAAAACATCTTACTGTGCGCTCACACATAAGCAACGTGCATGTTTCATCTCAGCGCCAACCGAAACCAAAACCAACCAGACTGAGACGCTGAGAATGAAACCGCGCGATGCCGACAGAACAAAACACAAACACGAGTACAGGAGCGCGCGCGCATCCCAAGCACGCACAGGCCATGCACGCTCACAACGGCGCGCACACAGAGACACACAATGACGGAAAACAAGTGCTCGACCCAAGAAAACTGGAGCCGAGCCTTACAGGACAGGACAAGACAGAGCTAGTGTCCGGACTCTGCCACCAAAACAAGAATTTACAAGACCAGAGTGGCAGAACCCTGACAGATAGTTCACTTAAAACTGAATATTCAGTCATCATTTACTGACTATATATAAAGTTATTAAGAAATGTAGTTTGGCAAATGGGTAAAACCATTTAAAATAAATTCAATTGTGTACTGAGGTCCTGAAATAAACTCTTTTAATATATGTCATCAAAAGATTCTTGTCATAAATATGATTTATTTAACTATTTGTCTTTGGTGTTCAAACTAAATTTTACACTGAATGATAAAATTAGTGGGTGATTTCTGTAAATCATGGCAAAATTGTATCCATTTATTATAGTATATAATTAAAATAGGTCAGGTTTAAAAGTATGAATAAGAACAGTGTTGGACTTTTTAACGTTTTGATGATTTAAGGGATAGTTCACCCAAAAATGAAAATTTAAAAACAAAAGAAGACATTTTGAAGAAAGCTGAAAATGATTAACTGCTGACTTCCATAGCATTGAATAAATCTAGGCGACAATGCAACCTTATTTCACCAGCATTTTGACAGTTTATTTTCAAAAAAGACATTCAGTTTGATGTAGACACTTAAATGGGACTCCTCATCTTTGACCCACATATGCATTTATAGTAATTCAGCAAAGATTCCTATAAAAATAATATATATATAATCTAGTTGATGCTTTTAATAGTATGACATTGATGTTACAGCACAGATTAGCTCTTTTTGGCATGATCTTGAACATTAAAAGCACTGGCTTCACCTGTCATAACAGAAGACAGGATCACTGGGGCACACATAAACATCACAGTCTTTTGGTCTTGACAAAAAACTAATAATTTTATATGCATAACATTAAATTTGTGCCTTTAAGTGCTCCTTCAGTGAAAAATGGTGGCTGTTTCTAAAAGCTGGAAAAACGCTGCCTTTAAAAGATGCAATCCAAGGCAGGAAATCATCAAGGAACATCTAAATCCTAATCCAGCTTCACTTGCTGTCTCCTGAGAAACCTTCATCGGATCGATTTTTGAAGGCAGCAAGGATATTTCCTTTGCTGCCTTGGATATCCCACAATCCTGTGATCTCCATTCCTGACAGCTGAGCTAAAAAGTGAGATGGCATCTAAGGGTGCTTTCACAACCGTAGATCAATTGTTTTGTTCCAAAACAGGGATTAAAATTGTTACAATGCTGCTTTTTGTTCTTGGTGCAGTTCGTTTTCACATGGCAAAATTTCTAAGTGGACCAAAATTATTAAAACAAGTTCGCTGGTTTATTTTAGGGGATTCCACTCTGCTGTCATACATGGTTATTTTAATTTATGATAATGAATAAGACATTATAACTGAAAAGGTGCGCTTTTATTTTGAATGGTAAACCAAATATAAATCAGAGCTAAGACTTTCTCTTACACAGCCTCATTCCAATTGTCAATGGTTGTAAAAATCTATCTATTCCCCAGCATGTTTTGTAATAATAATAAAAAAATAGGCAAGTCACTGTATAACAGCACGTTGTTCTGTGGCCAATTGAAAAAAAAATAGCTTAAGGGGGCTAATAATATTGAACTTTTATTCCAGACAAAATAAAACAAAAAGACTTTCTCCAAATATTAAAATATTTAGAAAAAATAAAAATTTTGCCCTCACTAATTTCAGTGAGTGTGTATTTGGCTTTGTGATTTATTTTTATCAGCATTGTACATAATATAACTACTGTAGTGTTTAACATTACAACTAAAGCTGGAATGTTTTTTTTTTTTTTTAAATCAAGATTAATCAAGATTTTCCTTTGATTAATTGCATTGGTATGTTTTAGATTTGATCATTTGAATCATGCATTAAAAAGTAGTGTATTGTGCACTTTTTTTCTTTAAAAGTACTGCTATATGAACTAAAGTACAATAGCATCTAGTTTGCAAACACACTAAAAAAAATCAGTTTTGCTGCTTGTTTAAAACCACTACATTAAAAAAATTAGTTAAAACAACATATTTTTTTTTGGGGGGGGGGGGGGGGGGGGTGATAGACACACAATTTAATTGTTTTATGTTCAATCCACTTAAATTTGTAAAAATGATGAAGTGAACTTCGATTTGTGTTGGGACAACATGAAGGAATCGTGTGGAACCCAGCATTTTTTACAGTGCACTTTAAACAAATAAGGTGTTTTACACCAGTATTCCCTTTCCATAGTAGCAGTTAACTATTTTTTTGTAAATCTCAACTTAAACATTAATGTAGTCAAATTAAACCTAAAACAAAAAGATATTTGCCACTGCCAGGGAATTAATGTTTATAATGTGTATAGTTATTTGACATGTTGAAAGTCCAGAGCTTATTATAACAGACAACCTTCCATACAATAGCAAGCATGGGTGATTCTATGATTTTTAAATATATATGTGTGTGTGTGTGTGTGTGTGTGTGTGTGTGTGTGTGTGTGTGTGTGTGTGTGTGTGTGTGTGTGTGTGTGTGTGTGTGTGTATATACTGTACAGAGAGATGATTTTTTCAACACATTTCTAAACATAGTTTTAATAACTTAACTCTAATAACTGATTTAGTTTATCTGGCATGATGACAGTAAGCTGAATAGAAGTGTCTTAAAAATATCTAGTAAAATATTATTTAAAGTGACATTTAAAGGCTTAACTAGGTTTATTAGGTTAACTAGGCAGGTTAGGACAATTAGGAAAGTTATTGTAAAAGGATGGTTTGTTCTGTAGACTATCAGAAAAAAAAATTGCTTAAAGGGGCTAATAATTTTGTCCTAAAAATAGTGTTTAAAAAATTCAAAACTGCTTTTATTCTAGTTGAAATAAAACAAATAAGACTTTCTCCAGAAGAAAAAATATTACCAGACATACAGTGAAAATTTCCTTGATCTGTTAAACATAATTTGGGAAATATATAAAAAAAAATTTAAAGGGGGGCTAATAATTCTGACTTCAACTGTGTGTGTGTATATATATATATATTAAGGGTGTAACGATACGCGTATTCGTATCGAACCGTTCGGTACGAGGCTTTCGGTTCGGTACGCATACGAACCGAACGATTCAGACAAATATAATGTTTTCAGCGCAACAATGCTCAACAAGGCATCCCATGATGTGACAGGCAACATCTGCCTTCCCCGCCCACCTCCAGTCAGCCACACACTGCACTCAGGGTCGGAGTAAGCTCAACTGGCGCTCAAACCGAAAGTTATGCCGCTTTCAATCCGAAAAAGCCGGCGGAGCTGGGTGTTGAGATGATGCGGGGTTTGTCCCGGACAAAAGCGAAGACTGAGGGGCGCTGAGATGATGCAGGGTTTGTTCCGGACGAAAGCGAAAGGGTGGAAACGCGCCGCGGACTGACTGCACTATACAGTTAGCAAAATGGCTAGTAGCTAACATTAATGCAATCCTCCTATAACCAACAGCGGGTCTGGCGTTTGGGAGCACTTTGCTTATTCCTGCTTTCAGATCCACTGAAATGGCAGGTGACGGTCAAATCAAGCAGATCTCGGCTGTATCCACATGTGCTGCCGTTAATCCGTGAGTCAGGTAATCAAAAAATAGGTTGCATGATATTTAAGTATACGTGGGTCACGCGTGGGTAAGATCAATTATTGGTGATGCAAACTTTAACTATTTACTCTAAAATATTAAAGTGTTTCAAGCAATCTTAACAGACTGGCACAAATATGCTTTCATTTAAAAAAAATCGCTCGTCACGGCTATATGCGGTGAACATCTCCGTTTTCACAGGTTTCTGAGTTTTCTCATCATCAATCACTTTCAGTCTGGGAACATGTTCAGTGCTGCGAATTTTGTTTTAAGCCTGTCCTGCAATATCGTGTATTGAGGAGGATATAGGCAAAGATATTGCAGAGAGCTGAGATCTACAGTATGACGACTTTAAAGACGATATTTAGCTTGTTTCGCATTAATGTAGATATATTACATGTTTTAATTACATTATTGAATAAAATGAACAGCATTATTATTTTTAATCATCATCATTAATAATAAATAAACTAAAAATAATTTGACAGCTTCAGCTGTTCACATCACCGGCACTTTCAGACTTCAGCACCACATGTCTTTAGCATGAATTGAAATAGACTTTCCCTCCTAAAGGAAAAAATACAATAATTTTTAAAATTGCAATGCGATTAGTCATGTATTCGCAATTTCACATAAATCAGCATCCGAAAATTTAAATAGCCTATTTCCAGTGCGCTCTTTCTCTCTGCAGCAGCAGTTCACGCGCTCTGGATAAGCGCACTACACAGCCACATCTTGTAGCAAATTAATTTGCAACTTTGTTGTATAAAAAATAGGCTAAATAACAACATTTAATTAACAAACAAATGAAATAAAATTATTTGTAAAAATGAAACTACAGAAAAAAGAAAATGAAAAGAACTAAAACAGGCTCAAATGTTCAGTTCTGGAATAACAGGTGTTGCGATCAAATTAATTCGATGGAATAATTAACAGAGACAGGCGCATTTTTCAGAAAATAGCCTATTTTATTTAATTTAAAAACACGTTAGGCCTATATTTATTATATATATATATTTTTAAATAGCCTATATTAAATTACCATTCATTTTGGCTTTAACGAATTATTGAACAGATTATTAATAACTTATCAAAAACATTTTACTGAGCTCAGTGTCGGCCGTCACCGGATAAAGTCCAATCTTTCTTTAATTTTTTGGACTTTTGTTTGAAAGCTTAGTGGCATTGTAGAGGTCCAATTTACTGTTGTTTGATTTAAATTATAGCCTATATATGCGCCAATAAACAAGTCAAAGGAATGAGTGAATTAATAAAATGATTCTTAAATGTCGATATTGTTTTTACTCAAAAAAAAATAACAAATGTTTTATAAAAATAAAAGGAGCAATTTTCATAATTTATACGATTCAGTTAAATATAAGTTGGACATTTATGGGGCCATGTAACATGTTTTTGTGTTTGTTTTTTTGTTCTAGTGATCTTTAATATATACTGGGTAGCTACGCAAAATATTTTCTAAAATGTCAAGCAGGAATTTGTCGATTAGCTTTAATTATGAAGACAAAGAAATATTAAAAATAACAAAAATAAAATGATAAAAAATACAAAGATAAAAAGAGCAGCATTTTGCTAAATATAATAGTCCTTTATATGCTTTAAATCCTGCTATGTGTTGTTTCATATTCGTTTTTATTTCACTTGATGCATTAGTTATTTAATGTTTGAAAGCTGAAAGAAATAACAGCCGTCCTTTAAATCATTATTTTACCATCAAAATGTAGTATATTTTATATTAATATCAACTTTTGATATAAAACCGCTTTGTAATTTAATTGATTGTTAAAAATGAAATAATTTTATGGCATAACAGTGTTTAGTAGTTGCTTTCGCTTTCGTTCTTCACGGAAGCTTTAACAGAAGCGTGTGCCGCATTCACCTCTGACGTGGCTACTCAGCCTGTAGCCTAGTTTGGGATTTTTTCGTTGTGACGATTAAGCAAGAATCATAATGCATTGCATATTCAGCTCATTCTTCAGTAGCCTCAACACAGGCTGGTAGCCTAGATTTAAACGGATCGTTTATAAGAATGAGCGATTAATAGATTAATTGGTCGTTAATTTAAATGATCATTGATCACTGGATTTTGTAGAAACTGACATCCCTAGTTCAAAGTAAAAAAAAGAAAAGAAGAGAGATCATGCTTTTATGATGTTAGTTTTCATACAATAAAAAGATTTCAATCAGAGAAATCCTCTGGCTTTTTTCCCTTTTTTTTTTTTTTTTTGCTGTATCGAAAACATACCGAACCGTGACACCACTGTGTCGTATCGAACCGAACCGTGATTTTTGTGAACCGTTACACCGATAATATATATATATATTTTTAATCTCTAATTTTAAATTAATTTTTAATTAATCAAAACTAAAATATTAAACGGTTTGAATAGGGTAGGGTTGCCTAACCTATTGCTGTATACAGTTTTCTACTGCATTAATAAATGATAAAATAATTAAATTAAATTAAATTCATATTTATTTCTATAGCGCTTTTACAATGTAGATTGTGTCAAAGCAGCTTAACATAAAAGTTCTAGTAAATTGAAACTGTGTCAGGCTGTTTTCAGAGTTTAAGTTCAGTTTAGTTCAGTTCAGTGTGGTTTAAATTCCACTGCTGAAAGTCCAAACACTGAAAAGCAAATCCATTAATGCGCAGCTCCACAAGTCCCAAACCAAGCAAACCAGTGGCGACAGTGGCGAGAAACAAACTTCACCAAATGACGAAGTGAAGGAAAAAACCTCGAGAGAAACCAGGCTCAGTTGGGCACGACCATTTCTCCTCTGGCCAAACTTTCTGTGCAGAGCTAATTGTCTGCATTAATTAATTTCTGTGTTACTGCTGTAATATTGAACTTGCCCAGCCCTAATCCTAAAATTATTTTAACATAAGTTTATTTATGGATAGTTGTGCTGTTCCTCCAAATTATTTTCTTTTTGTATTCCTTACAGTACAGTAATATTCAATAAAAGTCCATTTAGGCTTATTTATGGCATGTTGAAGTTTACTGTTAATATTTGATGATTGAACTGTGAGAATAATGGCATCTCAGGCATGGAACGATAACCGTTTTCAAGGTATACCGCGGTATGGAAAAGTCAAGGTTTTAAAACCGTAAAAATGTTCTGCTATACCGTTCCTAATGTATGTGTACTATTTTTTATTTACGTTAAATTCTAAAGAAATCTGTGTTTTTGAAACTAATAAAGACAGCAGAAGTCAATGACTAATTTGAATTACTTAGCTTGACATGTTTAGCTACTGCTCCAAAATATTTTAAATGTTTCTCAAAATAAAATATCTTGTGTACAAAAGTGAAAGGAGTTTTTGTTTTTAACCCAGTCATTTGAAAAATATATATTTTAGAGCAGTAATCACAATACCGCGAATCCGTGATATTTTTATCCAAGGTTATCATACCGTCAGAATCTTATACCAGCCCATGCTTACCTCATTGTAACACTTGTCTCTCAATAAATGGAAATGAAAAAAAGCATAATGGGGCATAAGAAAAAAAAAGAGGATGAATTCAGTACTACAGCCAAGTACTGAGTGAATGAAAGTGATACTTTAGCAAACACCCACCTTATCATTCCAAAAACGTAAAACTCTTCCTTACTGAGCGCAAACTTTCAATGAGGATAAGCCCAAAACTCAAGGAAAACCGAAACCTGTGCTAGAAAAGTTTGAGCTTCTGATGCAACAGAAGACACCAATCCACTCAAGCCATTGACATTCCCTTGCTGTTGCTCTCTTTGAGTTGCATTCATCACACACACACTGAGAAACTTGCAGACAAAAGCAGACTTCAAAAGCACCATCTTGCCAGTGTCTGTCTTAGTTTACGTTTGTTTTGTCTGTCTGAGTCTTTGTGCGTGTCTGTAAATGATGAAGGAGGTTTGTGTGTTATTGTTTGTGCAGTTTTCCTCCACAGATTATTCGAGTATTATGGATCTGAATAATAGGGACGGGCAATTTATTATCATTTGCAATATACCACTAAACATTCTGCCCGTGGAAAAATTGAACTTATCGTAATATTAAAGGTGCTGTATGTAAGTTTTTGATTCTTCTAAAGCATAAAAATACCATAATATGTTTGCAGATATTTAAGAAACATCCCAAGTGAACATACTTGTTTAACTGAAAAACAATGCTGAAGTCAGATATTCTGCTTTGAAAATGGTTTTTCCGTGCCGGAACGCTGTCTTTGTTTAGGTAAATTTAAACTGCAGAATGCCAGTTTAGCCAATTATAATTCAGCACTCCGGGTTGCCTTGTTGGAAAACAGCGTATTTCATTCATTCATTCAGAAAGGCTCTGAAAGCATGCGCCCGTGACCGAAATGGACAGTATCAGACGTCGAAATGAGACAGATTCAGTTCCACATGAGGTTATTAATTAGCAAATGATATAAATATTACGAACGTAAACATTAAGTGAGCAGGTTACATTGTAATCTCGTGTCCTAACAACACGCAAACAGCAGTTTGACTCTTTGCACCAGACGAAACACGACAAAAATGTAAATACAGCCTTTCAGAAGCACAGAATATGCACTCACTCACGAAACGGTAAGGTTTAGAATCCATTCAAACTCACATTGTTAGCATTTAGCACTGAATAAAACACACGAGGCTCACCTGAGGTGCACTGTCATAGGTTTCACATGTTGAGCTGTGAGAAATAGAAACCGTTTCTAATATCTCAATTCGAGGTGTTGGTTAGAACTAAAACTCCTTTTAATATGGAACATAATTCCTTCTATCGCGTGTCGTTGATTTTATTTAGAACACGGTTTAAATCACTCGCTCCTGTACTCAATCTCTGGCATCCCACGCGTGTGTTTATTTTGATCTAGGAGTGCAATACCCAGTTCAACCACTGGGTGTCAAACTTACATACTGCACCTTTAACAATACACTTACAATTGGTCTGTGCAGTGACTTGTACATTAGCACGTGTGCAATACGGTGTTCATAAGTCTGTTTACAAAAAAATTTTACTGGCAGACTTTTACTTTAAATTCACTTCAACATCAGTCAGGTGTTTGAAATCTCTCCTTTTTGTGGTTGTCGTTTCATATTATAGAACAAGGAAGAAATTGTATCATTTTATAGTATTCAATTTAGCATAATATTTTAAATATACTTTTTTGCTTAAAAAATACCCAGGATAACTCGAAGAACAGAGATAATCCACATATTGCCACAAGAGTTTGTTAACTGTATTCATGTTTCATCCATTTATCTGTTTATTCGTTTCTTCATCCTCTTTGCTCTGCAGCAGCCAGGGTTTATGCGTGAGAGCGCCTTCTAGTGTCCAGTATGAATGAAACAGAAACTACACTACAATGTACAATTACAACACTATTTTTGATCCTGCAAAGTTTATTTCTAACCTGCTTTAGCACATCTGCTTGTGTATTTTATATGATCCTGAAAAGATTGATTAGCTGCTTCAGTGTGTGTGGTTACGGTTGAGCTCTGCAGGATAGTTTGCATCCAGGAGCAGGGATGAAGATTAATTTATTTTTTGGCAAAAGAAAGAAAATAAATACTTTTCTCTAAAGATACATAACTTTTTTTTTTTGCCTCTTAGTAGATACATATTTATTACCATCATTAATATAATCGCAATAAATACCAGAAAAGTTTGATATAATTTCAAGTCCATATCACCTATCACTAGGGTTGTAATAAAACGCTTAGGCCCAATTCCAACTCTATTTTTTTTTTTACCCCTACCCTTTCCTCTACCCCTTCTCCTTGTATATATATATATATATATATATATATATATATATATATATATATATATATATATATATATATATATATATATATATATATATACACACACAAATCTGACATATTTAAAGATGTTTGCACTTGTGTGTACCTTGTAGGTGTGTATGTCTGGTTCTTCACAGTCTGAATCGCTGCTCTCATCAGGATTGTCTGAAACAGTCCAAGATAACACACCATGCCTCTTCATGAAGTCACACACCGGTGCATCTGTCTGAACCTACACCCACACACACACAACAGTTTACGTTTCTGAAAACACATACCAGTAAGCTGTAAAATGATCAGTTTAGGGTTGAAGTGACCTGTATCCCCTCAACAAAAAAAAAAAAACTAAAAACTTGCTTAAACCTTTTTGTGTGTTCGTAAGTCAGTCAGCTGAAAACTGTGGCCGCACTTAAAAATAAAAGGACACAGCCCCAATTGGTCAGCATGTCAGAGATTAGATTGAGTCTGAGAGCTTGCTATGTTTGGGCAGTAAAGTGAAAACTGTATTTTTAGCCATGTCTGTGTGAATTTGCTGTTTGTGGCTTTGATTTTGGGCATTGAAAAACTCAGAAAACACTACATTTGTGATAGAGAGTCAATGTATATTGACCAGGTTGAAAATGTCTTTACAATTATAAATATGCATCTGCTCAGATGTTTTTTAACACAAATATCTAATCAAAGTATTCCTTGCTGTCTCAATCACCAGCAATCTAATCTGTAATCGATGGAAACCGGAACAGGTGCGTGTGAGGAGTGCATGACTGGATATGTAGTTCTTTAGTCTGGTGTGTGTGTAGTTCTTCAAGGATTAGATCGTTGGTGATTGTGACACTTGCACATTTTCTAAAATCTAATTTAAGCACTTTCTAGGCAATTTTCAGGTGCATTTTCAAACTTTTCCAGCACTTTACAATTATGGCAAACTATATATTTACATGTATACACATTATTCCTCACATTATATTGAAAGTGCTAATGTTTGCCGAAAGCCCAAAGTATTCTGGTTTACTCTATTTAAATATTGAATTATTATTACCTCTTTAGTAAGGTACATTATTAAAGCAACACATTTTACAATTACAATAACATTTCAAGCAGTTTCAAGCACTTTACCCAAAATCTAAACACTTTTAACACCATAAAAACAACCTTGTTTCAATCTGTCCTTTGGAGAAACAAAAAAAATTCATATTTACATAATATAATTTTTTTTCAAACCCTTTTACTTCTGTTTTTAGATTTTGTATTAATGTAGGATTATGTAAAGGTATGCGTTACTTTAGTTTTCTTTCCCTGATTAGGGAATTTAATTTGGAGAATTTCCTGCCAACATGTCTAACAGCTGTTTTGAATTGTATCTCTTTGCAATAAAAACTTAAATATAATTTAAAAAGTCGGGTGTCGGCCCAATAGGGTAGCTTTACTTGGAAAATTAAGACCCATTTAAAATTACTTAAAACCTACAACACAATATTTCAGTGAATTAATTTGAATTTTTAAGGCCTAAAATTAAGCTTTGCAGACATTTTAAGACTCCGAGGACACCCTGGGGAAAATTTTGATTTACATTTACCTATAAAATATGTGTATATGATACAAATAATAAACAGTTAGGTCCATAAATATTTGGACATCGACACAATTCTAACATTTTTGGCTCTTTACACCAACACAATGGATTTGAAATGAAACGAACAAGATGTGCTTTAACTGCAGACTGTCAGCTTAAATTTGAGGGTACTTACATCCAAATCAGGGGAACGCTGTAGGAATTACAACAGTTTGCATATGTGTTTCCCACTTGTTAAGGGTCCAAAAGTAATTAGACAGAATAATAATCATAAATCAAACTTTCACTTTTTAATACTTGTTTGCAAAACCTTTGCAGTCAATTACAGCCTGAAGTCTGGAACACATAGACATCACAAGACGCTGGGATTCATTCCTGGTGGTGCTCTGCCAGGCCTCTACAGCAACTGTCTTCAGTTCCTGCTCGTTTTTAGGGCGTTTTCAATTCAGTTTTGTCTTCAGTAAGTGAAATGCAAGCTCAATTGGATTCAGGTCAGGTGATTGACTTGGCCATTGCATAACATCCCACTTCTTTCCCTTCAAAAACTCTTTGGTTGCGTTTGCAGTATGGTTTGGGTCATTTTCCATCTGCACTGTGAAGCACTGCCCAATGAGAACTCATTCTGCTGCTTTTGTCAGCAGTCACATCATCAATAAATACAAGAGAACCAGTTCCATAGGCAGCCATACATGCCCCGGCCATGTCACTACTGCCAATATGCTTCACAGCTTAGGATCATGAGCAGTTCCTTTCCTTCTCCATACTATTCTCTTCCCATCACTCTGGTAGTTGATTTTGATCTCATCTGTCCATAGGATGTTGTTCCAGCACTGTGAAGGCTTTTTTAGAACTCCAATCTGGCCTTCCTGTTTTTGAGGTTCACCAATGGTTTACATCTTGTGGTGAACCCTCTGTATTCACTCTGGTGTAGTCTTCTCTTGATTGTTGACTTTGACACCTACCTCCTGGAGAACACTTGATCTGGCCAACTGTTATTTTCTTCACCAGGGAAATAATTTTTCAGTTATCCACAACAGTTGTTTTCCATGGTCTTCCGGGTCTTTTGGTGTTGCTGAGCTCATTGGTGCGTTCTTTCCTTTTAACAATGTTCCAAACAATTGTTTTGGCCATGCCTGATGTTTTTGCTATCTCTCTGATGGGTTTGTTTTGTTTTTTCAGCCTAATGATGGCTTGCTTGACTGATAGTGACAGCTCTTTGGATCTCATCTTGAGAGTTGAAAGTAACAGATTCCAAATGCAAACAGCACACTTGAAATGAACTCTGGACCTTTTATCTGCTCATTGTAAATGGGATAATAAGGTAATGGAACAGCTGAGAAGCCAACTGTCTTTGGACCCTTAATAAGTGGGAGGCACATATGCAAACTGTTGTAATTCTTACAGCGTTCACCTGATTTGAAACTGAAGACAGTTGCTGTAGAGACCTGGCAGAGCACCACCAGGAATGAATCCCAGCGTCTGGTGATGTCTATGCATTCCATACTTCAGGCTGTAATTGACTGCAAAGGTTTTGCAACCAAGTTTTAAAAAGTGGAAGTTTGATTTATGATTATTATTCTGTCCAATTACTTTTGGACCCTTAACAAGTGGGAGGCACATATGCAAACTGTTGTAATTCCTACAGCATTCACCTGATTTGGATGTAAATACCCTCAAATTAAAGCTGACAGTCTGCAGTTGAAGCACATCTTGTTCGTTTCATTTCAAATCCATTGTGTTGGTGTAAAGAGCCAAAAATGTTAGAATTGTGTTGATGTCCAAATATTTATAGACCTAACTGTATAAATTTAAATATCTATGTAACAAAATTGTTTATCACATATGTTATGTTTGTGTGTGTATATCAGATATACATAACAACTATATAAGATACACATTATGCCAAAACAATATTATTTTGGATGTGGTTAATATCTAATCTTTGCCCAGCACTATTAATAAACTCTCTTAAATAAGTTGTAAGTCTGTATTATATAATAATATTTACTTGCTTTAATCTCTGGAACCCAACAGCCAGCCACTGAAAAGTCAATTTAGACTAAGCGATGAAGAGGATTTTAAAGTGTACAATGTACAAAGCTTAACTGTGATCAGAGGATGAATGTGTTTGTTTGTTAAAGCAGGTGTCTTTACCTCCTCCATAACCAGAACCCCACAGCGCACCATGCTGTCCACAACATCAAGAGCAAAGCTATGAGCATTCTGACACGGCTGAGAGAGAGAGACAAACACACACACACACAGACCGACATAACAGAGAGAAAGACAGAGAGATAATTAGTTGTGTAGTGGTTTTGTTCTTGTTGACATTTCGCAGCCTTCACAAGTGTTTATTTGCTGATGCAAGTGTAAAATGCGCTGGCAATAATTACACGCGCTATTCCTGCCGCTGAAGAACCCTCGAACAGGAAACTCGATTTAAGAGACATCAAGAGGGAATAATAAAGGGAACAGATGGGGGAGCGACTGATCGATTGGACGAGTGAGAGAAACATTTGGAGAATGTATGAAAAAAATAAATGAGTTTTGTTTTTGTTTTTTACTGACTGGCTGAAGAGCAAGAAGGCTGGATGAATCACTACTAGCGCAAATGTGATTAGAAACGTCATTGTGAGATGCTGCATTTATGTGTGAATGTGTGTGTGTGACTCACTGGTATGTATCCGGGTGAGAGTAAATGTGTGAGTTGGAGGCTTTTCTCTGTCAGTTCGTTCTGACCCAGAACGGCATCAAACTCCAGGTCTTCACCTCCTCCACAGCCTACAACCTCACTCAGCATGGCTGAGACAGCACACGCTTCACAAACACACACACACACACACACACACGCCTTCAGGATTAGCACTGTCAATAAACCATGCTGTGGTGCAAACGTGACTCAACCCAAACATGTCCAACACCCTGAAGCGCCAGGCCCACTCAAACTGGGCACGTGCCCCCTCAGATTTTTGAGCCAAGTTGTTTTTTAGTTAGACATATGTGTTTCTGGTATCATTAAAGAAACAGTGGCACATTTATAATAAAAAAGGGAATAAAGGAGAAAAAAACAAATAGATTTTATTCTTCAATAGTTTTTAAGCTAAACTCTACGGAAGGATACGAGTAGCAAAATTAATTTTCAAATTTGATCTGCAAAATGTCAATGAAATGTGTAAATTGGCAATGTCTTTCTGTATTGATATTAGTTTTTACATATTTGTGCAAAGCTTGGTGCAAAATAAAAATTACATTATACAGTATAACTTACATTTGCCATTTCCAACCACGGTTTTACGGCTTTGTTTTAATTGAGCCAAGTTGTTTTTTAGTTAGACATATGTGTTTCTGGTATCATTAAAGAAACAGTGGCACATTTATAATAAAAAAGGGAATAAAGGAGAAAAAAACAAATAGATTTTATTCTTCAATAGTTTTTAAGCTAAACTCTACGGAAGGATACGAGTAGCAAAATTAATTTTCAAATTTGATCTGCAAAATGTCAATGAAATGTGTAAATTGGCAATGTCTTTCTGTATTGATATTAGTTTTTACATATTTGTGCAAAGCTTGGTGCAAAATAAAAATTACATTATACAGTATAACTTACATTTGCCATTTCCAACCACGGTTTTACGGCTTTGTTTTAAAGATCTAAGCGCAAAGTCTAAAGCGCATGGCGCAAAAGCATTAAGAGCATGTCTGAATACACTTTTGCTATTTTAAAAACAGAAAAATATGTTCTAAATCCCTGGCAAATGGTCTAACAGGGTTGTGCTTACTCTCTTAATGAGTTAGGGGTATGTTTTGAGCATAACATGCACTAAACAAATCAGAGTCTCATCTCCCATTGCCTTTAATGCTGTGTTCACACCAGACTTGGATGAAGCGCCAATCGCGAGTGATTTACATGTTAAGTCAATGCAAAGACGCGAATAGACATCCTGCAGCACGATACATGCAAATGAGGCGGCGCGAATGATGCGATTTGCACGAATGATACGGCGCAAGTTGAGTGTTTTGCGCGAATTGCTCTTGAGTTAACCAATCAGGAGCATTCTCTTGTAGGGGCGTGATTATGATGTAGCACCTGCTGATGGTGTCCCGGGGGAAAATCCTTCTGCCGACACCGGACAACAGTTCATCAAACTGAAAGTTGCAAAATTAAACTAAAAACGTAATACGCAAATTTCAACTGGTTCACAAAGAAAAACTTGGTTAAATGATTTGCTTACAAACCATCCATTACAAGAAAGCATTTTCAAAGCCACTTCGTATTAATTTTTTACCATCTTAGGTATATCAATGCACCAAAAATACATTTAACTCGCCATTTTGCTACCTTTTTGCTATACCTTTAGTTCAAAATGCATTTTAAAATACACATCGAATTTTGCTACAAAGATCTCATTGTGTTTTGATAAAAATGCAATCCTACTTTTCCTAATTCTGAGTCCAAAGCCTGGTTTATACTTCTGCGTTGTGATCGACGTGACCCGCGGTGCTGGCTACCACCGCAAGTACATTTCAAACCTGTGTGAAGCACTGCTTAGGTATATACAAATCAAGAACTTTGACTCAAGCAAAACTGAAAAGGAGGACTTAATATGTTAACAATTAGAACAATTAAAAATAATAATTAATTAATTATTAATTGCATTAATTACCTGTTTTTTAACTGGTGTACTTGATTTGTGTACTTTGTCCACCAATTCCATGTGCTGCCTCTTTTTAACCAATATTGTTTAACATTATCAAAATGTTTTTATGTGAACACAATGGTCAATATATTGCGTCAGAAAAACAAATGCTAAAAATTATCATGACAGGCCTAATGCAATTCAATATGCCAACACGACTAAGAGCAAATGATTAATTTTTTCTAGAGTCATCTTGTTTAATCTTGCCATGTTCCACTAAATAAGCCAGGACTCCCACTAAAAAGACATGTGCTTGACACCTGCCAACACTAACTTTCCTTGCCTCCATCCAATCTCCAACACACAAAGCCTACCTCCTACAGCCTCGTGTATGAAGACACGAGTGATCACATCGCATAGCTTGCTCAGTATGAGCAGAGAGTCTGGATCGGATCGTGGTGCAATGATGGGCTCTCCTGTAGGTGGAGCCGCAGCCAGAAGCAGATACGGGCGGAGCAGAGACAGCGCGTGATGTACCAGCCCAACCAGAGAGCCACCGAAACCCACGTCTGTGTTTCTGAACAACACCTCCTCCAACAGCCAGCAGATGTCCCGGCACAGCATGGACACACGCACGCCCTGAGAAAGAGGGAGACGATCATTAGCAGAATCATTAAAGCGTGCAGAATTATGTTAGACATTTGTGTGAATCATCTACAGCTACTGGATGAGTAATAAACCAGTTAATGCACTAATATGAAAGTGTTCAGATCCTAGATGGCCTTAATCAGCACATGCGAGTCCCTAAATGGCACAAATTAATGCAGTATATGAATTCATTTTCAGAAGCATTTAGATTGTGTTTAGGTTAATGTGTCTGCCAAAGAAAACAGTTGTGAAATTACTAGTGGTGTAACGCAGGGGTTCCCAAACTTACAATGCCAGTGACTCACGACCCCCTATATATTCTGAGGTTATAAATATACAAACGAGCACACACCAGTAGGCCCAAATCCATTTTTTGTTTAATTTTGAAGAACACCACTTAAAGACCTCTATGTTTAGTTATGACCTGTATTTATTTTTAATGTACGTGAGTGCAGTGTAGGTGTCAGAAATTTTAACCTAGTGCCATAAAATCAATCTGCTGCATCGGACGCTATTGCTGCGTCTTTAATATAAAGTAATCTCCCCAGGGATTGCAATCTAATGGGAAAAGAAAAAATAAATACATAAATAAAAAAACTGAAATGCTGATGGCTTTTTATTTGCATGTTGTTGTTTTTTTATGTAACTATTTAGTACTATTTTTGTCGTCTGTAGATTATGGATAAAATATGGTAATTATAATGCTGTGTTCACACCAGACACGAAAGCGCGAGTGATTTACATGCAGTTAAGTCAATGCAAAGGTGCGAATAGACATCCTGCGGTGCGATACGCGTGAATGGCGCGGCGCGAATGATGCAAATTGCGCTAATGGCGCAGATGGCACGATACGCGCGAATGGCGCGGCGCAAATTGAGTGTTTTGCGTGTTTGACGTTCAAAAATCTGAACTTCTGCGGACATTCGCGCCGCGTAAACCAATCAGGAGCTTGCTCTTGTGGGGGCATGATTGTAACGTAGTACCTGTTGTTGGTGTCCCGTGGAAAATTCTCCAGCCGACACCGACAACAGTTCATCAAACTGGGCTCGGCTCAGTCAGAAGCACCGCTGAAAGCCTTCATCATCCAGGTTAAGTTTCTGGAGGAGTTTATGAGCTCACAGAGCTGGGTATATAGTGGACTCAGACACTGCTCCAAACGTATCGATGCTGTTTTTCAGCCTTCATAAAACCACATAAACAGTTATTTTCTCAACATAACTTAGAACCTGTAATTTTGTTTTACTTTATTAAAATGAAGAAATAATAAGCTGAATAAAAATAAATTGTAAAATATTCAGAACTGTGAAAAATTCTGTTGCTGATAACGCTAAATGTCCAAATAAAAAATTATAATTTGTACAACCCATATGTATTTTTAGTCTCATTTTCGATAAATTATTCAGGTATTCACTCATAAAACAATGGTTTATTGCTAGATGCATCATTTTTGAAGAACAGGGTACATGCAGGAATCCTAAAGGTAATTTCAATACCTTTTTAAGACTTTTTAAAGACCTTCTCAGAATATTTTAAGACCTCGTCGCCACTTCTACTTCATACAAGTTCTAATCAGTATCAAACCTTTAACTTAATAAACAGTTGCTAATAAAGAGTTGTAGTTACATAAATGAATAGAGCACAACCGTTCAACAGAACTTAGATAAACTCGGAAGAAACAAACCTTGAAAGAATAAATTACGTGGTTGTTTTCAGCGACAGGTTTCAGCCACTGTTTAAACTCGTCTTTCTCCAACCAGGAATATGCAAACTTGCATTATCCCATTTTGCCGTCTGTTTTGCTCTATAGCAGGGCTATTCAATTACTTTGTCATGGGGGCCAGTTCATGAAAAGCATCCCAAATGAGGGGCCGGAGAGATATGACTTGCAATATGTGTGATGACACAACAGCAATATAAGAGCCCATATGCTATATTTTTGCTCCTTAAGATATCCACGTTGCATTTTTCTACATTAAAATATTAATATATTGTATTTTGAAACTACATAACATCACTGCATTGTACAATGTGGCGTTTTTTTTTTTTACAAACATTCAAATGTTGTATTTCAAAGCACAACAAAAGCAGTGCATATTTTAAGTAGGCTTCTTCTACATTCAGACACATTCATATGTTCTGTTTTGAAATGCATAATTATGGATGCAACAATTATAGATTTTGGTTGTACGGTTATATAGTCTGAAGAATAATCAGGATTTCATGGTTATCACGTCTAATGTAAATTTAAGCTTTATATAAGGTAAGTACTTAAATGAACGGTTGTTATTATCTGTGTTCATACATACTTTATCATTTTAATAATTTGTAATAATTCGTCCAACACATCTTTTGCTTACATTGCACTGAAAGCCACACACACAACTCTCACCACTACGGCGTGAGAGGTTTTCTACTCTGTGCGTCTGGGAGGCGCAAGCGCATCGCTCCGCTAGCGCACGCATATTGGCATTTATTCTTACATTGGAAATAACGAACTCGCACGTAGAAAAGACGCGATATGTAAACGGCCCGCTGCTATAGTTAATCCATTGTGCGTGCGCAATAGCCTTGGTGTAGCTATAAGCTCGGAACTTTAAACTAGCGCACAGATGGCATAACTATGTTTAGTTGCAGCAGTTTCGTTCCGTGCAACAGAAACCTCGTAAAAATGGGATTGAGACTTTTTAATGCCTTTTAAGGGCCTTAATTTTCTCATAATTGATTTATCAACTTTTAATACTTTTTAAGACCCCGCGGACACCCTGAAGAATTATTCAGTGGCATAATTTTGATGGCTGGTTGTCACCATCTACTGGATAAATAATTTAATCGCTGCCTACAACTTTCATTTGTTAGCATCAAATTAAATGCATATGATAGTGATTTTAATCTTTACCATAAACATCAGTGGTTATATGGGGCCCCCCTCCTCCCTCCGGCCCGCAACTGACATTAAAATATAACGAGATTCATCCCAACAAAACATATTTTTTGAATCACTATCATTGTTGTGCAGTCGCCTATACACTTGTGGTTTTGATCCTCCACCTACTGGATATTTAAGGTACTGTACTATTTATTCGGGTTATTTTCGGTTTCTCAGCGCGCGGTCGAGAGTAACGCATATGCAGATTATTTTTGGGGCTGATTTAAACGTTGAAATATATTTCTGTAAGTGCTCTATTTTTATTATATTTTTGTAAATATTTAAGGGTCGTTTGATTATAATCAGTTTTATACCACCCGTATTTTGTACACCTCTTCATGACTTACACATTTTGTTGGTAGTGTAAATATGATCATTCTGCTAATATCGCATTAATATATTTTCTTAATATGCATATTAAGAATTGTATAAAATAATGTGCATTAGTAAAATAGTAAAGTAGAATAGCGCGATTTATCCACGTGTTCCGCGTCTGGTGTGAACACAGCATAATAGTTTAAGTGAAGTTTAGTTATAAACTAATTTCGAGAGGATCACGTGATTATGATTGAACACGGCTGGTTACACGTTAACCTCTCATGATTGTCCAATCAGACGATCCCTGACTCACTATAAAGAGCCAGGGTTTCTTACTACAGTCATCTTCGATTTGAAGAACCCCCCTACCCCTCCCACCCCTACTCCTCCTCCTTCCTAGATGGGTGACACGGTGGCCCAGTGCTTAGCACTGTTGCCTCACAGCAAGAATGTCCAGGGTTCTAGGCTTTACCAAACCAGCAGGCATTTCTGTGTGGAGTTTGCACGTTCTCCCCGTGCTCACGTGGGTTTCCCCCGGGTTCTCCGGTTTCCTCCCATGCAAAACATGCAACCTAAGTCATTGTCTAAATCAACACATAGACTTGCTCCCTACTAGTACCTATCTCGCTAAAGAGAGGCACTATCTGCTCTTCAATCACCACGACTGGGGAGTTCTCGAGATCTACCTGAGCTCAGAGCTCCCCTCTCGCCCTGCAACGGGAGGGAGCCCGGGGCTCAAGGACCTTTTGGGCTCAGGGCTCTCTCCTGGGACAGCATGCCAAACTTGCTTTATAATCAATCATCAGCTAAGTGTGAACTCTTGAATGGAATTTGATCTTTGGAAATCACTAAGCGACCTATCCTTTGTCCCCGTGACCCCTATTTTGTCATAACAAATCTCACGGTTTGGATTACATTTTTTTAGTCACGGATCGCTCCATTTTTCGGATCAGCCAAAAAGGAGAGGTGACAAATGTAATTTCCTTTCTATTTATTACAAAAACTTACACATTTTGTTGGTAGTGTAAATATGATCATTCTGCTAGTCAATAAAGTAACCCAAACTCTTTTCTGCTGTCTTATGCTATCTGTTAAACTTTTGGTTAAGCAACAATTTTTGGACATATTACTTATTAGTATGCCTATTTTTAAATTGTAGTATTTTCATAGCAATTTAAACTATACCCCTTCAATATGTACCACAAGAAACAAAAAGGAGTGCATAAACTACATCAGGTTTCCACTTTTTGTCCTCCTATGAATTGTCAGTCACTGATATGCCCCCCTGCCAGTTTGAGTTTGAGACTCCTGTTCTATATTAAGCTGCTTTGACACAATATACATTGTAAAAAGCGCTTTAGAAATCAAGATGAATTGAATTGAATTTTAATCTTTCTTTGTGCAATCTTTGCTGTTCCACAAAAATGGTTCTACTAGAGTGGTTTAGGCCCAATCCCAATTCTATTTTTGTACCCCTACCCCCTTTAAAACCGAGCGTGAAGGGGAAGGGCTTCAAAATTTACCCCTAAGAATTGGGACAGCACTACAGCACCTTAACACGTCATCAGATGTCATCGCAATCTCTTGCTTCATATGAGATCAGATGATCGCGACTGCTGTAGTTATTCCAGTTGTGCTATTTTTTGGTTTTTATCTTCAGGAAATCACTGAAGGCATATTTTATGTTATCATAACAATACAATGTGGCAATAAGATCGTAACTGTACTGCGCATTTACACTGTGGCCATATTCATCTATGTAAACACACCAAAAACAACATTAACATTATAGCAGACACTGTAAAAGGTCATTTCCAGCCACTAGACTTTTCTGACAGGGTATTCCAGAGTATCAGAATGTTGTGGGACTGCTATACAGGAATCATGATTATGGATTATAAATCGGCAAATTTAGTTTTTATTTTAACGTTTTTTTTTTTTTTAAAGCATGACGGTAAAACACGAACGTGGTTATGAATATATTAAAACATATGCTTGTTTGTTGTAAAACTTTGTAATAATGACAAAAAAATACTAATTTGTGAATCTCCTTACTTCCGGGTGCAGCGATTCTGCTGTTGTGGCTGGTGTATTCTGGGAAATTTTCTTACCCCTTAGTTTCCAGTGTGGTCCTGAAAAATCTTTGTTCGAAGGACTATCTAGTAGGCCTGTGTATTGGCAAGGGCCTCGCAATACGATACATATCGCGATACATGGGTCACGATACAATACATTATTAAAAATACAATATATATAAAAATACAATAAATATTGTAATATATATTGCAATAGTTTGTATTAGTATGTGTGTCACATTATATTGACAACTTGATAAATTAAAATTCCAATTCCAGTTTATTTTCCATCCATTCCAATTCATTAAAACTGCACAGTGTGATTGAACAGAGAACTATGTATATTGCAAAGCATTCAAATGGCATTTATTTTTTGTCTAATTCAGTACTCCCTGGTATAGTGTTTAGGGTTGGGCTATGTTGACCAATTTGGCATCGTATGATGTCTAATGTGAAACATGGCGATGGACCATGGCATCATAGTCATAGAGGGAGGTGAATTAATTATTTATGAATAATTAATAAATTCATAACTAATTAATTATTTTTAGCCTACCGTTTCAACTACCTGATCCGCATGGCCTTTGTTTTACTCATAACCAAATCGATAAGTTACACACAAATTACCACCTGTCAATCACTTTTTTTTCCGCGGGTCTCTGGCATGACTAGGCAGAGTGAACTGTGCCGTTGTAGCCTCCACACACTTGCTTGGTAAAAAAGGTGCACAAACAGCAGGAACCAACCAACAGTATCTGAGGTTTTCACTAAAATTACTTGGTACAAGCGTGAAAGCGAAAGACTAAAGCAGTGTACTGCTGCTGTGACACGTTACCTGAGAGAATCAAAAGACAGAAGAGTCGTTAGATAGAGACAAGATTAATTAAATATCACGTTTAACAACTAACTTATAGTAGGATGCGATCCAGCGGTACATCACTTGATGTGCGTTTTCAGCAGACGGAGGGCTGTTCAGAAATGCCAGATGAAACGCCAGTTTGGATGTGGATCATTTTTGTTCTGAAATGCAATTTTAAAACTAAGCTGCATCAGTGTAAACGGGGCCTGAGTATGTGTTTATCACGAGTGGGTTTGCAATGGGGGTGGTGCGGAGGATCGGTGATGCAGCCTCAGCATCATGATGTCTATAGGCCAAAACCAAAGTGCAGCCACACGTCAGCTCTAAAAGCTGGAGGCACCTTTATATTTTATGCCATGATCACTCTTGCTTACTTCTGATACCGTACTATTTGGCGTTTTGTTGATTGTTAGCGACATCTACAGGAGCGGAGAAGGAGGTCATTTGGCACAACTTGAATCGATACTTGAGGTTGGACTATCGATACACTATCGTAAAAGAAACTATCGCGAGAGTTAGATGTATCGATATTTTTGCACAGCCCTAGTATCTAGCCCTTCCCCTTAGTCCTACGCCTTCAAGCTAAAGAGAATTGGGAAGATTGTCCCAATTGTCCCAATTCTCTTTAGCTTAAAGGTGTAGGACTAAGGGGAAGGTCTAAGGGGTAAAATTGCGATTGGGCCTTAAGTCACAATAAAAATAATAATAATAATAATAATAATACATTCAATAAATCATTAAAAACATTTTTTTTTTTTAATAATACATGGTTTATTATTTTAAAACGTTTATAAAATATACTCTAATGATTTAAAACTCTTTACTTTGATCTAAACTCTTTACTGGCCTTGACAATAAGAACTGTATGATGCATGTTTTAGCCGCATTAAAGTAATTGGAATTAAAAACTGAAATTTAATTTGGTAATTTGGTCAGTGCTGTCATATACAAGTGCATCTCAGAAATGCATAATATTGTGAAAAAGTTATTTTGTTTCTTTAATTTTATTTTAAAAAAGTGAACCACTCATATATTTTAGATTAATGACATGTAACATTAAATATTTAACTTAATTTGTTTTGCTTTCAATTATTAAAGCTTACAGCTCGTATCTCCTAATTTTAGAATATTTCCTAAGCTCAGGTCAAACTAAATGTTCAAGTTATGAAAATTATGTTAATTTATGCACTCAAAACTGGGTTGGGGCTGCTTAAGCATGAATTACTGCATAAATTACCGCATAAATGCGGTGTGACGCAGAGGTGATCAGCCTGTGGCACTGCTGAGGTGTTATCCAAGCCCAGGTTGCTTTGATATAATTTGATCTCTATTTTTGGGTCGAACATTTCTCATCTTTCTCTTGATAATACCCCACAAATTCTGGATGGGTTTCAGGTCAGGCAACTTGGCTAGTCAATCAAGCGGAGTAATATCCTGACCAGCAAACCAGTTAGTAGATGTTTTGCCACTGAGCAAATTAGAAAACCAGCATCTCCAAAAAGCTTGTAAGCATGAAATACTCCAAAATCTCCTGGTAGACGATTGTGTTGACTTTGGCCTTGATAAATCACCGTGGTCCAACACCAACAGATGACATGGCACCCCAAATTATCACCATCTGTGAAAGTTTTGTACACCAATTTGGATTCTGTGCCTCAAAAATGACTTTTAATCTAAAAAGCGGACTCTGGACCAGTGAGCAACAGTCCAGTTGTTTTTGTTCTTGGACTTGGCAAGTCTGTTCTCATGTTGTCTCTTGTTCAATTGTTTGGAACGAGGAATGGAACGACAGCAGCCCTTTTCCTGAAGACTGTTGTGGCTCTTGTCTCCAGTCCATTCCTTGTGAAGCTCTCCCAGGTTTTTGAATCGGCTTTGTTTCACAATGTTCTCAAGGTTTCTGCCATCCCTGCTGCTTGTGCACCCTTTCCCAACCACATTTTTTTGTTTCTCACCAGTCAGAATTTCATGAATATGCTTCGATACAGCCAGTCCTTTCAGAAATGACCTTCTGTGGCTTTTGCAGGATCATCTTCTGGTTAGGAGTGAGGGGTGCGATCCTGAAGTATAGCTATTTTCGATACTAGCAATGTATTAGAAGGATCGATCCTTAAATAAAAGTATTGACCTTTTCTATGTTTTTGATCTTTAATGTGTGAGTGATTACTGAATAGAATCTCTTAATAATAGTAAAAACGATAGCGCTGCATAATGCATAAATATTTACTTAAATAGGAACAGAAATGGGAACTACAGTATAATATTCTTCTGTTGTATCTCTCCTAAAGGGTCAGTGTTTGAACACAGCCTCACATTTTTAAAGCACAGCACAAACACTCAGCGCAGGATTTAAAACTTGAGCGTGGGGCTGGGGTCATCATGACTGAACGAAAAAGAAGCATAATCTAAAGTTATTTGACTCCAGGTAATAGTTATGAGATTTCGCATGACACTTGACACAAAACAGTACGCCACTGATCAAAGTAAAATATACAAAATATTGGAAAAATCATTGGAAAAGTTATTTAATTAGAGTAATTAGTTACTTTGTAACCAATCACATCCAACACCATGTTGCACACCATTAGTTATCGACTTCAAAATATACAAGTTAAATAAAATACTAGAGCATACTAGAGCAAGAGACATTTTTAAAACACACCTTGCGATGCTTGTGGAGCAGCAAACAGGATACAAGACTGGTAGACATGACAGCCATATTTGTAGTTGAAGCTAAATGAAAAGAAAGGAAAAAAAGCACACACAAATCTTTTCCTCATGACTTAAACACAACTAAAGTGAAAGTGTTTGTTCTTTTACAGTCAGCATGTGTCAAACAGACTTACAGTAGATGAGATGAAGAGTCAGTGCAATAGTCTGCTGTCTATGAGCAGGAGGGAGTTCAGGCATAAAAGCGTCTGGGAGGAGCCAGGAAACATCCTTCTGGCTGAAGATGGAGTCCATCCTGACGAAATAAACCACCGCATTTCATTTCATTACAACATACTCTGTCTAATATATAGTTCAGAGGCGTACGCGCTGTCACTCTATAAAACACCTTCAGGACCTTGATCTCTGCATTAAATTTACATTACAGACCTCAGCAAAACCTCCTATGACTGTGTCACCTGACTATTCATTGTTCTCGTTCCCTAACATGTTCGACAAAAGCCTTTACAACAATACATTATTATCAGCTGTCAAAATGCAAATGTCAAGTCCCGCGGGGCTGAGTCTTCATGATAAGGCTTCCTCACTGCGGTTCCTCCATTTTAAAACATATAACAGCCCCTGAGGCGCTAGGAAGAGCCCAGAAAGCAGATGAGAAGCTCTTTGTAGGTTTTCCAGGAGATTCCAGCTCATTACGAGCCAGAGATGGAATAACTGGGCTTCTTCCTGGGCTGCTTGAAAGGTAATGCAATGCAAAAACGTTTAATGCTTGTGGCTCTGGAGGTCTGATTCAGCAAACTGCAGACTTTGTCATTTCGAAGAAAGCAATATGTTGAACTGGCTGAAAATTGGACTGAAAGGTATCATCCATCATCTTCAACCCAACTTCCTTCTGTCACTATTTACTCTTCTTGTTCTTAGTTTTTCTTGTTTTTTTGTCTTGCCAATTTTGCACGTCAGATAAACGACACAAACATGGATAAGAACTGAAGTGCGGGTCCTGAACACTGGGGAAATCTGCAATGTTGTTAGAGTGCTGAGCATGCACCAGGGTGCTGGTATGTGGTCCCTTTTATAATGCTAAAAGTGGTGGCTAGGCTGTTCTGGATGGTTGTTAGGGTGTTGTGTGGTTGTTAAGATAATGCAAGGAGGTTGTTAAAAAGTTCTGTGCAGTTGACAGGACATTCCCTGGTTGTTGATAGTGTGCTCTGGGTGGTTACTAGGAAAGTGTTAGGGCGTTGCTGTTTAGATATTAGGTCACTGTTATGTTAACTGATTGCTAAGACATTGCTAGGTGGTTACTACATCATTCTGGCTGGGTGTTATGGTGTTCTGAGTGGTTGCTAAGACATTGTTAGGTGGTTGTTAGGTCATTTTGGGTGGCTTTTATGGTGTTCTGGGTTGTTGCTAAGACATTGTTAGGTTGTTAGGGTGTTGTGTGGTTGTTAAGATAATGCAAGGAGGTTGTTAAAAAGTTCTCTGCAGTTGACAGGACATTTCGGTTGTTTCTAGTGTGCTCTGGGTGGTTACTAAGAAAGTGTTAGGGGGTTGCTGTTTAGATTTAAGGCTGCTGTTATGTTAAATGGTTGCTAAAATATTGATAGGTGGTTACTACATCATTTTGGCTAGGTGTTATGGTGTTTTGGGTGGTTGCTAAGACATTGTTAGGTTGTTAGGGTGTTGTGTGGTTAAGATAATGCAAGGAGGTTGTTAAAAGCTTCGGCGCAGTTGACATTCCCTGGTTGTTGTTAGTGTGCCCTGGGTGGTTACTAAGAAAGTGCTCGGGGGTTGCTGTTTAGATTTTAGGTCGCTGTTATGTTAACTGATTGCTAAGACATTGCTAGGT
Organism: Danio kyathit; assembly: GCA_903798195.1. Lineage (NCBI taxonomy): Eukaryota > Metazoa > Chordata > Actinopteri > Cypriniformes > Danionidae > Danio > Danio kyathit. The sequence continues at coordinate 46,678,264 of LR812526.1, forward strand.
GGTTGCTAGATCATTCTGACTGGGTGTTATGGTGTTCTGGGTGGTTGCTAAGACATTGTTAGGTGGTCGTTAGGTCATTTTGGGTGGCTTTTATGGTGTTCTGGGTGGTTGCTAAGACATTGTTTGGTGGTCGTTAGGTCATTTTGGGTGGCTGTTATGGTGTACTAGGTGGTTGCTAAGACATTGTTAGGTGGTCGTTAGGTCATTTTGGGTGGCTTTTATGGTGTTCTGGGTGGTTGCCAAGACATTGTTAGGTGGTCGTTAGGTCATTTTGGGTGGCTGCTATGGTGTTCTGGGTTGTTGCAAAGACATTGTTAGGTTTTTGTGTGGTTGTTAAGATAATGCAAGGAGGTTGTTAAAAAATTCTGTGCAGTTGACAGGACATTACCTGGTTGTTGTTAGTGTGCTCTGGGTGGTTACTAAAAAGTGCTAGTGGGTTCCTGTTTTGATTTGAGGTCGCTGTTATGTTAACTGATTGCTAAAACATTGCTAGGTGGTTACTAGATCATTTTAGCTGGGTGTTATGGTGTTCTGGGTGGTTGCTAAGACATCGTTAGGTGGTTGCTAGGCCATTTTGGGTGGTTGTTATGCTGTTCTGGGTGGTTGCTAAGACATTGTTTGGTTGTTAGGGTGTTGTGTGGTTGTTAAGATAATGCAAAGAGGTTGTTAAAAGGTTCGGTGCGGTTGACATTCCCTGGTTGTTGCTAGTGTGCTCTGAGTGGTTAATAAGAAAGTGCTAGTGGGTTGCTGTTTAGATTTAAGGCCGCTGTTATGGTAAATGGTTGCTAAGACATTGCTAGGTGGTTGCTAGGTCATTTTGTGTAGTTGTTATGGTGTTCTGGGTGGTGGCTTTTATAATGTTACAATGGCTGCTAAGCTGTTTTGATTAGTTATTATAGTGTTGTGTGGTTGCTAAGATAATGCAAGGAAGTTGCATGTAGTTGATGGTTGTTTAGATACTAGGTGGTTTTTAGGTCGCTAATATAATGTTTAGTGTTTGCTAAGGCATTGCTACGTGCATGCTAGGTTGTTTTAGATGGTTGTTACAGTGTTCTGGATGGTTGCTACAATCTTGCTGGGTGGTTGCTTTTATAATGTTAAAACTGGCTGCTAAGCTTTTCTGAATGATTGTTATAGTGTTGTCTGGTTGCTAAAATAATGCAAGGAAGTTGCTTAAGAGCAGTTGACAAGACATTCTTGTCGTTGCTGGGGTATTCTGGGTGGTTGCTAAGAAAGATGCTAGATGGTTTTAGGTTGCTATTATAATGTTAAGTGGTTGCTAAGGCATTGCTAGGTGCATGCTAGGCCATTTTTTGATGGTTGTTATGGTGTTCTGGGCGGTTGCTAAGCCATTGCTAAGTGTTTGCTATATCCTTTCATGTGGTTATGGTGTTGTAGGTGGTTGCCAAGACATTGTTAGGTGGATGCTAGGTCATTTGGGGTGGTTCTGAGTGGTTGCTTTTATAATGCTAAAACTGGCTGCCAGGCTATTCTGAATGGTCGTTATGGTGTTGTGTGGTTGCTGATAATGCAAAGAATTTGACAGTTCTGAGCAGTTGACAGGGCATATATCATTGCTAGGGTGTTCTGGGTGGTTGCTAAGAAAGTACTAGGAGGTTGCTGTTTAGATGCTAGGTGGTTTTTAGGTCGCTATTATAATGTTAAGTGGTTGCTAAGATATTGGCAGGTGGGTGCTAGGTCTTTTTGGAGGTTGTAATGTGGTTATGGGTGGTTGCTAAGACATTGTTAGATGGTTTCTAGGTCATTTTGGGTGGCTGTTATTTTGTTCTGGGTGGTTTCTTAGATTTTGCTGGGTGGTTGCTAGGTCATTTTGAGTGGCTGTTATGGTGTTCTGGATATTTTCTTAGATGTTGCTGGATGGTTTCTAGGTCATTTTGGGAGGTTGTTACTGTGTTCTGGGGGCTGCAAACATTAGGGAAATCTAGAATGAAGGTAGCAGGATGGTTTGAAGCTCTTTTGTCTTTGACCATATGGGCTGACAGATGCTAGGGGAGAAGAGATGAGGGATGCAGGAACAGAGGTATTGAAGAAACCTGTTGTGCACAATAGCGGTCATCAGCAGGTCCTGTAGGGGGCGCCCTCCATCCACACGACACTTTCCACTCTCGCACATCTCCTGAGAGACAGAGAAAGAGAGAGAGAGAGAGAGAGAGAGAGAGAGAGACGAGTGAGACTAAAAACTTTTCCAGTGTCTGTGATTTGACTACATAAATTGAGATGTTGCATTAAGGCTGTGATTCTTCGCTGGTTTCGATTCAAGACCCAAAATTTGGAAAGCAATTGGAAGTTCTGAACGCATCTAAATTCAAACATAAAATGTATTAGTTTAACATAAACTGCATACATCCAACAATGTAGCTTTGATGACTATATATATATATATATATATATATATATATATATATATATATATTATATTTACTAATAGGATACTGGAAGGACATTTATCAACATCAGTTGTGTCTGACATATAAACAATTACATGCAAATTCAAATATGCCCAGTATGTGCTCTTTGGGTCTTGCTGCATAAATGCAATCCAATAGCTGTCATTCATTCAGTTAATATTAATTAAACAATATATTAGTTAAAAATGTATAATAATAAATAAATAAATAAATTGAAATATCTTGCTGTTCTTAGATGGATAACTTTAATAGCTTAAATGAACTCTCTACACTGGGGAAAAAAAAGGTTAAAATGTGTATTATATCTAGACTTTGACTATGCTAATGCATTTTATTTTGTATATTGTTTGCATTTTTGTTCTATTAATTTGATTTGTTCTACAAGTATTGTTTTACTTATTTAATTATGGACAAAGCAGCTATAGTAAACCATTGAAAAAAAAATGTATTCATTTATTTTCCTTGGCTTAGTCCCTTTATTCATCAGCGGTCGCCACAGCGGAATGAACCGCCAACTTTTTCAGTTTTCAGCATATGTTTTAAACAGCGGATGCCCTTCCAGCCACAACTCAGTACTAGTAAACATCCATACACTCTCATTCCCACATATACACTACAGCGGCTAATTTAATTTCTTCAATTCACCTATACCCGCCTATAACCGGAGCACCCGAAGGAAACCCACACACAGAAATGCCAACTGACCCAGCCGGGACTCGAACCAGTGACCTTCTTGCTGTGAGGTGACAGTGTTAACCACTGAGCCACCACTTCGCCCACTTTTTAATACATATATTGTAAAATATACTGTTCAAAAGTTTCGGCTTAAGTTAACCCCCAATTTTTCACTACATTTCTTTTTTTAAAGTTTATATTTGGCCTAAACATAAACTTAGTTTGACAAACTACATAAAATATGCATATATCACCTAGAACAGTGTTCTCAAACTCAATTTGGGGAGGGCTGCAGCTTTGCAGAGTTCAGCTTCACCCACCTCCAACTCCTGAATAGTCTCTAGTAGTCTTGAACACCTTGATTAGTTGGATCAGCTGTGTTTAATTAGGGTTGGAGCTAAACTGTGCAGAGCTGCGTCCTCCAGGAATCGAGTTTGAGACCTATGACCTAGAATTATCAAGTTTGAACTGAAAACATGGGAGTTAAAGTTAAGGGGTTTAATATTTTATCCTGTTTTTTTTTTTAATTATTTAATAAGTCTCTTCATTTTGATTAAGGCTTTATCTATTTATTTATCTATTTATTTATGAACTGCATTGTAATTCAATGTATTTTTTAAATATGTTTCTAAATTAAATATAAAAATGTATATTTATTTCAAAAGTTATTCTTCTGATGACAAAGCTACTGATGTTTTTTTTGAAAACCATGATTGATATTTTCAGGATTTTTTTAAGCACTGTTTGAAGTTCAGAATTAGTTTGAAACACAAATACTTTGTATTCATTTGTATTAACATTGTAATAATTTAATTACTTTCATAAAAACACATTTCTTTCTCTCTTTCAAAAAAAAACCAAACATATTATAAAACAGAAGACCTGACTGACCCCTTAATATTGAATGGTATTCTTTAGTATTTGAAAAGTAAAGTATTTTAAGGCTATATAGCCAATTCCTGCAATGTTTTAATGCATTTCATATTTAATTTTATTTCAAAGAACACCATATTTTTAATCAAACAGCATATTTTATGTTTTAAGTTTTAAAATGGATACTGAGAGAAAATATTAACAAATTTTAGGCAATACCAATTACATTGTAAAAAAGAAATTGTAAAATTATTCCTTATTTACCAATCCAATAATAAATCTGCCCATCAACAATTATTCGCCTCCGTTTCAAGTCCATAAACCAGTTTGATTTGTTTATCCTAACTGTGCATAATTACATGGCTAGATGCATTTTATTGTTTGAGTCTTACCATTATTTTCTCTGCTTTCTGCCACCCTACCCTTACGACCACCCACTGCCCAAGAACCATTGTGTTAATGCTCTGCATTTGTATGAAATTATTATTTTTCATCTGCTACACTGTGTGGATGAGCAAGCTCGTGTGTGCTCGTGTGTGACTCATACCTTCAGAGAGAAAGCCTGTGCGAAATCGATCCTAACACTTCCTCTGTGATCACCCTTCAGCAGGGAGAGCGCAAACCCCAGAGCAGACATAACGCCGGCCTGCAGACCACACAAACAAATGAGAAAACACTCACAAACAATGGTCCACACACTCAAAGCGCTGCCACTCGCCAGCTGATGAAATGACTTGGATCTAATTCGAGAAAACTATTCCCATCTTTTCTTTTTTTGCAGCGCTCTAATGGTGAAGAGCCATTAGAGGAGAAATTAGTGGCTGTAATCACTATAATAACTGGCGTCTATTCAAGACGGATGCACACAATAATATGGATTTCTCTGAGCCCTTTATCTCTCTCTTCTTCCCTAAATGTGAGACAGAAAGCTTCAAGCCGTGTCTTTTTACTGCTGCTTATTTGGAAGACGCATCTCACGATCTGCATATTAAAAATCAAATCAAAATGAAAAAAAAAACCACACACAAGCGGTTGATTTTAATTATCTGATTATTGCTGCTTGTTAGTGTGTAATGAATCAGCTCGCCACAGGAATTAGAAATATAAAACTACACGAACTGCAATTCCTGTGCAACTTCTGAGTGATTTAGAGCTCATTGTTATAGGATTGCTACTATACATATATACACCTTATTCATTCATTTTCCTTCAGCTTAGTCTCTATTCCATAGGTCGCCACCAATAATAACCAGCTGCAGCCCCGCAGAGCCACACACGTTTCAGGCACACACAATCCAGCACACACGATCTAGGCAAACCATATATGGTTACGACGGATGTTAATGTTATTAACGTTTTCTCGGACATCGTCATCAATATATATTATTATATTTTTTTTTTTTTATTAATTATTAACAGTTAATTTGTTTGTATTGCTATATTTGTTGCAACTATTTCCAACAAAATACCAGTACTTTATGGTTTAAAAACAATATATTACTCACTATATATCACTTTAGTATTTAATGTGGAAAATCATTAATAAAAAGTTATTAGAAAAATAAGCAAATAAATTATATTAGATGGAGTAAAATATTTATATAGTGTTATAGATTTATTACATGTAAAAAGATTTTTATTACATAGAAAGATGCATTATTGCCTATATTAACTTGCTACTATTTTCTTCATTATAAATGAATCCATTATATAAATTAAACCTGTCCAATTTAGATCGTTCAGCAAGGCCAGCAAACGAGTATCTGCTATACTGACTCTGTCGGATAATAATGACTGATCATCTATGATGACTGATAAAAAACTGTTCAGTCTATTATATTGAATGGCGATCGGAAACAATGTTCCCATTCGCCCGTCACGATCACAATATTTGTGAAATAGTACACACTATTGTTTATTGCATACAATATTTATTAACTATATATATATATATATATATATATATATATATATATATATATATATATATATATATATATACAGTATATTATATATTGTTTAAATGATTAACTATAGTAGTTCATTTTAATGTGACACATTATTGTTTGCTTTTTATATTTTACAACAAAACGATTTTAGCCAGGTATGATAATATTAAGATCCTGAATTAGTTTATTACTTAACCCTACAATTAGACGGTCTATTATGTTTTCTTTGTGTATGTGGACACGTAATTGAAGTCATAAGTGTTTAAACAATTATTTGTATTTTTGAGTTCAGAAACTGCAGAGCTGTTAAAATGATCGTTACGATATAATAATAATATAATGACTGAAATGGGAAACCATATTTGTGAAATACAGTAGGTGGCGATAACGCTCCTAAGGAGTTAGTTAGTTAGTTACCATATACGGTTTGCCTAGATCGTGTGTGCCTGAAACGTGTGTGGTTCTGCGGGTCTGCAGCTGGATATATCTCGTCGCCACACCGGAATGAACCACCAACTATTCCAGCGTATGTTTTATGAAGCGGATGCCCTTCCAGCTGCAACCCAGTATTGGGAAACACACATACACTCTCATTCACACACACAATCATACCCTACAAACAATTTAGTTTTACCCAGATCACCTATAGCACATGTCTTTGGACGGTGGGGGAAACCGGGAAAAACATGCAAACTACACACAGAAATCCCAACTGGCCCAGCCGGGACTCGAACCAGTGACCTTCTTGCTGTAAGGCGACAGTGCTAACCCCTGAGCCACTGTGCCGCCTATATGCACCTTATTTTATATGCACTGGTAAAACTAGTTAAAAACTGAAAGTGGCTGTCACAATCACTGAACATTTCAAATTGATTAAATGTCTTTAAAACAACACTGCTCTTTTTTGGGAGGGAAATAGGCTAATTTTACAAGTCCGCTAGAGTTAAATAGTTGAGTTTTACCATTTTTAAATCTATTCAGTCGATCTCTGGATCTGGTGGAGGGCTTTTAGCTTAGCTTAGCATAAATCAACCGATCAGATTAGACCACTAGCATTTTGCTCAAAAAAAAAAAAAAAGTTTTGATCATTTTCATATATTTTTCATACGCATTTGTACACAGCACCTTATAACTTATATATTTATAACAAATCTGTACATACAATTCAACATCCAGAGCTTTTGTCTAATTGCATCTCTGATAATGTTTGTCGTATTTTCCCATATTTATTTTCGTGCTGAACACTTGTAAATAAAACGGAGTCTGATATTCAAAGATTGACTCTTTTGTAGTTACATTGTGTACGAAGATCAACGGAAAATTAAAAGTTGCTATATGCAACATGGCTAGGAACAAAACTCTCATTCCGGCGTAATAATCAAGGAACTTTGCTGCCGTACCATGACTGCTGCAGGTGCACTGATATTATGCATAATACCAATAAAACTTAACTGTTTAACTCTGGAGAGTTGGAACATTTTTGGGAAATTTAAAATTTTCAAAATAAGTGTGTATAAAGTGTAAAAGTGTTATTGTAAATGACAAAATAACAAAAATCCTGTAACTGACATACACCTTTTTAGAAAAATACTGTTGCACAACCCTCATATTTTGTGTTGTCCTTTAAATTTGATAATAATAATAATCTTTAGAATATGGTTATTTTACAGAAAACAGTACTTGCATGAATACAAAGTAACTGTCAGCACAACAATGTAGTTGTATACACATTTAGTACCATATTACCATACACTCAAATTAACAAACATCAAACCTGAAATACTTTTCAGTATAAGAACATCTGCCCCTCTTTTAACATCTGTCCCTCTTCAGTGTGGTGTCCCCCAGCGTTCCAATCTGGGTCCATTTCTCTTTAATTTATACATGCTTCCTCTTGGTAATATTATAAGAAAATATAACATCTCTTTTCATTTTTATGCAGATGATTCTAAGCTGTTTGTTCCTTTAAAATCTCAGAACTCTCTGCAGTCTTTAATTGATTGTCTTGAAGACATTAAATGTTGGATGGCAAAAAACATTCTTCAACTTAAAAATGACTGAGGTTATTCTCTTTGGCCCCTCAAAAACAAGATTGTCTCACATTGGGGGCTTGGGAAGTCTTATACCATATGTTAAATCTCAAGTAAAAAAAATCTAGGAGTTATCTTTGATTCTGAGCATTGTCTAGAAAAACAAATTAGCTCAGTCGTTAAGAATAGCTACAATTAGCTGAGGATCATCTCCAGACTTAAATCCATACATTCCTTTCAAGATCTGGAAAAAGTCATCCATGCTTTTCTCACATCTCGCCTAGACTATCGCAATTCCTTATATATTGGTCTCCCTCAATCTTCATTGGCACGGTTGCAGTTGGTTCAAAATGTGGCAGCTAGACTTTTAACAGGTACCAAAAAACATGCTCATACAGTATTTCACCAGTTTTAGCATCCCTTCATTGGCTTCCTGTTAATTTAAAATTAAGCTCAAGATTTGACTTATTGTTCTTAAAACACTGAATGGGCAAGCACCTTCTTATATTTCTGAAATTATTAACTTACATTCAACTCATTCAAATAAAGTTTTACTACAAATTCCTCGGTCACGACTTAAACTGAAATGAGATCGAGTCTTTGCAGTCACTGCTCAACGTTTGTGGAACCAACTGCCACCAAATTACGAGTGTTTCTTCTCTCTCTATTTTTAAGTCCAGACTTAAGACACATTTTTATTCTATTGCCTTCCCTGGCTTTTAATCTTTAAGCTGCGGTCACACTGCACTTTTCTATCGATAGACTTCCATTCCTACACACGCGAATGCGTCAGACCGGAAACGCAAGCTCATGCAACAAGTTTTGCAGTTCACTGTGTTGCAAAGTTCAAGCTTGGTGAACTCTGACCTGGAAATCGCATCACATGATTGTGTGAGACCAATCGAAGATCAAAACATGACCTCTCTGGACAAAAATTTTAAACATGGACCAATCGCTCTCTTTCTTTAATGTCTAATCATCTTGTTTAATCCCTCCTCTTTTCACAGCGCCGTACAACAGAATTTCGCACGCACAAACTCTAGTGTGACCGCAGCATTATTGTGCATTGTTTTTGTCATACTATTATTCTTATTATCACTTTTATTGTTATGTTACTGTTTTAGAATGTGTGTTATGGTTTTGTTCAGCACTTTGGTCAGTGCCAAACTGAAGTTAAATGTGCTTTATAAATCAACTTTGCTTACTTTCAATCTTAGTTTAGCAGGTTTTTAATTGAAGGGAGAGTTCACCCAAACATGAAAATAGTCTCATCATTTAATCTCCCTGATATAGTTTTAACATTTATGAGTTTCTTTCTTCAGATGAACACAAAAGAAGATATTTTGAAGAATGCTGGTTGCTGGGACTCATCAACTTCCAACGTAAGGAAAAAAAACTTTTTTTCAAATGCATCCTGAATTTTTTTTTTTCAAAAATATCTTGTGTTCAACAAAATAATTAAACTCGAATAAGTTTAAAACAGATGAAGGATGAGTAAATGATGACAGAATTGTAGAATAGCTTTAGTTAAGTTTTGGCAAGATCATTGCCTTATCATCGTCTTATGTTCATTTTATAATCATTCCAATATGTCCTACAGAGAATGGGAGAGCAAATGCTGTGACTGCAAAGTTTTTATTTACATCAAGAACGACGTTCCCTACAGTTCTGTGAAGATTAAAATCCTGTAGGCCGATACACAGTGGTAAGCATGCAATGAGATAATTAAACTGGCACCAAGTATGTAAATATGTGCCTAAAAGCACGAAAACGTGTCATGAACCTACTGAGGCAAAGCTGCCCAAGTCCTATGGAGGAACAGTGGTGTACTGGAAAAAAAGAACAGTGATGTTGACAGTGAAATATCATTACATTCATTCTGAGTATTGTTTATTGTCAATAAAATATAGTATAATCATGTGCATATATATAAGCAGATGCCTCATTAACTGGTATTTCTGTGTGGGTGCTTCAAGTCAGTCATCTATAACACTGGGCTCATCAAAAGCTGCTCAGTAAACAATCGAGTGGCAAGTTGACCATGCAATGTTGTGGCATCTTGTTCAACTAATTAATTTTTACAGTTATTGCCGGCAGTTTGACTGGTAGACATGTTGATGTGTCTGGAGCACTTGAAAGTGGCATTTAAATATAATATCTATGGTTGCTATGATGTTCAGTGCTGTTGTTCTACAGTTATAAGGCTGTAAAATTGGTTGTTTGAGGTTGTTAATAAGAAGTTCTGTGTGGTTGTTAAGACAATTCTGGTGGCATTTAAGGTTGCTTTTTGTGGTTGTAAGCTAATGTTAAGAGGTTGCTAAGGAGTTTTGAGCAGTTGCCAGCTGGTCACCAGTTGTTGAGGTGGCTGCTGTATGAATGGTAGGAGGTTTCTAAGATATTAGGGGTGTTTGCTAAGATTCGAGAGATTGCTAGATGATCTTTTTAACCGTTTGAAGAAAAAGAACAAAATGGACAAAAATAAATATTTATAATTAGCAATTAATTTTAAGATTTAAAAAAGTGCAAATGAATAAAGAATAGGTCTCAAACTCAATTTCTGGAGGGCCACATCTCTGCACAGTTTTGCTCCAACCCTAATCAAACACATCCATATAATCAAGGTGTTCAAGACTACTAGAGACTATTAAGCAGGTGGAGTTGGAGCTGGTTGGAGCTAAACTATGCAGAGCTGCGGCCCTCCAGGAATTGAGTTTGAGACCACTGGGATAAAGTATGAATGAAACAAATAAAACAATAGTAAAATAACAATAAAAAAATTACTGCAAAAAAAAAAAAAAAAAAAGATTTGAATTAATTAATAAGCAAAAATACTATAAGATTGAAATGTAAATAAACATGCAAGAAGCAGTCTTAATTCTGATATTCTGCTGCCATGAACAATTTTATGAAAATAGTCCAATCAAACTATCATAAAAGTTTATAAATATGCAATAGAGTGATTGCAAAGGCATGAAGTTGCAAATATTTCAGTCTACAGTATATAACACCAGATAAAATGCTTCTAAACGTTTACGGCCTTCTGTGACCTCTCCACTAGATTCTTGGCTCTACCCTTGCTTCAAAAACTTCCTCATCACTGATAATCTTGGGTTTTCGCATTGCTTCTGCTTTCTTTCTGCTAAAATAAGTTTATATAGATTTAAACCTGGAGACGGAACGGGCCAAAAAAGTATATGATGGTCCCTAAGCAAAGCTTCAGTGGGCTTTGGATTTATTCTGTGGGGAGACCTTGTATGAGAATGATTATATTTGTGTGGTTGTTAGGGTGTTCTGGATTGTTTCTGGGATGCTCTTTGTTGTTGCTGGGGGTTGTAATAACATTACTAGTTGGCCAGCAGGGTGTTTTGGGTGGTTTCTAGAGTGTTTAATATTGGGTGTTAGGGAACAGGATATTTCTAGGTTGTTTTGAGTGGTTGCTAAAAATGTAAGGTGTTGGTAGCTAGGCTAATGATGGCTGCTTGCTAGAGAATTCCTAAGGTGCTCACTGAAGAATTTTGGGTACATAGTAAGTAGGCATGCACAAAAAACAATTTAGGCTGCCGAAAATTATTGGCGGAAAATGCCATTTCCAGTTTTAGGCTGAATGAGGAAAACACACAAACATCTGAGCTAAAAAATGGTTATGCTGAAACCAATTAATTTCATTGCACCATGCAACAGCTGGATTGTTACTGCGTCGAACAAAATGCAAAAGCAGCAGAGCAAGGGCTCTTCTTTGTTCTATTTTGGTTTTAAGGAGGATAACATCAATGCTTAATCGCTCAATATTCCACTCAATAGCTAACAGGGCATTTCGTTCCTGCTGCTTAAAATATAGCACTAACATGTCAACAATGGTAAAACAATGCCTCCTGACTCATTCACTGTCAATAAAATGTACTTATTTTATTGGGTTGTGTTAAGTCAGTATAATATAAGTTGAGTTAAATTTAAAAAGACATACAAAGTTATATTATTAATTAAGATAACAAATAATTATTACAAAGCATTTTCAGTTACAGACCTATTACTAAGGCAAAGTATAGTGATTGCCAAAATAATGATAAGTGGTTTAGCGATTGCCAGAACAATAGCTGGTGGTTACTACGGAGACCTCTGTGATTCTAAAGGCCAGGACACACCAAGGCAATGATCGGTCGTCAGGCTTTGTCGGGCCCTCAGTTTGGCTAGTTGGTTTAGTGTGTTCCACACATCATTGTGTTAACTTCAAGTCAAAAATAACTCAAAGGAGCTAGCTATAATTTTGCTACTCTTTTCAAATTTTTGCAAGCAAATGTTATTATTAGATTATCAGACATATTTGCACCAGTTAATCTCTCCGTGGTAAGTGAAAATTACACTGATTATGGTACCAAACGCTGCTTTGTTTATGCTTTGTGCACATTTTATCTTCCTGTTTCCCTTTGTGGAATGAGAAAAACAGACTGCTGCCCTTGGAAGGTGTGGACAGATATGTCCTCTCATGCAGTTTAAGAAGGTGCGCTCTTGAGTCAGTCAGCTGTCATCGATTTGGTGTGTTCACTCACAGCATTTTAGTCCAGATGCGAGACAAACAAGTAGGTATCACTGCAGCACGGAGACCTCCAAGGGAGATGGATTAGGAACCGATCACACCAAACGCGCTTTTTGCGTTGAAAGGCGCATCTTTTGAATGGTTTATTAATGGCAGGAGCATTTTGAGCGCTGCTTGTGCACCCTGCACACCACATTTTTTAACCACCTGCTGCACCTCGCGTTTTTGCCATTTTGTGCGCTCGCAGCTAAAAAAAGTAAACGCTGAGCAGACAAGCGCATTACGTCAGTCGCGTCTTTTCATTCTCCAATCAAATGAAAGCAGAGGCGGAGTTTTCGTTGAGGTGACAGCAGTGTTTGTGTTGTCAAGACAACTACGAAGACTTTTGAAGATAGAGGAGAGACTAGTGGCTACTGTTTTGAGTTATCTGGAGCCGTATAAAACTTTACAAATCTTGAATTTCAAAATATTATTGAATATTACAATTATAACAATACACGCAGCTGATTTAGTTGTTGCCTAGTAGGCCTGCCCAATTAATTGTTTTTAAACCGAAATCGCGTTTAGAAAAGGTTCGATTTTTGAATCGCAAAAGCTGTGATTATTTTGACTATTACTATGGCGAGGGAGGTGAACGCAAGTAATTAAAACCAGAGCTTAATTTGTGCCGGATCTCCACCGCGTCTATCATGGATCAGCTGTGAATAGACTACAATAATAGCTAGCAGCAGCAGTTATCCATATCCGCGTAACTCATCAGGGAATAACACCAGAGCCACGCTGAGCCAATTGAATCGCTTTCTTTTTTCTTTTTTTTCATGCATGAACTTGAGTTTTGTTTAATACATTCAATTAGAGTGTTTTTTTGAGCAGGTAAAATGAAAGGTACAGTTCATATATCTAACTGCTTAAAGTACAAAATTGTATTACAAATAATATATACCTGTAAATATAAATATATTTATAAATTATACATTTTAATACAAGAATTCTTGTGCTGTGAAGTAAAATCTAAAATTTTTACGGAAAGCATTGTCAGTGCACTGTGAATGTCATGAAATCAATATAAAAAATGTAAGAATCTAAATGTAAAGGTTTTAAAGGTTTTAATCTGTATATAAGATTTTACTTTATTAAATAGAATTTAAAATACTGTAGATATTTTCTTAATTTGTCACTACAACTGATAACTTGATTGTAAAAAATGGTTTTAAATAAACAGTAGCATAGTGTAGCATACTTTGTGATTATGCTTGGTCTTTCTTTAGTGTTGTTAAAACCACCACACTATAAACCTATAGCTCTTTTTTGAAATGATAGTAAATCACAATTTTGATCAGATAAATCACAATCATGCAGCCCTATTGCCTAGTGACAAGAAAGCGCACGTGCTTCTTTATTTCTTGACAACAAAAACGGCAGTGTGGTGCACCTCGTTCCGTGTGACCAGCCTCTTACACTGCAAGTAGGTTGGGTGACTTCTAAGTAGGAGGGACTTATACCGCAAGTAGGCTGGGTTTAGGGTAGGCGTAGGTGTAGTAGACATCAATAAAACATCAATCAGGTTATCGTAAGGTTTGGTTTAGGGTTGCGGTAGGTGTAGACATCAATAAAACACAATGGGCCCTTTTTTAACGATCTAGGCGCAAAGTAGAAAGTGCAGGGCGCAAAAGCATTAGGGGCGTGTCAGAATCCACTTTTGCTATTTTAAGGATGGAAAATTCCGCTTTGCGCCACGGCGCATGGTCTTACAGGGTTGAGCTAATTCTCTTAAAGAGTTATAGGTGTGTTTTGAGAATAAACCAATCAGAGTCTCATCTCCCATTCCTTTTAAGAGTCAGTTGCATCACGCCATAGCGCATTTGCTACTTATATGGCGACTTTGTAAGTGGAAAAACTGAACGCTTCACTAGCAAGAAAACAGTTAAACATACCATCAGCAGCGCAATAATGAGAGAATGAGACTCCTCATTCTTTACTTTCACTCTCGTGGATAAGGAAAGGTGTTGTACGCACAGACATCCATTAGCCTATACATAATTAATTTAGTTTGTTAAGCGCAAAGATTTGTTTTAAAACTATTTCTAAATTCAGCTCTAAGTTCCAGCAAACGAATAAATGAACAGTAATAATGAAGTGTGGTCAAAAAACTGAGTTATATCCAAATACACATGCTATGCCCCATATGGTCTAAAAGCTGACAGGTGAGCAAATCTAAGCTTGTTTTTAATAAAACAAATATAAATAAGCATATAATAAATAATACTGCTGATAATAATAACATTATACAAAAGCAATTTGTCATGAATAAACTGAAAAAGCCCCCCAAGATGAAGGCATGAAGGCAGTAGTTTTTATATTGATGTAGGCTAGAAAGAAATATTTTTTGTAATATTTTAATCCTTTAATTATTTTTTATTTGTAAAGATATTTGCGTATTGCTGTACATCCTGTGTGTATTAAGCAATGTTTAAGCGAGGCGCACATCTAACGCGCTCTGCGCTGGACTTTAGACCTCCTCTTAACTGGTCTATTAAACAGTCTATTCTTGTTTCTCAAAATAGCAGCCGCGCCAACAATGCGCCTCAAAACACCTCCTTTTTTAGACCAGAATGCCTATGGGCACACATATGAGTGCAAATGCATTTGCTATTTAAACAGCGTGGTGCAAAACGTCAAAATGACTCTTGGGTCGAGCTGAAACTAGCAAACAACAATTGCGTCGCACCTTGCGCCGGGTGTATGATAGGGCCCAATAGGTTTTACTCCGTGTCACGTACAAGACATAACATAAATGAACAGGTTTGTACAGCCCACTTGGAGCTGGCTCTGACGTTCGTTTATAGCCTTCATGAGACAACAAGACAGTTGGTTTTCCTCAATGCAAGTTGTTTGGCGTCAGCTTAGTGTGTTAAAACTATGTATGGTTGCTGAAGTGTTCTGATTGGTTGTTGGTATAACTCTAGGTGGTATCCAGAGTGTTTTGTGAATATGCTAATACATTGTTCAATAGTTGCATGCAGTGAACGTTCCCAAGACAAATCTAGATGTTTGCTGAGGCATTCTGGTTGGTTAACCTAACATTAGATAATAGATTTTAAATAAAGAACTTTTCTAAGTTGATTTTACAAAATATGTTATTTTCTAAAATGCTAGAAATAGTTGACTTCCATAATATATGTTTTTCCAACTATGGAAGTCAATGGTTTCTACCAGTTTCTAACATATTTCGAAAAATCTTTTATGTTCGACAGAAAACAAAACTTATATATGTTTGGAATCACTTGAGCAAGAGTAAAAAGTGAGTACATGTTCATTTTTGCGTGAACTATCCCTTTAAGGCGTTTTTTTCATTACTATTTGTCAGATGGAAAAATGTTTGCAAAAGCAATAACACACTATCAAAACCAAGCTACACGCAAGACTGAGTTTAATACTGGAGTTAAAGAGTTTTGACAAATGCTTCCAAAGTCTATGATCACAGCGCTGCCATTATGAGCATCATCATCATGTTTGCCTTTGTCAGGAGAATGTGAATCTACTTCAGTTTGTAATTTGTTTATGGGTTTGTTAATAGCCCTGTGTGCTGAAGCTGACAGTCATTATGGACTGGGGTGTACTGCAAATATTAAGGTCGTCACCTGTGAACGTATAACGTGGCGTGGCAGGCAATCATAGGAAATGCCCACTGGCACAATGCAAACATCGGGCACTAGACCGTCACTGATGGCCTGATGTACACGCGCCAGCCACTGCCCGCTGTGACCTTCGGCTGCAGAGATGCCCACGCAGAGAGCGGCGCCCTCTCGTAACAGCTCACCGATGAACTGTGGAGTGGAACAGAAGAGGAGAAATGATGAATAAAAAATGTTTGTAGGGAAAATAGAGCGGCTGGACAGTTTTATGATGAGGAAGAGACGTGAAGCAGAAAAAAAAAAGAACTCTATATCTGCAAATCAGACCAATAAAATGAACTGGAAGTCTGGTGTACATTTGAGTGAAGTGTCAGAGAGGAGAGGAGAGACATAAAAGTAGCAAGCAAGTACTTCTGCAGAATCAAATGAGACCTTTCTAGCGCTCGGAGAAAGTATTATGATGGTTCTGTCATCATTTTACTCACCCTCATGTCTTTTTAAAGCCATATGGCTCAGCCAGGGAATGTCAAGCTAATCCAAAATGCAATAAATAATAATAAATGAAATAAAAATCATGCCAAATATTCAGGATAATCTTTGTGTGAGGAGCATTACTTTTGAGTTATCGTAACCTAGCTTTAGAATTGTAGTAATTTGGGAGCATATTCAAACGGTTTTAGTGTTATTACAGTATTTACTGTGTGTAAACACTATTCAGTACAATTTATTTGTTTGACATTAGGTAATGTAATAACTATCATTACCATTAAGCAATACAGTTATTAATAAACATACATTCTTATTGTTCATGTTAGTTCCGTTTAATTAAAAAATACTGACATGATGCTAAAAATCATATGTTGTTTTTATTGATGCAGATTTTCTATTTATTTAAGTGTCACCTAAATATAGTTTGTAATTTTTGTTGGCTTGATATGTATTATATAATTCTACTTAAAGGTTAGTTTTAGTAATTGTATTACTTCAACTTTTTTTACTGTGCAGTTCCAGTCTAGCTAACTCACAGGAGTGATTGGATTATTTTTATGATGGATGAATGGAGCCTTAAAAACTGACTGTGTTCATCTGGCAAACGAAAGTCATATATACCTGCACCATGAGGGGAAGTAAATCAAGGGCTAGTTTTAATCTATTTTGAACTATTGCTTTAACAAATCCTAAAAAAAACACTCAATTATAAAGTCTATTAGTTAACTAATTTAGCAAGTCAAATCTTATTATAGTTTACAGTATGTATAGTTATGGTTTATAGGTGAATAAAAGCATATGTTGGCTACTTTGGTTTTCAGAAAGTGATCTTGTCACTTCCTATGACATGAAATGATTTGTATTAATTTATAATTTATTTAATTATAAAATTATTTAATTTTTTTTTTTTAAGCTAGAAGTTTAGACTTTCAGGAACACAAATGTCTCAATTTCATTAAAATGTCAATGCAAACAATTGTGTTTTTTTTTTCACCATTAACATTAGGGATGCCTAGATCGATCGGCCGAAAATCGGTATCGGCCGATAATCACATTTCATAATTTGATCGGTATTCGCCAATCTGCCCGATCTCATGAACCGATCGCAGGTGTTTGTTTATGAGTTTACAAGCAGAGGAAGACGCACAAGCGCTCCTGTATATTAATCATAGCCTAAGCCGAAGTAAAATGAATGAAAGAATTGTTTTATGTATAGTTGCTTCTGGCCATGACATGTTCACATCTAAATGGTTATAAGAGACGTGTTTAAGGTATTATATGCAGCATCCCTAATTTATTCTCTTAGGCAAGGCGAGATCTTCCCTTAAGGCTCATACTTAAAGGGAAAATGTGCTTAATGCATTATAAAGCTTGAAGCAACAGAATCTGTACTTGTTATCAGCTAATCACTATGACAAAGAATCGGTACTCTGTATCGGCTGCAAAAATCCTGATCGGAGCATCCCTAATTAACACTATACTACCGTTGACTGTTTTAAACTTAAAAAAATAAATAAAAGTAATGTAACTATAGTACCCTGACTTTTCTAAATGTGTGTATTTTTCATTCTAATTTATTTTAATGAATGGTCATAACAGTCCAACTTGACTGCATACTGTACATTTCAGCGTCCACTTCTTTTTCCTGTGCCTTTGAATATGCATGCCTCTGCTGCCTAGCAACTTTATGCTAACTAAACATAACTCTGATAGCAAAAACATAACTTTATTTCAGACATAAAGCAGCAATATCAGCGCAGTCAAAAAAAATGTTGCTGTCTTGAATAATGACTTCATAAAATACGATGAAAGTCATTCAAATCTTAATTCTAAACTCTCAATAGAAGCTTTGAATGTAAATATTATGTGACTATATGTTATTTTCATGTGAATGGTCTGAATGGCCATTCTTGCAGTTATTAAAAATGATGGATTTGATGTGACATGAGCAAATGATGACAGAAAATTAATTTGTGGGTGAACTGTTCCCTTTATCAGCCCCTTCTCACAGTCTATTTTTAATATAAAAGGCTGCGTTGACTTGGAAAAAAGGCCTTTTCTTATTCACACAACAAAGTACTGTATGTGTTTTGAATAATATATTGAATAATAAGTATTCAACACGTCACTATTTTTCTCAGAAACCATATTTCTAAAGGTGCTGTTGACTTAAAATTTGACCAGATGTTGATAATAAACAAAGAAATACATATATGAAAGAAAACTAATCTAATTTACAAATGAAGTTGTGTAATAAAATGAAATGACACCGGAAAAGAGTATGGAACGCATGAAGAAAGGGAGGTGTAGAAAGGCAGTGAAAGACCAGACAGTAGCTGAAATCACTCAGATGTTATTTAGCAACCCTCTGCCCTTCCTCATTGTAAATTATTATTAGCTGCTTCAGTCCAACATCTATATTACTAGGATGATGAAGATGAAACCAGAGTGGACATTTCAGCAAGACAATGATCCAAAACACACAAGGAACCTCTCAAATACTTTCAGAAAAAGAAAATCAAGCTGTAGAATGGCCCAGCCAATCACCTGACTTGAATCCAATAGAGAATACAAAGTAAAGATCAGATTTTAATAGACGAGACCCATAGAACCATCAATATTTTTACATTCTGTTGTGGTCTGTGAAAAAAATAAGCAAATAATCACACCTGAGCAAATGCACGTGACTTTATTGTCCATATGAGAGGCGTTTTTAAGCTGACACTTCAAGTCAACAGCACCTTTAGAAGTATGTTTTTTTGAGAAAAATGGTGACGTGTAGAATACTTATTTTCCTTGTAAATGACACAATTAAAATTTTTGGACGAACTATATCTTTAACTCTCTCACTCTCTCTCGCACACACGTCAAATCTCTCCCAAATCCATCTTGAGAAGCCTGATAAGCTCATGTGTTACTCCAGGCATGACAGATTATTTCCTCTGTTCGTTTACGCCAGTCAGAAGTCACATATTTGCACTTATCTAATCAAATCCCTTCATATTACAACACATCAGCAATCAAGAACCAAATGCAGATCATTTCGAATCCCGTTTAAAACCCTGCTTACAATCAGGACGTCCAAATTCTTGTAAATACTTCACGTAAACTGCTAATAAAATGCTCCTTCCAGAAATTCAGATAACAGAGTGTGATTCTGACTGTAAAACTGGAGGCCCGGGAGATTTATTATCCACCTCCAGGCATCAGTGAGGCAGAGTAATGGGTTCAGCGACTCATGCAACCTCCCGATGAAACATCTGCTGTCCACAGGTGCCCTATTGTTATAACACACTGCGCCCATCAAGAGGCCGGTTACTAATGCAGACTAGCCCGCTATAAAAAGGTGGGTGACTCGCCGTCTCGAGACTATCAATGTAGGGTTGCACAAAATGTCGTTTCAGCATCAACATCACAATCTGCACATCTGCCCCTGTATACTTCAAAAGAAATAAAACAGAACTGAAATTACGTCATTTCAAAATGAATGGCAGTTCAAAACAGCTCACCAAAGAGAACATTTTGGGGGGAGTTCGTTTTGATCATAAACACCTTTGAGCTACTATATGGTCCATGATGATTATACCAGTGCTTCTTACACATAGGCCTCGTTTACACTAATATGTTTTAGTTTTAAAACGTCGTTTTAAAACATAAATGATCCAGATCCACATTGGCGGATATCCACAGAGGAACATACAAACCTCATTGCCAGCTAGCGTTTCGGAAGTGTTATTGCAGAGCAACACAAACAGTGTGCAGAAGTATACAGTAAATGCACAGCAATGCGCAAGGCATGCGCCGTAGGTCACGACGATCACTCAACGCAGAAGTATAAACCAGGTTTAAGTAATATCAAGTTGTCTTGAAAAGGATAGCTTGTGATGTATTGTTGGTTAAGTTGTCATAACATCGTCACCTTTGCATGTAAATACTATAACATAACTGAGCAAATAACATTTAACGTTATCATAAGTATGCATGCAATCTCCTTCATATTCATGACATGTCATGTCATGCTATGATTATAAAGTCTGTATAATTATGTATGATTAAGTATGATTATAAAAGTGCTATCCATATAAGATCTGTGGAGTCATTAGCCGCCCTTCCACTGTCATGCCTAAAGCAAGTATGCCAGTGCATGCCAGGGCCAGTTTCCAAAGCATTTTCTAGGGTCTGATCAGGTCATGTCAGGGCTTCCTCAGGGCCAACAGCCAAGCTTTTTTACCCCGAATACCTTGGGCCAAAGTGGGACAGCTGGGCCAAGGTAAAAGCAAAAGACAGAGTTTGCTTGAGGCAGGTAAAGAGGGTCTACAGTATGCTCCTTTTGGTAGTTTTGGAATGGCATAAGAACGTAGAGTACAGGCACACACAAAAAAAAGAAAGAATGGAGAACAGACAGTGCTGGTCAGTTGAAAAAAGCTCTTCAGTACATTTGGCGCAAGGAGAATGTTCAACAGCAGATTGATGCTGTTTGGTTAAACAAGGATGTTTAAAACATGTTGTTACTAAGCTTGGGAAGCTACGAAAGGCAAGTCTGAGAAATGTTAAAATCATTGTTGGCAAAGTATAAAACAATTAAGATCTACTGTACAATGGTAAGGGTGCTGCTCACAAAAAAAAAAAATAAATAATCCTATGGGTTTATATTATCGACGGTGTGCTGGGTCATCCCTCTGTTAGTGGAGAGTCCATTCAAGATACAATGAGTAAACAAAAATAATGAATGAAAATACATTTGAGTGTATATATATAGATACTGTATATCATTTAATGCTGTACAGTAACATGTCATTTGTTTGCTGTCGTCGTCTCTATCTTGATTGTTTTGTGATGCATAATCTTTATGTGTGAGATTCTGATTTGGCTTTCTTATTGCCGCTAAACTAAGCAGGCCAAGTATTTAGATATTTTTATATAGATATAGACTAGATATTTTTCAAGACACTTCTATACAGCTTAAAGTGCAGTTTAAAGGCTTAACTAGGTTAATTAGGTTAACTAGGCAGGTTAGGGTAAAATTAGGCAAGTTATTGTATAACGATGGTTTGTTCTTTAGACTATCGAAAAAAAAATATTGCTTAAAGGGGCTGATAATTTTGTCCTTAAAATGGTTATAAAAAAAATCAAAACTGCTTTCATTGCTATCTGAAATAAAACAAATAAGACTTTCTCCAGAAGAAAAAAATATTATCAGACATACTGTGAAAAATTCTTTGCTCTGTTGAACATCATTTGGGAAATATTTAACAAAGAACAAAAAATTCAAAGGGAGGCTAATAATTATGACTTTAACTGTATGTGAGCATACTTGCATATGCATACAATAAAATACACACATTTTTAACCCTTTTAATTTTAATTCTTTTTCAAATATTCCCAAATTAAGCTTCACAGAGTGAAATAATTTTCACAGTATTTACTAATATGTTCAAAGGGTTCAGTTAATTGAAATTTGCTTCTAACATTACTATATTTCTCAAACTTTTGTATGTAGATTAAATAATATCACTTTTATGACAAATAATTTTTTTTTTCATGGCATTTAATTGTTAATAATTACTATTACTGCTAATAGTATATTGTTTTGTTTTTTAAAGTATGTTTTGTATTTTGCACTGTCTGTATTTTGCACCGTCTGGAGCCAGCAAGCTTTTCACTCATCATAGTACGCGCACTGCTGACAATGTTAAAAAAAGTGATTTGATTTGATGTGAAATAACTGAACATAAACATAGCAGGCAGAGATATAGAATTTTCAGATGGCACATAGAGACTTTTGCATTTCAACTCAACTGGAATAAAAGCAGTTTTTAAATGAATTCAATGAGGTCAATATTTTTTGTTCTCTTTAGAAATGTTATTTTTACAGAACAAACCACTCTTATCCAATGACTTGCAAAATTAATTTAAACTTGCCTTGTTGGCCTAATTAACCTTGTTAAGTCTTTAAATTGCGCTTTAAGATGAGCGCTAGTATCTTGCAGAACAATAAGTAAAATATTATCTGATGTCATTATGGCAAATACCAAAGAAATTAGTTATTTTTAAAATGATGTTGAAAAAAAATTCTTTCATTATTCAGCACCTCAAAAATATTTAAATAAAAACATACATTTCACAAGAAAGCTAAAAATAACAACAAATAATAACTTGACTTCTAGTTGATCATTTGGAAAAGTGGCAGAAGGTAGATTTTTCTGATGAATCATCTGTTGAACTGAATCCCAATCATCACAAATACTGCAGAAGACCTATTGGAATCTGCATGGACCCAAGATTCTCACAGAAATGAGTCAAGTTTGGTGAAGGAAAAATCATGATTTGGATATATTCAGTATGGGGCTTGCGAAAAATCTGCAGAGTGGATGGCAACATCAACAGCTTGAGGTATCAAGACATTTGTGGTGCCCATTACATTACAAACCACAGGAGAGGGAAAATTCTTCAGCAGGATAGCGCTCCCTCTCATACCTCAGCCTCTACGTAAAAGTTCCTGAAAGCAAAGAATGTCAAGGTGCTCCAGGATTGACCAGCCCAGTCACCAGACATGAACATCATTGAGCATGTCTGGGGTAAGATGAAGGAGGAGGCATTAAAGATGAATCCAAAGAATCTTTATGAACTCTGGGAGTTCAAGTAGTGCAAGAACGCTTTTCGTTATCGAGTCATTGCAGAGATGTACTGCATGGACGTAGTCATCCAAGCTCATGGGAATCATACACAATATTAATTCTTTTTCCACTGCACCATGATTTCATATTCTATACTGTACATTATTTCTGTTAAATGACAACACTTTTGTCTAAGCAAAGTCAGACCTTACTGTACTAATTAAATAATTAAAAATAAAGGCATGATCATATATTTTGGTAAAATAAGAATAATGTAGAGGTCTTTGTCTGTCATATAAGCCACTTCTGATACCAAACGATCAACTAGAATATATATAAAAAGAATATATATATAGAAAACATGTCATTTGTTTTCACACAATATCGTGTAGCCTTATATCAATGGCACTCAAAAGCAGTGTGTCTGTGCAAACGTCTTGAGCGCCTGAAGCGCCGTTCTGTTTTACTTGTCTTGTCGGGTGCTGAATCTGAGCAACTGAAGCAGAAAAGCACACTCAGCCTTTGCGGGGGCTTACAGAGGTCATGACTGGAGAATAGAGGCTGTCCATCTCAGCGTCTCGCTCTGAGCCACTGCCTTCTGGGAGCAAAACGACACCCAGCCTCTGAAGGATAGACCTGAGAAGACAAAACGGCCTCAATTAACGGTGACTAATGGGACTTCACGTTAGGTCATTCATCCAAGAAATACCAACAAATACAGATGAAGGCCACATATTGCACTTCTGTAGCATTTTATTTTTCCCTGACGTCAACTTGGAGGTGTGGTGTGTGGCTTAATCCATTCCCTAGATCACTTCCTAGGGATTCAGACATTTCTAAATTCATTTACCTGTAAAATAATGTTTTTTTTTTTACTGTGTTTTCTGACAAGAAATTCGAAGGAAAAAACCTTTAAGGCGACGACTGTACTGACTTGACTAGAAATGTCATCATTAGTTCATCATAAGAGTCTTTGAAGTCACAGCATGGGTAAAATTGTATGAAGACAAGGCTTACTTTTATGTTTCTAATTACACTGCCTTTCGAAGGTTTGGGGTCGATAATATCTTTTAATGTTTTTGAAAGAAGTCTCTTATGTCTGAGCCTGTATTTGTGGCATTTAAAACAATTATATTGTGAAATACTTCAAGAAAATTATTTTCCGTTGTACCATATTTCAAAATGCAATGTATTTCAGCTTCATTACTTCAGTATAGTGTCATGTCATCTGACAGAAATGATTATAACAATCATTTGGTGCGTGATAGATATTTTTTACTATTATTCCTGCTGAAAACAGTTGTTGTTTCATTTTTTGTTTTAAACATGGCATATTGTTTAGGAGTCTAAAATCAATAGAAAGTTCTATTTTATTTTATTTTTTACATTATAGACGCTATTACGTTTGATCAATTTAATGCATCTTTGCTGAAAAATAATAATAAAAGCCATTTGAACAGTGGTTTTTGCAATTTTTCACTTCTAGCATGCATGAAAGCACATCAATCCTGCAAACTAAAAAATAACATTAATAAAAGCTTACTATAGAGCACTATAACACTACCCTTTTGTATTTTCATTTTCATCTTTTAATATTCTGTAATATTGTACTGATACACAAACCCTATCTAGTCATTTTTTGTTTAATGTCTGATTTTTTCAATATGTATTTTCTGCTTTGATTAATATAAAAGGTAGGACACGCACATATTTCGATATTTTATAACAGCTACAATAAGCGATGTTGATAAACACCAGCTAACTCTCATAATGGTGTCGCCGGCTGATGCCAGGTAATTGAGTCATGAGAAATCTATTGTTCAGGCTCTTGCTATTGTCTTGTGTTTACAATATACTAATTCATCCACATAACATGACCATATTAGCTAACGCACTGTTATGAATTAAGTATCCAGGAAACAGCAACATCTCACCGTCTAGGGAAGGAGAACATTTCCAATTCCAATTACTCTTATTCTGATTTCATAACTACTCCTGGAAAAGTGGGGCAGTGAGGAGAGCAAGTCAAAAATATACCAATTCAGTAAGTGAGTTGTTAGACAAATCTATCACTATCGAGTGTCTTTATTATTCCACCTTGGTGAGTTCAAATGGTAAGTTCACAACTAGGAGTGCTAATTAAATAAATAAATATTGTTATTATTGTGCTATACTGTATACAACCTCATTTTTACAATAGCTACATATTAGTATCTAACAG
Source organism: Danio kyathit (assembly GCA_903798195.1). Classification (NCBI taxonomy): domain Eukaryota; kingdom Metazoa; phylum Chordata; class Actinopteri; order Cypriniformes; family Danionidae; genus Danio; species Danio kyathit. The sequence continues at coordinate 46,703,716 of LR812526.1, forward strand.
GTCCATTTTTGTACCTTACAGATAATTACCTAAAAACTATAAAAGTGTACCTACTTAAAATAACAGTATATAATTTTTACTGCTAGACGGCACGTATTCACAACAAACAAAAGGCATAGTTTGATGATGCCCTGCTTGAGTGTGGAATCATGGGAGTTGTGGTCTTCCTTACATCATCATCATGTTCATAGATGAGCTAATAATCAGGAATATTCTGTCCATTCCATATCTGTTTCAAAACAAAAAAAGGAAAACAAAGAAAACGGCCATTCGGTTTTTCGTTTGCTCACAAAAAATGAAAAAACAAGATTTGGGCTCAAGTTTCTTTTTTTAAATTGAGGGCAAGAAAACAAATAAACGATTTTAAAATTCATTATACACATGTGGGCACTCGGAAACGCCCCTTTTCCTCTGATTGGTCAACCAAATCTAAGCTTGTGACAGGTTTTTAATTATTATTATTTAACTATATATATAAAAACTAAGTTGACATATTCATGTCATTTGTCATTTGATCAGTTAATAGGCTTACATTCATTGAGTCTTTGACGCACGTGCTGTAAAGCTCTGACAAGGCGCCTTTATTTAGCCTGTCCCCTATACAATAGTTTCGATTTTTTTTTTTACATATAATGTTTCATTACTTTAAATGAATTTATTTTTATAGTTTCTATAAAATATAAAAATATTATAGTTGTATAAATGTTTCGCTCTGATCATGCAAGAATCATTATACATTGCAGATTTGTCTTATTCTTCAGTAGATCCGTAAATGTATTTTATAAACTGATCGTTCATAAGGACTAAGCTATTTATAACTGTAATTCTCCGAATGGAAAAGACTTAAAGTCCTGTCGTTTTAAAGATTTTATACAATTTAAGCAGAATTAAAGAGGACTTAATTTGACATAGGCCTAGTGCACTGATTTCTGTGCACATCGCACGTGCCATTTCTGAATGCAATTCCCTTTTTTATTATTTCACGCAATAGTAAATGCATAAAATAAAATGCGAACAGTTGGCAGCCCCCAATAGTAGCCTAGTATGCAATATTTATACGTGTAATATGGAACTGGGCCCGCTGTAGCACTTTAACAATTTTCTCACAAAGAGCAAATGTCAAGTTCATTATTAGCGCAACGCATATTAGAGCTGTGAACCTACACTGGTCTCACGGTTCGGTTACGATTATCATGCCATCGATTTGGTTCATTTCGATATCTCGGTGCATTGACGATGCTTTTCATACAGTACACAATTATATATTTGTGAGTTTTGGTGGGTTTGCATACATGTGTACTTTTCATTGCGTCTTCCTTAAACTTCAGCGGTTTGCATTTCCCGCGGTCACAGAAGCTCCCTGTCATCTTAACTAGTTGCAGCTGGAAAGTGGGAGCGCATTGCCTTACGTGCGCGTCCCTCCATTGGAAATAACGAACTAACGACGCGCAGCGCCATGCATTTCGCGGTGTCGCGGATGAAAGTGAGGACTGGGAGGGTGTCGCGGATGAAAGTGAGGACCGGGGGGGTTCGCTCATTTTTCTGCAGGCTAGGTCGCCTCTATGGACGCGCTGGCCCTGCTCAGGACACTTCATATTTCTGCCGCGCCACAGAGCGTTATCAGAATAGTTTCATTTGAAATAACATGCGAATGTGCGCGTCTGGTGTGCTGTGTCGTGGCTCTGAGCGGCGCATCCGGTGTATGACGCCCTTTAGTTATAGCCTCAAGCAGGTCAAGTAAGTTTCTATCAGGTGACACACACCGGTGCCGCAAGTGTGCGATACTTTCAACTGTCATGTGCGCGCTGCGTCGCGATGCATCCGGTGTGTGATGCCCTTCAGTCAAAGTTAATTCAGTGTGCTTGGTTATTAGTCTTGGTGTACAAGCTTGGAGCTTTAAACTAGCACACAGTTGGCTGTAAAACTATACAAAGACACAAATGATTTTGTAGTCTCTGCTTGGCCTGTGGCCGAGTTGTACATGTACAGCTGAATGCTGGTCCTCTCACTCATGTTGCTTCTCTCTGTCTGCCTGTCTGTAGCCATACACAAAGCGGGGGAGCTCTTGGCTCCGCCCCCTTGTTAAGTTGGGTGGGAAGTCGAAACTAATTTTCATGTGAAGCAACACGCCCCTAAAACGACGAACTTAGTACACGCCCCCAAAATGACACTTTTTAACACATCATAATAAACAAATCTGAATTGTGTTTTGAACTGAACCTAAACTGGCACACTCAGAAGAACCATAATATTAATATGAAATCTTAAAATAGGGGTAAAATAGGTGCCCTTTAAATGAAATTATTAAAAAATGTAATTTATTAACAGTAAACAACTACTATGATTTATTAGAATTTCTTATTTATTTTATTTTATGTTCACTTGTATTTCAAGTTTTAATAGTCATTCATTAATTGTCTTTTCGGCTTAGTACCTTTATTTAACAGGGGTCACCACAGCGGAATGATCCGCCAACTTATGCAGCATATGTTTTACACAGGGGATGCCCTGCCAGTCACAACCCAACACTGGAAAACACCCATACACTCCTGCATTCACACACACACTCAGTTTTAATAGTTTTTTTTGTAATAATTACTTATTATATTTTTTATATACATATGATACATGAAAATGAGGAATATTTCGTTGGCACTTGGTTTAAATAAAACATAAATTTAGTAGCAGCATACTACCAACCTTGAATTACATAACTGTAAGAACATTTTAGTTAAAAAGTGGGCCGGGGGCCCACTAGGGGGCCTCAGCAAACTTCCAAAGAGGTCCAGGATGACTTAAATTAGTGATTTACTATCAGTATGTTGTTGTTTATAAGAAGAACAAACAGTTCTTGATAATTCAGGAATCATAAAATGAACTGTGACTCATTAAATAAATCAATAATACCCAGTTTCTGTTCATAAAGTTGAAAACAAGCTGCTCAATTAAAGCAGAACTGCCAGAAATATCTGTGCCTATAGAGGGTCCTTTGATATCATGTTGGACAATGGAGTTCATTGTGAACCACCAGTCTACGCAATACATAAATGCAGTCTTCTAAAAACTCAAGTAACTTATTTACAGAGAATTCACAGAATAACTTGCAAATTCTTCTTCTTTTTTATTTATCTAAATATGTATTCATGCGTGCTTCACATTCGGCAGCAATCAATCAAGCACTGCACCATAAGCTTGATGCATATCATAAATACATTAACAATTACAAACACAGACATTTTTATAAACAGCTATTAAGTAATTATTGATGCAGCCTTGTAAACAAAGCATGAACTCCCCCTGCGCTCTAGAATCTAAGTCTTCCGTTACCTGCAGGAGGAAACTATTTACCCCCACCAATCCCTCACCGTGGTCGACTGGAGTTTCCAGCACTCTGAGCCATGATTCTTCAACAATTGTACGTTTCATTACTTACCAAACCATTACGCCCTGCTAAATGTGTACAGGTGCTTCTGAGGCTGTGGGACAGATTCAATAAATGTGCTACGCTCTAGAAACTGCAGTGTTTGCACCAAAACTAGATGAAACCAGCGAACGAGAATGTTCGTATTTACAATACCAGTGCTCTTGGCACAAACAGGGCTGTGATGTAAACTTACACTGGAAGAAGACATAGTTAAAATGTGGCCTTCAAACTACAGGTTGCTATTAAATATTGCCACCAATTTTTTGACTGACGATGAGAACCCTAAAATAAACTCTACAGTAGGTTTTTGCATGGTAGTCCAATAAGAAGACTTCCTTTTTATCTGAGTGTAGATATATAATGTTACTATTTATCCATTATTTTAAATATCAGCTATACAATCTGTCAATTTGGTGAATTCGTACAAATTTTCAGGTTGTTAGGAGAGTTTTGTAGATATAGAGAAACTCACTCCATGTTTTGTAATGATATCACCTAGCGGGAGCATATATAAAAGGTGTTGGACCGACTAGTAGACTTTAATGCTTTGCTGTGACCAGGGCTTTACATTAACACCCGCCAACCCGCCAAATGCGGGTAGATTTTAGATGCTGCGGGTTAGACAGACACCGCCACTAGCCACTTTGGCTGGTTGAAAATTATTTTTAAATTGTAGTTTTCTTAAAAGCAGGATTCGACGATAAGGATGGCCCAATTCGTGCAAATGCGATCTTAGAATCGAGAAGCAGCATGACTGACAAATATAATTGTGTTCGTGCGGGTAAAAGAAAGCTGGTTGAATACTGAATGAGAGGATAATCACTCGCGCCAGCAGCTAATGTGATGCGCGCGACTGTTTAAAACACATGTGCGCGATTGTCTAAAACACGTGCGCGCGACTGTTTAAAACAGGTGCGCGCGACTGTTTAAAACACGTGCGCGCGAATGTTTAAAACACGTGCGCGCTCCCGTTTCCTTGCTTGAAACAACCGTGCCTGGAAACGCAACTGGTGTGATCGGTTCTCTTTCAAATAGACTAGACAAAAAGTTATGTTCATGCACCCACAGTCCTGCTGCTTTCAAGAGATCCAGATTGGTCTTTTTGTAAGCAGCACCGGTTGCTTTCGCTTTAACCATTATTTAAACGGGATATAGGATATTAACTTCCTATTCATGTGTAGTTAACTGGTGTTAACTGTTTTTTTTTTTTAAAGAAATATTTTGTTAAATAAAAAGTATAGTATACAGCTTTATTTTGCTTGTTTTGACACATTATTTAAAATTTGTGGCTAAGAAATAATTATTTATTTATTTTTAGTGTGGTTAGAGATAAATTTGGTAAATCCTTTGAGCTCTGAGAAGTCATGTAAAATAAAAACTAATTGTAATACAACATTAAACCATGACCCATGTGCTCATGCTCACTGAGCAAGCTCATACATAACATACACAAAAAGTCAAATGAATTAGGAGGCATGTGGACATTCCACAAAATCTAAATCAAGTAATTTTAGCATGTCAAAGTCATATTTATGCATATAAAATATATTTTCCCAACAGCAAAATTGTGGCTAGTGAAAATGGCGAGTGGCTTGTAATGCTGGAAAACTACTAGCCACACTGGCTGGTGATCAAAAAAAGTTAATGTCAAGCCCTGGCTGTGACGCTTTTTGACTGACTAGTCGCATTATGCAATTAATGCAATTATGCATTATGCAATTATGACCTGAACTACATGGCAGCCTTACACACAAATGTAGGTTCACCAAATGAAACAGCCCTCGGATTATTGCAATAAATTGAAATGTTATTTCTTTTTTATGTCAGCGTCAATGATTCACATGAACACTGAGTGAACTTTAAATCGTCAAACAGGTGTCAGCCAGTTAGATCGCGCCATACAAATACCCTCGACCAGCTGATAGCCAATCGCGTTTACGCAACGCTGAAAAAGTAATGTGATTGGCTGTTGTCCTCTGTTGACGCAGACATGTTTTGTGATTGTAAATTAACCGTGAAACGCACCGAGCGTGCAGCCGTGGAGGTGCAGCAAACGTCACATGTAAACATGATCTCAGGTGAGTGTGGTGAAGATACACGCAGTGTGAGGAGACTTCTGATAACCAAGATGAGCAGTAACCATGAAAAAGGCGCAAATTGAGCAAGGTTTTGAACAGCTTTTTGACCAGCACATCATAATGATAAAATCTGTCTGAGGAGGTCTCTGACAGAGAGTCAGTGTCTTTGTCTTTCGTGCGTTAAGTTGTTATGAAATAACTAGTCATGAATTGTTGTTCGATGTATGCATTGTTTTTGCACTAAACGTATCTGTTGTTACATTTTTAGTAGTACGTGGCATGACCATTGTGTTGACTGCATTTATTTTGCACTAAAATTAGCCCGTGCTAGTGTTGCACTATTAATGAAACAAAAATGTTAACAATGCATTCATTAGTTTTACACTAAAATTAGTCATTGGTAATATTGAATTGATTTTGCAATGTGTTAAGAGCTGTCAAACAGCATGTGTATATGTATTTCCTAGAAATAAATAGTAAACTGTGGCGTGTTGCAAAATATTTGCGCCTTGTGTTTTATTGGTGATGTCACCAGCGACTAGTCGACTCGACTTTAATAACATAAAAGTCGACTTACAAATATCTGAAGTCGTTCAACCTCTAATATAAAATGTAAAGAAACTAGAGACCAAGAACTAAGCCTTGAGTTACCCCACAGTGTACTTTTGATCGATATGATGCAATATGAAGGCATGTAGGGTAGTTTACTGTGGAGGAATGAGAAAAGAAGCTTTCCAAGCAAACAATGCATCTGTGGGAGCTGCAGGGTGAGTGTTTTTGTATTATCAGTGTGTGCGTTTACCTTAGCCAGGTTTGTTGAACGTGGGCTGGAAAAATGGTGTAGGGAACCCTCAAGTTGTGGCAGAAGAGAGTGAGACAAATGAGAGCGTGATCGATGCTGCTCTGCCGAACACACACAAAGACCAGAGGGGCTTTCTACAACACACACATAGATGGACAACTTTAGAGGACACTTCAGCGCAGTGAGAAATACAGTTCAGTGGTGACGAGTGTGTACTTGAAAATGAACCAGTAAATGAACTGTTTTTGTACTTCAGAAAATGGCACTTATATTGTGTTTCTGGACCTAACTGAAGTAATATTTAACATATATTTAACATAAACACTGAGACCCAAGAATACAGATTAAAGGTCACAGCAGCCCTATTATAAAAAACACTGTTCATATCAACTCTGATTAAGTATTTGACGCATAACATAACACCAGAAAAATCAAGTATACATTATGCATGTTTAAATTTACAGACAGATAGACAAATAGAAAGACAGACAAGATACACAAACAGCCAGATAGACAAGCAGACAGAGAGACAGACAAAATAATAGACACATAGACAGATAGATAGATAGATAGATAGATAGATAGATAGATAGATAGATAGATAGATAGATAGATAGATAGATAGATAGATAGATAGATAGATAGATAGATAGATAGATAGATAGATAGATAGATAGATAGATAGATAAATAGATAGACAGACAGACAGACAAAAAATAGACAGATAGGTCAACATACAAGACTTGTTTAAAATGAGCTTCTCTTGCTGGAAAAAAGTTGTTTCTGAAGTAAATAAATAAAGTAAACAAACCAATTAACTGTATTTATTTTGGTTGAAGGTGACTATAAATTCAACAATAATTGAACTTAATTAACAATGTTGCATTAACTTACTAATCAAGACTGCATTGACTATGTAAATAAATTAAGCTTATTGAAATAAACAATGTTACTTTAAAGGGACATTCCAAACACAACTCATAAATACAACCAACAATTTGTGAAGTAAAAATTATGAATTTTCTCGCCAAATGAATTGGATTTGTATATTTATGAATCGTGTTTTGAATTTACAAATTGTATGTGTATTTATAAATTGCTTTTAGAATTTATTAATTGGATTTGTGTATTTTTGAATCATGTTTTGAATTGACGACTTGGATGTGTACTTATGAATCGCGTTTTGAATTTACGAATTGGGTTTGTGTATTTTTGAATCGCGTTTTGAAATTCCGAATTGGATTTGTGTATTTTTAAACCGTGTTTTGAATTGACCAATTGAATTTGTGTTATAATGAATAATGTTTTGAATTTACGAATTGCATTTGTGTATTTACGAATTGCGTTTTTTATTGACAAATTGGATTTGTGTATTTACGAATTGCATTTTGAATATTGCATGTGTGTATAAATGAATTGTGTTTAGAATTTCTGAATTGGATGTGTGTATTTTTGAATCATGTTTTGAATTTCTGAATTAGATTTTGTAAATGTGAATTGTGTTGTGGCTGTATGAATTATACTTTGTAAATGTATTATTTTTAAGACTGATCTGGCTCCATAGATAAATAGATGGTCATTGTGACGGACAAAAAGATAGGCAGGCCAATGTACCAACAAAAGGCAAATATATTGATAGACAGACAGACAGGCATACCGATAGACAAAGTTACAAACAGACAGTCAGATAGATGGACAGACTTTCTGTTAAGTTAAACCGAGTGGTGCTGAAACACATCAGTGCTTTTCAGGTGGGCGTATGTGATCTGCAAGCGAGCTCAATGTTTTCAAGAGTGATGCACGTAGATTCAGGCCAAAGAGCTGATTTCTGGTCATGTTGTGGGGTGCGTGTTTAATTGGTTCTAAAATCCTGAGGTCTGATTGGTTCTCTGATGTTTTGTTTCATATTGCACTTCGACCAAATGGAGAAATCACACAATCGAATGCTACAAAAAGCTTTCAAAGTGTGCTTTTACTTCCATATAAAGGGTTATGTGTGACCAAAAGCCTGAGGTGGAAAACCTGACTGCAATAAAAATAAATGTGTAAACAGGATAAATGGAGCAATAGGTTGAGAGGGAGAGGGAGAAAGAGAGAGAAAGAGAGAGAGAGACAAAAAGAGCATTTTGATATAGAGCAACCTTCAGCTTCATATATTTAAATTGCAATATCACAGAGCAAAATCGAGAATAACTGAGTTTGGGTCAGAAAAAATAAGAATAAATAAGAAAAAAGCGAGAGAAAGCTGAAGAGAAATAGTGGTGAAAGAAGAAAAGCAGTAAAGGCTAATGAGATATAGGAAGAATGAAGGCAATTGATGCATTAAGCACCGGATGCCGTCAGCAAGGGGAAACCGGTGATATGAGAGAAGGAAATAAAGGCTGAATGTATAGTTACCAGTTGAGTGGAACGGTGTAAGGCTGCCAGCTGGTTAAGGTTGATCTGCACATTGCAGAACATTAAATCGAAGATCTTCAGCAGCAACCAGCTCACCAGCCTGAGGAAGAGTTTGATGAGAAATCAATTGAGAAAAGCAGAATGTGTTTTTGTTATTTTAAATACAGCTGAATGCAGAAAGCAATTACCCTAATCTGACTAAAGATCCAACTAAACAGAAATTGGAATAAGACATGTGGAGTATTCCTATTTTAGTCGCATTATTGAAGTACAGACATGTAAACACCTTAATCAAACTTTTAACTCTTTAATTGTTTGTATTCTTTTTCTCTACATTTTGGGACAGGATGTTTTCAGGCATTTGACGACAAACAAATGAGAATGGCTTAAAGCCAAAAAGCACATTTTTGGTGTGAGCTGGAAACGATGACTATGCTCTCATCCAGTACCAGTAAATTTGTCGCAATGGCATGAATGAAAAGTTAGTGAATCAAAAGGCAGAGGTGGCGGTTGCTTGAGAATTTGTATCCGCTGTCGTCTCTTTGCACGCATAGTGTGAGGAATTTAATAAACTTATCTTAAACTTAAACAAAAACGAAACTCCCAAAATCACATATGGTCCCATGGCGAACACGGACTGAAGTTGCATGAAACACCAGAGGAAACTACCAATGATTAGTGACGCAATGACTTTAATCGAACTATGTACCTTAACATGTAAATTGGGAACATGAAAGAAACATTCAAATGTAAACATCTTAATCATATTATTGTCTTATTCAGATTAAGACAAATAATTAGATGCCTGATGTGTGGTCATTGTTAGCCCTCTTGTGAAAATTGCATTCTTTTTCAAAGTTCCTTTTCAAGTCTTTCACAGTATTTGATATTATATATATTTTTGCTTGTGGAGAAAGTCTAATTTATTTTAGTTTGTCTTCAATTAAAGCAGTTTTAAATTTTGATCTTTTTTATTTATTTATTTAAGGTCAAAATTATTAGTCCCAATGACAAATTTTATTTATTTTTGATTTCTGATTCCACAATGAAATTCTGTCTATTATCCTGTGTGTATTTTGTGCATTTCTGTTTAGTGGACGACCAGCTTTTTATGGGGACTTAAATTAGTTAGTGAGAAAAGCGGTTTCTTTTTTTCTTTTTTTTCTTTCTTTTTATTTTATAAAAAAGCTTAATGGACTAGTCAAAATGTGCATACATTTTAAAAAAGCACATAAAAAAGCTTACAAAACAACAGAGTAGGATAAACGTTTTATCCGATAAAAAAAGTGCATAAACTATGACAGAAACACATTTACCAAATAAATTCAAGCATGTGCATCAAAAATTCCATGTGATTCAGATCATGTGATAAAAATCCATGCAATGAAACAGCATTTATGGACCAACTAGTGGCTTGAACAACATCTGAATTTTTTTTTTTTTTTTTTTGGTCATTCTAAAATTCCCTAGCCAAAGTCTTTTCATCAAAGTGGTTTGGTATTTACCTCATAGAACTGTCTTGAGTGGCTGCGCTCCCAAAGAGCTGTCTCATGTGTGAGCAAATAATTTATTATATAAAGAAAAAAGCCTGCAATGACTTCTAGCACAGCAAATTAAATTATTTTTATATTTGATGCTAGTTTATTTTGTTTCCTTTGACTCATTGGATGGTAACGATGCTTTATTCACTCATTTTTTATGTAATATTACAGCTTTGCGCATAAGTTTAAGTTACACCATAAGATGGTAATGCAAGCATCTAATATTCTAGAAATCAGAGATTTGAAATGACCAACTTCTTTGGCTATGGCTGAAAGGCTCATCCATTCAGCTGTCAGAGGGTTAAGGTCACTTTCGAACACCTCACCATCTTGCAAAGTCATTGAAAACTTGAAAGTCTGCCAGCTAAATAAGGTTTGTCAGATAAATTATGCAAAATGACCAAAGGGTGCTAGATTAACATCAATAATACCAATAAGAATTTGGAAGAGATCTCTAATTTTGATTAAATCAGATTGTATATATTCATTCATTCATTTTCCTTCGGCTTGGTCCCTTGAACCGCCAACTTATCCAGCATATGTTTTACGCAGCAGATGCCCTTCCAGCTGCAACCTAGTACTGAGAAACACCCATACACTTTCGCATTCACACACATACACTACGGCCAATTTCGCTTATTCAGTTCACCTATACCACATCTCTTTGGACTGTGGGGAAAACCGGAGCACCCGGAGAAAACCCACGCAAACACGTGGAGAACAGAAACACCAACTGGCCCAGCCGGGGCTCGAACCAACTACCTTCTTGCTGTGAGGCAACAGTGCTAACCACTGAGCCACCATGCCACCGATTGTATGTGTATGTGTGTGTGTGTATATTTATATATATACAGTATATATACAGTATATATATATATATATATATATATATATATATATATATATATATATATATATATATATATATATATATATATACAGTATATATATACAGTATAATTTACAGTATAATTTGAACTATTTAACGCGTAAAAAAAAACGCATTTAACGCAGTTGCAGGTTTTTTTTTATTTCCTGTTGTGGCCGACGTGTGTTCAGGGCCAGCTCTTCCATAGAGGCGACTGCCTTGGGTGGCAGAATAGTGAGCGAACCCCCCTATCCTCACGTTCATCTCATTTCGACTCCCACCTGCTCCCTCCCGGTTCTCACTTTCATCCGCAAACCGCTAACTTTCTATTTCACTTTCGGGTTGAGGGCGCCAGTTCAGCTTGCTCCGGCCCTGCGTGTGTTTAATGTGTAAAGAAATATGGATAAAGGATAATATGGATCCATGTAAATGTACTCAGTGAAAGTGGCAGATGATGTCGCAAGCTGTCAAAGACAGCCCATTCCTCTCTAAGTTGACTCCAAGCGCCCTCAAATGTTTCATTAAGTTTGACGTGTTTCCCCCCTACACGCAACTTTTGTAAAGCGTCTGCTTTGCTGTGTCAGAATCCTTGCTTGAGAAATACAGCCATACTTTAAGAACGCTTAGTTTAAGCAAAATTTGATCAACGCGATCGTGCGTGTTGATGATCTGAAGGGAGTGCGCTGTGCTGCGCGTTCTCTCTCTCTCTCTCTCTCTCTGTGTGTGTGTGTGTGTGTGTGTGTTGTCCCCGATAATGTCAATAGACTGCAACTGGCTAAATGTTAAGGAGGACTAGGCAAAATTGTTTCTACTTTATAACTATGGTTCTCAACTCGCAATACAACTTTACAATGAGTACAATTAGTCACCTTGGAATTATAATGTTCTATCTGCGTTCTGATTGATTTTGAGATATTGAGCTTCAAAGCTTTTGCATAGCAAACAGTATGTGTGTAACATTAGTTTTTTTTTTGTTTAGTTTTTTTTAATAAAACGTCTTAAAATGTAAACAACTTATAAAAAACATCCCATAATGTAAATAAGTTGTCATTTAATAAGAATATGTCAATAACTCAATTTTGACAAAATGTCAGATAGAACCTTATAATTCTAAGGTGATGAATTGTTTGTATTCAATACTTTATTATTATTGTAATTTTCCAATTTCCATATTTGCAATGCCTGTATTTTGGATTTATTTATTTTTTTGATTCGTGATTAATCATGATTAATCACAAAAAAAAGTGTGATTAATCAGTTAATTTTTTTAATCAATTGACAGCCCTAATATATATATATATATATACATATATATATATATAATCTTTTTTCAAATATATATTATATATTGTGCTTCCAAGCATAGTATATGTAACCCATGAATCAAGTTAAATATTAACTTGATAAATTCACATGGAGCTACAATACGTAGTTATGTTATATATATAAAAAAATTAGTAGCCTTTTCTCTTTTTCTCTTATTTTGATCTCCATTGTACACCTTCAGTCTGATACAATAACAATGTAAGACAATCCAAGCCAAATAAACCACTGATTATTGTATAAATAAATCAGAAGAGCATGATAAAGTGCCACTGTTACACTATTTTAAAAGATCTTAATTTTGTTTTTGAACTTCTTCTACAATAAGTTTCATCCAATCTTTAAAAACACTTCTATTTTATGACTGCGGTGTCACTTTTTTTTTTAGGTGTCAGTAACAGTTAAAATGTTTCTTTCAGGAGGCAATAACTCCATTTATTCTGCACTTTTGGCCTTTGAAACTCTTCAATCGGCTACATTACACGCTATATGAAAGCTAACAAGCATACAAAGGGCACTTTAAAAGTAATTCATGGAACACTTTAAAACAAACTCAATATGCACCAACAATCTGGCATTTCTCTTATTATGTATACTGCAGGTCGTAGTGATCAAGGCTGAGATGAATTTATGCAAAACACAAATGAAGATTAAAAAAAAACAATGAAATACTAAGCATTAAAGAAATAGATAAGTTTTCATAACAATAAAAATGGCAGCACTTTACAACAAGGTTGTATTAGTTCATGTTAGTTATTTGTTATTTACTAACATAAACAATGAATCATACATTTATTATAGTATGTATTAACCTTTAATAATTAATGTTAATCTCAGTTAAGGGAAATAAATTTGTTCATTGTTAGTTCACGTTAACTTATGGTTCATTAACTTATGTTAACAAGCAATGAATATATAAAGTTCTTTATTAGTTAATGTTATTAAATACATGAAGTAACATTAACTAGGCAGCATGGTGGCGCAGTGGGTAGTGCTGTCACCTCACAGCAAGCAGGTCGCTGGTTCGAGCCCCGGCTGGGTTAGTTTGCATTTCTGTGTGGAGTTTGCATGTTCTCCCTGTGTTCATGTGGGTTTCCTCCGGGTGCCCTGGTTTCCCCCACGAGTCCAAAGACATGTGCTATACAGTAGGTGAATTGGGAAAGCTGAATCAAAGACTATAGAATACACAAGACATGTCACACGTATAGTTTTGAATAAAGTGTAACAGTCAATATGGCGAATGAAGCCACGCCTACTAGTACAGGAGCCAATCATTGATCGCTATAGATTTCCGTTTCTCTGGGCAGAAGCTGTGCTTTTACGCACTGGAATCTCAGCGAAAACTTGCTTCACAGGCATAAGAAATATATCCACATAAAGCTTGAAATTTGTACTTTTAAATGAAGCAAGTGCACTTGAAAACTAGTTTTTTTAGTTTTGTAATCTGTATGAAACAAACGGTCCTGTCAAACGCACATCACCTGACAGCAATTACTCAAACACCCACAAACATGTAAACAAAGAGTCGCTGTCATTTCTGGAGATGATTCGCCATCAAGACCAAGTTGTAAAATATCTCAGAAGAGCAGCGCGATCAGACAATCATTATCCAGAGGATATTAATGTGTAGAACAGCCATAAATGAGGTTGGTGTCGTGACCCCTTCCTTTTGAGTGTGCATGCGCATTAGCTTGGGAAACCTGAAAAATGCCAATTTTGTTTGATTCGGATGTTTAAAAACGAAAATTATAAGACAGATGTTAAATTGTATTGGTGATTCCAACTAAGGGCTAATAACCCACCTCGTAAAAATTATATGTTACGAAACACCAACATGGTGCAGCTAAATATCAGCTTCGATATAAACGGTCCTGGGAGTAAGTAACATTAACTAATGAAGCCTTATTGTAAAGTGCAACCATAAATATAATATAAAATCATGATTTTCTTCTGTATGGCTAAAAATAAATTAAGTTTTACAAACTAATTTCAAGAGGAGCACACGGCTGGTCTCTTATTCGTAATCAGCAATAATCCAATCAGATTGATCCAAGCCTACAATACATGGTTTCTGCTACATTCATTCTTCCATGGCGGGGTCCGATGCTTAAGGCCAGCAAACACAGTGTAGCTTTTAGTTAAGATGAACAGTTTCCATAATTATACTTTACAGATAAAGGTCTATGGCTCTGCATACAATGACTTTATCTTGCTGCAGTTTATAGCCGTTTCACTATACTTCAGAACGCATTAATGCCGCCCTGTAGGTCTATTGGAGACATTTATAAATATTCCTAGCAAATGTAATAAATGTTTGAGACACAATTGTTACATAATCGCACTAAATCCCGCTTCAGGAGCGTTTATTTGAGAGCGCACAAGAAAATCTGCACTTGAGCAGTGTATATTTGAGGGGAGCGTGTAAGAAGTTGTGCACGAACAGAGGAAATCGGCGCGCAAGCAAAGAGATTTGCATGCTCGTATTACATAAATGCGATCTTGACTGCGCTCACGACATTTGTCATTGAAATAACGCCATAGGTAGTTGGTAGATCTGTGTTAAAGGTCTGCCGCCACAACTA
The DNA here is from genome assembly GCA_903798195.1 of Danio kyathit. Classification (NCBI taxonomy): domain Eukaryota; kingdom Metazoa; phylum Chordata; class Actinopteri; order Cypriniformes; family Danionidae; genus Danio; species Danio kyathit. Next base: position 46,718,731 of record LR812526.1, read on the forward strand.
GAAAAAATCCTAGAGGAAACACTGCAATAAATAGACCGATTTCACCCTACTGCCTTATCTCAGTTTTGGAAGAATCCCCCCTCTCCACCCCATCTCGTCCTTTTACCTGGGGGAGCTCTTGAGGCCTACTTGATCTCATACCCCCTTACATGTTAATTGACCAGGCGGGAGCCCTGGGCTCAATTATCTCTGACCTCAGGGTGCTCTCCCAGGACAGCATGCCAAACCTACTAATAGTGTCAAGCAATATCTAAAAATGTGAACTCTTGAAATGGATTTTAAGAACATGTGCATGTATTTTCAATGCCAGAGAATTTAGAAATGAAAGAGTTACCGGAGTAGATATTATGAATAATTTAACGTGAACTTCCTTAACCTTATTAGATATACAAAACATGTTTGGAAAAGTTTAAATGATCCTTGGATAACCTAAAACAGCACATGCTGCCTTCATTTAAAACTATAATATTGTACGTTCTTTGTAATTACATAATGCAGTTATGCAGCTTTCGTGACCTCGTATTAACAGAAAAGTTATGAATATATTGTGCTTTTAAGAATTTGTCACACTAAAAAAAAAAAAAAAAAAAAAAAACATCAAAGGCAATTAAAATGATGCAAAAGAATTCACATGTTCAATGTCACAAGTTTGCTTATTTGATTAGCGGCTAAGATATTTCTTCATTTGGACAATTCCTTCTAAGAATCTAAGAAGTTTCAATTGGATTTTCAAACTCAGATTCAATAGATTCAACGTATCAAGGAATGTTATTGAGCCTAAAGAAACGGTGACCCTTTAAAACAGTCACTTTTCGATTGCGTAACATTCATTTGATTTGGTTTCTGGCTGACAGAAGAATAAACAAGTGATTTGCTTTGAGACTGAGATTTTACATTCAGACCTGAGTAAGCTGGGAGAGATGAAGGTCTGTGTGATGGCCAGAATCGTGTCTAAATGACCTCTGACCTCAGGCATCTCCAGCTCCATGGCTTTGGTCTCATCTGAGGAACATGCCGTCACTAAAGCCTTCTTCACTCTAGATAAAAACACACACAAACACACACCGAGTCACAGGACAACAGACCGCAGAGTAAACAAAGGGCATATTGTTTGACGGATCATCACATAAACACCACGCAAACACACCAACGCCACTTATGCCTGCAGACTGGAAAACACACCGAAGCTGTTCGGGACCATAAAAAGGTTATTTAAATGTTAGCGGCCTAAATTGAGTTAGGTGAACGGAGCGAGGGTGTGGTGGCAGGGTTGAATCAAGGTGAAAAGCAAACGGAAAAAAAAGTTAGCAAGGCTTATGTGGCAGAGGGCTGACATTACCATGAAATCAATGCTAGTAGGAATGGGTCACAATTTAGGCGGTCTGTCACAATGTTTTTGAATGAAAGTATAACCTAATGGAAACTCTTCCCTCAGAAAACAATCTAACAGAGGACGTTTAGTTACTATTTTCAGATTATTTATCGAGGGTTTTAATAAAACAAAATAAGCAACTCGTTGAATATCTTTTTTCTGGTGTGCATAATAATAAATCTGTTCAAGCTTGACTAATGTTTTTTGAATTTGTGAAATTGATAGCCATTGTAAAAGAGGCATGGGACGATAACCGGTTTTAAGGTTTATCGAGGTTTTGAAAAGTCATGGTTTTAAAACCGTTGAAATTCTGTTATACCAATACTAAGGTATCTGTAAGTTTTGTTTTATTTTCAACATGCTTTATACGATTAGTTTTTTTTAGACCAACAGTAAAAAAAGGACCCTTCACATAACAAGCTACTGGTCAGTCCATGATTCAGGAAACATCTGAAAAACAAATCTCTTATAAACCAACATCCAGCATGATGTAGAGCTGAACAGTGCAGAGGCTTACTTTATATCCAAAGAAAAGAAAGCTATCCAAAGATGCCTTTTCAAGTTGAAAAGAAATCTGTGTTTTTGAAACTAATTAAGACAGCATAAGTCAATGATTATTTAAATTAGTTAGCCTGACGTTTATTTGTTTAAAATATTTTAAATGTTAAAAAATATATACCATGTTCAATGGGGAAAAAGTTGTTGTTTTTTACCCAGACATTTAAAAAGAACATATTTTAGAGCATTAATTCCAATACTGTGATATTGTGAAACCTTCATATTTTTACCCAAGATTATCATACCGTCAGAATCTTAAACCGGCCCATGCCTATTGTGAAAGCAACAATGGAAAATTTGCCTAGGATTTTGAAAATAAATTGAAAGATTAGAGTCTAACACCCAGATTTTGAAGTGGTCATTTTGTAGCCGAAACTCTTGAAATTTGCATGGTCCTGACATGTTTGCCTTAGGTAACAGGCAGAGCTTTCTAACTGCATTTGACTTAAAGGTGCAGTAGGTGATTGTCTTCAGAAACATTTTTGTTGTGCTGGTTAAAAGTCTCTTCACATTCCAATAGTAATGATTAAAGTAAATGATCTAAATGTATTTATATGTGGTTTTATATTCTGGGTAAGGCATAAGACTAAAAAATGTTCATCCAATTAAAAATTGTCGGACCGATAATTCCCATAAGTAGCCCAAACTGTCAACAAATTTAGATATACATCTGCGCACCCGTTCATGCAGGTCTGCCATTTGAGCATTCACGTACACACAGAAGAGGGAGTGCGACAGCAGTAAAAACAAATGCTGAATCAAAACTTTTTAAATTCCTATATCATACATTGAGTTACTTTTGCACGCTGGAGGAAGGATGACACCATGGCTGAAGTATTTCTTTTAGACAGGTAATGTTATGTTATTAAGTATTTTAGTTACGCAAAGCTTATATAGATTGTGTTGTTTTACGAATGGGTTATATGCACAGAAGTGTCGTTCAGTCACTGAAATCTTCCGGCGAAAGACTGATGTGACTATTTTCAGTTTCATTAGGTACCTTTTACAGCAATGGTCTCAAACTCAATTCCTGGAGTGCCACAGCTCTGCATAGTTTAGCTCAAACCAGCTCCAACTCACACGTGCCAAATAGTCTCTAGTAGTCTTGAACACCTTGCATCAGCTGTGCTTGATTAGGGTTGGAGCAAAAGTCCTGGAATTGAGTTTGAAACCTATGTTTTACAGCACCGATAATGTCGATTTTTATTTAGTTTAACAACAAAACATCAGTAAATAGAGCTATTCCGCCTAGCCTGCTTTACTGAGGTGAAGATGGTTTTGTCCACATTGGTTTATTTTTGAACAATGACAACCTGTGACATGCTCCCTCTATTGTTTACCATGCTACTTTGAATATTCGGTCTGAAATAGCATGTAAGTATGGCTTAGTGATAAGTGTAATTCCTGAATGCTGCCCACCAATCACTAAGCATACAGTCGCTTTAGGACAAAGCTCGTGGGAGAGTGAGACCAGTGATCCTTGCATGCATAAAATATTGCACATTATGACAAGTTTTGCTTGCTAACTACATAACTGAAAATCTGCTAGATATAATACAGTTTTTTGTTCAGAACTGTAGTAATATAAAGTACTATAAAGTTTTCTAACTGGTGAATGACAGGATTTACTGTAGTGGCTTGTCTACTGTCATATTTACGGTGATTTCAGGAGGCGTGGGTTTGGACAGCAGGGGGGGGGGGACTGTTTCAAAGATATTATGCCAACGGATAGTATTTTGGCAGATCACCTACTGCACCTTTAATTGACTGCCATTTGATAATTGGGAAATAAAAAAAAAAAACAGTTGAAAATGCCAAACCAAAACTATAGACAAAATGTATTAATGTGATTAAAAAAATGATACGGTATTGGAAAAATTACATTTTGATGAATGGAAACTAAAGTTTAAAGCAACAAACTAAAAAAAAAAATCCCTGATTTTCCATGACTTACACAAAAAAAATATATATAAATAAAAAAAAAATCCCTGACCTGCTATGTCTGCAATAGACATTGTAAAATTCCATGAGATTCCATAAATATTATCACAAAATCTGCCTTTGGTTTAATGCATTTTGTTTTTGTTTTTTTGCTAATATGATGTCAACAAATTCAACAAACATTAACAAATTCTGAAAATAGATATTATATACTATCATATATTAAATAATACAAAAACAATACATTTATATTAAAATTGATAATATACAAAGTACATTTCAATTAAACAAATGTTTCTAAGGAATTTACATCTGACTGTACATCTTAACAATATAAATGTATGATTCACAAACACCTGTTGTTAGAAACAGTGGTGTCCAATAAATGTATTAAAAAAGCATATTGTGGCTCATGCTCACTTGCTCACAATTGTGCATACAATGTTTTGTAGTTCAGTCTGAAGGAGAACTTTTTTCATTCTTGATTTAAGTAAACAGAGTTTGCAGCAATTTCCTTATATAACAAACATTAAACATTACCCAATGCTGAGAGCAACGTTTAGATGAATATGCTAATACGTGCTGTGCACTTTCCTCTCAATAACAAAATAAAAAACAAAAAAAAATTGACAATAGTGAGAAAATAACAGGTAAAAATAAAGCATCTGATCATAGCAATATGGATATCTCTGAACAAACTAATAAAGTACATTTAATATTTCTGCCGATGTAAGGCCCTGTCCACACGAAAACTGGTATTTTTTCTACGTGGTTTTGCTGTTTGACCTAGGGCTGGGCGATAAAATTGGTATCGATATTTATTGGCCGAACACCATTGTCAATAACGATAAAAAAAAAGTTTGGTATGAAGGCTATAGTTTTATTAACACTATAGTTTTATTATTCCTTCCGCCTTGGTAATAATGCCAATAAGCTTAGGGTGTAAGTTTGTCATTTCCAATGGATGGGGCGCACATGGTGTGCAAGCAGTGCAGACGTCTTTCGGATGGGACGTTAAACCGAGGTCCTGACTCTCTGTGGTCATTAAAAATCCCATGGCACTTCTCGTAAAGAGTAGGGGTGTAACCCCGGTGTCCTGGCCAAAGTCCCTCAATCGGCCCTTACCCATCATGGCCTCCTAATCATCTCCATCCACCGAATTCGCTTTATCACTGTCTCTTCACTCCACCAATAGCTGGTGTGTGGTGAGCGCACTTGCACCATTGTCCTGTGGCTGCTGTCGCATCATCCAAGTGGATGCTACACACTGGTGGTGGTGTGGAGAGACCCCCCTCATGATTGTCAAGTGCTTTGGGTGTATGGCCATACACAATAAATGCGCTATATTAATACACATTACATTACATTACACACGTGACACGTGCGCATTTTCCAGGTACACCTAGTTAAAAAACATCTGAACTTTTGCGAATGCCGTGAGCGCACCGCGATTCATGCAAGAAGAACTAACCAATCTGCTTCACACTTTGAATGGAATATAGGCATTTCAGTAATAATGGTAGACTATTTACCTCTGAGAAACACAGTGCATTCAAACACTGCAGCGCTTTTTACTTATCTCCATAACCTTGCATCAGAGCTGCAGCAATGGTTTGTCCATTTGTCATCCTCTGAGTAAACGGATGATGGTTGCCTAGTTACGAGAGACGCCATAGAAAATGGTGAAGGAATCCACACGCTCGCACTTCAGGTCAGAACAACAACACATGTGAAAATGAGTGCCGTATAGCAGCAGTGAGGAGAGTGTAAATAAAAAAAGAATATAAGGATGTCACCAAAGTGGCTTTTTGGTTTCTTTTCTTGTGCATCCCAGCCACTAGCTCCCCATCTGAAAGATTTTTTTTAGCATAGGGGATAATATAGTCATCCAACTTCACAATTTGTAATGTTGCAGTATGTATTTGAATAATGATGATTAGTTCTTTTACTTGAAAGCTCAGATTTGATTTGATCATAATTGGTTTTGTTTACAGAGTTTGAGGTTTTCTGTAGCATTATTATTAACACCTTACAGACGTTAATCTACCTGACATTTTATCAACTTTAAGAGTCTCTTTAACACTTATGTTTAGTTTATTAAAGAGATGAGATTTTTTTTATTTTTTTTATTTTGACTAGTAAATCTATTTGTTTTAGTAATGTTGGTAAATTAAAATAAAGTGGTTAAATAACAAAAAATCCTAATATTCCTAAATTGTTAAAAAAAAATTATTCAATAATTATTGATATTGAATTAAATGAAATATGATATTGTGATTTTTTTTTTGCAATATCGTCCAGCCCTAGTTTGTCCACACAAAACGACATTGTCAGATGACTGAAACCAAAACTTTCTGAAAACTCCACCCAGGGTGAAGAGTTTTCGCCTCATGACATCAGCATGCGTGCTGTTTTCTCCTTTCTGATTGGCCAACACGGCTGGGTTCACACCAAACACAGAAGAAGTTAATGAGGCAAATTCTGCACATTCACGGCAAACGTATTGCGTATTCCGCATTGATGAACCGTGGAACGATAATCCACCTCTGTTCTCAAGTTTGCATTGACTTGAATGCAATTTACTCGCAAAATATACTCAATACCCCATTTGGTTTGAACTCAGTACAAAAGTGTCATTATCGCCACCTGTTGGTTCGGCATTCGCATAACATGCAGTGGATTGCTGCGTTTTCATGTGAACAGAGATTTAAAAAAACAAACGAAAGCAGGAAAAAAAACTCATTTTATAAAAATACCATGTACGTTTAGACATGGCCTAAGACTATACATTGAATCTATTGATTTTCTTTGAATGATCGACACATTGACATTCACAGAATTTTATCATTTTTTGGTCTACTTCGAAGATTATAAGCGCTGGTTTCTTATGTGACAGAACAGAGGCTCTGAGGAGCACATCTCTGCACATAAACTAATGCAATGTCAGATTAAGAGCCTACCAATCTTCTATATTAACAGGAGGAGTGAGAAATCTGAATTAAATCTCAACAAGTGCCTCACGGGAGCGCCTCTCAATCCTCAAATGCGTATCCTCTCTCCCCCTCTCTCTCTCTCTCTCTCTACACGTGGCATGTCATCTAATCAGTGAAGAGTGCTTGAGCGACCCACACCTCTCAATGCCATGGACTCTGTGCCGTCTGTCTCCAGCCGGGCCGGGGTGAACCTCACGACCCCACACAAACAGCAAACAGCACACCCTTCTTACTAACCAGCCCCGGTACCTGAAAAAGACACACACACACACACACAAATACATACAATCAAACACACCTATTCCCTATTAGCAAAATAAAAAGAAGCCCTTGCGCAAACAGACATTGCCTCAATGGCCTTGACACAATGAAAACAAGCAATGACCAATCAGCAATAGGTGAATGCATCATATTCTCAGCATAATCAGCCACTAAAATGTTAATTAGCTCGACCAATGAAAGAGCAGGCACTGATTCGGCCCTATTAATTCAAGCCAAATTTAACGCTTCAGGAGGATTTGCAGAGCTCTGCTTCTGACACCTTCTAAAGTGGAGTTGATTGAGAAGATAAACTGAGTGCTCACTGAGTCTGCCGCTGTGTTTTTTGATGCAGGAGAGCCAAATCCCATTTACCTGCGCTAACAAAGTGTTTTTCGAGAAAGTCAGAACCACTTCTTCACGAGAAACCTCTTTCTATTCGGGGAAACAATGACTGCGTAAGCTCAGAACACCATCTGTCAGCTATGGTCACATACACACTGCTAAGTTTAGGAGTGTCATCTGCTTTTAAATGCAGGATTGAATGGCCTGCATTATTATTCTGTGTGTGTGTGTGTGTGTGTGTTTATACACGTGTAGGGAATACAGAAGTCTCAAGGCGTTTGATGTATTGATAATCACAGCAATGTCTTATGTGGAAACATGGATAATAAATGGGTCTGTTCGATTGTGCTCACATCCAGAGAAGGCATTGAAAATTTGCTCACGTTGAGGGTGTGTTCATACCTGTAACAGAAACGATATATTAAGACCCGCTTCACTTAGCGTTTACATTGTTATTTTTAAAGTCCTAATAGAGTCATATTTACTCATTTTTAATGGGTTGATTGTGTTTTTCACATGTACTAGAGCATTCTTTTATTCTTGGTGGTTTAAAAATGCCTAATTAACTTTTTTTTTTTACCTAATTTACATGATTACAATACCTTTCTCCCCAGCCTGACACAAACAGTTGGGCTTGTTCCGAGTTTGATGAAGGCCTGTCTTCCGAAAAACGAAATGTGAAAAAGACTCACGCAGCAAATTCCGTTTCTTTTTGAGATTTGCAGCAGTTTATCAAGAAGTGGCGATTTTAATCTCTTTGGGCGTTTTCACACCTGCCATATTTAGTTCAGGTAAATCGCACTAGAGTTTGTTTTCCCTCTTGTTGCGCTTCATTTGGGCAGGTGTGAATGTAGCAATCACACTCAAGTGCGCACCAAAAGTGGATCAAAGAAAGTGTACCGAGACCTCCTTGCTTTCAAACAAACCCTGGAGTGGTTCGTTTGTGATGAGAACATGAATTGAACTAAAAGAGACCCAACCGCAAAAAGTACTGCACCTTTTTGGACTAATCCAGCTGCCGTAGTCTGATGCACTGTCCCCCATCTTATGGGGAGTGGAGGAAAAATATTCATTGACAGCGCTTTACCAACAATTTTAAACAGAGAGAGAGAGAGAGAGAGAGAGAGAAACATGGTGGATCGTTGGTAATATGACCATGTCGCAGTTAAGCAAAATTAATTCATGCCTCCTCCTGAAGTGACTTGCGATGCACCTTAGCTGTTTGCAATGCACTAAATCAGCTTTCCAGCAGCAGCAGCACTTCATTCTCGAAAAATGTATAGTTTGTCTAAAGTGATGTATACAATCTATATAGTATACTATGACCAGGGATATAATCAGCCAGCGCAGTCGTCCCTCCATAGTAAAAAGTGACATTTCGTGTCTGCCGGTTTGTTTACTTGCAGGAGTTCCATTGTCATTTTCCCGCACGTTAATTCTGACCAATCGAAAAGCAGTTTAGGAAATACGTTCAAAAACATCTGGCCAATGAGTGATGTAGATTTTGTCACATGATTGCATTTTGGTTCTTTCCAACTGGTTCGGACCAAAGCAATCAGTGTGGTGTGAAAAGGACTCAAAAACGGCAGAAAAATGCTACAATGTATAATTTGTTGCCCTTGGTCCGGATCAAATTAACCGAATCACTGATATGAAAGCACTCTTTGCCTAATTGGATCAAAGGCTGCATTATATGCAAATCGTTTATGCGATATTCCAGTTCTGCACATAAATTAAATTCCCATTTTTGGATGGAAACATAGCTAACGACATATCGCACATGTTTGGGGAGGTTTAAAGCATGAACAAACTAACACACAAATGGCAGAGTAGGTAGCTGTGTTATTGCTGCTTAAGTGTTTCCTAATGCTTCATTAGCAAAATGTGCATACACACACTGCAAATTCTATCCACTTGTTAAGTCGTGACGTATGGAATACTGTTTCCTGGTCCAAGCCGCTACTCAGTTGAATTGAGAAAATATTTGTTTATGACCCCTTATTAGTCATATAACACATTAAAGTGATTTTTTTTTTTTATAAAATAATGGTGTAGGCAACAGTCTCAAGACTTGCTGCATCACAGACATTAATATTTTAACAATTTATAAAAAATGAATCACTTTCTGGCTATGGGATATTAGGCATGGACATATAAATTGTGCTCATGATTTTCCAAAGTATTACAGTGCTTCGTAAACGTTTATTATTATCATTTATTGTTTAGTCTCCCCGTACAGTTTGATAGAGGGCTTGGATCCGAAAGCTGCTTCGCATGACATCAGACTTAACAAGCTGATATGCACCAGTGCCAGGCTGCCACCAACACATCATCACTTCCCATCAGTTCGTCGTCAACTACCTGTTACTATTTCCAAACAAAGTGACAGGGACAATACTGGCCTAGCATATGCAATAAAGTATTTTTGTTGGTTTTCACGAATGTGTAAATGTAGGGAAAAATGTAGCTATGTTTTATTTGTCATGTAAATGTAGCCTTATATAGGGATGTCCAGATCCGATCACTTGAAATTGGGCCCGATAACGTGGTTTCAGATTCGATCGGAATCGGACGTTACCTCCCAATCAGGACTCGAATATATATATATATATATATATATATATATATATATATATATATATATATATATATATATATATATATATTTATATATATATATATTTAACACATCTATAGTTATGCGGTGGCAGAGAGTTAGACCTCTCAGATTTGCCAGTTCAACTACAAATCTCCCGCTCTCTGACTTTTGCTACACATCTGGCGTGATCTCTGTAGCAGAACTGATTTGTGCACTCATAGATGCAGAGGCGCGAGCAGCGTGGGGCGGGGGAGGGGCGGGGCAGGGGTAAAGCTGTTTTATTGGCCGATGCCTGACCAATGAATCAATATATATATATATATATATATATATATATATATATATATATGTGTTACATGTAAAAACTACAGAACCACAGAACCTAGCACAGTTCTTAGCTTAGCTAACAGTATTGAACATCTAGATAATTATTAAAAACAATAATTTACCCTCTGATTGCTGAGTGCTGACGTACAGAAACGTCCCATCTCATTGGCTGGCTCTAGTCAATACTGACTTTGCTGCTCTTTTATTGGTATATAAATTTTCGTAGAGTTAATGATATTTATTAAACATCTTTTGAGAAATTAGTGAAAAAAAAAAACGAAATAATAAAATAATCATAGTAATTATTCTTCTGCAGTCGAGTCCCTTTGGCTACCGGCATTGTTCATTGGTCAGGCATCGGCCAATAAAACAGCTTTACCCCTGCCCCGCCCCTCCCCCGCCCCGTGCTGCTCGCGCCTCTGCATCTACGAGTGCACAAATTAGTTCTGCTACAGAGATCACGCCAGATGTGTAGCAAAAGTCAGAGAGCAGGAGATTTGTAGTTGAACTGGCAAATCTGAGAGGTTGTGAGTGCCGACTTGTGGTTGTACAATGAAACTGCAATCAAATTTGACATGCACATCTGTGTCTGTCATTTTGTATTTGTGAATGACATTTCACAAATGCACAACTATTAATCTGCAACTTCGAATTCAAAACACAAGTGTGTTGATTATTGTGTGTGTGTGCAAATCGAGGGATTCAGCTGTTCACATCAGAGCTGTGAGTGTACATTTCAACCTACACATACAAATATTATTATTACAAGTTTTCACATTTAGATTTGCAAGCACTCGAGTTTCGCAACTGATTTACCTTCATAAACGTGTGTGGCATGACATCACTTTGTTGCAGAGACGCTATTGGTTAAACGCCGGCAAAATAGTACACAAAAGCAGCTTGAAGCGAAAAGCGCAAGTACAGTATGTCTGCGGTCTGGAGGTTTTATAAAGTTGATGACGACAACATTGCTATGGCACACTGTGAGATATGTAAACTTGGGATTGCCTGCTGGGTATTTTGAGTTGAAGTGCTATTGATTTTTATATTATATATTTTTTTAGAATTTACTGTTGCACTAAAGTCCAAAGTGAAGAATTTATGTAATTTATTACTTGATTGTTCAAGCTACCTCACAGAAGTGCTCTGTTGGTTAACAGAGTTGTTGAATGTTAAAATTAGGTGAACTAAATAAAAAATAAAGAATATCCTGGATCTGTTTCTTCACTCTTCTTTATTTTTTTTGTGTATTATGAAAGTATCAGATCAGATTGGGATTCGATATCAGTAGATGCTTAAAATCAAATGACTCAGGCTCGAGGGCAAAAAAACCTGATCGGGACATCCCTAGCCTTACACAACGGCCCTCCACTTTGCTTCCAAATGCTCATAAGCCTATCTGTTACTCTGCGAGCACAAACTATTAGATGTACATTATCTCTTGCTTGTTTTAACACATAAATAATGATACTGTGTGATTAAAATGGCTAAAGACTAAAGCTAAAAATGATTTGTCAGCTACCTATCAAAGCATAACAGAAATAGCAGAATCATTGTCATTTAGGAATGCAACTACATATGGTTTTAAATTGAGACTGTGATCCTTTAACAATCACTGCGCAGCTCTAGCAGCTGTAGCACAAAGAAAAAAAAAGTTTTTCATAGATGACTGACTCTAGCGGAAATACTTTAAATTTGTAGCTAGTGCTTGGAAAGCTGCAGTTTCAAAGCTTCTTGCTTGGCACTGCAGTGTGTGGCCGATGTGACTCAGATGTCTACAAAAAAGGCTACCCTTTTAGAAAAGGGTAACAGGGCTGTGAAACCACTCACAATTGTGTGTCTGTGATGTAATAAAAATAAAGAAAGAAAGAAATGGAAAGTTATTCTAGGCCTCTTTATTTCGCATGCATGAAATGCACGTGCCAGCCTTGAAAGTCTGAAACGCAAACAGTAATTACAGTGGAGCAGTTTGAAGCTGGAGCTGAGAGATGCATTGTTATTTTAAAGGCCCGTACAGGGAAGGCTCAAGTCGAGTGAAGGATGTGCACTTACCCGGTGTGTGTCTCGTTCACACACGTCAAGTTCTGAAAGCCCAGAGGAGGAGTGTTGCACAGCAGCTTCAGACCCTGAGAATGGCAAGAGGATATTTGATCAAACTTGATGGAAAGCGTGCTAACCAGCCTCCATCGCAACTCAAGAGAGTCTGTTCTGCTGTCCTATATAGACTGAGATAATGACACACTTTAGGGAAGCCTTTTAGTGTTCAAAATAGCACCCTATTAGTTCCACTATAAATCATCGCCTGAAACACGTTCAAGAATCGCAGCTGAATAAAATGCCTCCAACATCAAATGTTTCTCAAAATAACTTGACATGTTACTCGATGACTGAATAAAATGGTAAAAATGCTGGTTTCTTGATTGTTTTGGTTTTGTCTATTTGACGGGTATAGTCAAAAGTGGGAGTGACAAAATAACGCAAAGTATGGAAGTCAGATTAAAACTTAAGCCGTTTAAGTAAACTGCTATTGAATAGATATAATAAATAATTAATATACTAGTTAACCTAATAATATAGTTAAGCCTTGTTCCCCTTTATAAATTGCACTTAACTGAATAACAGCATCTTGCAAAATAACCAATTTCTTTTGTCATTGCCAGAATAATTGTACATAATAGTTTTCTAGTTATTATAAACCATACCTGTCAATCCTCCCATTTTTCCCGGGTTTCTCCCGTATATTACAATTCTATCCCGCTGTCATCCTGTAAAGTTATTTTCCTGCATTTCTCCCATATTTTCAATCTTTCAATAGTGTAAAGGGTGGCTATAAAGATTAAAGAGCCGATCCTCCCTATACGCAACCCATACCGCCAAACCACCAGAGGACGCCCAATGCTCTTAAATGTGAGTCTGTTCTGTGCTTTTGTTTTATTTAGGCAGGAAAACACTTTGAAATAAATATAAAAATGGCAGGATTCCCTTCCTTTCCATTACAGGCGCCGTTGCCCCTCCTATGCAATCCTCAAAACAGTCAGTTCATGTAACGTGTAACTGTCAGACGCACTCCATAGATGTATGCATTTTTAAAGTGACGCCTCTTTTATTTAATGTAATCAAATGAAAAATCTGAGATTCATTCGCTGCTCTTTAATCAGAATGTTTAAATTATACAGCGAAGAAAAAGTTAATGAGATTTGATAACGATTCAATTTCTTTAAAATAGCTATTCATTTTAATAGGCTAAACTGTTTAAAAGCTAATTTATTCACAGCTTTTTCTAATGTATATTATTTAGTAAATAATAATAATAATAATAAAACATTACTTGCTGTATTACTGTTTGTTTACAATGAAAAAGCTCTAGATATACATATTTAGTTTTTTTTTTTTTTTGAGGGGGGGGGGGGGGTATCTCTTATTTTCAGATCCTAATGTTAACAGGTATGTTATAAACTAGCTAATAAAACTATTATGTTTAACAAGGTGTTGAAAGCAAATCTCTAATCAGTTAAACAGAACCTGGGAGAATTAGAAAAAGAATATCACATTCACAGGAGAGCTAATAATTATTATGATTTGTCAATTACAGTTTGTGAAAAAGGGATCATTCAACTGATTCCTATTTTTTTGTATAAATATTATTCTAGCTTTTAAATCTGCATCTCTTTTATTGCTGAAAAGCAGAATACTTGAACAAAAGTTTGTGACACATCTTGTGTGTTCTTTTGTACTTTTCCACAATTTAATTTTACATTGAACCAATGTCGTATATACCTTATAATTATTACAGAGATAATGTATAATATTGCGTATCACTTTAGAATGGGGAACCCCTATTTACTGTTAACTATGACATTTTCCTCTAATACCTAATGCAACTTAATATTATTTAATAATGTAGTTGCTGTAGGGTGTTGTAATCAAATAAATGATGGATAGAAGAGAACCCAGTCCAGGAGACTCGAAACAAGCAGAATTCTTTTATTGAGACGTGTTGGTTAAATCTGCAGTCATACAACGTCTTCAAGATGTCCATGTGTCTGCAGGAGCCTATTGGAGGTCTGCACTCTGCTAGTTTTATCACAAGTCTGATTTGAAAACAAAGATGTCCTGTCTATATTGTATTCCTAGGAGGAGGGGAGATGGCTAAACAAAGCATGCAAATTAGGTATTGGGTTAACCAGCATATAGGTGTTAGAAAACCTGCCACACAAGTTAATCAACAAAGGGGTTTCTTTGGCCTGAAAGTATCACCCTAAGACAAAGGCAGAGTCATTGAATGCCTGCCCGTTGAATTGCATCACTGGCTCAGCCAGTAGTCAGAAAAATAAAGGTCTCTCATAGTCTCTCATAGCTGGGCTGTTAATGAAATGATATAATTAAAAACCAAAGAATATAACTTTTCAGTTATATGTAGATTATTGTTCATTTGAAACTAGATTATATAAATTTATAATCCCACAAGAGGTTAAGGTAAAGAATGTATATCCGGTTATGCACAAAAAGATTCTATAAAATGAACCACCAACTGTTCCGGCATATGTTTTACGTGGCAGATGCCCTTCCAGCCGCACCCATAGACTCTCGCATTCACACACATACTCATAAACATAGCCAATTTTGTTTGCCCAATTCACCTATAGCACTGTGGGGGAAACCGAAGCACCAGAAGGAAACACACATGAACAGGGGGAGAACATGCAAACACACATACAGGCAGTGCAGAATTATTAGGCAAATGAGTATTTTGACCACATCATCCTCTTTATGCATGTTGTCTTACTCAAAGCTAAAGGAGGTCGAGCCTTCTCATTTATAGCCCCTAAACTCTGGAATAGCCTTCCTGATAATGTCCGAGGCTCAGACACACTCTCGCTCTTCAAAACTAGATTAAAGACCTATCTTTTTAGCAAAGCATACACTCAGTGCAGTACATAACGGTATGACGCATGATGTGCCCCACACATGTTTTTGCTTTTGTGGTATGATTTTGATTTTGTGGTATGAACAGCAGCTACGCTAATTATTCTCCTTATTCAGTATTTCCACCTGGGGGTACTCATCTCGAGGCCCTCAGACTATGCAGTGCCACTGACGCGATCCGAGACCAGGGACGAGATGATCCCAAGGTTTTTGGGACCAGGCCGTATCCTGAGCAGCTGCTGTGGTGGTCATTGTGGAGTGAGAGCGTGAGACTGACTCCTGTGACGCTCCAAGGACAGACGAGTCTTCGCTGAGGTCCAGCTTCCTGCGCCTAGACTGCAGCTCTGCACAAGACGTTTGGCCATAGGGGAAATGGTCGTGCCCAACTGAGCCAGGTTTCTCTCGAGGTTTTTTAAATCTTCGCTTTCGCCAATTGGTGAAGTTTTTTCCTCGCCGCTGTCGCCACTGGCTTGCATGGTTCGGGATCTGTAGAGCTGCGCATCGATAGATTTGCTAATCAGTGTTTGGACTCTCAGTAGCGATTATTAACCCACACTGAACTGAGCTAAACTGAGCTGAACTTAATCTCTGAGAACTGAACTGACACTGTTCAATTCACTATAATCTTCCATGTGAAGCTGCTTTGACACAATCTACATTGTATAAGCGCTATACAAATAAAGATGAATTGAATTGAAAAAAAAAAGCTGTATAGGCTCGAAAGCCTACTACCAATTAAGCATATTAGGTGATGTGCATCTCTGTAATGAGAAGGGGTGTGGTCTAATGATATCAACACCCTATATCAGGTGTGCATAATTTTTAGGCAACTTCCTTTCCTTTGGAAAAATGGATCAAAAGAAGGACTTGACAGGCTCCGAAAAGTCAAAAATAGTGAGATATCTTGCAGAGGGTTGCAGCACTCTTAAAATTGCCAAGCTTCTGAAGCGTGATCATCGAACAATCAAGCGTTTCATTCAAAATAGTCAACAGGGTCGCAAGAAGCGTGTGGAAAAACCAAGGCGCAAAATAACTGCCCATGAACTGAGAAAAGTCAAGCGTGCAGCTGCCAAGATGGTGAACAGATCAAAACACTGACAGAATCCATGGATGGCAGGCTTTTGAGTGTCCTTGCAAAGAAAGGTAGCTATATTGGTCACTGATTTGTTTTTGTTTTGTTTTTGATTGTCAGAAATGTATATTTGTGAATGTTGAGATGTTATATTGGTTTCACTGGTGAAAATAAATAATTGAAATGGGTATATATTTGTTTTTTGTTAAGTTCCCTAATAATTATGCACAGTAATAGTCACCTGCACACACAGACATCCTCCTAAAATAGCTAAAACTAAAAACAAACTAAAAACTACTTCCAAAAATATTTGGCTTTGATATTAAAGAGTTTTTTGGGTTCATTGAGAACATGGTTGTTGATCAATAATAAAATTAATCCTCAAAAATACAACTTGCCTAATAATTCTGCACTCCCTGTAGTTACCACTGGGGTAATGACATTATATTAAAGACACAGCAATAGCGTCAGATGCAGCAGATTGATTAGGTTAAACTTCCTGGCACATTTACAGCACTGACATACATAAAAAAAATTAAACGAAGATAAGACTTGGGTCTATTGGTGTGTGTGCGCCATTGCATGCAAGGTTTCTGTATTTATAACCACCTCAGAGGATATTGGGGGTCACGAGTTACTGGCATTGTTATTTTGGGGGTCGCGGGCTGAAAAGTTTGGGAACCCCTAGTCTACAGAACAAACCATCGTTATACAATATCTTGCCTAATTATCTTATACTGCCTAGTTAACCTAGTAAAGCCTTTAAATGTCACTTTAAGCTGTATGGAAGTGACTTGAAAAATATCTAGTCAAATATTATTTACTGTCATCATGGCCAAGATAAATAAATCGGTTATTAGAAATGAGTTATTAAAACTATTATGTTTAGAAAAACCATCTCTCCCTTAAACAGAAATTGGGGAAAAAAATAAACAGTGGGGCTATTAATTCAGGAGGGCTAATAATTTTGACTTCAACTGTGTGTGTGTGTGTGTGTGTGTGTGTGTGTATGTGTATATATATATATATATATGCCAGAAACCGACTTTCCCTTAAAGCAACAGAAAAACATGGACATGTTGCACATCATCTCCTTTCAGAGCTTCATCTATTCCTTTAAGGCACCAATCGCCAATAATTATCTCCGAAATCTCATTTTACAGCATTTGGTACGCCCCTGGTTCAGCAGCGATTTATTTGACACGGCTGTTAAATGAAATTCACGCATGCATTTTAAATGACTTTTAATACAAACAGCAGATAGCTCAAATATGATTTATCTGGCTGGCTGGTCTGAGATTAATAGATTCGTTCAGGAGGGGTTTCGATCCAATAACCCTCTGATTACTGCTCCATTAGCCCCCGTGTTCCAGCTCTCAGCACGATGCGCCACTGGGACCAGTGCTGCTGGAAACAAGCTTAGTCATCTGCAGCTTTTTTTTTTTTCTGAAAAGCTCTTCATAGCACGGGAGGGAACTATGCTCTTGAGTGTTCATTATTTTTCTCTCCACTCCTAATCCCCCTTTCCTCGCTATTCCTACCGTAAGTAACATGTTCTGAAATCCCTTTGATCGTCCCTCATGATATGGGTTTATGAAAGCAGTGTGTGAGGTTTTCAGGTGAGCCTAAATCTGTGTACTTCCCCGTCTGCCGCTGGCTGTTTGTCCTTTTATTATCTTCAAATAATCCTTTCATCCCCTGTCGTTTTTTCTCACCAGACTCTCGGGGGTGCATTGGTGACAGCACTGTCCGACCAGCGGTCTGAATCTGCCCAGGAAAGGTGCCACGCTTTTCAACTTCCTCCGGATTTTCACACCCCACGACAACTACCAAAGGAGAAATACACAGAGAGAGAGAGAGAGAAACATATGAAAAGGTTTGCAGGAGGACAAAGAAAGAAATAAACCAAGGATTAAAAATAAAAAACGGCACTGGGCGTGATAAAAGCGTCAGCACTTTTTCCTCATACTTCAAGCGGAGATAAGAAACAATGCTCCAGCCAATAGAGTCGAGATGCGACATGTTTCATTTTTATATTTTCTATCATCGCTCCATTTGTTTCACATTTGCCAACATCAAAGCGGGACGGATCAATGTTTGAATGCAAACTGCAAAGAGAGGGGAAGGAATACAAAAATCTAGTCGTGATGAGTGGTTACTGCAATTGAATCGCAATCAATTTGGGCCTTTGTGACAAGAGTGGCATCCCTTGAAAGATTCCCCGCTGAAAGATGGCATCAATTTAAAATGATACTAATCATAACATTTTAGCACAGACGCATACGAGATGCGGCTGGAGACAGTAGGGCTGATTTATCATCATTGGAAGCAGAA
Source organism: Danio kyathit (assembly GCA_903798195.1). Taxonomy (NCBI): domain Eukaryota; kingdom Metazoa; phylum Chordata; class Actinopteri; order Cypriniformes; family Danionidae; genus Danio; species Danio kyathit. The sequence continues at coordinate 46,737,456 of LR812526.1, forward strand.
AAAAAACAATGGACGCCATTACAAAGTCTCTAATCATCTGTGTGGGAAATATCACTTACAGCTATCAATTATTAAGTAAGACTGCATAATGGATGGGGGTGGGGGGTTCCAGCACCCAGGTTAATTCTTTTAATCTCTTTTTCCAGTCGAAAATAATTTCTGCTGCTAATGTTTCATTAGCTTGGGCTCACAGACGCCCCGTGTATTTGAAGTAATAAAAGCTTGTGATTGTAGTCTGACATCCAGAGGCTGTTATGGTTTTATTAAAATACACATTGGCTCACATTTCAGATTAGATAACAATCAAATGCTTCATTTTCAAGAGTAAAAGATACATTTTTTTCAATAGTAATAATAATAATTAATGCATAAATTAAACTTTAAAGGGCACCTATGGTGAAAAATCTACTTTTTAAGTTGTTTGGACAGACATATGTGTAGGTATAGTGTGTAGACCGTCATATTGGGGTGATATAAACACACTCTGTCCTTTTTTTTTCAATTTAACAACATAAAATCGATGGACTAATTGGAGCGGTTTTTAGATCGACCGCAACTTGACATAGAAGTGCGGTCCCCCCGCCCACCAATATTGATTGACAGGTGCGCATTACCATATCCTCAGTTTGTTGTTTCACGTCCGCCATTTTTAGCGTGTGAGTCAAAGTGATGTATGGAAAAACTGCAAAAATACGTACCTCCCGGGACGTATGTCGCGGTCTCCAAAAACGTCAATGGGACTACGTTTTCAGAATGAGCCTGGGTTGACTATATCCCAAATGTTCTGAAGCCATTCTATAGTTTATTGTGAAGTACAGACGAATATTCAAGTGGTTAAATTCATGTTCATTTCCCGTCGCTGCGCCTGTCAATCATTCTTCATTCATTCACAATTCAAACTGTGTCGCGTTCATAACAACATGAAAAACTCTCAAAGACTATGTGTTCCTGTTAATATAGGTAATCGGTGGAGAAATGCATTTGGTTTTGCATTAAATGGGTTAATTTGACCTGCAACCAGGAGTTCACTGCTGTTTCTAAATCATGTTGCGCTGTGTCTATTAGATCAGCAGATCACATTCGCAACACTGTAGTAGAGAGGGTTAGGCTATTACCTGCTATTCGAAATTTAAAACTAGAAAAGGCTCAATAATACATTGGACAGATCCTCAACGCACTTCTTCCCTTTGTGCTGCTGTTTTGGAAGTGTCCGCAAATACCGGACGGTTGCGCGCTGTATCAGTAATGCATCAAGCGTTTTATTCACGTACCGGCGCAATATGGATTGTCATTAACAGAAAATTATTTAGCCTAATATAGGCTACTTTAAAACTGTGAATATTTCACTGTAATTTTATTTATATTAATATTTTATTTAACAGACCAGTGTGTGTTTTGACACTGAAGCATACTGTATAAGCGGACCTTGTTTTGAACTTTTCACCGTCTTACTGACGGCAACATTTGGCGAGGGATTATTAAGTAAAACTGGCCTCAGACAGTTTAGTTTATTCTGCGTCAAACCTGCAGGAAAAAAAATCAGGCTTTGCTAAAAGGCTGAATATTTTACCAACGATTAGGGTCAATAGTGGTAGCCTATTAAAGATTACAAAGAAAAATCTTAATATTAAAAAAGAAACATAAGCTGGACCACAACAGATCAATGTCATAACGAATGCTCTATAATGTAGCCTGGTTTACAGCAAGCATCATGTTTTTAGTTAGATTTTGCCGTCTTTCATATACAGTAGGCCTATTGACTTTAATCTTCAATGCGGAAGTTTATTAATTTTTGCGATTGTTTTATAACTTCTGATTCATCTGCCTATGGGAGAAATGACTAGGAATAATAAACAGCAAAAAATGATCAAACTACTTGCTCTACCAACAAGTGTTTGCATGATTTTACAGACAAAATAGGATAATATGATAAGAAAATATCAGTTTGCAACATCAAGCAGCAAAACGAGCTGTTTTTAATGTCTAAAAATGAATGTAAGTGAATGAGACCGGAAGTCTCATTCACAAAAAGATTCAAATGGCTGTGCCCGCTCGTACACGGGAAAACAAGGTGAATAGGTCTCTTATTTTTATTTTTAGAAGATATGTTATTTGAGTTTATCACCAGAACTATAGAAACTTTAAAAACGCTTTAAAAACGGCACAGTATCGAGATCGGATCTGTATTGATCGATACTCAGAATTTTGGTATCGAGGTGGGATTGGTTCTAAAAAAAAATGGTATTGGTGCATCCCTAACTTTTATAATTATGTAACTCAGTTACTAAGTTGCTATTACAGTAAGTTACTAAGCTACTATTTGTGAGAACTAGTAACTATAACTAATTACAATTTTAAAGGGACGTGCCCAACACTGACAGTATCATGGTAATATAGATTTTTCTGCACTAATAAAAATAGTTGTTTTAAAAATAAACTTTAACAGGCTTGCAACGGGTATTTCTTTAAAGGTTACATCTACTTCCCTATGAAGAAAATGAATAAGCTTTTACTTAAGGACTCTTTGCACTCAATAGGGGAGTCTTATTTATTTCTCTATCTTTTTTTTTCTTTTTTAAATGAACTGATCAACATCTCAAACAGGCACACATTGAATTGAATGTAATAGTAATAATGCACACTTGAAAGAAGTGTTTAGACTGAGGCACATTAACAAATATCTCATTTCAGGTGTTTCAATTTATTTCTGCTGTGTGGCCTGTCTGGACATGGCTTAAATAGAGATTTCTCAATCAACCCCCCACCCTTCTACTTCCCAATTATATAATCTGATGTGCTGTGGGATTCAGACTTTATGCACAAGCAGCTCGCGACCCAGTGTTTTTAAGACTCAGCTCACAGTAAATGGTTGTTTAAAATGCATTTGGTAGCTCAAGAGCCTGTTCAGCTCTATTTATGCATCTGCATAATTTCCAACATTACTGTGGACATATCTATCACTAGATTTGTAATGAGATGCATTTGTAAAGCAAAAGCAAAAAGGCAAGTGAAACTGTCCTCCAATTTAAATGTAATGTAAACTAAAGCTGTATTCGGACGAGAATAGTTTTCTAAGAGGTCTTCAGAAAAATTTGTTTCGCAGATGTTCTTTGCGATTTTAATCCTGTCAGAATCTGCCAAGGGTTTTTTTTATTTGTTTTTACACAACCTCTGTAATAATTCCAGAGCAAATTGCCTATGGTTTTTGGAAAACTCAGTGATCCTTTGAGAAATCTAAGCTGTCCAAATGCAAATGTCTGTGATTAGTAACAATACTGTTTAACAAAGCATTTCTTTGTGCGTTTCTGCCAAATATGAACTCTGTTACTATAGCACATATTTTAATGCTCAGTTCTGCCCATTCATTATGGATGCTGATGTGTTTGTTGGTAAAAATAAAAAAAAAATTATTAAGTGCCAGATTGCATAAAATGTTAATATTAAAATATCAGCATCAATAAGTTTATTCACCTGCATCTCTAAACTCAGAAAATGACAAAAACATAGATTTACTATAAATTATGGGTGTAATGATAATAAACCAAAAATACTGCGATATTCTCATAAACCCCTTTCACACATACAGATTTTTACTATTACTGGTAATTTTCCAGGAAAAGCTAACGCATAAACAGGCCCTTTTTAAAAATACAGGTAAATTAGTTACAGAAACTTTCCAGGATTATAAGTACAATGATGTACTTTACAAGTAGTGTATGGCAAGTACAGAACGATAACATTACAAGCAATTTCCTAGACTTCTTCTCTGTGTGAATGTATAAGGAAGACCGGCAGTATGAGCACGTAAAAGTTCAGAATGTATTGACCTAAGAAGTCTACTCCGGCCAATTAGAACATTCTGATGCAGATGATGCATTCACACCCACACAGGGGTACGTTTCCCAAACAATGACGTAACTTGTGGCTGAACTATCATAATACGATGCATCGTTTGGGAAAGCAACGATGTTGTGACGAGTGTTTCCCAAAACCGTAGTTTATCTGTTGCAGATCCATCGTTTGAACCACGTTAGCTGTAACGTAAAATGTCTACAATGACGCTCTAAACAGAGTGGAGTAACAACTTCTTTAGAGAAAAACCCCATAATTTTTTTAATATAACCATATACAAAACAAAACCATATTGTTTTACACGCACATGCTTTAAAAAAATAAATAAATAAATACATGTAAAAAAAAAAAAAAACTTATTTTATGTCATTTATGACATTATGTCATTTATTTCTCATTTGCTATATATATATATATATATATATATATATATATATATATATATATATATATATATATATATATATATTTTTTTTTTTTTTTATTATAATTTTTTTTTGATGATGTTGATTTATTACATATTTTATACATATCTAACATGCTTTGGCAATACTGTACAAAATATCAGCAGCAGAATTTACATGTCAGTGGGTGCACTGAATAGAAGTAAAACAAATAGTGGATTTCTTTTTTTATTTTAACAGTCTTTAAACAAAAAAAAAAAAAAAACTTCAACCCATTGAAAATAAACAGTGTGTAATAAATAAAAATATTATTAAAAATAACTTTTTTGCCACAGGTAGGTAACTACAGTATGTGCCGTGGGTTAAAGGGGTGTTTCAATTGGGCTACCACCGCAAATATATTTCAAACCTGTGGGAAGCACTGCAGGGACAAAAAAAAGCTGCAAATGTGAAAGTTTGCAATAAGAAAAAACAAACCTTCAATAATTAAACTGAGCTCCTTTATGTGTACAAATACAAGTGCAGCCTTTTAGAAGTAATTTCTGGTTAAGGGTGTCAGAACTGTCTGGTATTCTGGAATGGATGTGTGAATGGTCTTTTCAGGAAAAATAACGGAATGTCCTTGCCTGTGTGAACAACACATTTTTTTTTACATTTTTTTGGAAAAGTCTTTCGGGTAATTTTATGGATGTTTGCTGGTATTATTGTGTGAAAGAGGCTATAGTGTACCACGATTCCAGGACAGAGACCAGGTCTTTCATCACAAAAACTGAAACAAAATTGGGTATAATGGTCATATGAGACAGGTTTGATAAGGACGCACAATGACCCAGAAAACCCAATCGTGACATGGATGGGTGCAGACAAACTCAAATTTTCAAAAGTGGTTTGTCTACTAAAACTAAAGGGCTCTACGGCACTTCTAAAATTCTCCTTTTTTGAAAACAGTAGTGTGGATTAAGGTTGCACGGTTTACCAGTACTATGGTAGTATCGTGATACTTTGGCTCCAAAATACTGGCGGTGCCACTGTAGTTTGTAAACGGTAGTATTGTCATTAACCATTTATTAAATACATAATGTTGCATGTGGAAAAGTCACTAAAATGCTCACACGCTTGTGCAACAACAGACTAGTTTGTTTGAATGGTCTATGGAGCACTTTAAAGTTGCAAAACTGTGTAGAATTCATGCCTTTTATGATAGCCTATTGCACGTTTTCAGTTCACACTTCAGTTCAAACGCACATCTGTGAAATTCTGAATTACTTTGGATAGATGAAAACCCAAAAGAGCAACAGGAAACATTTAAATTAATTTAATTAATTAATTTGACCACTTCATACTGCCTAATTTGATCTTTTTGTAACGAATTTCATTCGGTATCATTTGTATTTTGATTTGAATGTATTTTTTGTTGGTCAGTCATCTACAAAATAAACAAAAAGAGCTAATGCATTTTAGGTGAAGTGATGTGCAAATACTTTTTCAATAATAAGGGAATTATGAATTCAATTCAAGTAGGCCTATCATAACATATAAAATATAGTATTTCTGACAGTCTTCTTTATTTCATAGATTTGAGTTATGAATTACATTATCGCAATACTACTTGGTATCACGATATTTCAGCTGGTATAGTATTGTAATGTGAATTAATGGTATCGCGACAACCCTAGTGTGGATGCCAAGTGTAACCTCAGAAAGTGTTACAGTGTTTTAAAACTAAAAAGCACTGGTGTATATGCAACCTCAGTGTGGTGGGCATCTTGTGTGTGTGTGTGTGTGCGCAGAGGAACAGATGTTAGGTAGTAGATGAGGATCTAAAATAATAGAGAATTTTCTATACATTTAGTTCTGTAAATATATTCATGTAGCATAGGACTGCTTATAAACAACAGAGCAGCAAAAAACAAATGATAAATGCAAAAACGAGCTGGGCGTGCTAGACGATTCATTAAAAACCTGTAAGAGGACTGAACTCTGATCTGACGGGCGGCTTCACCTAAGCTGGAGTGACCGACTACTCTCAGCTCTCAAAGAAAGCTCGAGAACAGAAGCGAGTTCAACTTTGCTGGAGTCAAATACAGGCTTGTGTGTGGCAATGCCCATCTTGATCAGTACTCATGTGAACACGGTCAATTACAGTACGTTTAAAGTTGGGAAGACTTTATTTTACACTTTGGCAGCGTGACTTGACTGACTGCACTAAAAAGAAACAAGTAAAGCCAGTGCATAAGTTTATTAAAGGGGACCTATTATGCAAAAAAAAAAAAAAAAAACTTTTATAAGGGGTTTAGACAGTTTTGTGGCAACAGTGAACATAGGCAGATTCTAGTGGTAAAAATGTATTCATTTTACTGTTTATTATCAAAATTTATAAAAATAGTCTGCAGAAAGACTTTGATTGACATTCTCTCTTTGTACAAGTCATCAAAGGGGGAAAGCCCCGCCCATTGGTGTCGATCTCTCCCTCATTAGCATAGGACAATAGTCTTGTTTTTGAATCTGCCACTATGCTGACACAGACATTTGTAGCTCCGCCCTCTGTTGAAAAGAGGGCTGGGAGCACAATCTCATTTGAATTTAAAGCGAAAGAAACCAAAATGGCACAATAAGGATCAAAGCCAAAAATTGGCAGTTTTGAAGAGTTATAAAACATTATTTGTGAGGTATTTTGAGCTGAAAATTCACATACACACTCTTGGGACATTATATAATTACATACCCACTAGAAATAAAAGCTAAAAACTAATAAAACAAAAAAGTCTTGGTCTATGGTCTAAAACTGTGATTATATTAAATGGTAATCAACACCCCCACCCCCCCAATCAACCAGAGATGGGAAGTAATGAAGTACAAATACTTCTGGTACCAGGAATGTGACGATTCACCATGGGCCGGTTAAAAATCGATTAAAATATGTGACGATTCAAACCGGTGGAAATGTTGAATTAATCGCGATACATTTTTTGAACAGAGGGGGCAGTGTTTATAGACGGAAACTCAGTTTACCTGCAGATCGGCGGCGGCAAGCAATAGGTTGGGCGGCAGAATAAAACGACAGCGGCGAAGTGCGCCAGATAAAACACAAACTGTGTGCAAATACTGCAAAAAGACGCTTACACTAACAGAACAACGAATATGATGAATATAAACAGTCAGCACAGTGAAAAACTACTGTAACAGACGTCTATAAGCAAAAACACTATTAATAAGCCACACCTGCCATCTCAGTCCCCAGTGAAAGAGTTTTTTTAACAGCAAGAGACATTGTAAATGTGAAAAGACCTCAGCATATGACAGAAAACATGGATATGCTGATATTTCTTTTAAAAAAATATGTAAATCCCAGCACAGTGTTAGTTTGTTTATATTATTGAGTCTACTTTAGTTTGTATTCTTCTTTTTTTGGATTTTGCTTTTAAAATAACAATTTAGTTATGGCAAAAAAATATACTAGATTTTGCAAAAAAAATGTGCAGCATTTGGGAAAAAAATTAAAAGGGCTCTTCACCTTTAACTTGTTTCAAATAATTTTGTTAAAAAAATCATGCCTGAATCGTGAGATTAGCATCGTGAATCGTATCGAATCACGAGTCAGGTGAATTGTTACATCCCTAATCAGTACTTTACTCCACTATTTATTTTTCTGGCAACTTTTTACTTTTACTCCTTAAATTTTTTACACAAATATCTGTACTTTCTACTTTTGTTAGTTTAGTATTCATGTGTTTTGTGGTGCGACCTATATTATTTCTTGTCATTGCGCAATTTGAACGCCTTTTTGATTTAATCAATGTATTTTTTTGTCATTGTGCATCTGTGTGCTGCAGTGCACAGCTTTTTTAACTTGTGATCACGCACAGTTTTTTAAGCTTACCATGGGGTCGGCAAGAATGGCGAACATGGATTAGACAGAGGGAGTCAGTGATTTAAACATACCGGTTAATAAGACGCGTTTTGGTCAATCAGAACACAGGTGAACAAGAGACACATTCCTGTTCAAATGTGGCATTTAAATGGGGTTCAGGTCTTTTGTCCACTTCCGATCATGATGTACTGTGCTTCTCTGATCTTTCGATCTAATACCGTGAAAAAAAACTTTAACAAATCATGTGCTTTTTTTTTTTTTCAACGTTTGTACAGTTAGTACTAAAGCAGTTAAATACTTTATGAATACGTTATGCATTGAGATTTTTTCTGTTTCCAACAAGTTCCTAGTGCAGAATTTATACTGTTTTATAGTTATAACATGTATATTATATAGTCTACACTGTAGTCTTCATTTAAATTTTTTAGATAGATTGTAAGATAAATGTTTTAGAACATCAAAAGTATTTATGCTGGGTGATTTATGAAGAAAAATATAATGCAAAGTATCAGGAATTTATCGTGAAAAAAAGTGATGCAAAAATGTATTAACAGCATTAATAACTTCATCCCTTAAATAAAATAGACAATACTCTGAAAACAAACAAACAAAACAAATAGTGAAATTATATGAGCTCCAAGAGTTTTATCAAAATAAAAAAAATTAAATATGATTAGGACAAAATTTATTGTTAAAGACATTTATTAGTTATAAAAATATAGCATACAGAATTACAACATCTCTGAATGTAATATGCTCAAAGTTCAATGCAAAGGGAGACATTGGCTTTTCTAGAGTTAGCTTAGCAAAGCCTACAGTGAACGAAGTTTAGGGACTACAAAAAAATACATCCAGGCTAGTGAGATCACAAAGCTTCAGGTTATGCGCGTGCCCAGAGGTGCTGTTATGTAGCAGAGAAAGCTAAAATGGTGTCCAAATGCTGCTATTTCCACAGAGCTTGTTCTGTTTCTGTATTTGGGCTTCCAAAGGACACTGCACAAAAACAGAAGTGCTTACAGTTTCATTTTAATTATGTTCCAGAGAATTATAAAAATAATATATAGCTAGCATTTGACAAAAAACAGCTTTCAGAGTCTCTCTCAGTTCAGTGCTGGATTCGGCTAAAAACTTGTTTGAGAAACAAGGAGAAGCTCCAACCATAATAGGACTGTGAGCCACAGACTGTAAGTATTTTTATTTGTTTAAATTGATCTATAACATGCATATTTTCTAGAATTAATAGTATGTTGTAGCAAGGACGCAAACAAGGATGTAAACAACAGAAAATGCTGTTTGGCACCCTTAATTTAACTACAATTTCATATTTATCCGTCAAACCGCTGTAAACACCAACAATCTTCAACAGCGATGCAGTGTCTCTCTATGCGGCCGCTCTCCCTGCGTTCTAACTTACATCTCAAATAACAAACTCACAAAAGATATGTGAACGTTTCATATTACTTACACATGCTTATTCTGAATATATGTGAAAGACTTTTATTTTAGAGAGCCGGCGTGAGGTTCAGCTGTGTGCTCTTCATTTTCTGTCTGATTCAGGCACAAACCAATACGGCTAACAGATACTCTGACTGACAGTATTTACACAGCGCAAAAGCGCGTGCTTGTAAGGGCCTGATGCTTTTCCTGGTGACGTGGAGCCGATCCACAAATTACAGCACATTATGTTAGCTGATCAATCACAGCCTCTTGAGGACAGGCTCTTCGAAGGAACTAGGAAATATGACAGTCTTTTTCATGTTCGCTGAGTAGCTGTATATAATTAAAGATATATGAAAAAATGACATGATTTTTTACAAATGAAGCATGAGCACCCATTGTTTTAACAACCAAGATTTAAAAATACACTGTGGACCACCACTTTAACAGCCATATATTTAAGTTTTGTGTCCAGGGTGATACACAGGGCAACTTTTTGAGCAGTGTTGTTAAACAATATTGTAGATTAATGTTATTAGGCTTCTAATTTTTTTAACAAAATTAGAAATGTAGCTATTTTGTATAGATGTATACATGATGTGCAGTGTAGTTACCACTGTAAAACTAAAACCGGTAGTAGGAATGAATACTTTTTACTTAAGTACATATTTCAGGCCGTACTTCTTTAATTTTACTTAAGAACAAAAGTGTAGTTAGTACTTCAACTTTTACGAGAGTCGTTTTAAAGGGCACCTATGGTGAAAAATCTACTTTTCAAGCTGTTTGGACAGACATATGTGTAGTGTATAGTGTATAGACCATCATATTGGGGTGATATAAACACACTCAGTCCTTTTTTTTTTCAATTTAACAACATAAAAACGGTGGACCAATTAGAGCGGTTTTGAGATCGACCGCAACTTGGCGTAGGAGTGCGCATTACCATATCCTTAGTATGTTGCTTCACGTCCGCCATTTTCAGCGTGTGAGTCAAAGCGACGTCACCAAAGAAACACCCTTGCTCTATTTTAAGATCATGTAAGGCTCATTGGGCTCGACATTCACCAAGTTATCGCTCTCCTCGCCGCCAGTGTTTGTAAGTTTTGGTGGGTTTGCATACATGTGTACTTTTCATTGCATCTTCCTTAAACTTCAGCGGTTTGCATTTCCCGCGGTCACAGAAGCTCCCTGTCATCTTAACTAGGTGCAGCTGGAAAGTGTGAGTGCGTTGCCTCACGTGCGCATCCCTTCATTGGAAATAACGAACTAACGACACACAGCGCCATGCATTTTGCGGTGTCGCGGATGAAAGTGAGGACCGCGAGGGTGTTGCAGATGAAAGTGAATACGGGGGGTTCGCTCACTATTCTGCAGCCTAGGTCGCCTCTATGGACGCGCTGGCCCTGCTCAGGACACGTCATATTTCTGCCGCACCACAGAGCGTTATCTGAATAGTTTCATTTTAAATAACATGCGAATGTGCGCGTCTGGTATGCCGTGTCGTGGCTCTGAGCGGGGCATCCGGTGTATGACGCCCTTTAGTTATAGCCTCAAGCAGGTCGTTCACCAGAAGCGCCGCTCGGCGACAAGCAGCGTCGCTCTACGCAGCGGCATGCATTTCTGAAATCTAAACATAAGGTTCTATCAGGGGACACAGACCGGCGCCGCAAGTGTGCGATACTTTCAACTGTCATGTGCGCGCAGCGTCGCGGTGCATCAGGTGTGTGATGCCATTCAGTCAAAGTTAATTCAGTGTGCTTGGTTATTAGTCTCGGTGTAGGCTACAAGCTCGGAGCTTTAAACTAGCACACAGTTGGCTGTAAAACTATACAAAGACACAAATAATTTTGTAGTCTCTGCTTGGTCTGTGTTCGAGTCGTACATGTACAGCTGAATGCTGGTCCTCTCATTCATGTTGCTTCTCTCTGTCTGCCTGTCTGTAGCCATACACAAAGCGTGGGAGCTCTTGACTACGCCCCCTTGTTAAGTTGGGCGGGAAGTTGAAACTAATTTTCATGTGAAGCAACACGCCCCTAAAACGACGAACTGTGTACACGCCCCCAAAATGACACTTTTAAACACATCATAATAAAAAAATCTGAATTGTGTTTTGAACTGAACCTAAACAGGCACACTCAGAATAACCATAATATTAATATGAAATCTTAAAAAAGGGGTAAATAGGTGCCCTTTAAACAAGAGTATCTGTACGTGTACTTGAGTACAAGATGTGTGTACTTTTGCCATCTCTGCAATCAACCGAGTCACAAAATTGTGTTTTAGTTAATGACCCTGCTTTAAGATGATTTTTTCCCCCTCTATTAAATTTGACTTCTTGTTTTTAAAATTTAAATAAAGCCCATTTCAGCACTCGGTCCTTTGCTGACAACAAACCCCAAAAAAAAGGCTGTGAAAAACAGTTCTACGCTTTTGGATAAAACGCCTGCATGGTTTTGTCCCCGATTTCACTACCTAGAATTACCATGGCTTTGCAGAAAATGTTCTCTCCAACCTAATAGACTGAATAAAAAAGGGGGAAAATTGCTTGTTGAACCCTTGCTCAGAAAACTACTTATGTGCATTTCTGAGTAATTCAATAATTTGGCAGAGCCACCATCCGGTTATTACTTCACCGTACAAAGACATACCTACATCTAATCTGACAAGTTTTAGCCTCAATCCTGACCAGGTGCACACATCTAAGTCTTGCCTCCGTTATATAAAAAAATTATATAACAAGCTCACAAAGGTTCCACATGATTGACTCCTGACAGAGTGTGTGTGAGTGCTTTGGCCGTGTGTGTGCATTCATTAACAGAGGAGAGAGTTACCTTACGCTCACCTGGTGCTGTGCTTTGAATCTGATTATGATAATCACCATCATCACAAACACAGATAACATTTTTCAATCTGATACAGCGGCGCTAATGAACCAATCAAAAACGGAATACATTCCGGGTCATTTTCATCAGCGTTTGAGGGAAAGCAGCTTCTGAGAAATTGATCAAAGAGCCTTTTTGCTTTGTTCAAACTGCATCCAATTTCAGCTTGTTTTTCAAACAATTTCGAAAGTGATGAAATCGGATCTTTTCGTTTAGGCAGTCGAGTGATCATCTATAAAGGTTGCCATAGTAAAGGCAGAACCAGGACACACCACTCTGAAATTTAATAGAAACGTTCAGGACACATTTTAATCAGATTTCAAACCAGTTTGTCGCCTTTCATGACAAACTACTAAACAGATGTAATTGGGATATACAGAAATCAGATTTTGCTGAGAAATATTTTGTTTATTAGTGTTGTTTTTTTAATCAACATCGGCAGAATCATCAAAGACGCAGGTTGTATTCAGACATATCCTTCCCTATTACAAAGTAGCTCATTATTTGTGTTATGAATCCAACCTGCCCTAGAAAAATAGGACTGCTGGAAGATCAAAGAACCAATCACGAATCCTCGAGTGGACTGATTCTGTGATAATCTGCATATAAGCACTGTTCAGGTGAACTCAAAGTCAGCAGCTCTTTGGGGGTAAAACTACTCTGGCAACAACAGCTGGGAGGAGATGGGATGGCGTTTTTTAGACTAATCGTCTGCAGCTGGTCCGAGTTAGGAATTCAATTACCTTCTAGAAAGAAGGTGGATTTGGTGAGAGTTGCGATGAGTTAAAATATGAGTGAAAATATTGCTTGGTCAGTATACAGGACATGTGATCCACACCATAAACAGTATTTTCATGTAGGGCCCAAGGATTGCTGAGCAGAGTTGGGTATGATGTGTTACACAGTATGTAGTCTGAGAAAATTACTGTAAAGCATTCCGTTTTAAATTTGTGTAATTTGATTACAATTACTAAAGTCAATAGAACTCCTAAAGTTACTTACATTAAAAATGAAGAGCTTTTTTTAATATAGGTAAATCCTGGTTGGAAGAGGTGGACTACAGTGCAAATCAGGACTCTAGAGTGCAGAACTGAAGAAGTTTGAGTTCATAATTCGTTCTTATCTTATCAATGAACAGGAACTAAGCTATAATTAGTTTAAATAATGCGGCAAAATCCTCGCTGAACATCAGCTTGTGAACAATCTGATTCGTGTAGCACTAGGGATGTAATGATTCACCGTGAGTCGGTTGAAAATCGATTATAACGTGACAAATCAAATCGATACAAATGTTAAATGAATCGCAATACATTTTTGCTTTAACTGCACATCATCGGCAAGCAAGAGGTGGAGCAACAGAGTAAAATGACAGCGGTGAAGTGCGCCAAACAAACAAAAGTGTGTGCAAATACTGCAAAATGGCGTTTACTTACACTAACAGAACAACGAATCTGATGCACATAAACCGTCAGCACAATGAAAAACTACTGTCATACTTCTATACGCAAAAGTTATTAATCAGCCAAACCACGGGGACCAAAGGATCGGCAGCTTCGTTTGCTCCGACGAGTACTACGGAAATGACATCAGTGTTTTCAAGATGTTTTTCAGATTGAAAGAGAAAGTTAATCGTTACAGACCAAGGTATTCGATTATTTTTACCCTCTCCTTTTCAAATGAGTTTATGCATATTTTAATAATTAGGTTATTATTACTGAATATTTAAGTGTATCCTATCTTATTCTTAAGTGTATCACACTGATACTTATACTAATTAATTTTACAAGTAATATTAATTATTCACCTTTATAATCTTGTTCAACTCCTCTCTCTCGATCCTACTATATAATTAATAGGGGTGTGACGAGACGCCTACTGCACGAGTTGAGACAAGACATGAGATTGGGTTCACGAGAACGAGACGAGACAAGATTTTTACAGTATTTTTAAGAAGTCTTTTATTCAACTGAAAAAAAAAGACAAATTGCAAAACTATTTACTTGCTTTTTTAAAAATCAACTTGTAATGAATGTTATTACTTCTATTTTAATAAACTCTATGCAGTAAAGGACATGCAAACACTGCAAAATATTTAGCTATTTTGTGAATGAGAAATAATCTTTTATATATAATTTTAAATATTAGCAAAACATTTGCTAATGCATGAATGGAAAATAGATTTTTATTCAACTGAAAAAAAAATTTTTAATCACAAAATCCAAAACAACTTAGGTGTTTTTTTTTTTACTGTAATGAATGGTATTGTATTTCTATTTTAATGAATTATATGCCGTAAAGGACATGCAAACACTGCAAAATATTTAGCTATAAACTCTACTGACTGACTTCACATGAGAAATTGAACTATTTTCCACAAATTGAACTTAAAAAACTTGTAATTTTTAGTATTCATTTTTAATTTTTCAGCAGTTTCTCTTTCATTCAGCAAGATTTCATTCATGCCCCCGTGACTCACTCTGAGGTGCTACAATAAAGTAATGACTGATAGGAGAGAGTTGTTTTAATGTAATTTAATACCATTTGCTGAATGAAGAGAGAGTTTATGTTTTTCTGAGACAGCGTAAACACGTGTTCTGTGATGGTGATGTGACGAGTCTCGAGGAGTTAACAATGTGTGTGTGTTTGTGTGTGTGCGTGCGCACACTTAGAGATGTGTGCGTCTGTGGTACTTTACTGACTTGATAAGTGCAGAGAATGTCAAACAGCCATGTGTGTATGTCTTTTCCTGTCGCAAATTGTGGCTAAAAGTCCTTTACGATTGTAATAGATTGATTGAGGTGTTTGCATGTCTGTACTGCACTTCAATAATGCGACTGAAATAGGAATACTCCACGTCTTAATTCCAATTGTGTTTACGACGATTATGACTTTCAGCATATCTAAAGTACTATTCCATCGCATGGTTATGAAACATGGTTAATGTGTGCGATTAGCCTTTGTTGGACGCGGCAGCCGATGAACTCAGTGGTTAATTCACACTTGTCCAAGCAAACGAGTGACGCGCAACACAGAGGCAGTCTGGTCTTGTCACATCCCTAATAATTTGTAATTTTATGCCAGTGGTCAGTCCCCTGGAACAGAGGGGGCTATTGACCACCTCTGTACACACTGCTCTCTGGTTTAGAAAAGGCTTTCCTCTCTACACCAGCCATCTCAGTCCCCAGTGAAAGAGTTTTTTTAGCAGCAGGCGACATTGTAAATGTGCAAAGACCTCAGCTTATGCCTGAAAACATAGATATGCTGATATTTCTTTTTTTAAATGTAAAATCCCAGCACAGTCACAGTTTTAGTTTGTTTATATTAATGAGTCTTCTTTAGTTTGTATTATTATTTATTCATTTACTTTTTGTGGGAATTTGTTTTTAAAATAGAAATTTAGTTATGGCAGAAAATGTATTATTTAGCATAATATGTGCAGTATTTAAAAACAAAATGAAAGGGCCCTTCACCTTAAATTTGTTTCAAATTATTTTGCTAAAAAAAAATCATGACTGAATTTTCAATCGTGAGATTAGTACTGTGAATCATATCGAATCCCTATGTAGCATGACTGTTTGTATAAAGTTCAATGTGATAACAGTGGTGAATCTGTTTAGGAATATCTTGTGAGATTGATATATGTCAACTACTGTTAAATGACTTAAAATAATAAAGCACACATGTGAATGAAGTGATGTAAACCTTTGTAATATTTGGGAACACATTACTTGAAGGGTGGTTTATAAGACTGTCATGACACTTATTGACAGTTGTCATAAACCTGCAAAAATATCATTCACTCAGTTATGTCATTTTAAATACAAAGATTATGTTTTGTGTTATGACAACTTGATATAACCAAGTACATCATAACCTGGCTTTATATTTGTCATGGCAGCTTGAAATTATCAAGGCCATATAATGTGTCAAAAAACAAAACATAAAAAACTATTTTCAAATCACTTTTTTTCAGAGGACCAAACTGAATGTCACACACAAAGGGGTTAAAATAGGGCTGTGTATGGGCAAGGGCCTCGCGATACGATACATATCGCGATACAATAAATATTGGGATATATTGCAATAGTTTGTATTAGTATGCGTCACATTATATTGACAACTTGATAAAGTTGGCAGACAAATTAAAATTCCATTTCCGATTTATTTTTTACATCCATTCCAATTCATTAAAACTGCACAGAGTGATTAAATAGAGAACTATGTATATTGCAAAGCTTACAAATGGCATTTATTTTTTGTCTAATTCAGTACTCCCTGGTACAGCGTTTAGGGTTGGGCTATGTCGACCAATATGGCATCGTACGATGTCTAATGTGAAACATGGCGATGGACCATGACATCGTTGTCATAGGGGGAGGTGAATTAATTATTTATTAATAATTAATAAATTCATAACTAATTAGTTATTTGTAGCCTACTGTTTCAACTACCTGATCCGCATGGCCTTTGTTTTACTCATAACCAAATCATAAATAAATAAATAAATAAAGATAAGTTACACACAAATTACCAGAGTTAACTGTGCCGTTGTAGCGTCCACATACTTGCTTGGTAAAAAAGGTGCACAAACAACAGGAACCAACCAACAGTATCTGAGGTTTTCACTAAAATTACTTGGTACAAGCGTGAAAGCGAAAGACTAAAGCAGTGTACTGCTGCTGTGACACGTTACCTGAGAGAATCAAAAGACAAAAGACAAAAGACTCGTTAGACAGAGACAAGATTATTTAAACCTCACTATAAGTTAGTTGTTAAACGTGAGATGCGATCCAGCGGTACATCCTTGATAAACTGTTCGTACCAATGACTGTTTAAAATATACAGTCCGTACACTGTTCTCTGGAGCTCAGACGAGCGCATGACACTGTGTGTGTGTCTGTGTGTGTGGTCACGTGATGTGCGTTTTCAGCAGACGGAGGGCTGTGCAGAAATGCCAGATGAAACGCCAGTTTGGATGTGGATCATTTTCATTCTGAAATGCCATTTTAAAACTAAGCTGTATCGGTGTAAACGGGGCCTGAGTATGTGTTTTTCACGAGCGGGTTTGCAACGGGGCGGTGCGGAGGATCGGTGATGCCGCCTCAGCTTCATGATGTCTATAGGCCATCGGCCCTAATAGCGTTAAAACCAAAGTGCAGCCACACGTCAGCTCTAAAAGCTGGAGGCACCTTTATATTTTATGCCATGATCACTCTTGCTTACTTTTGATACTGTACTACTTGGCGTTTTGTTGATCGTTAGCAACATCTACAGGAGCGGAGGAGGAGGTCATTTGGCACAACTTGAATCGATACTTGAGGTTGGACTATGAATACACTATCGTAAAAGAAATTATCACGATAGTTAGATGTATCGATATGTTTGCACAGCCCTAGGTTAAAGAAGTGCATTACAGCTCAAATCTGCTCAGAGTCCTGACCTAAACCTGATTGAAAATCTATGGAAAATCCTTGGAGACACAGTTAGACAAGGGTAGGTAGATGATGACAGAACTGTCACTTTTGGGTGAACTATCCCTTTAAATTGACTTTGCATCACAGATATTATTGGCATGAGAAAGAGGTCAAGTAAGGGTCCAAAGAGGTAAAGTACACAAAGATTTAACTGAATTTAAGTAATTCCCCCAGATTTTCAGAACAGATAATGTTATTAAAACTTTTACCTTTTAGTCTCAGTCCGAAGTTACTGTTAATCTAAAGTTTCTGCTAAAATGTTAACATACTTTCCCATAACCCCATATATAACCGTAAGATGTGTCATGTGAAATGAAAAGTCTTACCGCAGGGCGTTTGGGCTGGAGAGTAACGTCTGTTTGACTAGATGGATTTTCGCAGACTTGGTTCATGATTCTTCCAAATAGGTTTTCTACCATCAGAGAAATTCTGAAGGAAAAAAAAAGATCATAAACATTGCATACTGTTTATCAAGAGGTGCATTTCAATGGTTCTGAGACCTGAAGTGAAACAGAAAACAAAAATACACCTGATGCAACAAGAAGCAATTCACTTTAAACGAGAAAAAAATGCAAATAAAATTATGTAATACATTTCTTTGGCCACTATAAGAGTTGTGTAAAATGTCTGATTTTGTACTTCTCAGAAAAAAATTTAATAACAGAATATAATTTTAGAAGGTTAGTTTACCCAAAAATGGGTAATTACCCACACCCTCTTTTCGATCCAAACTCATGAGAACTTTGTTCATCTTCAAAAGCACAAATTAAGATATTTTAATTCTGAAAGCTCTCTCATTCCCTATAGACAGCAAGGTACCCAATTTATTTATGTCCAGTAAGGTATTAAAAAAACATCCTCAAAACAGACCATGTAGTGTTCAATGAGAATATTATCAAGCTACAAGATCACATTTGTGCACATAAAATAAAACAAATGACGTTAGTGTCAGTATATTGCACTGTAAGGTTTACCACCACCCCTAGATGCTAGCTCACAACTTCTTCTGTTTGAAACAAAGCACAGGCACATCTGAAGATGTTATAAGTGCACCCGCAATATGCTAACATGCGCCCTATACTGACACTGAGAAGAAGTAACTGTTGAATAAAGTCTTTTTTTTGTTGTTTAATGTGCACACAAAAGTATTTTTGCACAGTAAAAAAATCTTGCTGCCTTGTATTTTTATTCATTCATTAATTTTCTTTTCGGCTTAGTCCCTTCATTAATCTGGGGTCGCCACAGTGGAATGAACCGCCAACCTATCCTGCACGTTTTACGCAGTGGATGCCCTTCCAGCTGCAACCCATCACTGGGAAACACTCATACACTCATTCACACACGTACACTATGGACAATTTTAGTTTACCCAATTTACCTGCACCACGTCTTTGGACTTGTGGGAGAAACCGGAGCACCCGGAGGAAACCCATGCGAACACAGGGAGAACATGCAAACTCCACACAGAAATGTCAACTGACCCAGCCAAGGCTCTAGCCAGCAGCCTTCTTGCTGTGAGGGGATAGCACTTTTTATATTTCTAGTTGAATCAAATTACCTTTTCTAATCATCGTAGTTAAAAACTAAATAACTTATTAAAATAAGTTAAACTAACAAAAACATTTGTAAACATGACTTTTTGTCATGATTTTTTGCAGTGTGTAGCTTGCAAATATT
This sequence comes from Danio kyathit, assembly GCA_903798195.1. Lineage (NCBI taxonomy): Eukaryota > Metazoa > Chordata > Actinopteri > Cypriniformes > Danionidae > Danio > Danio kyathit. The sequence goes on from LR812526.1 coordinate 46,757,053, forward strand.
CCGATATTCCAACTGAACCACCGAAGTCTGTTTTGAAGATGTTTTGGTACATTTCTGGACTTTGAATGAGTTGGGAAGCTTTCAGGGAAATCTTTCAGAATTCATCTAAAAAAATCTTTATTTTTGTTCTGAACATGAACAAAGATCTCAAGGGTTTGGAATGATATGAGAGTAATTATTAATAACATATTAATAATATAATTGTTGGGTGTAATAATACCTTTATTGACATAATGGGATTTAAATAATGACAATTTTCACTTCTGGATGACTTTTATGTTCTGAAAAAGATGAAGATGATGTTTTAAACTTTAAAGTTATCAATAATTTTGCTGTCAGCAGAACATCTACTGCTGACCAAACACAAAAGGAATATTAATGCTGAACTGTTTGACTAATGACTAAACATGCATGTTATGTTTTCGCACTTCACACTGCATCCTAAAAAAAAAAAAAAAATTAGGGAACAGGCTAGCAGTTTTCAAGCTGTAAAAATGTGTTTTCACTGCGTCCACATTAATATTGAAATCCAATAAGCCTTTTCTCTCCAATAATAACAGTCCAAGCATAAACAAGACCAGGCCTAAAATCTCCTTCTCCCCAGCACCCTAAAAATGTCATTATGCCTATCTCTCTCTCTCTCTAAAGCTGGATGTGTCCTGCCAGAATATTCTGGCCCGCTCACTGTTCATCAAATTTCACCCCTGTAGCTACAATTATTTCAGACCGGACCATCTCCATATCTCTAGTTAGTCCTGTTTTCATTTCTCACTCCTTTTCTCCACTTCTGCTTTACAGAAAAAATGCAACTGTGCACATTTAAGTAAAAGATAATGTACTGTACTCTAAATCTACATTAGGTTGGTGTTCTCACTGAATAAAGCCTAACATAACTTATCAGCAGCCCGATGTGAAGCAGTATTCTGCAAAAACAAGCGCCTAGATGTACATTATCACATTTATCACATAGCCATAGCCACAAAACTTAATTAAACAAAACATTTACCTGAGCTGTAATATTTTATGATTGAAACAACAGCTAAATGCAGCCTACACTAACTAACTGATTTAGCAAAACGAGGCCAAACAGTCATGAACAGTGGTGTAAATAATAAACATATGACTTTCAAGTATCCAGATAAGCTTGTGTTTTTAGTTTCAGCAGTTGATATCTAGGAATAACAAACCTTGAAATGTCATGATTGACTAATCATAATCAAGTATTTCAGCGAACGGTGTAATGATTTGCATTTATGACTACGTGATTGAATTTCAACACACTTTACATCAATTCTGTATGAATGCTCGGCGTGATGCATGTTGTGAAACCGTTACGCAGGGTATGAGCAGGTGGGAAAGAAAGTAACTGAAAAGGATGTTACCAGCTATGATTTGTAATCGGTGTATTTTGCTCTGTGAGGCAAACTGGAAGTGGCACCAGTGGGACCACTGTCAAACTGGTAGAAAAACGGGAGCAAAACATAATTATTTATTTACATTGTGGACCCTGCTCATAGTCTGCTGATTGTAAGCATTGTCACACAGCTTTGTTCAATAGTACTTGCCAGAGGCTAAGGAAAAAAATGCTAATACCAGGTGATAATATTAATAGGTCTCAGCTGATTACTCTTTATCAGATCACTGAAAACCCATTAAATACCAATTGAAAACTGGGCCCCCGCTGACACCTGTATTTAGTGAAACAGAACTGACAAAAATACATCTTAAAGGGATGGTTCACCTAAAAAAAATTAAACACACGTACAATTTACATACCCTCAAGTGGTTTCAAAATTATATAAATTTCTTTTTTTCTGTGAAACACAAAATAAAGTATTTTAAAAGAATGTTAGAACTATTGAATTCTATAGCAGCATAAAAAAATCCTCTGAAAGTCAATGGATTCCGGTTTCCAAATATTTTAAAATATCTTGTTTTTTGTTCAACAAAGAAAAAAAGCTCTTGCTTAATGTAAATAGTTAATGGAAATGCCAAGATGCTCGGAAATTGTGAAAATGCTAAGAAAAAAGTATGTGCACAACTGAATAGGATTAACTTATTTGATAATAAAAGCGCATATGTACAAACTACAATGGAATAACTAATTAAATTCTAGAATACACAGAATAAGTCATGTGATTGTTTTGACAGATCACGTAGTAACAGAAATGGGCGAAAGACACTATTATTGGACAAACCAGCAGACCGACCCTATTGAACAACCTCTAAAATATTCTCTTCATTCTAAAAATCGCTTAGTCAAAGGCCGTCATCACAGAGGTTCAGTATTATCACCACCTAGAATTATCTTGAGTGACTGTGCTCCCAAAGAATGGTCTCACACCTCCAAAAGTCAAATCCTAGCACAGCAAACTCCATTCTCTTTTCAATATTTGGTGCCAGATTATCAGAAAGTGACAATTGTGTTCTCTTTGACTCGTTGGATGGAAGTGGTGCTTTATTCGCAATCGTTTTATGTGCTATTCCAGTTTTGCACACAACTTTAATTTGAAACTTTCGATGGAAACATAGCTACAGATGACAAAGTCAGTTTTGGGAACTATCTCTTTAATACCAGGTGTAAACCAGACTTAACATGCATTAGTGTAAACCATTTACCAAGGCTGAAATGTCAGTCTGTTTCTTTTTTTATTATTAAGAAAAGAGCTAAAGAGCTTTGTGTCCTCTTTTTTAGGTGAACTGTCCCTTTAAAGCAATATTGTTTATAGCTAGCCGCCTGAATAATAACAAATCTATTTTAATGGCAGAAGCATGTGTAGGTAACTATCACCTTGTTGAATTCTAAAGTTTGTTACCGCCACAGCAACAGAAGAAGAGTGCACTTTAAGTAGGCCCAAGGGACCTTACATCTGCATACTTAAGCATGTCTCTGGCCTTGTTTGTCTCTCATTATTCAATTTCCATTTAAAAAGAAGCTAAGAGAGGAACAGCTCTGCCAAAAGCTTTGGCAGAAAATGAAAAGCTTCAGGAACCTGAAGCAAAAAAAACCTACACTGATATAGACAAAAAAGTTTTGTGGGTGATTGCTGTTATGCAGTATCTTTTGAACTCAGTGACTTTAAAACTTTAGTTTGATGAATATGGCTGTTCAAGCTGTGTTTTAATACTTAACATACTAGCACTCATTTCGCTACTAATGAGCACTTTGTATGCAGCAGAAATGTTTTTCCTAAGTAAGTTTGTTTCACAATACAATGTATGTATTCTAGATTCTCAAACAAAAAAGTACCACCTCAAAAAAATTGTCTCTCCAAGTACCACCATAATGACCAGTATTGAAATACAGTAGCGTATTAGGCCTAATTAAGCAGCTACAGCACTGCACAGTTCAAAAACGAGGCAGGTTAATTACTATTATTAAGAATATGCATTATTGTCAGCCACTTTAAACAATATAAATAGTTTGAACATTAACAGACAAAAAAAAATTCACAGTTTAAAGTTAAATGTGCTTTTAAAAGTTGTTGTAAAAGTTTAAAAAAAATGGCACTGTTCTTAAAAAGTAAAAATAAAACTGCTGTACTTGTAAAGTATTAACATATAGTAGCCCATTCATCTCATCAAAGCCTGGAAAGATTGCTTGGACCTGATAAATATAGGCTACATGTCATACATATACAAGTTGCATGTACATATTACATATTTGTATATCTTTAAAATCTAATCATTAACTTATATTTTGAATATATGATTTGGAATTACATATTTAAATTTGAAATTAGATCTGCTGCACGTCATTTACAGTAGGCCTATGTGTGTTAGAAAAGAGAGTGCTTAAATGCATAAATACAGTGGTTGACCAATTCATACGTGCGGTATTTCCGTAATTTGATGCGAATGAGATCACATCTTGAGTAAATAGTGAAGTTTTCGCACTGACCACTGTTTTTAAGCAGACTCGGGTACAGTTCGCGGTTCCTCTGTCTGTGCACACGGAGGCTGACTTTTATTATATTCTACCTCTTAGCTTCAAGCATGGCCATGTTGCTTGAGTCTTCTGTGTCTTGCGCCATTTGAATCACATCCAATTAGCTTAAATCTGAGGTAACTAAAGGTAAACTAAACCGAAAGCCACTCTGCTTTAAAAAACAAATAACTTTATATATCGAAAAGAAGCATTATTTTACACAACTACGAACACAAATTTTAACACATTTGTAATAATTATTTTACCAATGACGCAGCATGAGGAAAATCCTGAGTTTGCAGTAACTGAAATGCCAGGTCTGCAGAAAGGCTTCTCTAGCACGTATCTGCTTTGCAAGTGTCACGCGCCTCAACATCTGCCTCTGTGCCAAGCAGACTGATTTTTGACATCTGATGATGTGATGCACTAAAGTAAACATTCTAAGCACACCGATGTAATCGTACGCCCAGGGAACAGCCAATGCTGTCTGATCACGTGAGTCTCAGTGTTATCGTACACGTCAAAGGGTTAAAAGTGTGTTAATTTTATTCTTTTATTATTCAGCGATCCTTCCGCGTACCACTACAAGAAAGCCCGCGTACCACTAGTGGTATGCGTACCACAGTTTGAGAACCACTGTTCAAGATTATTCTTATTAGGGCTCCATGGTATTGGAAAATCGGACATTGCTATATATTGTTTTTCAGCTACATATAGATACGTTTTTCAGCAATACACACACACACACACACACACACATATACATATATATATATATATATATATATATATATATATATATATATATATACACACACATACACACACACACACACACACACACAATTTGGCTTATATAGCTCTATTTGGGGGAAAAATCATTAATTTAGGTGGACTTGGACGGTTCTGTAGGGAAGTGGATCATGCGTAACAATAAAAAAAATTACAAGCAAATATAAATACAATAAAACAAAAAAATACAAGTGAAATAAATTGCGCTTTATGGTTTTCTGGGGAGTCTAATGATATTTAGATACAGAAATTGAAAAGTTTAAAGCAAAATAATACTGCATAGTTTTAATTGTATAACTATTCAATAAAATGAATCTTTATTAAAGTTCTAAACTGTACTATTTCTTCTTCGCTTTCTTGAAATGCTCACATAGGCCTTAAAAACGCATTCAGGCCATAAATTTGAACTCTAATATGGTTAAACTCTGCAGTGACTGCACAAATCTCATGTGTTCTGAGCTGTGGTGTTGATCAAATATAATACCAACTTAACATTGGAGGGCCAGTGTCCTGCAAAGTTTAGTTCCGACCCCAATCAGACCCACATGGGCTAGCTAATCAAGCACTTACTAGGCTTTCTAGAAACCAACTTGCCTCAACACACCTGCAAGGGCGAGGACACCGGCCCTCAAAGACCAAGTTTGGACACCCCTGTCCTAAGATGTGACTACTTGATGTGCACACTGCAATATAAATGCTGAAACGGTATCTGTTAATATGTGTTAAAAACATAGGCATTTTCTCAATACAAAGCACAGCAAATTCACACTTAAGGAAACCTAAAAGAAATTTAACTGTGCCCTCAGCCAAGATGATAATAGATTCATGAAGTCAAAGATTGCCTATTAGATATGCTCAAAATTAATCACATCTCATGTTTTACCAGTGCAAATACATCAGAGCCAGAGGCAAATATATCAGAAGGACTTGCCCAAGTAATAACCGCCTGGACCTCCCGACACTGAACATTTTTCAGAATGCATTCTGGGACACTTAGCTACACAAGTCATCACCCAATGGATTCTTGATAAAAGCTAATAAAACATATTTAGAGATTTAAACTGTAAATGGCTATTCTATATTATCAATTATGTTGTTCTTAAGCTACTTATTGATACGGTATCATTTAAACTGAACTTTAACAATGTTTCTTAATTTCTGACTATGTGTACAATGTTGATACAAACCAAATCTTTATGTATATACTGTATATTGCCTATAATTGCATTTCTTAATATTTAGCATTAGGCAAAACAACATTCATCATATACATTGGTTTAACATGGGCTAGAGATATCTGTGCTGTACTTTTCCAGTCAACATTTATGAAAATATCTGTAGCCTATTATCAAACTATGTCACGACTCCGGTTGTTTCAGATTCATACACTTCTCTCTATCATGCATCACAAAATACGACATTAAGTTTGTCACACACAGGTTTGGTGGGAAAAAAAACATTTGGATAAGTAAATGATGACAGGAGTGTCATACTGCTGAAATGTGAATATGTGTTTGAAACATTTTGATGAGCAATATATGCAATGTGCTACACATTTTATAGTGATTTGTGACAGCACAAACGAATATGATCGATCATATGATCTTTAAAAGTCTAAACCTTCAAACATACTGCATTTAACAACAAAAGTGTCTCGTGACTCACCAAACCTGCATTATTTACCTGCTCACTCACGAGACCGAACAACCACGAGCATCTCTTTCTGAAGCTGTGAGTCAGATGTAGTTCACGCGCACGGGTCATCAACGCGAACGCGCATAAACCTCAGCACGTGCAACTCCATTATAAACATATTTTATAATGACACACGTAGTTTATAAAAAACGACCGTGTGGTAGGTACTATTGATTAATAAAAGAGTATGATGATATATAGATGATCCGGTGACGCTGCATTTCCGTGTATAAAAGTTTATTAAGAAAAAAAACCCATTCAGAGCACGTTTACAAAAGCTGCCTGCTTCTTTGACTAACAAAACGAGAACAGCTCAAGGCAAAGGTACTACGAACTCCTTTAAAAGTGCTGTTATCCATTATGCAGGCTTAGTACAAAGAGGAAAAAATAATCACCTTCCAATCGACCTGCGGACGTTTAATAGAATAAAAGGCCTCAGCATTAAAATGGAAGGAAATCAGGGAGAAACAAGACTAGATATATCAGCAGTTGCTTGTTAAAGTCCCCCGTGGTCAAAAGAAATTAAACGATATTTCACATATCCTTATTAAAAGTGTTAAGATATAAAGTGAAATCTGTGTTTTTTGATCAAGTAAAGAAAAAAATGACAGAGCCGTTTCACTCACCTGCTGCAATTAAAGTGGCTGTTACATGTGTGCCTCATCCGTTCATCGCCCCCTACAGATGAACATACGGAAAATCTTCACTGGCGTCATTAAGGTCAGTTTAACTATTAAATTGTGCAATAAAATATCAAAAAGTTTCCATTTTCCTTTCACTCCAGTGTAGATGTATGAAGATTTGATTGTTGTTGTGTATTTTTTATGTTTCGAAGTACAGATTTTGGTCATGTTTCCTGTCAGGGTTGTCGCTAGTTTCCAAAAAAAAAACTATATCTAATAATAACAATTAATGTGCAGTGTACACATTGCTGAATACTAAGTGTCGATGTTTAAACTGAACTATGTTTTATTTTTTAGAGATCACAGTTCTCTGGAAGTTTCTTTTGAAATGTTATAGGGAAACACAACTAAAAAATTACATAATGTGTAAGAGATTAATAAACCATTCAAATACGTAATCTTATTAATCTCATAATCTTATTTTTCAGGAGGGAAGTTACTGCTTTACTGCTTGGAAGTGTGTGCTTTATTTCTACTGTTTTGAGTGAAGATTTTTTTATGCATTGTTTATTAAGTGATTATTTATGCATTGTAAATCCCTTATAAAGCTTTTAAAGGGTGTTAATTTCTTAACAGAAAAAGGAAATGACAATGAAAAATAGTGATTCAGCACAAAAAATATATATTTATTTCAAGATACAAAAATTAAATGGTAAAACTGCATGAAAAGAATCTTTGCAATCTTATCTAATAATAAAATAAATATAAATGTGCCAAGTGTTAAATGTGAAAAGTGTCAAAATACATGTTTTGTAACAAATTTGATAAAAAAACAGCAATAGCCTATAATTAAAAATACAACAATATTATGATAAAACATTTTAGTGTTATTCAGCGATGTTTAAACTGAACTATATTTTATTTTTTAGAGATCACATTTCTCTGGAATTTTCTTTTGAAATGTTATAAGGAAACACAACTCAGACAAGTACACTAAGCGATGTAAAAAATGTGTAAGCGATTAATAAACCATTCAAATGCGTAATCTTATTAATCTCATAATCTTATTTTTCAGGAGAAAAGATACTGTGTATGCTTTATTCCTACTGTTTTGAGGGAGGATTATTTATGCATTGTTTATTAAGTGAGGATTATTTATGCATTGTAAATCTCTTATAAAGCACTTAAAGGCTGTTAAATTCTTAACAGAAAAAGGAAATGACAATGAACAACAGTGATTCAGCACAAAAAAATAATTTATTTCAAGATACAAAAATGAAACCGTATAACTGCATGAAATGAATCTTTGCAATCTTATCTGATAATAAAAATGTACACATGGCTGAATACTAGTGTCAAAATACATGTTTTGTAGTTTGATAAAACAGCAATAACCTATAATAAAAAAATAACAATATGATAAAACCTTTCAGTGTTATTGATGTTTAAACTAAACAATATATATATATATATATATATATATATATATATATATATATATATATATATATATATATGAGCAATTCCAGCGTTATGGATGTGACGTTTGCAGTAAAAACTCAAAACATAAATTCACATAGAAAGTATACATTAACATTATATTGACACATCTGTTTATATTTTCCAAAACAACTGACCACCGAGTTAAGGAACCAAAAAAAATATCAATCTGTAAACGTTTTTTATACTTTTAATGAGGGAAATAAACATGCGTTATGGATGTGACAAAAAAAGTTTGTAAGTTTACAGTCTACAACATACTTTGTAAAAATTCTGTCAATTAAACTGCACAACCCAAAAAAAACAATGCTAATCAAACCTATATGAGTCGGCTCAGTATAGAACAAACATGATTGATTTTATTTTATTTAATATTTTTTGCATTTATGAGGAAAAAGTGTCATTATGGATGTGACACTTTTCCGTTATGGATGTGACAGCTGTGAAATTGCCACTTGTGTGATTTTGGCAAATTAAATATAATAGTTTTAAACACTGTCAGATACATTTATGAGTATTTTAAAAGTACTGTAAAATACTTGCTTACACAAAAAATGTAGAAACAGTTTCTCTATTTTGGTGAAAACTTAATTTTTTTCATGGCAAGTTTGACATTTGCATGGAATTGCTCCTATATATATATATATATATATATATATATATATATATATATATATATATATATATATATATATATATAATTTTTTGATTTTTTTTTTACAGATTACGCAGACTAATTTACTATATGCCTGTATAAATGCATGCAAAATGAAATATAAACTTACAAAAGTTAGTCAAATTTGCAAAGATGCTATTTATATACTCAAAACCTCGTTACAGGGACCCAATCGTAACGCCCCATTCACACGGGGCGTCAGCTTCAACGCTTCCCATTCACTTTGAATGGGTGACGTCAGGTGTTGCCGAACTGCATTGTGGATCCGTCGGCGCCGCTTCAGAGGCGTTGCTCGCTGCAGAAGTTGGGACATGCTCAACTTTTCAAGCGCCGACGGAAGCGTCAGCCCCAACTTCAGACACGCCCTCTGTCAAGGGTTGACGCTGAAGCCCCGTGTGAATGGGCGTTTAAGACGATTCAATATGGCGCCGGCGGGGTGGCGTTGCTGTGGTTACCATAGTCCGTGGCATTCTAAATTATGTGTTCGAAAAACGTTCGATGACGAAGAGAAACTGCATTAAGTGTCTGACCATCCCATGGCGGTATGTAAAGATTTTTCTAAAAGTATAGACCTTTTTCTTGGAACGCCAAATTACCCATTATACTTTGCGTATATGCGCAAGGAGAATGCTAAGAACTTCCGGTCGGCAGCTGATGCGTGTAAACAGTCACATTTGGATAGCTTTGAAACGATAGTTTTAATCTATTTTACCTGCTTTTACCATCTTTGAACGAATACTGTTGTCGGTCAGCGCCACCTCCTGGACTGATCATTTAAAAAAAAATGTGATCTAATACGATGGCTGAGGCATTTTCCACTAGTTGACAGACGGCATCTTGTGCCGTTTAAATTAAGCCTCGTAATCGCTTAAGTCAACAGTTTCTCTTTCTTTCAGATATATAACCAACCCAAACAAATATAGTTCACCAAAATGTTTAACACACACGTAGCCAATTGTACTCTCCCACTAACACACTGATTTAATAACTGTGACAGTGAAAATAAAGTGACGTTTTAAAATGACAGAAAAACACAAACCGTGGTAAATACAACAAACTAAATGAAACATAAACGGCTCGCGATTAGAATGAACAGCAAATCAGCCAGCAGAGTATCAGTAACGGACTTTTATTGGTCATTTTTATAAATTGCATGACTTACACACCTGTTAAGTTTCATGCCAGTAATCTGGGTTTGCTCTATGATGCAGTGGAGTATTGCATGCGTGTGTGTGCTGAAGAGCCGCTGAGCTAACAGCTGACAGGCCGGGGAAACACACACACACTGTATTTCTGACGGCAGACACGTGAACTAGGAGAACGTTTTTCTCTCGCGCTTGAACCACATCTGACAGATTATAACGGCTTTAACACACACCTTTCAAAGTTGTGTGTCACCAAAACACTCTGTAATCCACTCAAAACGCTAATGAAACCCATTTTCGGAGCGCAAATTACCAGTTGTAAACACTGTAAACGGAAGTTCTAACCATTCACCGGAAGACGCTGGTCACTATGGCGGCCTCCATGCAGCAGCCAAGAAAAAGGTCTATAGTTTTAGGTTATATGGTTGTTTTGCTGATGGAGACCAAAGATTTTAGTATTTCTCTCTGTCATATCGTTTTACATTATTATTTTAGTTTTTCCACATATTTTTTTGGTTAGACTGTAGATTGTAACGTTACTGAGTGTTGGTTGGAATTGGAGATTGCTATATTGTCGACTTGTCAATTTTAGGATTTTTATTATATTTATTTTTATTGTAGTTTGTGTGTTGTTATCTTCTTTAGTAGCCTATTTATAATTGTAGAATGTCATTTGTTATGTTGTCAGGTTGGTAGACCAATACATACAATATTTTTGTTTGTTTTTATGCTTCATGCTATCTTGTTTAACTTTTGCAGATTGTAATTTGCTATATCATCAGATAATTTGATCTGTAATTAATATATTTATATGCTGTCATATTTGAAAGATATTACATATTAGCTACTTTAAGTCTATTGGCGGATAGATTGTCTGGCTGTTGTTTTATTTATTTGTATTTATGCTGTCGGCCTGTTCAACATTTGTAGCTTTTTATTGTTATTTGTTCTATTTACAGTTTCACTATTTATTGTATCACATTTATCTATTCTGAGTTTATAGATTGTCATCTTGAATTAAGATGAATTAATGACTTGATATCTTTCTATTGTATTTTGCAGATTGGAATAAACCAAATGAAGAAAAAAAAGAAATCATACACCTCAGCATGACTGGAAATTTATGGTCAGGAATTATTTTTTTTTTTAAATCTGTCCAAGATGAAGCGGGTGGTGGTCGATATATATAGTTAGACAGGGATGGGCAAAAATACATTGAAATGTATTTTAAAATAAGACACCATGTATTTCAGTTTTACATGTATCAAAATAATCTACAAAATACAGCAGCCACAAATGTATCAAAATAATATACTGTATTTTTGTATTTTGAAAATGCTACAAAATACTTTTACAAAGGAGCATGAAACCTCTTTACAAACCTTCCATTAATAGATTATTCAATCAATCCCTTCACCATTAAACTGACTTAGTGAAGTAAACAATGTTTGACAGCAACAGCATTTCTCTGAGCAAGCTAAAGTCAGCTTCTCTGCCAACTCATTCACCTCTACACCTGTACACGAGGAGGTATTCATAAACCTTTGTTTCTCTTATAGTGATTTTACTATACATTTTGTTCAAATTCCACGCGGAAAGTCCTGTCTTGAAGATGATCTCTTTAATCACTGTAAAAACCATGTAATGCAGATAATGAGTTGGAACATAGTACTATATCGCTTTATATTGCGTGGCCAGTAAAATTGACACCATCTCTTAACAGTCTTATATTTTAAAAGATGATATACAGTATGAAGAGGTTATTTAATTTTTTTGCCATATTAAATATAATAAAATAGAATTAAATGAGACAGCCAATGAAGTATTGTAGGTACTTATAAGTTGTAGGACTTATTTTAATGTTTTTTGTCTTATTTTCTTGGAATCTACATCAGCAATGCATCTAAAACTACTATTATTTGTGCAGTTTACTTATTCTCCTAAGATTTTTTTAGTTGTTCTTTAACTGGAAGTGTCTCGGTTTACCCCCTTAGTAAACATCAGTGCACCATCTTTAGGTGTTTTATTTTATTTCTGAACTTCCTATGCATTTTCACCTGCAGCACTGAGATTGAGACTTATTATGTGCTGTAGGCTCCATATTCCTGTTTTTGGACTGATATTTTATTCCATCTCATTTCTTAAACCAAGATGCTAATGCACACTATACTGCCATTAAATATTACTGGTCTTAGCATTGTGCAGTATACTATGTTTAATGATTGTGGACTTTCTCCCAAATATTCCCATCATTTGTCTGTTATTTTCTTTATGTGGGTTGCATAATTTTCATCCATACTCCAATCATTGACCACCTTCTTCAATATTAGTCAAGTTTCTGTTCTGATCTCAAGCCTAGGCAAAAAACTGTGAAAGCACCAATCAGAGTCCAAATTTTTATGATGTCATCATGTAGACTTCTTACAAAGTATTTTACAGTATTTAAAAAAAAAACAAAGATACAATACCCTAAGTATTTTGATACAAAATATGAAGCCATTTTCATCAAATACAAATTGCAAAATACTATTTTGTATTTGAAATACGCATTTTAAGTACAGTAGTTGTATCATAAATACTGCTCATCCCTGTAGTTAGATAGGCCTTGTTTTTGTCAGTTTTTTTAAGGTAATGGAAAGAGAGCAGGCAGAAGCGGGAGATACACAAGAGCATCAATGGACATTTATCTGAAACAGAGCAGGTAGGGCTCTGTTGGTGCTGTCTTTCTCTTTTGCAGGTTGGAGTGGAGCGGAAGAAGGAGAGTCACAAGAGGAACGGCGGAGATATACAGTACTTGAAGCTCAGCAAACAGGTAGAACTGCTTGGACACACTAAACAATGGAGTTAGTTTCCAAAGAAATGTATTCAGATTAATGACTTGATTTCTTTCTATTTGGCAGATTGGCATGGAGCATGTGGAGAAACAGGGAAACACACTTTAGTGATGACAAGTACTGTACATCGTAATTTGAAATTACATACTTTAATTTTTTACATACCAAGTGATGGTCGGGTATTTTCTTCTTCAGAAAGATAGATAGATAAATGGATGGATGGATGGATGGATGGATGGATGGATGGATGGATGGATGGATGAATGGATGGATGGATGGATGGATGGATGGATGGATGGATGGATGGATGGATGGATGGATGGATGGATGGATGGATGGATGGATGGATGGATGGATGGATGGATGGATGGATGGATGGATAGATAGATAGATAGATAGATAGATAGATAGATAGAGAGTATTGAACAAGCAGGTAGAGTTCTATTGATGTTCTCTTTGTGATTTACAGAGTGGAATGGAGAAACTAGGGAATCACACATCTCAGGAATAAGGAACTAATAGTTGGTCAGGTATCCCTATCAATGACAGATGTCCTTCCAAGAGGAAGGGGGTGGCGGGAAATGGGAATCACACCTCAGCAATGACTGGAAACTGATGGTCAGATTAGGTATTTCCTGGATAGATGGATGGATGGATCTACATATGTCCTTCCAAGAGGAAGGAGGTGGTGGTGGACTTAGATACTTAAATAGATGTCTTGTTTGAGGCAGGTGTTTCTTTTTCAAGTATTGGACACACAACAGGCAGAAGAAGGAAAATCAAAAAAGCATCGGTGGAGATTTATCTGAAGAATACTGGAGAACATCTCGGTTACTAACGTAACCCGCCTTCCCCGAAGAGGGAATAGAGATGTGTGTCTAACAAGACACTATGGGAGATAGCTAGATGACCAATCATTCTGAAGAGTAAGAAAATGGGCCAATGAATGCCAACGAGTTGGCAGAGCTCAGCTCCGCAGATGCCGGTGATTAATCATTAGTAGCGTATATAACCGACACATGTGGAGCGAGACCCAGCTGCTGTGGCATCAGAGACACTTGTCTCTGTTCCCTCTTTGGGGAACGTGGGTTACGTTAGTAAGTTCAGTGGGAACTCTGACGTGTGTCTAACAAGAGACAATGGGAGAGTGTATGGAAGCGCCACAGCAGCTGAGCCTGTCGCGCCCCTGATGTGAAGTTTGCCAAGCATAGTGAGCATGCAAGCCTCATCAAGGGCGCAACCTTTCAACGTCCCCCAGTCCCTGTAATTACCATTATATAGGAATAATTTAGAAAGAATTTAGATCGGCATCTACTATCCAGAGTGTTAAGCTCTGTTTTGATATGCCACTTCCCTTCTGCAGACCACCATAACAAATAAAGAGCTGCTCAGAAGATCTTACATTCTGCGTACGTTCCACATAAAGGCGCAGAGTGCGAACGGGACAAAGCAGTGAATGGCCTGGGTCTGCCTCCTCCTTGGTCAGCGCTTGCAGGTTCACAACCTGATCTCTAAAAGGGGTGGTAGGAACCATGGGCACGTAGCCAAATTTCAGGCACGATAGGAACCAGATGAATAGATTATGCTTCCCGAGCATGCTGCCATCCACCGCATCATGGTAAGCGAAGATGGCTGCAAGATGGAGACATCCTATGCTCCAGCGTATCTTGAAGGAAGGATAACAGAACACTAATCTGCCAAGTTCGGGGGTCTTCTCTGCGAGAAGTGCTTCACTTAGTGAATGGACTCCACTTCAGTGCGTAGGCATGCCTCGTAAAGGGTGCTCTATTCTGAGTGATGGTGTTAACCATCGACGCCGGTAGGTCACCTAAAGCCTAGTTCACACTAGAGGATTTTAAGCCCGATTGAAAAGTTAATGAGCTCGCCGACAGATCAGGCTGTGATCAGGAAAAAATCTAGGCTACATCAAAGAGGCTCACTGACATGCCGCCAACACCTCGCAGAAAGAAATCCAATATCTAGCATGCTAAATATTCTAGACCAGTCGACCGACTTGACCCCACGTGCAGTCTGATATAGTGACGAGCTGCAGCCAATGACAGAGTATATCAGCATGAGTTGATTGGCCAGAATGGGCATCGATTAGGGGTGTAACGATACTACAAACTGAACCAAAATATCGCGATACACCAACCACGATACGTATCACGAAACTCTCGTGGCGAACCGCGATACTTTCACGCCCCCTGGTGCCCATTGCTGAGGTTGACGTCACTTGTCTCTAACTAATTGAACCAAACATCTTTATTTTATCACTTAACAGCACCCTGAGGCGGAAGCATCTCCGTCCTGTCGGGGGCTTGACGCTGCCGCTTGGACGGTGAAGTGGGCTGCAGAGGTGGAGCAGGTTATGTGGCTGCAGGTGGATGCCCTCGCAGAAGAGCAGCCGAGGTGGATGGGGCAGCAGGGAGAGCAGTATTCCGAGCCCGTTGATGGATGACCTCACACATCGACCTGTCTGCTCTTTCACCGCTGAGAACTCCTGGGTAAAGTCCCTGATGGTGTCACTTAATAGGCCGGCCTAAGATATGGGTGAGTTAACAAAGTGACCTTTGTCAATGTCACGCATATCAGCCAGGTTCAGTCAGAGGTGGCGTTTCTGGACCACTAATGTGGCCATCATCCTCCTGAGGGCACAAGCGGCCGACTTTGTTGTCATGGTAGCGTAGTCAGTCGCTGTGCGGAGCTCATGCCTAAAGCCCAGGGAAGAACCACCCTCATGCAGCTCAGCCAACTTCTGCTCTTAGTAGCGCAAATAAGTGGCCATAGCGTGCAAGGCGGAGGCAGCTAGGCACGCAGCTGTGAAGGCTCGAGACTACCTACATGCCTTGGACGGGAGCCTAGGCGGAACCCTCCAGGTGGCGGTGCCTCCACTTGGGGAATTGCTTCGTACCCCCTGGTGGCTCCGTTATCAAGGGTGGTGAGGGCACTGGAGGGCATGAGGCCTGGGCAGAAAAAGGTGCCCTCCATGCCTGTGTGAGCTCACTTTGCAACCCCAGAAAGAAAGGGGCGGGGGGCTTGGAAGATTTGACCATCTTCTTGGCCACGTAACACCTATCTAATCGAGCAGGGGGACAAGCCATCTCCAGGCCCACCTCCGAAGCAGCCCAGGTTAGCACGGCTAACATGTCAGATTTTAAATCCAAGATCTGAGAGAGTGGGTTTGAATTGTCATCTGAACATGTTAGCCCACCCTCCAATGCAGTGGTGGACATTTGGTCTCGGGTGTCATCCAATGAGAGCGCTGCAATCCCGGGGGATGCACTGTCACACTCACTGGAAGCTTGGACGGAGCGCTCTGTGGAGGAGTGAGGGGTCCACAGGCCCAAGGGTGATGGATAAGCCTCCACTGATCCTCAGGCCTGCTCGTGTGCTAACTGGCTTGCGGGTAGCAGCAGGGGTAGGGTATTGCTCTAGGGCTAGAGTGCACCGCAACCTCAGTTGAGCAACAGTCATGCCCTCGCAGTGAGCATAACTCAACTAATGATTAATCTCTGGCATCTGCAGAGCCGAGCTCTGCCAACTTATTGGCATTCATTGGCCCATTTTCTTACTCTTCAGAGTGGTCATCTAGAGATCTTCCATAGTCTCTTGTGAGACACACGTCGGAGTTCCCACTGAAGGGAAACAGCTTGTGCATTGCTGGAGCTCAGCAAACATGTAGATCTCTGTTAGTTCTGTCTTTGTCTTTTATAGAATGAAGTGTAGTACGTGGAGAAAAAAAAGGTATCACAGATTTCAACAATGACTGGAAACGGATGATCAGGAATATCCTTCAAAAGCAGAAGGATGGGTGCATAGATAGATGTCCTTCTAAGAGGAAGGGGGTGGAGGTTGGCATAGATTGTTAGATAGATGTGTTCTCTGTGGCAGTTATTTAAATAGTAAATAATGGAACCACAACAGGCAGAAGAAGGAGACTCACAAGAGCACCAGTGGAGATTTAGCTAAAGAGCACTGGAGAACGCTTTGTTTATTGCTGGAGTTCAGCCAGCAAGAGCTCCGTTAGTCTTGTTTTTGTCTTTTCCAGATCAGACTGGGACATGTGGAGAAATAGCAATCACACCTCAGCAGTGACTGAAAACGTATGGTCAGGTTAGGTATTTCCTGGATGGATGCATAAATAGATGTCCTTCCAAGAGGAAGGGGTGGAGGTGAGCATAGATAGTTAGATAAATGTCTTGTTTGTGGCAGGTGTTTCTTTTTAGGTAATGGACACACAACATGCAAAAGAAGGAAACTCACAAGAGCACCAGTGGAGATTTATCTGAAGAACACTGGAGAACAGCTTTTGCATTGCTGGAGCTCAGCAAGCATGTAGATCTCTGTTAGTCCTGTCTTTGTTATTTACAGACTGGAGTGCACCATGTGGAGAAAAATAGTAACCACACATTTCAGCAATGACTGGAAACGGATGATCAGGAATATCCTTCAAAGGCAGAAGGATGGGTGCATAGATGGATGTCCTTCCAAGAGGAAGGGGGTGGTGGTGGGCATAGTTTTTTAGATAGATGTCTTCTCTGTGGCAGTTATTTAAATTGTAGGTAATGGAACCACAACAGGCAGAAGAAGGAGACTCACAAGAGCATTGTTGAAGATTTATCTGAAAATTACCGGAGAACAGCTTGTGCATTGCTGGAGCTCAGCCAGCAGGTAGGGCTCTGTTGGTACTGTCTTTGTCTTTTGCAGATTGGAGTGGAGCTGTAGGAGACTCATCAGAGGTGTCGTTAGACGTCAAAATAGCCAGTGCCCCAGTAAATGCGTTTAGTTACAGTTTACTTTACATGTAAGTGTATTAATAAGGAGTGGTAATCCCAGAATAAAGACGTTATTCTCTTTGTACATCCACATACATTTTTTTTTGTTCTCTAGAATTGTCATATGAAATTAAAATTCATGCTAAAGATTTCTTAGAAGATCATATATCATTCCAGTTGTGTCTTTACATTGGATTGATTTCTGATTATTTAAAATAATAATTGTATAATAATACTACTTTATAATAATAATACTTTTATTTATTCATAATTTTATCATTTTAATTTATAATATTCAGTATAGCTATTAGGCGTCAAAGTGGCGCAGTGGGTACCACGATCACCTCACAGCAAAAAGGTCGCTGGTTGAGCCTCGGCTGGGTCAGTTGGCATTTCTGTGTGGAGATTGCATGTTCTCCCCGTGTTCGCGTGGGTTTCCTCCGGATGCTCTGGTTTCCCCACAAGTCCAAAGACATGTGATATATGTTAATTGGGTAAGCTAAATTGGCCATAGTGTATGTGTGTGAATGAGTGTGTATGGATGTTTCCCAGTATTATGTTGCAGCTGGAAGGGCATCTGCTGCGTAAAACATATGCCGGATAAGTTGGTGGTTCATTCCGCTGTGGCGACCCCAGATTAATAAAGAGACTAAGCCGAAAAGAAAATGAATGATTGAGTATTGCTTTTTATATAAGGGTAAACTTTTTTTTTGGGGGAGGGGTTCAGTCGAGGGGGGACCATGCCCCAAGTAGAGCTTTATGTCTTGCAACACCATGGTTAAAGTACACTTCAAATTTATCCAGCACATAACAAAATTCAGACAAAACAAAAACAGCACAAGGGTAAAAACTCCTTTAATGTGCTGTTATCCTTTATGCAGACTTAGTATTAAGAGAGGATTTTTTTTTTTACTTTGCAGTCGCTCCATGCACATTTAATAGATTAAAGAAAGCCTCAGTGTTAATATGGAACTTATTTCTTTATTCTTTTTTTTCTATAATTAAATTATGTTTAATTAAAAAGATTTAAGAGGCAGCTATAGTGAATAAAATCATGGCTGAAAAACTTGCTTGCCTACCACCCACTACGAACACTGAAGCCAAAAGAAGTCAAATCAATAAATTTCTTTGTTTTGGTAGATGAATAATCCCTGACAGAGGTGGTCACATTGTTAAAAAAATGTGTTAAGGGGGATGTTGTGGTCAAGAATTTCTTTGGGGCAAAGGCTCTGTAGCTATACACATAATGATTTATTTTTTGTGATTGTTTCTTAAAAAGGCATATTATTATTTTACATTAAAATTACATTAACCCATTGCAAATACTTTTGAATACATGTAGGGTACTCTAAAGAAAAATAACATCCACAAAACATTGGATTTGTAAATTTATGTATTTATTTATTATTTTCAATGAGAGATAAAATGCAATGAGAATAAAATGCAGACAATCTGTACTACTCAACAGGGCAACACATTGAATTTATTGAAGTAATGTATTCTGTTATCTTGCAACCCTGGATATTAACAAGCACTTATGGAATAACATTAGAAAAATAAAACACTAAACCCTGTGAAGCTATGGTTTATAGTATATTTTTTTACTCCAGATCAAGCATAACAATGACCCTTACCTTTAACAAGCATCTGTCTTGCACCTCTCTTTACGTCAAACATGACCTTCAGCATTTCTATTATTCTCTTTACTTTAAGTTTTTGACAAGTCCCAAAACTTCTTCACTCCCTGTTGTGTTGTATTTTTTCTCATTCTGCTTGGATATTTATTTATTTTCTTTTTTTGACAGATTTTTGATTTGTCCTGCCTCTTGTCTTATTTATTTGAACAGGATTATGCCGGTTCAGATGTCCAGATGCTGAATAAGTCATCGCACTTGCCTCCTCTTCCAGGAAATTGTAAAAAGTTCACTGTTTGTTCAAAGGGCATCTTGAAGACCAGGTCTCCATTTTGTAACCTTTGTTCGGACTTGAAAAAATGTTTGCAAGGTTACCATCACTTCATCCTACAACAAGCCAGATGGTAATTTCATTATGGTGCTTTTAAAATGAAATGATTTTGAAAGGTTTTTGGACATGTTTGATTTCACGTCATAGAAGCGCTTATCCAGAAATCGCCACGTCTTTTTCTTCTTTTGATACAGTGCCATCCTTTGGCATAAGATAATGTCACCTGATACATAAAAGGCCAGCTGCCTAGGTAATAAGAGAAGCTCCCTGATTGCATTAGGAAACAGTGTTTCATTTCAGTCCAAAAAGCACAAACTCGATCACAGTGAATTTATTGTAACAGGAAAAAAACATGAATCAGTTGATATAATAAAGGATTAAACCCAGTGATTTTTCAAAAACCCTATAAGTACTTGCAATCTCCCAGCATACCATAATTGAAGGATTTGTGTAAATCATACAGATTTTAAAAGAATGATAGCAATTATAAAGCGAATACAGACAATAAATAGGTTACATAACAGCGCTTGTAAAAGGATGTTTTGTCAGAAAATGAATAATAGTGAATTGAAAACAAAACAACATCTTCAGCTTTTATAGGTAGTGAAAGTGTCTTATTATGAAAACAGAATCACACTCTGAAGGGATTTTATGAACAGATTTCATAAAATAGACGTCGCAGCCCTCAAAAACATCACTGCATACACATAAACAATCCTGTAAAACTGCTACATGTATGTAATATAGCCTGTTAATATTTCTATTTATTGAATTATAACTGACCTTTGCTGTCATATCTAACTGAATTTTGCTGTCGTTCACCTTTATACTAACCTTCCATCAAAGAAATTATTCTCATGTGTGAGGCCTTGACCACACGAACAAAGGTATTTTCAAAACCACAGCCTTTTATACACTGGCTGTTTGTCCACACGCAGTTGCAGTAGTTGTGTATAGCCAGTAAAACTTTGAGTTTTTGGTTTGGCCGCGTCAATATTTCCTGTGTGACACCAGATTGTGAACCGCGATCTCTGTTATTTATGAGTCGCCTGTCACTTCAATGATTGGTGTGCCATTTTGACAGCCAACTGGAACTAATATAATGAGTATATTTCCACCTGTTGAAAATATTATTTAAATACAATATTATTTAAAAGAAAAATACATTTCTTAATAATATTTCCTTTGCACTTTGTAAACTGTGGACTGTGGATACACACAAACACACACACACAGAGAATCTCTATACCACATGAAGACCTTTTATGATTGGGGAAGGGTGTAGTTTTAAATTTTCATTCCAGTAGGTGTCAGTCATACATAATTATCTCTCTCTATATATATATATATATAGGGGCGGCACAGTTGCTAAGTGGTCGCCTCACAGCAAGAAGTTTACTGTTTCGAGTCCTGACTGAGCCAGTCTGTGTGGAGTTTGCATGTTCAAATGCTCTGGTTTCCCCCTCAGACCAAAGACATGCGATATAACTGAATTGGATTAACTAAATTGGCCATATGGGGGCGCAGTGGGTAGCACTGTCGCCTCACAGCAAAAAGGTTACTGATTCGAGCCCCGGCTGTGTCTGTTGTCATTTCTGTGTGGAGTTTATATGTTCTCCCCATGTTTGCATGGGTTTCCTCCGGGTGCTCCGGTTTCCCCCACAGTCCAAATATGGTATGGTGTACCAAATGCGGTATGGGTCAGTTCATTCATTCATTCATTTTCTTTTCGGCTTAGTCCCTTTATTAATCTGGGGTCGCCACAGCGGAATGAACCGCCATCTTATCCAGCACGTTATTATGCAGCGGATGCCCTTCCAGCCACAACCCATATCTGGGAAACATCCACACACACACTCATTCACACTCATACATTACGGCCAATTTAGCCTACCCAATTCACCTGTACCACATGTCTTTGGACTGTGAGGGAAACCGTAGCACCCGGAGGAAACCCACGCGAGAACATGCAAACTCCACACAGAAACGCCAACTGACCCAGCCGAGGCTCGAACCAGCAACCTTCTTGCTGTGAGGTGACAGCACTACCTACTGCGCCACTACATTGCCCTATGGGTCAATTGAATAAGCTAAATTGGCCGAAGTGTATGCTTGTGAATGCAAGAGTGTAACGGTTTCCCAGTGCTTGGTTGCAACTGGAAGGGCATCCGCTGTGTAAAACATACGCTGGATAAATTGGCAGTTCATTCCCCTGAATAATGAAGGCACTAAGCCAAAAAGAAAATGAATGAATTAACTAAATTGGCCATAGTGTATAAGTTTGTATGTGAATGAGTGTGTATGGGTGCTTCCCAATACTGGGTTGCGGTTGGAAGGGCATGCGCATGTGTTAAATATATGCTGGAATAGTTGGCGGTCCATTCTGCTGTGGCGATCCCTGATAAATATAGTAGTTTATATATATATATATATATATATATACATATACATATATATATATATATATATATATATATATATATATATATATATATATATATATATATATATATATATATATATATATAAACCACAATATAATGTTTTTTTTTCTTCTAAAATACATGAAAACTTGTAAAAGCGTTCACTTGGTGGAGCTGCTAAGGGATGTGCTTAGATTATTCCATAGTGATCGACATATTTCTTCAGCCGTAATTGTGCTTTATCAATCTTAAAGTTTCTCTGAAGTGCCTTAAAAATATACAGTGTTATTCACCGTGTTGACTTAATCTCTACAGAAATAGGAATAAATACATAAAAACATAGAAAAGGATAGCAATAACCTTTATATATGCCTCAGGTTTTAGAAAACACTTGATTGGGCAGAGAGTGCAGAGTGATGTCATCAAAATTGTTAATCCATGTTAGCAGAGACTATATTTTGAATGCATAATATACTATACAGTAACTTCTAAATGCAAATTATGTCACTGTTTTGGAGCACACCAGCTCATAGATAACCTTAAGGCTAACCTATCCATTATTAAAGGCAAAAATAAATGACACAGCAACTTTTCTTTTTGGTTTAATATTATTTGTATTCTGTCATAGCAGTTCTGTAAAAGCAATTAGGCCTAACAGCACCATGCGGTTGAGATTTTTTCACAACATAGCATAACCTTTTATACCTTGTTGCTTATGACATCCTTTGTTAGTCTTTCACTTTCCTCTGACTTTAATTCTCATTTACTCGAAATGGACAGCTCAAGTGAACCTATATAGCTCTGAATTATGTTTGTAGGGCAAAAGGCATTCGTGGTTCATAAGACAAAAGCACTACACAGATCCATATTGCAAATAGTATCAACTGAAGAGACCTCAGAATAGCTGAAGTGTTGTGCGTAATGCATTGTGAGTGTGTCTGTAGCCTACATCTCTTTATATATGTAACACTATCAAGGAACATTCATTCGGATCGGAAATTGCGTGACGTCAATGTCAGACTTTGTCCAAGAGGTTTATTTTTTGCACAGTGCAGGTACTTGTGAGGTACAGAGTAGGATTGTGTGTTTACCACACTGTTGTGTGTGTGTGTGAGTGTGTTTCCATCATGTAGGTGTAAAAGTGGGTGCTTAAAAATGAGATTTGACCCTGTCTGTTGAAAATAACAATATGTTCTCTCTTTTGTCTCTTTTCCATTTTTTCCCTCCTCACCCTTGGACCTCTTAGTGATTTTTGCTTTTTTTATGTATAGAAAAGCACTTTGTATTTGTCAGTTTTCCCACCCTCTCCAAAAACATTCATCATCGCCCACATCTGTAAATATACACATTCAGGAAAAAAAGTAATTCTCATCAATATTTTTTATGTTTGTTTGCTAGCTAAGACCTGGGGGTGTTTAACACATTATGCAAAAAAAAAGATGTTTTATTCACTATTAATATTATTTGAAACTAATGATAATGCATAGAGTTTTTTTGGCCATGGAAATATACTGTATATATACTGTATATACATTTACTGGCCACTTTATTAGGTACAACCTACTAGTACCGGGTTGGACCCACTTTTGCCTTCAGAACTGCCTCAATCTTTTGTGGCATAGATTCAACAAGGTTCTAGATATATTCCTCAGATATTTTGCTGCGTATTGACATGAGAGCATCACACAGTTGCTGCAGATTTGTCGGCTGCACATCCATGATGCGAATCTCCCATTCCACCACATCCAAAAGGTGCTCTGTTGGATTGAGGTCTGGGGATTGTGGAGGCCATTTGAGTACAGTGAACTCATTGTCATGTTCAAGAAACCAGTCTGAGATGATTCGCGCTTTATGACATGGCGCGTTATCCTGCTGGAAGTAGCCATCAGAAGATGGTACTCTGTGATCATAAAGAGATGGACATGGTCAGCAACAATACTCAGGTAGGCTGTGGCTTTGACACGATGCTCAATTGGTACTAATGGCCCGTTTCCACTGACTGCTACAGTTCGATTCGGTATGGGTCACCTTTATCAGGCTTGCGTTTCCACTGCCTAAAGGGTGTACCCTTTTGATGGCCGTGGTGTACGACAGAAAGTTTCAGTCGCCGTCACTCTCGCTCGAGGAAATGTCAAAGTAACATATCACATATCATACGAGAAGCACTTCTCACAAAACAGATGCATTATACACATAAATACTTGTGTATAAATGTTAATTGCTAACGTTTCTATGAACAGGATTTGATTATAACTGCAGATCAATGACAGTGCGAAATAGCCTACTGTAGGGTTACCACTTTTAATACAAAAAAATAAGGGACGCATACTGCAGCGAGGGCCACATCCCCAATCACAGGCCCAATAGCATGCCAGTGGTGGTAAATCGCAACTTAAAATATGTTTTCAGGAAAGTATGAACACTTGGACATACAAGGGTGGTATTGATAACAGATTTTGGCTAAAATATTTGTCATTATTTGCAGTAACACCTATCCAAACATGCAAACAGCACATACATAAACTAGCTACAAACATTTGCTAGTAAAATTTTCAAATAACCTATTTCTAATTTTAAAATTTGGAAAGTTGCAATTTACTAGTTTATTTTCTTTACATGGGCAATATGTTGTTTATTAAAGTAATAAATGTAATGTTTCATGTAATAAATTAATGCGTATGTGCCTAACTTAATCTTAACAAGCAAATCATAATATTGCATTGGAATGTGATCCACTTACATTGTATTTACAGAATTTTTACAAATTACAATTTGTGACCCAGTGTGTGAAATCCAGGCCAAATCTAATTCTGAGAGAAAGTTTGATTGTAGCCATTCATTTCACTGTGATTTCAGTTGTTGATATGGTTTTACTCAGTTAATATTAAATACATATATTTTTATTATTTTCACAAACCGTTCTTTATTTTATGTAGAAAACAGTAAATTACAAAATAAAAATAAAAAATTACTCCAGCTAGATTTTCACAGACTGGTTCACTGTCATTACCATGTCTGCTTCGGTAGAGACTTGGGGTACGAAGAACTGTCTGTGTCTGTGCATTGATTTTTGTGAGCTCTGTCATTGCGGGAATGCTGCTCTCCGGAGGCATGTTGTCGCACGCCCCGCATGAGCCACAGATAACGCTCTCCGACAAATCGTGCAGTTGGCTTGATAACAATTTCTACCACTCTGCAGCCAGGTATTTGTTTACCCCCACTCTCTGCGATATTTTGCAGCCGCTTGCGTTTAAACTCTGAAACTTTAAGACACGGGGGGTTACCTGGAGAAGCATCTGCCATTAGGCTACTCTCTATCGAGACTTGACAGACTCTGCTTAAAAGACACGCCCTCCTCACTGGACAAAGACCAATCAAACTAATGATGACATCAAGTATTACCCAATAAAAAGTAGGAAATGAGGCATCTTCATAAAATGCGTGTGGAAGGATTTGCATGAAAAGCTACTTTAAAATAAATGATAAAAAATACGGGACAAAACCCGTCCCGTATTGATTCACAACGGGACGCGCAATTTCATCCTCAAATACGGGATGATTCCATATTTTAAAGGATGGGTGGCAACCCTAGCCTACTGACATGTCTGCAATTATATAAAATAAATAAATGCAACATATATCAACACATACAGACCTTACAGTCTCCGATATTTTACCAATTACAGATAAGCTAAACACAGTTCAAAAACAACACGCAACATAGCCCACAGTCAGTGCAAACCTCTCATCTGTATCTGTATCTTCACCAGCACATGTAGCCTCTGTTAAAAAGTAATTCCGTCATTCCCAGTTCATAATAGTCCAAAAGGCGATGATAAACATGGCAGTTTGTTCATGATTCAGGTTGCTGAAACAATTTGCTTCTTTGTTTTGTCGGGTTTCTTTGTTTTTTCGCAGTTTACTCTCGCGTTTGTCCCTTTCTGAAAAGATCAGGTGTCGGAAACACTTCAATAATCATGTGCACGTTATTATCATCACCTCAAGAAGTTTGTTATTTCAAATATAGACGCGATAGTGAGCACCCTGGAGAAAGTGAAACCGCTCGCACTTTTAGGCGGCCTCGTAAAACAACAACAGGACACGGCAGATTTTGTTTTTCTTGGCTTTGTGGTTGTTCATCAAGACGACGACAAGGTTTGATTGAGCTCAGGTCAACCATGGCTTGATATTATGTATATATTATAATGGTGTAATGTCTCGGCAGTGTTTTTAAAAATGACGCTTCCTTTGTTTTCATTCTCCTGCTTATGTGAGTGTTGTATCTTTGTAAACCACCACCGTTCAGCTGCGCGTCTAACTCTGCCTTTTGGTACCCTTTGTCCTGCTTGGCACCCTTTGCAAAAGGTGACCAAAAACTGGTACGGTACGGTTCGCTTTTAGGTATCCTTTGACAGTGCAAATGGCCATAAAAGCGTACCAAAACGTACCGTACCATTCAGTGGAAACGGGCCATATTAGGCCCAAAGTGTGCCAAGAAAGTATTCTCCACATTATTACACGACCACCAGCAGCCTGAACCGTTGATAAAAGGCAGGATGGTTCATGCTTTTATGTTGTTGATGACAAATTCTGACCCTACCATCCGAATGTTGCTGCAGAAATTGAGACTCATCAGACCAGGTAACGTTTTCCCAATCTTCTATTGTCCAATTTTGGGGAGTAAATTCTGTGTGAATTGTAGCCTCAGTTTCCTGTTCTTAGCTGACAGGAATGACACCCGGTGTGGTCTTCTGCTGCTGTAGCCCATCTGCTTCAAGGTTTGACGTGTTGTGTGTTCAGAGATGCTCTTCTGCATATTTCGGTTGTAATGAGCGGTTATTTTAGTTGCCTTTCTATCAACTCGAACCAGTCTGGCCATTCTCTTCTGACCTCTAACATCAAAAAGGCATTTATGCCCACTGAACTGCCGCTCACTGGATGTTTTTTTTTTTGGACCATTCTCTGTAAACCCTAGAGATGGTTGTGCATGAAAATCCCAGTAGATCAGCAGTTTCTGGAATACTCAGACCAGCCCGCCTGGCACCAACAACCCTGCCACGTTCTAAGTCACTTATTTCACTTTTTTCCCCCATTCTGAAGCTTGGATTGAACTGCAGCAGAACGTCTTGACCATGTTTGTATGCCTAAATGCATTGAGTTGCTGCCATGTGATTAGCTGATTAGAAATGTGTGGATAGCCAACAGTCAATGCACTTCCAGCTCTGTCTAATGAAATACTCATAGTCAGACAAATAAATAGGCTAATCTATGTCTACTAGAGCTACACACAGCATTTAATGAGCGTATAGGCTTACTGTATGTGTTTTAATTAGGACAATCACATGCAACTCCCTATACTAATGAAAAGTAGATGGAATTGAGCAGATATTGAGTAATTCACTGGCAAACGCTGAGCAGTACCCACACAATCAGAGATGTGCAAGTTTACACGCCACCCAACGCACATCGCAGTGAACTTGGCATCCCAGAACACTTGAAAACCCTATTAGTCTTGAAGAAGATTCACTGCAAATATATGCAGGGAGGACAAAGGCACCATAAACAGAGCGTGTGGATGTTTGTGTGAAGATAAGACTTCCTGACATCACTAATACCAAATCAGCAAACTAATCCAGGCTCTGCTCATCATTATCCAGTCAACTGTTTCCTAAGCCGCAATTCCTGTGCGGCTCTGCTGAACCATTGAGAATCGGAGATGGATTGGGATTGGGAATCGCTGGGATGGAAGGTGGGCTGCTAATTGTAAACCGGCAGTAATTAATGTGGGAAGGAGAGGTTGACTGGAGGAGTTTGCTAAACGGACGCTCTGAGAGGAATGTAATTACGCTAGATGACATGAGGGGATAATGACCAGTGGGTCACTGATTTGACTGTGCGTGTGTGTGCGTGTGTGTATCTGAATGTAATAAGTGGCTTTACAGTAGTGTACAGACTAATGTTGTATATAATCACGCTGTTAAACAGACTTCCTCTCGGGGTCAAAAATAGCAGCTTTGTTTTGAAACATGGTCAGCGCTTAATGATGGGTTGAGCATTTCATGTGTCCATGGGGGAAAAGAAATATCTTTGTCATTGTTAAAGGATGAATCATATGCATAGATGACTTCTAATTTTAGTAATAATAATAATCATCACATAATTGAGATCGTTTCCCTAATTAGGTTAGCCTGTTTTACAATTATATAATGCATGTACAGTTTCATGTTTGTACATTTTGACAAGTCAAGGGCCATCGCCAGTTGTGGTAAAATGTTAATTTTATGTTCTAGTAAAATTGGAAAAAAAATATGTTGACTGCTAAAGATACTATTTATAAGCACAAAAAAACAATGCACAAAAAAGTGATTCATTCATTTCATTTATTTCAGGCAACAGAATAGAAATGTACATGTAATTTTATTAAGCATGCACATTTCCAAACATTAAGGCATTGGAGATTTTCCATTTGTGCATTTAAAATAATCTTGGCCTACTTCTGATCATCTTCACATACAACTTCTTTCCTATCAATTCTCTAACACTATTTTTAAAAGATTAATCGTTATAGTTAAAAAAAAAACATGCCAATAATGCCAATGTATGCATATTTATAACTAAACGGAGCTATAACATAACTGCCTCCTTTCATTTTCAGTAAAAAATACGAAACATACCCTTTCTTTTGCTGAATATCAGTTTTAATAATCAATAATTGCCATTGTAAAAGTATAACGTACAATAGGTTCATACATTATAGAAAATAAAGGCAAGCAATCAGTCAAATGTGCAGAATCAGTGTACGTGATTACATAAATTAATATATTAACTTATCATTGAGTTCAGCCAAAACAAATTACCTGAGAACAAGTAATTAATTCAGAAGACCAAAGTCAGGGAATATGACGTTAGTTATAGACAACAAGATGAATTAAATATAACGTTTAACAATTATAATGAGATTAGATCCAGTGGTAGATTCTTGATGAACCGTCCAACGTGCACAGCTTTCACCTGGGGTTCTGTGCTCAAAGCACCCGCTGACTGTCTGGAGCTCATACAAGCGCATACGCTGCAGCGCATGCCAGAGTGTGTTTCTGGTCACATGATGTGCGTTTTCAGTGGTGTAGTGTGTACTGTTCAGAAACGCTAGATGTAACACCAGTGTGGACGTGGATCGTTTTCGTTCTAAAAAGTCATTTTAAAACAAAAATGTATTAGTGTAAACGGGACCTCAATCTGGCAGGGTAATCTGACACTGACTTCTATAGTGACCATCACCAAACAAACTAAATGTGGGACGATTGCTAAGTTTGTGTGTGGCATTGTGGGACATTACCAACACTAAAACAAAACCCAAAAACTATGGCTAATTAAATAGGCCTAAAAGCATTTGTATTCTGCCTTTCAGCTCGTCAAATAAATGTTCTTTTGACCCTTCCAGAAAGCACAATTACAAAGCAATTCAACATATTTTACATGTAATTTAAATTCAGTGAAAAGGGAATGCCCTGCTCTACATTTTAAATAGCAGTCCCAGCCTTAGAATGTGTGATTCTGTGGATTGCATTTACTGCTTTCTTTTCAACCGTTGGACATGATTAAAAATGCCTGTTGTCATTGAATGGTTTCTTAATTTGCAGAAGCACTGTTAAATAGTTTAAAGAGGGGTGGTCCAGAGTGTATTTTTAAGGCTTGGTTGTGTTCATGCAAAGCAATGTGTGCTCAAGCTTCATTTGTAGAAAATCCGGTTATTTTTTCATATATCTTACTTTGGTAATATACAGCTACTCAGCTAACATGAAAACGACTGTCATATTTCCTAGTTCCTCTGAAAGGCCTGCCCTCAAGAGGCTCTGATTGGTCAGCTAACAAAATGTGCAGTGATTTGCGGATCGGCCATATCAGCTGTTGGCCATATCAGTTTGTGCCTGAATCAGACAGAAAATAAAGAGTAATGAGACACAGTTGAACCTCATGCCTGTTCTCTAAAATAAAATCTGACCGGTGTCTTTCACATATATTCGGAATAAGCATGTGTAAGTAATATGAATATGATAACATATATTTTGAGAGTTTGTTATTTGAGATGTAGAACGCATGGAAAGCAGCCGCATAGAGAGATACAGCATGCGCTGGTGAGGAGTGTGGGTGCTTACAGCGATTTGACAGATAAATATGAATTTGTAGCTAAATTGTTAACTGTGCCAAACAGCATTTCCCTTTGTTTACATCCTCATTACAACATACCGTTAACGGCAGTGGTGTAGTCCTAAAAAAAAAAGTGGTGCACTATTACCCACCCAACCCAAATATTAAAAGTAGGCAAAGAAACGACAAAACTATATATATATATATATATATATATATATATATATATATATATATTTTTTTTTTTTTTTTTTTTTTATATATATATAAAATTAATTTTTTTTATTTTTTTTATTTAACATAAGTTACCTGTAACTATTAAAAGTTAATGATTACAGGTTTCCAGCTTTCTTCAAAATATCTTCTTTTGTGTTAAACAAAATAAAAAAAAAGACTAACCGGTTCGGAACAAGTAAAGGTTGAGTAAAGGATGACAATTTTACTTTTTTTGAATGAACTATCCATTAAAAAAGGAAAAATATTTAAACAAATTTGTTCATTTTTAAGCGAGATGCTAATTCTATTCAATGATTTATGCTTAGCTTATAGTGCCCCCAGCATACCCAGAGATTGGCTGAGTATATTAAGCTGTGGTAAAACCTGGGTAAAAGCCAACTGTTTAACTCTAAAGGGACTTGTAAAATGAGCCTATAATTAATATAACAATATATATATATATATATATATATATATATATATATATATATATATATATATATATATATATATATATATATATATATATATATATTTTTTTTTTTATCAGGAAAATAAAAAGTTTTTTTCTTCAAAAACTCAAATACTAGCCTATACTCAAGTATTTTTTCCATGTTTTAAATAGAACTGCCACTTTTATAATTTAAAATGGCATAAATATAAACATATTAAAAAATGTTCAGGCTAATTTACATATTTCACTATCATAATATAAGTCATAGTAAAAAATAATTTTTAACAAGATACAACACATAATGTTTCACTCTGATATGCAGTTAAAATGAGTACATTCACTGAGTGGTTCTGTCACTGTGTTTAATCCTGTGCATGAATGTATAATATATATATATATATATATATATATATATATATATATATATATATATATATATATATATATATATATATATATATATATATATATATAATGCCACATGCACTGTAATGTGTTTTATAATCATAGTGAATTGATAAATGTTCATTAAGAGTTGCATTTTCGCTGGAGGAAACAGCTGTGATGATGAGGGAAGCGCCAAGGAAACAGTAGATGGGGAAACCCGATTGGTACATGTGATACAAGTGTTTCTATAGCAAAGAACTGCGAAAATACAGATATTATAACAATCTATAGATAAATACACCTTCTGCTCTCACTCTGCAAAGCTGTGGTTTGCTGATTAAATGAAAAATGAGTTGAAAACGGAGGAGCGGAAGTCTGCCGCCGTTTTCATATCAAATTTAAAAGGGACTAAGGTTATCATTTATTAGTGTACAGTTCATGAGGTAATCGCAAAACATTTCGAGGGACTGAATAGAAATATAGGGGGCTAAAGCGATGCCCATGCTTTTTAAAAATAATTTTACCTCAGTGTTTCAGCGAGACATCATTTAGTTGACTTGTCGTCGTTATCGAAAAACTCCAGAAATTCTCACAGCTGCTGCGGTCGTCAGGGGGCGGGGAATGCCGCAAATTAAACAAAAATCCACTGATTGCAACAAATAAGATGCAAGTAAAAAAAAATTTTGGTATACAGTAAAAGGGGACGCGAATACACGTAAATTAGGAAAGTCTAATCAGAAAAACAAGTAAGTATACCGAGGGTATACGCAATTATTGATCCTCAGAAGTCGTAATACCCAAACAGCTCATGGAAAAAAGTAGGCATACTGAGTATACGTGCGTATAGCCCCGACTACACCACTGGTTAACGGTAGACACTATGCATGTAATTGATCAATTTTAACAAATAAAAATACATACAGGTTGTGGCTCACAATCCACAGCTTCGTCGGTTGGAGGAGTTTTTAGCCGAATCCAGCACTGAGAGATTCTGGAAGTTCTCCTTTGTCAAATGCTAGCTATATATATTTTTTTTATAATTCTCTGGAACATAGTTAAAATGAAACTGTTTCTTTGTGTCATGTCCTTTGGAGGCCTAGAAGCCTAAATTCAGAAACAGAACAAGCTCTGTGGAAAAGCAGCATTTGGACGCCATTTTAGCTTTCTCTGCTACATTACAGCACTACAGCGCCTCTGGCCACGCCCCTTTGCTGCGGGTATGCGCATGGTGAATGCACGTAACCTGAAGCACTTGGATCTCACTAGCCCAGATGTATTTTTTGTAGTCCCCAAACATTGTTCGCTGTAGGCTTTGCTAAGCTTACTCTGTAAAAGCCAATGTCTCCCTTTGCATTGAACTTTACATTCAGAGATGTTGTTTATGTTCACACAGCTAAATATGATATCGTAGTGGACCACCCCTTTAAACAAACTACATCATAAAAGAATAAAGGGGTCATATAAAAACAAAAGATTGATGAAAATGCTGGATATTTTTACAATATGCAACATGCTGTACAAAATGCTGTTCTTTACAATGCAAAGTGGGTGGTCAATTTACCGGCTTTTGTTTATCTATTAGGTAATATTTAAGACTTAAGATTGGGATTGTACATTACAGCAACTTTTCAATATTAAATAAAGGAAAAATAAATTGTATTTTTGCTTAAAAGTTAAGATGTAACATTAAGATTGTATTTTTTATTTTATTTTTGTATCTTTTCACCAAGGCTGTTTATATATAAATAGCTATTAAAAGCCTTAGCTGTACCTATGCTATTTTTAAATTGAAAATATTTGATACAGTGATTTATTTAAAATGAAAAATGTTTTGCATCACTGCAGTCTTCAGTCTTCCATGATTCTTTAGAATATAATTTTAATATGATGACATGCTGCTCACTTAAATCAGCTCTTACTTATGCTCAACTCATTAATAATGGTTCATTTTATTTTCATTAATAAAAAGAAGCTTAATTATTTTGTGGAAACTCACACTCACTTTCTTTCGGTTCCTAATTTAGCAGGGGTCACTACAGCAGAATGAACCACCAATTACTCTGGCATATGTTTTGTTATGCAATGGATGCCCTTTCAGCCACAATCTAGCACTGAGTCTATAGCAACTCATGAACCCCCAGTGCTCTGAAACACTTATACACTCTCTCTCTCTCTCTCTCTCTCTCACACACACACACGCACGCACGCACGCACGCACGCACACACAATTGAGTTTATTTAATTCACCTACCACATGTCTTTGGAATGTGTGGAAAAGCGGAGCACCCAAAGGAAACCCACGGCTATGCCGACTAAGTCTATTTCAGAAACCGTTTCAATCGGGTGTACATCACGAGTGGGAAAAGAACAATCTTAAGTTTTGTTTTATGCTGACTTTAACAACCCAGAAACCTCACTAATTTTCAAGCCCCAGTTATTGACAGGTCTGTTTTATTGACCTTTACCTCATAAATTGATTACATATCCCTTCCTCTCATGGCTTCATAAGTCCCTCTTACTTTGTCTAATGTTCTGCTGATCCACTTGAAGCGCTGATTGAAACATTGGTGTCAGACTGGGATTGAATGGTGACCTTTTGGCCGTATAACATAAACTGGGCAACACTCGACAATCAGCCGTCCATAAGAAGCAGCCTGGGTTTTCTGCCATGCTGTCATACTGATTGCTAATGTATGCAAGCCACTGATATCACATTCAGCAGTAAAAGATAAAGATGAGGTTTTATCAACTCTGGTGCGATAGAAGAACTGTTTACTTTGAAGTTTTTATCTTGCATTCTGGCAGCTTAACACTTTGTAGTCTAGTGAATGTGTGCATCTATATTAAGTTTCATTGGAACATTATAGAAACGTACTGATGGAGGAGTGAGAAGCAAGATGCTTTTCTAATGAAAACATATAGCATATTTATACCATAAATAATAAAGCTTATGTAAAGCATTATTTGTTACATAAATTATTAAGTCAAAATAAATCCATGCACACATACACACAATTATTTATGCAATTCAATGTAATTGTAAATAATACAATTAATATATATAATGTAATATATATATATGGGCGACACGGTGGCTCAGTGGTTGGTGGGCACTGTCGCCTCACAGCAAGAATGGTTTGAGTCCCGGGTGGGCCAGTTGCTATTTCTGTGTGGAGTTTGCATGTTCTTCCCATGTTCATGTGGGTTTCCAGCGGGTGGTCCAGTTTCCCCCAAAGACATGTGGTATAGGTAAATTGGATGAACTAAATTGACCAATATGTATGAGTGCAGGTGTTAATGGGAGAGTTTCCCCGGTACTGGGTTGCGGCTGGAAGGGCATCCGCTGTGTAAAAATATGCTGGAATAATTGCTGCTTCATTTTGCTGTGACCACCACTGATATATGTATATACAGTTAGGTCCATAAATATTTGGACATCGACACAATTCTAGCATTTTTGGCTCTATACATCAACACAATGGATTTAAAATGAAATGTCAAGATGCGTTTTAACTACAGACTGTCAGCTTTAATTTGAGGGTATTTACATCCAAATCAGGTGATCGCTGTAGGAATAACAACAGTTTGCATATGTGCCCCCCCACTTGTTAAGAGTCCAAAAGTAATTGGACAGAATAATAATCATAAATCAAACATTCACTTTTTAATACTTGGTTGCAAAACCTTTGCAGTCAATTACAGCCTGAAGTCTGGAACACATAGACATCACCAGACACTGGGTTTCATTCCTGGTGGTGCTCTGACAGGCTTCTACAGCAACTGTCTTCAGTTCCTGCTTGTTCTTGGGGCATTTTCCCTTCAGTTTTGTCTACAGCAAGTGAAATGCATGCTCAATCGGATTCAGTTCAGGTGATTGACTTGGCCATTGCATAACATTCCACTTCTTTCCCTTCAAAAACTCTTTGGTTGCTTTTGTAGTATGCTTTAGGTCATTCTCTATCTGTACTGTAAAGCGCTATCCAGTGAGTTCTGAAGCATTTGGCTTAATATACGAACAGAAAATATTGCCAAAAACACTTCGGAATTCATCCTCCTGTTTTTGTCAGCAGTCAAATCATCAATAAATACAAGAGAACCAGTTCCATTGGCAGTCTTACATGCACACGCCATGTCATTACTACCACCATTCTTTACTGCTTAGCATCATGGGCAGTTCCTGTCCTTCTCCATACTCTTCTCTTCCCATCACTCTGGTACAAGTTGATCTTGATCTCATCTGCCCATAGGATGTTGTTCCAGCACTGTGAAGGCTTTTTTAGAACTCTAATCTGGCCTTCCTGTTTTTGAGGCTCATCAATGGTTTACATCTTGTGGTGAACCTTCAGTTTTTACTCTGGTGTAGTCTTCTCTTGATTGTTGACTTTGACACACATGCACCTACCTCCTGGAGAGTGTTCTTGATCTGGCCAACTGCTGTGAAGGGTGTTTTCTTCACCAAGGAAAGAATTCTTTGGTCGTCCACCACAGCCGTTTTCCATGGTCTTCCGGGTCTTTTGGTGTTGCTGAGCTCACAAGTGCATTCTTTCTTTTTAACAATGTTCCAAACAGTTGTTTTGGCCATGCCTGATGTTTTTGCTATCTCTTTGATGGGTTTGTTTTGTTTTTTCAGCCTAATGATTGCTTGCTTGACTGATAGTGACAGCTCTTTGGATCTCATCTTGAGAGTTGACAGTAACCGATTCCAAATGCAAATAGCACACTTGAAATGA
This sequence comes from Danio kyathit, assembly GCA_903798195.1. Taxonomy (NCBI): domain Eukaryota; kingdom Metazoa; phylum Chordata; class Actinopteri; order Cypriniformes; family Danionidae; genus Danio; species Danio kyathit. The sequence continues at coordinate 46,793,347 of LR812526.1, forward strand.
ACTCTGGACCTTTTATCTGCTCATTGTAAATGGGATAATGAGGAAAATACACACACATGCCATGGAACAGCTTAGCCATAATTGCCCAATTACTTTTGGACCCTTAACAAGTGGGAAGCACATATGCAAACTGTTGTAATTCCTACACCGTTCACCTGATTTGGATGTAAATACTCTTATATTTAAGCTGACAGTCTACAGTTAAAGCACATCTTGTTCATTTCATTTCAAATCCATTGTGTTGGTGTATAGAGCCAAAAATGTCAGCATTGTGTCTATGTCTAAATATTTATGGACTTAACTGTATATATTTAGCCCCCCTTTGATTTTTTTTCTTTTTTAAATATTTCCCAATTATGTTTAACAGGACAAGGAAATTTTCACAGTATGTCTGATAATATTTTTTCTTCTGGAGAAAGTCTTATTTGTTTTATTTCGGCTAAAATAAAAGCAGTTATTAATTTTTTAAACACACTTTTAAGGGCAAAATTTTTAGCCCTTTTAAGCAAATTTTTTTTTTGATAGTCTACAGAACAAACCATTGTTGTACAATAACTTGCCTAATTACCCTAACCTGCCTAGTTAACCTAATTAATCTAGTTAAGTCTTTAAATGTCACTTTAAGCTGTATAGAAGTGTCTTGAAAAAATATCTAGTAAAATATTATTTACTGTCATCATGGCAAAGATAAAATAAATCAGTGATTAGAAATGAGTTATTAAAACTATTATGATTAGAAATGTGTTGAAAAATTTTTCTCTCTGTTAAACAGAAATTGGGAGGGGGTCTAATAATTCAGGGGGGCTAATAATTCTGACTTCAACTGTGTATATATATATATATATATATATATATATATATATATATATATATATATATATATATATATATACATATATACACACACACACACACACACCTACACATATAATAAGAGTTAAGATGCAAAAACCTCTAAGTGTTCACTTATTTTGAAAATAATGTATTAATTGCCATTAAAGTGCAATGATTCAACCTACACATAGGACCCTGCGAAAAACGCTCATTTAGGCGAACTTTATAAATAAATCAAGACTCTTCATAAATAATGAATCTTATATAAAAATTAAATTTTAGATTTTGCTTTGTAAAAATAACAAAAGTTCATAATTATTTTTCTTTTTCATGATTAAATAAAAATTGTATCAATAAATGTATGAAATGTAAATTTATTAAAATTAAATATAAACAGGTTCCCAGAGATGGGTTGCGGCTGGAAGGGCATCCGCTGCGTAAAATCGTGCTGGATAAGTTGGCGGTTCATTCCGCTGTGGCGACCCCGCAAGGGACAAAGCCGACAAGAAAATGAATGAATGAATAAATATAAACAGTATTTTGAAAGTTTTTTTCTATAATTTATTTGTTGTCCAAAAGAATGTTCTAAAGAATAAAATAAATGATTGTATTGTGTGTTTTAAATGATATTCAATATTAAAAAATTTTTGAATTAGGAGTTTGTTGTCCGAAGGAATTGAGCAGAAATTATGCAATAATAAAGTTACACTTAAGTTAATAAAAGTTAAATTATACAACCCCATGAAGTAAGAATACACACATTTTTACTTGCATCAAATATTTCATAAAAAAGCTCAAGCTATTTTTAATGTGAAATAGTAATGTGACGTTTATCTTAAAACACAAGAAATCAAAACTTGATCATGCTATTAAGTGACCTTTTAAATGAACCATCTTTGTAAAATATGATGGTGAACAGATGACAAATCTATCACGCTTTAAATGTGTGATCGCTTTATGATGCATAACCAAAAGAATGTGTGATCTTTCTTATCTTTGTGATGTATAAATCTCCATTTGACCGCATAAATTAAGAGCCTGCTGCATCTTATGAGAATGACACATAAATCTGCTGAATTATGTAGAAAGCTGCGTATTTTCACAAAATCTAAACTCCAATCATCCACCTAATTGGCCACGTTCTCCAACCATGCACATTTAATTTTCTTTTATGATAAAAGTTTCTGAATAAATATCTTTCTGCGACAAATAGAGCTATTTAAATCCATTTTATAACAATTCCAGTAATCAGTGGAGAAAATGAGAAAAGCATGGACTGGCGTGAGTCTACTTTTAATGTACTGTAGGGATATGAATAGTGAATATATATATATATATATATATATATATATATATATATATATATATATATATATATATATATATATATATATATATATATATAAATAAAAATCAAATAATAAGTTGTGCATAATGTTTTTTAAATATTACCCACAGGTGAGCTGACAGTAGCCAAGAAGTTAGTTTAAATATTTAAGAATGCAAGTGAATATAAATTTCCAAGCACACTTAACTATGCATATTACAGACTGTCCAAATGCACAAGCAGAATACATAATTCATCACTGATAACTTTTTTCCTTAAGCTTTTTAACATTTTGCTTTACTCTCATCCAAGCCTTAACATTAGTTTTTGCATATTTCAGCATCTTCTTTTTTGCAGTGCGTTGCATTTTGTTTGTTTAAACCTGGTACTAAGATGTATTTTGGTTGATTATATCACACATTTTACATTTTGTAGTCAAATTTTCATATTTATATATGTCGGTAGTGGCGCAGTAGGTAGTGCTGTCGCTTCACAGCAAGAAGGTCGCTGGTTTGAGCCTCAGCTGGATCAGTTGGCGTTTCTGAGTGGAGTTGGCATGTTCTCCTTGCGTTCGTGAGGGTTTCCTCCGGGTGCTCCGGTTCCCCCCACAAGTCCAAAAAACATGTGGTATAGGCAATTGGATAAGGTAAAATTGTCCGTAGTGTATGTGTGTGAATGAGTGTGTATGAATAATTCCCAGTGATGGGTTGCGGCTGGAAGGACATCCGCTGCGTAAAACATGTGCTGGATAAGTTAGAGGTTCATTCCGCTGTGGCGACCCCGGATTAATAAAAGGGACTAAGCCGAAAAGAAAATGAATGAATGATAGCCTAGTGGTTAGAGCATCGACACATATCGATGAGGTACTCACGGCGCCCCGAGTTCAATTCCTGGCCCAATTTTCTTTGCCGATCTTTCCCTTCTCTCTGGTCCCCACACTTTCCTAGCTATAACCTCCACTGTCCTGTCCATTAAAGGTGAAAAAAAAAAAAAAATGTTATATTTGCATATACATGTGAAATAGACAGCAAAAGTTATACTGAGAACATTTTTTACTATACTTTCAGATAGAGATAGAATTACGGTTTTGTGTTCTTTTTTTGTGTTTATTTTGTGAATCTTTTTTTTTACATTTTAACAAATGAACAGCAGCTACGCTAATTATTTTCTTTGTTCTCTATTTCCACCTGGGGATACTCATCCTGAAGCGTCTAGAGATTATGCAGCACCATTGATGTGATCCAAGACCTGTGAAGAGATTAAGCCATCCACAGAACACTTCTAGAGGTATCTGTAATCCTGGACCAGGCCGTATCCTGAACAGATGCTGTTTTGGTCATGGATGAGTGGAGAGCATGAGACTGATTCCTGAAAGACTCCAGTGACAGATGAGTCTTCACATTGATCCTGTGGGCCAACCTGAACACCCACCAGTGACCTACTTAGTCTCTCCACGATAGATGTCCAGTGTTCTCTAGTCTCCGGTGCCTAGACTGCTGCTCTGCACAAGAAATTTGGCTGGAGGAGGAATGGTCGTGCCCAACTGAGCCTGGTTTCTCTCAAGGTTTTTTCTTCACTTTTGTCAATTGGTGAAGTTTTGTTCCTCGCCACTGTTGCCACTGGCTTGCTTGGTTTGGGACTTGTGGAGCTGTGCATCAATTGATTTTCTCTTCAGTGTTTGGACTTTTAGCAGTGAAATTTAAACCACACTGAACTGAACTGAACTTCAATTCTGAACTAGAACTTCTATATTAAGCTGCTTTGACACAATCTACATTGTAAAGGCGCTATAAAAATTAAGATGAATTGAGTTGAATTTTATCAAACTTACAATTTCAGGCAGCTAATTTAAATTCTGTCTGGCTAGCATGTCAAAAACACATGTAATGTGTCTTTGGTGGAAACGCATTAGTGTCTGTGAAAGTGCTCGGAATGAATACGTTTTCGAGAACCTTAGAAAGTGTTTGAAAGAGAACAAGCTCAAAGCATGTTAGATACTCTAGTTAGAAACTTTAATTAGCTTTGTCTGGATCAAAAAGAAACATGCATTTTCATACCTATATGTAAATGAGGCCTTTGACGCTCGGTTGGATTGATTAATCCTTTGTTACGTTTCCACTAGTACATCTATGTAAATATAGGCGCTGCATAATATCATTGTACCTGCTGAAGCCATGGCAGCAAAACGTCTTGATTATTACGCTGGGATGAAAGTATAGTTCCTAGTCTTCGTGTCAGGGTTTGTGGTTGGGAAGGATGAGGTGAGGACCCAAATGCAAATAACCAAGGATTTTATTAAATAGAAAAAACTAAATCAACTAAAACAATAAGGGGGAAACCCAGCAGCATAACAAAACTGACTTGACACGGCTTGGCTTGACAGACACTGGATCAACAATGACGGTACAGCACAGGACAGAGCACACTGGGAGAATAAATAGGGAAAGCAAACCAATAAACTGACAAGAGGGCAGATGAAGATAATGATAAATAATAGGATAACAAGGTGGGTGGGACAAGACGATAGACAGGAGAGCACATGGTACAAAAACACAACACAAGCCATGTGCTCAAGTAAAATGGGACTAGAACACGCAGCCAATGAGAGAACTCATTAATCATGCGTTCACATGAAACAACACTAAAGCACGAAGCGCATGTAACCATGTGCTAAACACCACACCGGAAGACAATGTAAGACACAATAAATGAAAACCCTTACCAGGCACTCACACATGCGACGTGCATGTTCCAATCCCAGCGAAAACCGAAACTAACTAGACTGAGAGGCTGAGAATAGAACAGCATATCACAGACAAAACAACACACACCAGGGGAGCGTTTCACAAAACCATCATTAGCCAACTAAGGTTGCAAGTTCCGCCGTTAGTTCGTTGATTTGCCGTTTCAATAAATCTATCGTTCCAAAGAACAATCGCAAACTGTGTTGCAACTACACCTCTAGAGCAGTAGTTAGAAGTGTAATGAACCTAATTGAAATTTATGTCCGTCAGAAAAACACCACACACGATGTAACATACAAAAGAGGAAATGCTTTATTTACTTTAAGAACAGGGGCAACTTAAATGTGGGTACCAGGGCGAGAGATATAGCCGTCAAAGGCTACACATGATTATCATGCCCATTCCTTTACACACAGTGAGTTTAACACATTACTACAACAATGTTTCGAATAGCACCCAACACCTCAATCTACACTGCACACAAAATTAAGACGCATCCCCTGTAATCATATCTTCCTCTCACTTGCCTCCCGTACTAATCACCTTTCACACACATAGCAGTCACACTCAACATACAACAGACAAAAAACACAAATAAAGGTTTAAAAAGACTTCCCTCCACACAGCCTTTGAGACCCAGCCAAGTAGAATTGCACCAGCGTCCTCACACAGAGTAGAAAAGAGCCCACTTCCACGATCACACAGGCCTGTTATAGGATTCGTCCGTCCACAGTCTGGAGGCGGGGCCAGGATACTCAGTTCATTCCTAAAATGGAGAGAAGGCGGGGCTTGAACTCCACAACACACCCCCAACAAATGACTCCGCAAGGAGAGATGCTTAGGTCAAGGAAGTGGTCAACTAAACATTAATTATCCCCCGTAACTCGACTATCTCACATATGAAGTCCTGTCTGACTAGCTATCTTCATCTCCGGAGGGCATATTGCCCCGGAGAGACAGCCCAACAGAACCCACTACTCACCACCTCGGAGCTCGCGTCTCTTTCCTGCATGCCTCTTTTAAAGAGTCTCATAATATGCTGTCCACAGGTGAGTCCAATCAGGAAAATCCCATGGTCCTGAGATCTCAACATTCCACAGAAGCATAGTTTCTGGCTGAGTTCTATTTCTAGTTATGCCCTCTATGCCCTATTCCTTGCGAACGTTCCAACATTTAAGCTTGGAATGATTAAAAAAAAAAAAACGTTAATCTCTGTTAGGTGTAGTTTGCTTTCAAAGTATTTTTTACAGTTCAGTTTTAGTGATCATCATATTGACAATAGCATTATCTTTGTAGTGCACTTTGAAAACATTTATGCCATTTTGACCACAGCCGTGGCTCATGACGAAAGCTCTAGGTGACCTATTATTTAAAAGCGGAATTTACGTTACGTCTCCAAAGCTTGTGAAAACAAAATATATATGTAGTAAAGTTCGTTGTATGAGGGGAAGAAGAAGACAGGGTCGGCGATATCAGGTAAGTAAACTCTTTTTATTTCTCAATTGTAAACACCACAACACTGTAGCTCTGTGTGTGTGTGTGCTCTCCTCTCTCCCGGCTGCTCCTTCTCCTCTCCTTAAGAAGGGTGTCTCTCCGGTCCAATCACTAGAATAAACAGGTGTTATTTATTATTTCTGATTGGCCTGCTGATTAGCCGCCGGGCTCCGAGCATGCTCTCCCCCCTCATTGGGTGTTCGATCATGCTTACCTCTCCACAATATAGCATACGTTATTGCTTTAAATATGTTAAAACTCGATCCGAGCACTAGACAAGTCAGGACTAGTGTCTGGATTCTGCCACCAAAACAAGAATTAACAAGACTGAAGTGGCAGAATCCTGACAATCGGATTAGAAACTAGCAACTTTTCGTTTTTTTTTATTTATGCTAATAGACTGATTTCACGCGGGCGCCATTATTAACAGCGAAATCGAGGCTGCGGTGGGAAGAAACCCGGAAGTATCGTCTGAGTCACACAGGAATGTTGTGTACCTGGCTGTATATCTTATCAGCGAAGAGAAAGTGGCACAAATTTATGAATTCAGCGCCTTCCGAGTGACCCTAAGGTCCGTTCTGAATGAATAGTGAAAATAAAAAGGGATATTTGACCTCATTTTCAGCTTAGTTAAGGGAAACGGCACTACTTAGCTAACGTTTTCTTTCCCAAACACACATTTTAGATGCCATTTATCAAACTCAAGTTAATGAACTGAGTCTTTAACTATATTAGACTAGTCACGATACAAAATTTCCGTAATAAAATATAAAAAAACGCCAATTTCTCGTTAACATTTAAGACACTGTTCATGGAGTTCTTAAACAGCGCTGATTGGCCATTGTGTTCACGTGCTCAACAGAAATCACTCTGATTGGCTGTGAAGGTCATCAGTTCACCTCACCGCTGTTTACTGAGTGCAAACACAGACGAGCGATTCGCTGATGAAACGACTGATCTTCACGGCTTTAAAACGCTCCAATATCCGTCTATGTGTGTTTTCAATCTGTGAAGAGCAGGAAGCTGATAACCTTCACAGTCATTCTGCACTGGTGAATACTACGGCAAATCAGCACTGTTTATGAGCGCGCTCAGCGGCGCGTTAATGTTAGCGGGAAATTGACGTTTTTAAAACTTCAGTACCGGGACAACACTGTTAAAGACAACACGAAGATGTGCTACACTGCACTGTTTTATCACTCACCGGGTTACATAGGCTGAAGCAGGGAAGCGTCCCCACGGTGTTTACCTGCTGCCCTGGACTGAAGTCCAGGAGGACACTTAAGTGTATCACTCTTAAAGAGATTGTGATGTTGTTTGACGCCTAATATGCTTTTAATTGTTTAAATGAAACTGAACGGAATGATATTAAAGTGATGTTTACATCATTTCTGCATTTTGAAGTCACAGCAACAGCTGGAGGTTTATAGCACACAGCATATTGTTGCAATGTTTACAGTGCTGATCCTATACTTCCGGCTTTCTTCCCACCGCAGCCTCGCTTTCGTGTTCTAAAATGGCGGTCGCGTGAAATAAGCGTATGGTCTAATACGATTCAATGTTTTAGGCTAAGCTAACCTAAGCTAATAGTGCTCCTGGTAAACCCAGATATCAGCTGGGTGTGAAATTTCCAAACTGAACTGTTCAAAACTCAAAGTGGAGTGTTCCTTTAAAGCATACAGAGCATTGACAAAAATGACACTGAGAGCTGCCTCCTGCACAACTGTCAAAATGCAAAGCTGAGAAGTGTAAGATCTTCAGACATGCAGTAGACATAGGAAACATACATATAAGGCCCCCACTAAGAGAACCTAAGAAGTCTGATCAGTGATTTACTGAAGTGAAAAAAAAGCTTCTGTGTTGACTTTGAGTAGACACCGACTGGGAGAAACTTTTTGATCAACTGAGGAGTCCAAGTTGAAGAGTTCATGAGTTCTAGAGTTCATCAGCAGCATATGGAGGACCAATCATTCGGATGGGAATCTTGACCTCTGATATACAAAGAGACATGGCAGAAAGAATGCAGAAGGAGTAGGGGAGAGGGAGAGAGAGAGAAAGAAAGAAAGAGAGAAAGAAAGGAAGACTTAAAATACTAGTCAGAAGCATTATTACAAACCATCTGAATGAATGTACAGTTCTGTTTTAAATTTATTATTATTAATAATAATATTTTTCTCTTTCATTATATTTTTATGTATTTTTGTATATGTACATATGTATCATATAATCACTTTAAGATTTATTTATTGTTTAATGTGCGATGCTTTGGCAATACTTGACAACTGATAACAATTAAGCTCAATTGAGTAGACTTTTTTTTTTACTTTTCCAGGGACTTAATTTACAAAATTATAAAAACATCAACAAATAATTAATGTCACATGATTAACTTCAGGACAAACAAACAATGCATAAATAAATAAATAAATAAATAAATAAATAAATAAATAAATAAATAAATAACAGGCTTCCAAATAAACAAAAATGAAAAGGATCAGTCAGAACTTTCAAGCCTACACTCAAAAAAAAAGATGTTTACTGTTTGTTCAAAATACCTTTTTAAAATGAGCTGAAACAACAACATTTTTTAGACTTGGGAAAACTTAATTGTTTTATGTTCAATCCACTAAAATTGGTAAAAACTAATATGGTAACTTAATTCATTCATGTTGTCCCAACACAAATCTATTGTGTAGAACCCAGCATTTTTTACAGTGTATACTACCAAAGCATATCAGAAACCTGAAAAAAATGCTTTTTGTTCCACAAAGTCAGTTTGTATTGGCACAACATGAAGGAATTAAGTTAACGTATTCGTTTTTACACGTTTAATCGTATAAAACAATTAAGTTGTCCCAAAATATAAATCAAAAATTGGGTTGTTTCAGCTCATTGTAAATAAGTCAACTTACAGTAGGGTCATTCTGAAAACATAGCGCTATATACATTTCTGGAGATTGCGAATTATGTAGCCATAAGTACACATAGCTACATTTCGTCTTTAAAATGAACGCTATGGGGCGGTATGACGGCATTCCTTATTGTGCTTACCAGCTGACTGCTTACCTCCGTATGGACAGATTTCCTGCTGTTACCAGTTTGTCCAGTAGCTCGCCAAATATACGTCAATGGACTTGAGACGCAGAGTGTGATGATGAGGTTTGAGTCCGGCAAAGAACGATTCCATTAAGCAGGTAAGAAAAATAAATAAATAAAATAAAATAAACAAATAAATAACAGGAGGAGAATGTGGTAAAACCTGAAAAGGTTAAATCAGGTTGCCGTGATGGCTTTACTTTTTCTGGATTGCATTTAAAAACACAATCGGTTGGGTTCAGGAAAGTGGATAATCGGGCCTGGGATGAAATAAGTAGTTTGAACAAACAGCAAACATCATTTTTTTGAGTCAGTATAACAGAATACATGAAGAGTTCAGATGCTAAAGCCGCTAAACGCCACTTTCGCCAAAAATGAGCTAATGATGTTGAGCGAATGCTTTAGGCACGTAGTACTGTATGTTCAACAAATATTTTTGCTTCAATTCATCTAAATCGCAGCGTCAGCGCATTTAGAAATAACAGTTTGTTGGCAAAAGCCTCTAACCGCCACTTGCCTTTGACAGCAAAAGCTGCTATGTTCTAAGAAACAATCAGAAGGCACGAAGCGAATCATATGTTTTCCATGTAGCAGCGCGCTGAGATGTTTTATTCTGCTTTCAATTTAGATTTTAAAAGACGGAGTTTTATGAACTGGATGAGCCTGTCCGACTGTCAGTGAATGGCAAATGAAAACGTGCCTTACCTCAAAACACAATGTACAGTCGGAACAGTAGCATGCATTCATAACGTTTTTTTGTGCAGTGACGCTACTTTGAATGAGTCTGATTTACTATACATTAAATGACAACTCCATTTCACGAAAGACGAAGTTAAGATGCGTTCTATTATCCCAACATGGATGCTATGAGGATAAACAAGAGACGAAAAGGAGACAAAGACATTGAGTGTGGTGAGGATGAATGAATGACAGCGTCTAAAAGTGTCCCAGAGACATCCCCTTTTTGCCCAGTAGACCTACCTTGTGTTTTATTTGCTAATTTAAGCATTTTTTTTTAAAGATAAATATAATGTATAAAACTATACATTAGGGCAACGCAGTGGCGCAGTAGGTAGTGCTGTTGCCTCACAGCAAGAACGTCGCTGAGTCGCAGGTTCGAACCTCGGCTGGGCTGGGTCAGTTGGCGTTTCTGTGTGGAGTTTGCATGTTCTCCCTGGGTTCGCGTGGGTTTCCTCTGGGTGCTCCGGTTTCCCCCACATTCCAAAGACATGCAGTACAGGTGAATTGGGTAAGCTAAATTGTCCATAGTGTATGAGTGTGAATGTGTGTGTGGAAGTTCCCAGAGATGGGTTGCGGCTGGAAGGGCATCCGCTGCGTAAAATCGTGCTGGATAAGTTGGCGGTTCATTCCGCTGTGGCGACCCCGCAAGGGACAAAGCCGACAAGAAAATGAATGAATGAATGAAACTATACATTATTTATATTACTTCATATTACCTATACGTCTGATAAGCTTTTCATATTAATGGACAATGCACAAATATTGATGTTTCACAATGTTTTACACTACATTATTTGAATCTAACAAGCTTAGTTTCCAATGTTTGCAATGTTTACATTTTAAATCCAAATCCCAAATATCAGAAATGACAACAGATTGTTAAGATTTAATTAATTTTAATGTTGTTGATTTATTGACTTACTTAACAGATTTCATTCATTCATTTTCCTTCTGCTTTGTCCCTGGTTTATCAGAGGTTACCACAGCGAAATGAACCACCACTTACTTGACAAATTTATGTATTTTTCATTTAAGGTGGTTTGTGTAATTTGTTATGTCTGATAAAATTATTTCTAATTGCATCTTTAGTGATTTTCAACTAATTGCACTGTCTTGTTACAATAGGTGGATTTAGAGGTTTTTGCAATAAAAATACAAGTGGATTAAGCTGGTTTTGACGCAAAAGAAAATCTACCTCGTTAAAAATCAAAGAATTATTTAAAAAGTGACATTTTTGAAAAAAGGTTATTTTATTTACTAGCTAATAACCTTTTCATTATCTATAAAATGAAACTTCTGAGCCTAATCAGAGAAGCCTGATAGAAAATGCTCATTTACAAGAAAAGAGGTCTGATGGATTTAGAGGTTTTTGCATCTGAACTCTTCATATCTTAAGAGACTGATCATCATCAATTTATTTCCTATATTAGTAAAAGCTTCAAAATCCTTCACTAATTTATAAAAGGCTTATTCGTTTTTCGATCTTGATTTTATAGACCTTTTAAAACCACCATAGCATCAGCTGACCTGACACTACTGATTTCACTTTTACATGATAACCAAATTCCTGTTTTATTTTGTCCATAAAGAAAATTTCTGAAAACATGAACATTGTTTTTTATCCCAGCTATATTATTTGGACCTCTGATAGTACAAAAGGGACATGACAGAAAGAATGCGGAAAGTGTGGGAGAGAAAGAGCAAGAGAGAGAGGAGAGAGGGCTGAAACAAATCAAGGGGATTACAAATCATCAGGGCAGGCAGTTATACAGACAACACCACTTAAAAGGGTGAGCTGAATTATTGGGATTTTTAGATGAAGGAGGTAAAGGTGTTTACTGTGATTAACATCAGATGGAACAAGATTAGAAGCATTGTTTAAGAGGTGCTGGAAACAGCTTTACCTTCGATCAAGCAGTTCAGCTTTAGTGTGGGTTTCAGAGAGCGGTTCAAAAGTTTGGGGTTTAAAAAGATAGTATTTTTTGTATTGTTTTAAAACTCAATTTGTATTTAGCAATGATGCATTAAAGTTGATTAAAAAGGAACGTGATGCATTTGTTACAGAATATTTCAAGTTCACACGCTGTTCTTTTGAACCTTTTGTTTGTTAAATAATCATGAGGGACCAAAGAAGTCAAGTTTATAACAAAATATTTAGAAGTTCAACTGTTTTGGGCATATTAAATTTCTAAAATATATAGAAATAGACAAGAATTTAAATTAAATGAATAAAATAAATGCACCCCTGGTGAATAATGTATACTAAAAAAAAAAAAAAAATAGGACATTTCATTTCATTCCTTTTCTTTTCGGCTTAGTCCCTTTATTAATCCGGGGTCGCCACAGTGGAATGAACCGCCAACTTATCCAGCACATGTTTTACGCAGCGGATGCCCTTCCAGCCGCAAACCATCTCTGGGAAATCATTTCATTTTCTTTTCGGATTAGTCCCTTTATTAATCTGGGGTCGCCAAAGCAGAATGAACCGCCAACTTATCCAGCTTATGTTTTACTCAGCGGATGCCCTTCCAGCTGCAACCCATCTCTGGGAAACATCCATACACATGCATACACTACAGACAATTTAGCCTACCCAATTCACCTGTACCGCATGTCTTTGGACTTTGGGGGAAACCGGAGCACCCGGAGGAAACCTACGCGAATGTGGGGAGAACATGCAAACTCCACACAGAAACGCCAACTGATCCAGCTGAGGCTCGAACCAGCAACCTTCTTGCTGTGAGGTGACAGCACTACCTACTGCGCCACCGCGTCGCCTAAAATAGGCCATAGAAATGAGATTTATGAAATTAAATTACATATCAATTTACCATCGTTTTAGATTGCTCAGTATTTACTTGAACAAACTAATCAAATGTATGTAATGTGCAATTGTTAGTTAAATGTAAGTTAGAGTAAGATTTATGTAATATGGTCAAATCCGACTCAAATCAATTTTTATTTATGATAGTGTAATTAAGGCTGAGTAAAAACTAAAACTAAAACATTCATTCATTCATTTTCTTTTTGGCTTAGTCCCTTTATTAATCCAGGGTCGCCACAGCGGAAATGAGCCGCCAACTTATTCAGCACATGTTTTACGCAGCGGATGCCCTTCCAGCCGCAACCCATCTCTGGGAAACATCCATACACACTCTTTCACACTCATACACTGCTGACAATTTAGCCTACCCAATTCCCCTGTACCACATGTCTTTGGACTGTGGGGGAAACCGGACCACCTGGAGGTAACCCACGCGAACGCAGGGAGAACATGCAAACTCCACACAGAAATGTCAACTGACCCAGCCGAGGCTCGAACCAGCGACCTTCTTGCTGTGAGGCGACAGCACTACCTACTGCGCCACTGCGTCGCAGGAAAACTAAAACAATGAATTATTGTTTTTTATTAATTCTTTAAATATAAATACAAAGTTTATATTTATATATACTGTATAATAGTTAACATTTGATTTCAGCTGCTTGCCAAGAGAATATTTCTCATTTCAAACTTGTTTAATTTGGTTTAATTTGAAACTAAACAGACTAAAGCTTACATACTAAAAAGTAATTAAATCTGCAAAGACTTAAAAAAGACAAAAAACATGATTAAACATTTATTACAGAAAACTGAAAAAAAATGACAATACAAAAATGATTCAATCTCCTGATAAAAACTAAAATAATTACTAAACAGCACTGATCTTATCTTCCATTGAAAATAATGCCGGCGACAAATGATTTTCATAAAGGTTTAGTGTCTGTATTCATAAATAAATTGTTTAATCAGACCCAGAATGTTTAATTCCTTATGCGTTTCATTCCTATGAGATTCTAATAATCAGGAGTTTTATTATAATTGTTCTGACATTTCATGATTTTTAATTGAATTGTTATTATTATTATTATTTATACTGAATACATTAAATATGCTCAAAATAAATTAAAAATCCCAAATAATTGATAATTACTAAAATCCTGTTGGTGTTTTTTTTTTAATTTATTTTATTTCATTTATTTTATTTTTATTTTTTTATTTTATTTTTTTTATTATCTTTTATTCATTCATTCATTTTCTTTTTGGCTTAGTCCCTTTATTAATCTGGGGTCGCCACAGCGGAATGAACCGCCAACTTATCCAGCATATGTTTTACGCAGCGGATGCCCTTTCAGCTGCAACCCATCACTGGGAAACACCCATACACTCTCATTCACACACGTACACTACGAACAATTTTAGCTTACCCAATTCACCTGTACCGCATGTCTTTGGACTTGTAGGGGAAACCGGAGGAAACCCACGCGAATGCGTGAAAAACATGCAAACTCCACACAGAAATGCCAACTGACCCAGCCGAGGCTCGAACCAGTGACTTTCTTGCTGTGATGCAACAGCTCTACCTACTGTGCCACCTGTTTTCATGTTTCCCAGAGATGGGTTGCAGCTGGAAGGGCATCCGCTGCGTAAAAACGTGCTGTATAAGTTGGCGGTTCATACCGCTGTGGCGACCCCAGATTAATACAGGGACTAAGCCAAAAAGAATATGAATGAATGAATGAATAATATGGCATCACGGTGGCGCAGCAGGTAGCACAATCGCCTCACAGCAAGAAGGTCGCTGGTTCGAGCCCCAGCTGTCAGTTGACATTTCTGTGTGGAGTTTGCATGTGTTCGCGTGGGTTTCCTCCGGGTGCTCTGGTTTCCCCCACAGTCCAAAGACATGTGCTATACGTGAATTGAATAAGCTAAATTGGCTGTAGTGTATGTGCGTGAATGCAAGAGTGTATGGTTGTTTCCCAGTGATGGGTTGCAGCTGGAAAGGCATCCGCTGTGTAAAACATATGCTGGATAAGTTGGCAGGTCATTTCGGTGTGGTGACCCCAGATTAATAAAGGGACTAAGCCGAAAAAAAAATGAATGAATGAAGTAATAATATAACAATACGTATATAGATTACAAATATTTGGATAATATATTGTTATAATGTAAATAACAATATATTATCCAAAAAAAAAACAAACAAAAAAAAACCCATAGCTTCGTCAGAACAAAGATTGAGCTCCCATAATGCAATACAAAAGTGTAAATAAACAGGGAACACCAACTAAGGGAAGCTGTTAATGATTTTTTGTACTTTAAAGAATAAAAAACCCCAACAACCCTCAGTTCTTTTAATGATCAAAGATGCATTTTAAGAAACACAATTAATGACTGCAGGGGGAATCACTTTATGCTTTTAGTTAAGCTGTTGTGTTTGGGTTGTTTTCTGTGATGTTTTCTTGTTGTCTTCGTTATGCTAATAAAAAACTGCTTCCAATTAAATGTTTGTCTTTACTCTTTCCAGTCTCCACTAGACGTTATAACTGTGACAAATATAGCTGCAGGGGCCAGGAGTGTACAGACCTTTGTACATGACATTCAGAATATGTATCTCAGTCACGGGGAACATGATCAAGTCAAGGAAAAACAATTAACCAGTATCTGGAATGTCAAAGCAAACAGACCCTTGATGTAAAATCACACCAATCACAGCAGATGCTAGATATTACAGGCCCAAGAGCTTGTGAGGACACATTTAAAGGGATAGTTCACCCAAAAATGAAAATTCTGTCATCATTTACTCACACTTTACTTGTTTCAAACCTGTTTTAGTTTCTTTTTTCACTTCAACACAAGATAAGATCTGTAAAAAATCTGATTTTTTTTCCTAAAATTCATCAAAATCACGTTTCTGTGTCCGGGAAATGACGATCTCTACAAAATAATTAGAAAATGATGCAAATAGATGAAAATATCTGGCATTTCTCCAGCTGCTGTGCCACATCCCATGGCACTTTATAGGCTACAAATTAGTGCTTGCCGTCATTATCAGAAAACTCCATGGTTTATCATTCAGATGAGCTGACTCTTCTATTTGTGGGCTATCCATTAATGATGCGCTGAAATGATATGTAAGACCCGCCTCCCTCATTTTCATGTCACTAACTGAAAAAAAAATATTGTAGTAATAAATCAATAAGTAATATAAAACACAAATAAATAAATGAATAAATATAATATAAACAAACACATAAACAAATAAATGAAACAACGAAACATGAAAATAATGTTTAAAATAATCAAATATGACTAAAAAATACACACATGAAAAATAATAAATATATAATTTTATGATTAAATTGAATTCAAAATATATTTCTACTTTGATGTTTATTTTTACAACAGTTCTGTCTGGTTCTTAAATTTGATTGGCTGATATATTCAGCAAATAACAGCACTGGTACAGCTTCTTCACCCTTCACCCTTGTGTATTACTCCGCCCACATACAGTCAGCAACAAGCAGAGGACTCTACAGTTTGACAAATATTGCTGCTGTCGGACAACATAATGTACTTTTGAGGCTTTTTTAGTTGAGAACGTAGTTGTTTACATTGCAACCATGATGTTTATTTTGGGATAGTGCCTATTTTAAAATATTTAGAATTTCCAAGATTCAGTGCATCGGCCGCCATCAGCTTTTCTGAGCAGACCAAAGAAAGTAACGGTTGACATTCTGCCACAAGATGGCGACAGAGACAGCATTAATAAGTCCTTAGAGTGAGAAAAAGCATTTTCTCAACGTAAATTTCAAACTACAACTGAACATATTATAAATCAGATAAGTGGCATTGTAAGTCAATCTCTCGCTTTTGTATTTTGTAGTGCTGTATTTATACCACAGAATCTGGCAGTGTTTGCTTTGCTTTGGCTTTGTCTGGGTTAATTATTCTGACATCCTGATTGCAGCGGAGAAATACTGGTTAATCTCTCAGTAGATTTATGGCATTTCATGCCGTTCAGCCTTATTATCTTAAATTGTGAGCAAAAATTACCTGTTTTATCATCACTTTAGATATTACGCTAGAGAATCATTCAAATACTTGCTCTAAAGTGACATTCGTGAACTGGCAATGTTTTCTGTCGTTTGATGTCAGCTGCAGATGTGAATGAGTGGCAGAAGAAAGTAGTTCCTCGAACAAAAGGGTTTATGACATAGATATTTACATTAGATATCGACTACGCTATTATTGTCTATTGGAATGAATGCGTCAATACAGCTGCCAATTTAGTACAGGGTAGCGCTCCTTTGAAATGAATGTGGGACCAAGGTGCAGTGGAGGACTGTCCATCCAGAGCCAGAGATATATACACATATATTCATACATCTATGAGTTTTCCAGGTGGTCGGTGCACAAATATTTTTTAAATTGCGAAAATGATCATTTAACATCACTTTTCTACATCAATAGATAAGTGACCGCACGGTCATTGCTGTCAAAGAGTATGTTTTTGTATGCATAGAGATGTATTATCCTCCCTCCCTGTTAAATTTGATCTAATCCATGTCCTGAAACACACCCCTCCTGAAACACACTCCTGAAACAGAAGTTTCTAGCACCACAGCGTCTTGTTCTCATATTTCATTTACATTGTTTGCTTATTTTATATAACAAGACTAACATAAGCCTAGTGTTTAGTGCGAGTTGGTGCTATTTTGCCTTATTGTCAGTGCAGTAAGTGACTGTATTATCATCAATAACGTTGCTTGTTGAGCACAAAGGTTTGTAACATACAAAAACGTTAAAAGCCAAATCTTACCTATGAAATGTTCTGCCTTTATGCTTTGTTTTCTCAGTTTGCTCGTTACTACACCCGTACACAGCGTCAAAGTACAGAATTTTCACATTGGCTTTGAGGTTGACTAGTGCAGTTGAATTTCATTTGTACTGAGAGCACTGTACAAATGTGGCGGTGCTATTGATGGATGCTCAGGGTCCGTATGCAATATCTAGTGTATATATTTATGGGTTTTTGAGACTCTCTGTCATCTATCAACAATCTTCTCCATAATAATTAGTTATGAGTAATTAGTGAGTAAATTTAAATTTTTGCTTGAACTACTGTATCTATTTAATTGTCACAAGGCATTTCCAAATAATGAATAATCCCAGGTCACTAAACTACATTAAAAAATACAGAAAGCACCATTCAGCACCATTGAAGAAGCCACTGATTCATCGTTTTAATCTACAGATCCAAATAATGGCTGCAATTAAGGTTGACTCGGTGGATGGTGAGTTTCACATTCTCTCCTTGGTGTCTTCTTTATGTAAAGATATAAAACTCAATCAAGAAAAGAGCCTGCGGACACAGACACGTCCTCATAAAAGTCATTTAAAACCTCTATTCTTTGTGTACAGTCTTTATGTCAGCGCACAGGCTTCAATCTCATTACTGACAATGTCTAGACAACGATGTAATAATAGAGTTTCTTTCTGCTTGCTAATCTTACACATACTTCGACTGACCAAGCTTGAGATGTTAGAGAAAGAGGGAAATTTTTGTTGATTCAGGTCTTGTGATGGGCTCTATAAAACAAGGAGGGGTTGATAATCCTCTAATACAATCAGGACAGCCGCAGACATGTGAGTCGCATCTACTGCGGGCACAAATATTAAACAAAACAAGAGATAAAAATATTTTCTTTCTTCATTCCGAGAGAGAGAGAGCGTGATATCAGGAGTTTAAGAAGGACATCTATAAAGGTCTTAGCCGTGACATTAATTTGCTGGAAAAGAGCATGAAATAAACAAATCACACAAAAAATAAAGAGTTGAATTATTTATATAGATTTGCATTTAGTCATTTAGCAGATGCTTTTGTCCAAAGCCGCTTACAATTCTGGAGGCTTTCAGCAATTCAACAAGAAGAGGCAATACACACAAGAAGTGCTAATTATACAAAGGAACTGTTAGCATACCTAGTGATATTTGGGGTGTTCACTAAACGGGAATCAGATACCAAAGTTAGCGACCGGGGGGTGTTTATACTTTCACCTGGCTCCGGGTCGCGGACTTCACAAAAAGGACAAGGCTTTTATACTTGACGCGTTCGTCATTGTGATATTCTTTAAAATGACAGAGGGCGGTCAAAAGAAACCATTGTAAAAGTCAGATGGATAAACAGAAAAGTAGAACATTTCTTACATTAATTACAGAACATTTTTAAATTAATTATTTTTATTAATTATTTTAATGATTATAAAGATTTTTATAGCCATTCAAGATTTTTTAAATCAAACTTTTATGCATCACTTGCTTTTGTTCATATCTCAGACAGTTCCACCTTTTAAAGTTTATTAAAATATTAATGACAGCAGAAAATGGGTTGCTCTACAAGTATATATATATATATATATATATATATATATATATATATATATATATATATATATATATATATATATATATATATATATATATATAATGGCAAGAATAAAAGCAAAAAAAAATCTAAAAACTAAAGGTTTAAGGCAGCATAGGCTCATTCTGCAAATGTAGCCCTATATACATTTCTGGAGATCGCAAATTATGCAGCGAATTACTTATGGCTGCTTTTCATCTTTAAAACGAATGGTTTGGGCCAGTATGATGCCTTTTGCACTTACCAGCTGACTGCTTACCTCCGTGTGAATGGCTTTTTTTGCTGTTACTAGTTTGTCCAGTGGTTCGCTGTGTACGTTGGAGGAACAGTTCCAGAAAGCAGGTAAGACAAAAACAAAGCCAAAAAATAAAACAGACAAGTAAATAACAGGATGAGAATGTGGTAAAATCTGAAAATGTGGTAAAAATCAGGTGGCCATGAGGGCTCTTCTTTTTCTGGATTGGGTTTAGGGAAGTGGGTGGGCGCTGGTCAATTGGTGCTTTTTAAAACACTATCAGTTGGGTTTAGGAAAAGGGGTTGGTGGGGGGGGATCGGTCAGTCTGTCAGTCAGTTGACAATAGCCTCTGGTAGATTTACATGAGAAATGGCACTCACGAGAGAAATTTGAGATCTGAAAAAGCGTACACAGCGGCCTCTGGTGGATTCGAAAAAAAAAACATACGTACATCCTGGCACGTATTTCGCTCTCTCCAGAAATGTATACCGGGGTACATATTCAGAATGAGCTTAGGTTAGATTAAGGAATTAAGGGATAATTAAACCAAGAATACAAATTCTTTCTTCATTAACACAAAACAAATATTCTGAAGAATGTTGGAAAGCAGCACCATCTGACTTCCATTGTGTTTTTTGTTTGTTCCTACAATGGCTGCTGGTTTCCAACATTCTTCAGAATATCTTGTTTTGTGCTCAACAGAAGAAAGAAATGCATAAACGTTTGGAACCATTTGAGGAAATTTCATTTCATGTTCAATCATCCCTTTAACTCTGCCTTTTTAAGTTACATAAAACTTCCTCAGCAAATGCATTTAAACAGTAACTGCAATTTTGCTGTAAATATGGGAATGAATGAACTACTACAGTGTAAACAAGATCTTTCAAGGTAAAAACAAAGATTAGTATGATGTATTTTATTAGTTTAAGTGCACAATTCAGTGAGTTACAGCAGGGGTGTCAAACTCAGTTCCTAGAGGGCTGCAGCCCTGCACAGTTTAGTTTTAACCCTGCTTCAACACACTTATGCTGTGGTCACACTAGAGTTTGAGCTTGTGAAATTCGGTCATACGGCGCTGTAAAAAGGGGCGGTACTAAACAAGATGATTAGACATTTACAAAAGCGAGCGAATTGTCAATATTTAAAATTTCTGTACAGAGAGGTCATGTTTTGATATTCGATTGGTCTCACGCAATCACATGATGTGATTTCACAGGTCAGAGTTCACCCCACTTGAACTTTACAATGCAACAAACTATGAAACTTGTCGCATGAGCTTGCATTTCCAGTCTGTCGTATTCACGTCCATTTGAATAGAAGTATATAGGGGCGAAAAGTGCGGTGTGGCCGTAGCTTAACCTGTAGGTTTCGAACAAGCCTAAAGGACTCAATTAGTTTGATCAGATGTTAAATTAGGGTTGGAACTAAACTCTGCAGAGTTGTGGTCCTCCAGGAACTGAGTTTGACACATGTGACGGGTTATTTGTAACTTTTACCCTTGAGTTCTGAGTGGGGGAAAATTATTTCTACACTTTTCAAATTGTAGTTAAACAAATTAGTTTGTGTGGGTATATCAAGGTGGCACTCAGATTGAATGCTTGTTCACTACAGTATACACACTATACCAAACCAACATCCCAAAGATACATCATCTATTGACTGAACTTTCAAACGTTTTCAAATGATGTTGGAAAATCATTATCAGTCCAACATGATCAGATACTGCTTGTCTAGATTTTTGTGTCATGTTATGCTGTTGTAAGTTTGGACTTTAAATATATACAGTACAAGTGATCTCTGTGACTTACTATAGTTTGGTGAAGCTACAAACCAAAAATTATCCTAACATTTTTTTTTATCATGTTTTATTTTGTTTGGGCTTGAAATAATAAATATGTACAATCTAATGTGGTTTACTATTGTTTGGTGAAGCTCTACTTAACTAAAATTTGATTTAAAAGCTGTATTTATGGCCTGTTTCCACCTTTATCAGGCTTGCATTTTCACTGCCAAAAAGGTACCAATGGTACGCTTTTGGTGGGCGTGGTGTACAACAGAAAGTTTCAGACGACGTCATTCTCGCTTGAGGAAATGTCTACAGTAAAGCTGTACTGGTCGTTCATATATCATATGAGAAGCACTTCTCACAAAACAGATGCTTTATACACATAAATACTTCTGTATAAATGTTCTTTACTAACCATTCTATGAACAAGATTTGATTATAACTGCAGATCAATGGCAGTGTGAAATAGACAACTGTGAGGTCTGCAATTATATGAAATAAGTTAATAAATGCAACACATATGAACACATACAGACCCTTACAGTCTCCGATATGTTACCAATTATAGTAAAACTACACACAGCATACATTTAGTCCTTATTTGGGTATAAAAACAGCACAAAATATAGCCCAGTTAGTGCAAACCTCTTATCTTTAATGTTCACCAGCACATGTAACCTCTTGTTAGAAAGTAATTCCGTCATTCCGAGTTCATAATAGTCCAACAGGTGATGATAATAGTTAAACATGGCAGTTCATTCATGGTTTAGGTTTCTGAAAGAATGATTTGCTTCTTTGTGTGTCCTGCTTCTTCTTTGTTTTTTTGAGCTTCACTCTTGCGTTTGTCCGTTTCTGAAAGGATTGGATGACAAAAGCACTTTAATAATTACGCGCACGTTATTATCATCAGTTCAAGAAGTTTGTTATTTCAAATATAGACACGATCACGAGCTCTCTGGAGAAAGTGAAAAACGGCTCGCACTTTTAGACGGGCTCATAAAACAACAACAGGACACAGCAGATTTTGTTCTTCCCCTCCTGAAAAATCCAGCTTAAACCAGCCTAAGATGGCTGGCTGGTTTTAGCTGGTTGACCAGCCTGGTTTTAGAGGGGTTTTGGCCATTCCCAGGCTGCTTTCCAGCCATTTCCAGTCTGGTCTTAGCTGGTCAGGCTGGAAAATGACCAGCTTGGTTTAAGCTGGACATAGCTGGTTTTGGCTGGTCAAGCTGCGTTTAGCTGGTCAACTCCCAGCCTGACCAGCTAAGACCAGGCTGGAAATGGATTTTTCAGCAGGGTCTTGGCTTTGTGGCTGTTCATCAAGATGGCGACAAGGTTTGTTTGAGCTCGGGTCGACCATGGCTTGTTATTATATGTATATATTATTATGATGTAATGTCTCGGTTGTGTTTTTAAAAATGGCACTTCCTTTGTTTTCATTCTCCTGCTTGTCCACGAGCGAGTGACTTATCTCTGAAAACCAATAGTGTTCAGCTGCACGTCTAGCTCCACCTTTTGGTACCCTTTTGTCATGCTAGGTCCCTTTTGCAAAGGGTACCCAAAAAGTGTTACGGTACGGTTCGCTTTTTGGTACCCTTTGACAGTGGAAACGGCCATAAAAGCGTACCGAACTGTACCATACCGAACCACTCAGTATAAACAGGCCATTATATTGACTATTGTTCACATGTTTTCTTGTTGTGTTTGGTCATTCACTGTAAAAAAAAATCTGGGTTCCATACATGTTATCCCAACACAAATTGATTAAGGCCCAGTTTCACAAACAGGGCTTAGCTTAAGCCAGGACTAGACCTTAGTTAAATTAGGCTATTTAAGCCACATTTATAAAAACAGCCTTAGAAAAATACATTACTGGTGTGCACCTGGAGACAAAAAATGACACTGACATATTTTAAGACATCTCACTGCAAGTTAATTGCAGTTGAGACAGCTCAAACATGCAATTTAATCCATGACAAGCCTTAAACCTTGTTTGTGAAACCGGGGGTATGTGAACTTAATGTTTTTTTTTTGTTTTTTGTTTTTTACAAATTTAAGCAGATTGAAAAAATAAGAATTGTGTTCTTTCAACTCATTTTAAATAAGTGACAGATCCTGTGTTCTACATGTGTTTGTTTTCACCATGTGCCACCATATGCTCCTTTGTTCCAGTTCCCGTCATTTGTTAATGTTCATTATTTCCACCTTTGTCTCAGCCCTGTACAGTATGTATCAGTTTAATCATCTCCTGTGTATTTAAGTCCCTGTGTTCAGTTAGTTCCTCGTCCGGTATTCTCAGTTGTGTCTTGTCGTCACCCCTTGTTGTTCCTGTGTCTCCTGTATTATTGATGTCCTTTCAAGTGAGTGTTTGTAAATAAATCTACGCGTTTTGATAAATCCGGCGATCCTTTTTGCCTTCCTGAGTGTGACAAGGCGTTACAATAAGTAGTTTAAACAAGCAGCAAAATCATTTTTAAGTGTTGGCATGAAATAATTATGTTTTTATTTTACAATCAAATTTTCCATTTAGGTATATTCATTCATTCATTTTCTATTCGGCTTAGTCCCTTTATTAATCCAGGGTCGCCACAGCGGAATGAACCGCCAACTTATCCAGCACGTTTTTACGCAGCGGATGCCCTTCCATCTCTGGGAAACATTTAGGTGTATATATATATATATATATATATATATATATATTTTTTTTTTTTTTTTTTTTTTTTTTTTTGGCTCTTTGAGCCAAAATATATAATGTCAATTTTAGCTGTCAACATTTGCATAACTTTTTTTAAACTATATTTTTATTGTACAATTTTTATTGTACAATGATGCACTTTATATGCTTGTACAAGCTTACATTTCTAAGAAAGAAAACGTGATCAGTAAAAAAAGCCAGAAAACAGACTCAATATATTTTCACCAAGCTTTTCTATTGAATGTGAAAGTACAAAATGATATGAAAGTCATTCTGCCCACTCAACCACATTCAACAATATATTGATTCGATTTTTGTGAGACACTTTTTTTGATATAAAGGCTTTATGCAATACGGCATGTCAGTGTCATGAATATTGATGGAATTTCTCACCTTGAGAGAAGAAAGACCCTCCGCTAATGGGCCCATCAGTGTGGAATGTGATTGAGGGAGAACAGAGAGAATGAGTTTCAAAACATCAAAACATAAATAATGAAGGTTATATGCGCACACTGATCAGAACACAGAAATTCACTCACCTTTGTGCCATTCCTCGAAAAAGTGAACCATACTGTACCTGCTATTTCCAAGAGGTTTGCCGCAAGTGCTAAACCTTCACCATATGTTGATGTAAAATATCAGTCTGTACAGCCTATTGATGCTACCATCTGTCTACCAACATCTGTTTACATTTATACTTGTGCTCCTTTGCACTTTTATATTACACAAAGTTATCATTCTAAACAGTCTAAACATTTAGAAGTCCAAACATTCATCACACAGTTTAAACCTCCTTGTAACTTCCATGTCATATTATACACCATATTTATATTACTATATATTATAGTGAACGTACTGTATCATCAAATTAGGTTTATCGCTGTTACGGCCCGTGTGGCTCGGAGGTTGAAAAGAGCTAAACATGATTATGACAACCCAATATTTTTTTTAAAATTCCCCTGAGACGTTAGCTGCTACGGATCGACACAGGCAATGGACGTAGCAAAACATGGTTCGATTTATTTACAATAAAGATAAGAGAGAAATAAAAAAAGAATATTTGATCACCCAAAATATTTTTACAAATGTGTACAATAAATGCAAAAAAAAGCTAATTGAAACAAACCTGAAAGAGGGAAGAAAAATGAGCAAATCAAAGAAAATAGCAAAAAATTAATCAAATTAATCACCCGCTAACTAAACCCTCCCCACCTCTCAATAACTAAAGAGAAATTTGAAAATAGAAAAAAAAAAAACATCTTCGACGTCACACACCCCTCACTAGTGATGTGCGAAACCACTGGTTTCTTATCCGATCCGATACCAAGTAAAATAAAGGCAAGTATCGGCGATACCAATCCGATACTGATACTTTGCCCAAAAATTACTG
This sequence comes from Danio kyathit, assembly GCA_903798195.1. Taxonomy (NCBI): domain Eukaryota; kingdom Metazoa; phylum Chordata; class Actinopteri; order Cypriniformes; family Danionidae; genus Danio; species Danio kyathit. The sequence goes on from LR812526.1 coordinate 46,818,931, forward strand.
TTTGGGAAATTAAAGTAACGAGTAGTGTACTTAAAAGTGTCACTTTATAATGAATACGAGACATATCACAGGTTATTCTTGTTTATTGTTTATTGATGAAGAATTATCATACAAAAAAAAAAAGAGCCAACTTACGTAATTATTGACAGCATCTGAGCATGTATATCTTAAAACGCCTTAACACCTTAACATAAAACAATAAACATTCAAAACTTTTAGTTTAGTGACATGTTAATCCGGTCCCGTTGAAGATTTTTAACCTTTTTCTTTTGTTTTATCATTGTCACAAAAACCCAAGCCCCCAAAATACAGCCACATTGCCACATTTTCACCCTCTGTACCTGGATAGTGCCTTCCTGCTGCACCTAAGGACTCTGAACGCGAGTCCCAGCAGCACCTGTGCCTATCCTTTCCTCCTCTTCTGACCGCTCAGTCATGACGTAGTCATATTCTGCCTTGTGATTTATATGTAGGTGTTTGATTAGGCTTGTGGCATTACCAAAGTACCTCACTGTTTTGTTACACGCGTCACAAACTGCATCGTTTGAGTTTATGGAAGTGAAGTAGCTCCACACAAAACTTCGCTTGCGGTCACCCATATCCTATGACAGCGTGATTGATCAACATGTGCCAGCGGACTGAGTGGCTAGCTAGCATGCTCTGCAGTTGTACAGTGCCATATTACGCACATGACTTGGCAGGCGGAAGAACAAGTAGTTCCGACTAAGTTTACATTATTCAGATAAACTAGGGTAATTGTGGTTACTTTCCGCTGTATTTCTATTTCCAATAAACTACATATTTGCTCCAAATTACTGAAATATCGATATTTTGATAAGATAATCGGTTCTAGAACATACAAAGCTGGTATCGGAAATATCGATATTTTAGTATCGATCCACACATCACTAATCCTCACTAAACTGCACTCGCTGGAAAAATATACAATGGGTAGCACCCGCTTCTAACCTAATGGATTAACAGAGAATCACCTATGTGTATGTAAAATTTCAGACATGTGACATACTTTCCCTATAGTACATTTAAGCAAATTTAGTTTGGATGTTCAGAATAGATTTATAGAAAAATACCCCAAAGCAAACCAAAGAACAGGAAAGGCACACAAAAACACAGTGCAGTGACAAGAGACAAAGAACCCCCCACCCCACAATCTGTTTTGAGTTGTCACTGGAGCTCTTAAATGACCCCCATCCTCTTCTGATTGGTCCACCCATGAAAACTCCACGAGCCAATTGGAACACCTAGATTTTAGAAGGACAGCAGACAGCAAATAAAAAATGGAAAGGGGAGGAGGGAACAACAGAGCAACACCCCAGGCACGAAACAATTACAGACATAATCAATTTAATGATAATTCAAATACCCATGAAATAAAAAAAAAAAAAAATCACCCATTTACTATTGCTGTGGCTGAATTTACCTCACTAATTATTCTCATTGCATTAAAAGGATTAAATTTTTTTAAAAAGTATTTTAAGTTGACATACTTTCATCTTTTTCAGTTTAGCTTTACATCGTTAAACAAACAAAAGCATCAAGTGTAACACTGTGGCAAACAACTGTATCAAAACATGAATGTGTTTTCTCCTCCACCATGGCACGGCAACAGTTAAGCCAATGGCTTTAGTTTGGGGGGGACTTCCTGTTAAAGGAACGCTCCACTTTTTGGGGGGAGTAATAGGCTCATTTTTTAGTGCCACAGAGTTAAACAATTGACCCTTCGCTAAGCCACACCCAAAAACCAATCGTGGCTTAGCAACCGCAGCTACGCGCAGGGGCTCTGTCAAGCTTTCGAGCAAGGGAAACAAGCCAAAGCGTTGTGCATATGGATTGTACAAATCTGACACCCAGTATCCTAAAAGTTTGGACAGGGTGGGGGAATTTTTTCCCTTTTCAAAACCTAAAACCCAAGGGGAGAAATGCCAGCGTGGATCAAGCTCTGTAAGGGCTGCTAAAGGAGTGGAGTTTACAGTAGTTGGTTTTGTTTTGATATTCCAGACACATTCAGTGATAGACCGACGGCAATAACTCACACACCTCTTACGTTACCCTAAAATGATCTAAACTGTGTTTCCTACAAAAATACAAAGCAGGTTATGTTTCCCAGCTGTCGTTTTCTTTTTTTTCACTCGATATTATGAGCACTGCTCCGTTTAATCCTTCGCCATAGTAGTCATACTAATAGCAGTCATATTTCCATCTGTTTCAAGCAACGGATATTTGGATTACATATCAACAGAACAAAACAGAGATGTGATCACAAACTGAGCACTTGCGATCAATATACGTTAACGTTACCCGCAGCTGTTTTTCAGTCATTTATAAAGAGCACACAAACATACTGACAGTTATAGGTAACTTATTGCACATTGTTATGGGTTAATGATGCTAATATTTGGTACAAATCCATCAATTTCCCCTTTCTGGCTGTTCTTTCTGTGAATGAATTATGTAGAAGCTCTGTCCATGTGTGTTTTCTCGTGGGTTAGTAACGCTATATTTCATTGCACAGCTATAGTCTATCAGGCTTTTTGGCTAAAAAAGAGAAATCACGGTTTAATTAGTTATTATTAGATTGTTTTTAAATTTCACCTCTCCTGCTGTTGATGAACTAAGCTGTTGGATGGTATGAAGCGGCTAGGCCAGGGATGGACAAACTTGATCCTGGAGGGCCGGTGTCCTTGCAAACTTTTGCTCCAACCCTAATCAAACACACCTGCCTGCAGCTTTCTAGTGATATTGAAGACACCGATTAATGTGTTCAGGTGTGTTTGACTGGTGTTGGAGCAAAAGTCTGTAGGGACACCGGCCCTCCAGGATCAAGTTTGCCCATCCCTGGGCTAGGCTAACCTAGCATCAATTTTGATTGAATTATTTTCTAATCGGTTGCCTATAAAGTTGTGAATATACCCCTGTAATGCATACTGCAGTCTTTTTTTAGTCTGGCTTTCTCAGATATCTCACCTGTTCGCCAAAAATGACTAATTATATCCCTGGGAATGTCTGACACCAGCGCATACACGTTGTAATGCCCCATTCACACGGGGCTTCAGCGTCAACGCTTGACAGAGGGCGTGTCTGAAGTTGGGGCTGAAGCGACCGTCATAGCAGCGTCAGCCAATGAAATTAGTCAGCAATAGGCCACTGTCTGAGCTGGTGCATTTGTATACAGCGATCTTATTGGCTGACGCTTCCGTCGGCGCTTGAAAAGTTGAGCAAGTCCCAACTTCTGCAGCGAGCAACGCCACTAAAGCGGCGCCGACGGATGCACAATGCAGTTCGGCAACGCCTGACGTCACCCATTCAAAGTAAATGGGAAGCGTTGAAGCTGATGCCCCGTGTGAAAGGGGCATAATAGACTTGCCAGGCGCGAAAGCTTGACAGGCGTAGCAACAGTAACTAAGGAGGGTGGGGCTTAGCGAAGGGTTAATTGAGTTCATTTTTGAATGCATTTCTGGGTCTGGCGGGAGCACTTTTAGCTTAGCTTAGCTTAGCATAAATCATTGAATCAGATTAGACTGTAAGCATTTCACTCAAAAAAAAAATGTAAAACAAGAGTTGGTACATGATGAAACCACAGAATAATCAGACTTTAAATAGTAAAATGAACTAAACACTTTTGAAATTTTTGACCGAGTTGCTAATGGTCAAATCCCATTCAATCATTTATGCTAAGCTAAGCTAAAGCCTCTCCCATCAGACCCGGAGATAAGCTGAATGGATAAAAAAAAAATGGTAAAACTCAACTGTTCAACTCTAGGGAACTTTTAAAATAAGCCTATTTTCCTCAAAAAAGTGAAGTATTCCTTTAAATGACCAATGGCAGGCGGGTGGAATGCTGTTAGTAAACTTGTCTGACAAAAGAGATAATTTCCTTCCATATGAAACAATAATTACACCCTTCAGCTTTAAAGATTGCAGTACACAGTTAAGTTCTGTCATCATTACTGGTAATTAAGGAGCCTGATCAGGACTTTAATATCGCAGGTAGAGTAACATTAATCATACACCATTCTTGTGAGACTAATAGCCTCATTTTTAATAAACTACATACAGTATATGAGCTCATATAAAATTCATGAGTTTAGAATAAAGCGTAAACCCTAAATGCTTAACGTGAGGGCGGAATGGATGCATGAGAGGCCAACTCACTTCGTTTCTTGAACGGAGGCTTTCAGGTGTAAAATAGATCAAATTCTCCGGAGAGCCGCATATTGATGAGAAGCAGAGCAGGGAGTGAGTGAGAGAGCGAAAGAGAGAGAGCGAAGAAGAAGCATAGAGAGAGAAAATCACTTTTATGTGCTCATTAAAGGAGCTTTGCAAGGTCGGTCAGATGTCTTGATTGATTTTTGTGAATCATACTAACAGATATCTGTATTAATTGGGTCATATCTCACTGAATCAAACACATCTTTTACCAGACCAGCGCATGTAGCGGTTGCCACACTTCATGAGACATGCGATTCGCAAACAGAAACAGATCCGCACCTACTCAACATATTCCAAGCAATTATGGAAAGTATCTAAACCTAAAACCGTCACACGTTTCTAATGTTTTGCTCCAGAGGTGAAGTGAATGCATCACAAGCGTGCACAATCGTTTAGACAAAACTGCTCGCCAACAACACTGACATGCATTCAAGCGCTTTCACGGCCTTCATCGAGGCAAACCACAGCAGTTAATGTACTGTGAAGGTGTAAACATGTGAGGCAAATGGAAAGCAAACACTGGTGCTAAGCCAAACTCGACAATTTTATCCACGGCAGAGCATTATCAGATGGCTTTAGCCTGCTGAAAATATTAGCTTTGCCATGATTTCCACGTTGGTTTGGTGTTGATCAAACTAAGAGAACTAAACAGATTAATTTTACTTTAAGGTTTAGTCATTTTATGTTTATTTTTTGTAGTTTTTATTTACAATTATTATTTTTTTATTTTAGTTTTAGCTTAGTCGTTTTAGTAGCCTACTTAAAGGCATAGTTAAAGAAAACATGAAAATTTGCTTACTATGTACTCACCCTCATGTGGTTCCAAACTTAATCTGTTGAATGCTAAAGAAGATATTTTTAAGGAAGCTGAAAACCTGTAACATTGACTTCCATAGTAAGATATGCAAATACTATGAAAGCTTTCTTCAAAATATGATCGTCTGTCTTTAAAGGAAGATAAAAAATGAAACAGGATTGGTACAAGTAAAGGGTGAGTAAATAGTGACATGTATAAAACTTATAAAATTTTATTTAAGCATGTGATGTCAAGAAATCATTTCTAATGTTAGTTTATTTTGGTTGAATTATTATTTTTTATTTAGGTTTAATGTCTAGAAATAATTGATGATGGGCTGATGAATTATTAGAAAAATAATGCACGCCCAAGATGGTGATGTTGTAACACCTCGGGTGTGCATTATTTTCTGATAATTTAATGGAACCAAATTCAACTGAGTCAGTTATTCAATTTAAGCCGCAGTCACACTAGAGTTTGAGGTCGCAAAATTCTGTCGTACGGCCCTGCGAAAAGGGGCGGGATTAAACAAGATGATTAGACATTAAAAAGCGAGCGATTGCTCCATGTTTTCAATTTCTGTCCAGAGCATACCTGCCAACATTTGGTTTGTAAATTCCGGGAGACGGGGGGGGGGGGGGGGGATTACGTCATACGCTAATTTGCATATTACTGACGTCATCACGTTCTACCATTTCTGTTTAACAGCCTATGGTAAATAAATGGGGTATTTTATATTTGCACTACGCTTTATCTAAGCTTATCAATTTAACTAAATGTATTGCTGTTTGAATACAGTATATCATTATAGATGAGTAGTGAATTTGCAGTAATCTCTCAGACGTAATAAACTCAGACAAGTTCAGAAACTCTCACTAAAACATCTCTGATTGTGACAAGAAAAGAATAAACGGTCAAATTAAATTGTTAAAATAAAGGAGAAGCAGATCAGTTTGACTGTACAAGGGAAATACCTTCACACTGCCGGTGCTAAATCATTTGCCGTTGGTACGCAGAGGAGTGATCTGCAGTCAGGCTGCAGGTGGGAGAGGCTGCTGTACGAGGACTGGGCCACCTGTCAGTGCTCTAAGGCGGGCATCCGCAGCTCGTTGAGAAGAGTAGGGACGGTACAGTAATGGACAAACGACAGTCTATAAAAATCTCCAGTAACACACAAAAAAGTCGCTAGATTTGTCGCTAGTCGCTTTTTTGAAAATTTGTCGCTAGAGGGGGTCTGAAAAGTCGTTGAGTTGGCAACACTGGCGCGAACTAAAAGCATGGAGCGGGAGGGGTGAGAGGTTTGGGGATATGGAGGCGCGCAAACTGTAGCGCGGAGAGGTTGCGCGCGACCGGAAGAGCACGCGCACAAGCACCAGGTTTCAGCCCGGACTGTACCAAAATGCTGAGGAGCGGGGGTCGGATTCCGGGAGTTTACCGGGAGACAGAACAATACGGGAGACGGGATCCTGGATTGGTCTCACGCAGTCAAGTGATGCGATTTTGCAGGTCAGAGTTCACCAAGCTTGAACTTTGCACCGCAGCGAAATGCGAAATCGGCACATGACCCTGCGTTTCTGGTCTGACGCATTCGCGTGCGTATGAATGGAAGTCTATGGGGAGTAAAGTCCAGTGTGACTGCGGCTTTATAAGTGAAGTTTAATTTTAAACTAATTTCGAGAGGAGTACGTGGTCATGATTGACCCAGCTGGCCCACATTAGCTAATCATGATCTTCCAATCAAAGGATCCCAAGTCACTATATTTCCTTTCTACAACTATCTTCGTCTGGAAGAAACCCCCCCTCCTCTCCTTCTTCCACCTTTATCCAGAATGGGCAGCATGGTGGCCCAGTGACTAGCACTGTTGCCTCACAGCAAGAATACCACTGGCGTCGGGTCCTTGCTGGGCCATCTAGTATTTCTGTGCGGAGATTGCATATTCTCCCCGTGTTCGCGTGGGTTTCACCCAGGTTCCTCAGTTTCCTCCCACCATCCAAATATGCTCTATATTATAGATAAAATAAGGCTAAATCTTTTTTTTTTCTAATTTCTTACTCTCAAGAAGTTCACCTTGGCCTCAGCAGCGGGGAAGTGTGAGATCGACCTGAGCTCAATTTCCCCTCGCCATGTGAAAGGGGGGAACCCTGGGCTCGAGGATCCTTTGAGCTCAGGGCTCTCTCCCGGGACAGAATGCCAAACAAACTATATGATAAATCATGAGCTAAGAGTGAACTCTTGAATATGGTATTACACCTAAACACACAGTTCAGATGTATTTCAAGACATTTGTCAGGTTTTTGTCCTCCAAAACGTAGATTTTTGACAGTGGTGCAGGATTCATACAGTCTTGGAAAACCTGGAAAAGTCATGGAATTTTGACATGGCGTTTTCCAGGCCAGGAAAAGTTTTGGAAAAGCAGAAAAACCAACAAAGTTTTGGAAAAGTCATGGAAAACAGATATCTGTATACTTGAATATAGGTTATTTACTTCTTCTCTGTCCTTGACCAGTCACATACTCTCACATTATTAGTGCTGTGTAAGCATTATCTATATTTTACATAGATATAAGTATAAATTTAAACTAAATAGATTGTTGCATGTTTTACGATATGCTGTAATAAATTTGAACATGCATTGTTTTTCTTTTACCACGCATATGTAGACATTGCATGAAACATTAAGTCATGAAAATTTACTTGAAAGTCTTGGAAAATCATGGAAAAGTTTTAGTAGTAAAAATGTGCATGAACCCTGGTGGTAGGCTGTGAAATAACTGAAATAATTCACTGTATTAATATGGAGTTATAATGTGATTGAGGCTGCCTGGAATTAATTTAACACTGCAGTTCCAAAAATATTCAGTTCAATTCATCTTTATTTCTATAGCGCATTTACAATGTAAATTGTGTCAAAGCAGCTTAACATAGAAGTTCCAGTAAACTGAAACTGTGTCAGTCCTGTTTTTAGAGTTGAAGTTCAGTTAAGTTCAGTTCAGTGCGTTTTAAATTTCACTGCTGTAAGTCCAAACACTGAAGAGCAAATCCATCGATGCACAGCTCCACAAGTTCCAACCAAACAAGCCAGTGGCGACAGCGGCAAGGAACAAACTTCACTAATTGATGAAAGTAAAGGGAAAAAAAAACCTTGAGAGAAACCAGGCTAAATTGGGCACGACCCTTCTCCTCTGGTCAAACTTCCTGTACGGAGCTGCAGTCTAGGGATTGGAGGCTGAAGAACACTGGACGTCCATCATAGAGAACTGCTGGTGTGAGTAGGTCACCAGGGTCAAAAATGATTGCACACCTTTGAATGTTAATCAGCCAATCAGCAGCATTTTACTGCCTTTAGATTCATTCATTCATTCTTTTATTTTATTTTTGGCTTAGTCCCTTTATTAATCTGGGGTCACCACAGCGGAATGAACCGCCAGTATTGACATTGACTAAAAACTCTTGTCAATGAAAAAGCAATCTTTAACCAATTAAATATTATATATAAAAATATATAAAAGTATATCAACTTAAACCAAAGCTAAATTAATAAACTATCTCCGTGTAATTTAATGCTCCATTGCCTCTCCCACATTAAAATGTAAATTGTAAAAATATTATACAGAAATACAGTGCATCCGGAAGGTATTCATAGCATTTACTTTTTCCACATTTTTTTGTTTCAGCAGATTATTTGGAGTTGACCTGTGGTAAATTCAGTTGATTGGACATGATTTGCAAGGCATACACCTGTCTATATATGGTTCCAGGGTTGACAGTGCATGTCAAAGCACAAACCAAGCATGAAGACAAAGGAATTGTCTGTAAACCTCCGAGACAGGATTGTCCCAAGGCACAAGACTGGGGAAGGTTACAGAAAAATTTCTGCTGCCCTGAAAGTTCCAATGAGCACAGTGGCCTCCACCATCCTTAAGTGGAAGATGTTTGGAACCACCAGGACTTTTCCTAGAGCTGGCCGGCCAACTAAGCTGAGTGATCGGGGGAGAAAGGCTTTAGTCAGGGAGGTGATCAATAACCCGATGGTCACTCCAACTGAGCTCCAGCGATCTTCTGTGAAGAGAGGAGAACTTTACAGAAGGACAACCATCTGTGCAGCAATCCACCATTCAGGCCTGTATGGTAGAGTGGCAAGACGGAAGCCACTCCCCACCTGGAATTTGCCAAAAGGCATCTGAAGGACTCTCAGACCATAAGAAACAAAATTCTCTGGATTGATGAGTCTAAAATTGAACTCTTTGGAGTAAACGTTTGTTTGGAGTACAAAGTTTGGAGAAAACCAGGCACCGATCATCACCAGGCTAATACCATCCCTACAGTGAAGCAAAGTACAACAAAGTATTGAGCAAAGGCTGTGAAAACTTATGTACATGTGATTTTTCAGGTTTTTTATTTTCAATAAATTTGCACCAATTTCAAAAAACCTTTTTTTGCATTGTCATTATGGGGTAATGTGTGTACAATTTTGAGAAAATAAATTAATTTTATCCATTTTGGAATACGGCTGTAACATAAAAAAATGTGGAAAGTGAAGCGCTATGAATACTTTCCTCATGCACTGTATATCGTCACCTTAGAATTATAAGGTTCTATCTGACATTTTTGTCAAAATTGAGTTATTGACATATTCTTAATAAATGGCAATTTATTTACATTATGGGATGTTTTTTTAGAAGTTGTTTACATTTTAAGACGTTTTATTTAAAAAACAAATGTTAGACACGCACTGTTTGCTATGGAATGCAAAAACTTTGAAGCTCAATATCACAAAATCATTCAGAACGCAAATAGAACCTTATAATTCCAAGGTGACAATATGTCAAAATTATTAGCCATCCTGTGATCTTTCTTTCTTTTTCAAATATTTCCCAAATGATGTTAAACAGAGCAAGGGATTTTTCACAATATTTTCTATATTTTTTCTTCTGTAAAAAGTCTTATTTGTTTTATTTTGGCTAGAATAAAAGCAGTTTTAATAAAAAAATAATAATTTTCAGGTCAATATTATTAGACCCCTTAAGCATTTTTTTCTGTTTAGATTGTCTACAGAACAAACCACTGTTATATTGTGATTTGTCTAATTACACTAACTTGCCTAGTTAAAGGTGCAGTAGGTGATTGTCTTCAGAAACATTTTTTGTTGTGCTGGTTGAAAGTCTCTTCACATTCCAATGGTAATAATTAAAGTAAATGATCTATATGTATTTATATGTTTTTTATATTCTGGGTAAGGCATAAGACTAAAAAAGATCTGCCGTTTGTGCATGCACGCGTGCCACGCTCATGTGCACACGAGAGAGACAGCAGTAAAAACATATGCTGTATCAAATCTTTTTCAAATCCTGAATCAATATTGGAATTACTTTTGCATGCCGGAGGAAAGATGACTCAATGGCTGAAATACTTCTTTTAGACAGGTAATGTTATGTTTTAAAACTATTTTAGTCACACAACACTGATGTAGATTTTGTTGTTTTATGAATGGGTTGTTTGCACAGAAGTGTTGTTCAGCCACTGATAGATTGATGTGACTATTTTTAATTTCATAAGAGACCTTTTACAGCATCGATAATGTACATTTGTTGGTTGATGAACTTGGTTTTATATTGGTTCACATTGGTTCATTTTTGAACAATGACAACCTGTGACATGGTCCCTATTTACCATGCTACTTTAAATATTTGGTCTGAAATAGCACGTAAGTATGGCTTAGTAATAAGTGTAATTCCTGCACCCCGCGGCCAACCACTAAGCATACAATAGTCGCTTTAGGACAAAGCGTGTGAGAGAGTGAGACCGACGATCCTTGCATGCATGAAATATTGCACATTATGACAAGCTTTGCTTGCTACACAACTGAAAATGTGCTAGATTTAATACATTCGGAATTGTAGTATTATAAAGTACTATAAAGTTTAACCTAACTAGCAAATGACATGATCTAGTAGGTTGTCTACTGTCATCTTTAAGGTTTGCGTTTGTGATATTAGGAGGCGTGGCTTTGGACTGCAGGGTAGGGACTGTGCGTTCAAAGATATGCTAAACCGTTAGCATTTTGGCAGATCACTTACTGCACCTTTAACCTAATTAACCTGGTTAAGCCTTTAAATTGAACTTTAAGCTAAATTCTAGTAACTTGAAAAATACTTAATAAAATGTTATGTACTGTCATCATGCAAAAAAAAATCCTTTATTTAATGCAGAGTTCAGACTGCATGATTTTAGCCCCGATTTTGACTCGGCGACAGGTTTTGAGAAATCGCGGACAAATTCCTGAAATAACAAGCAAATCAGTGCTCGTTCACGAGTAACAATCACACAGTATGAACTATCAAAGAGTTGATCTAAGAGAATCGCCGATGAGTCGCTGATGCCCGTGAGATATTTAGCATGCTAAATATCTGGAACTGTCGGCGATTCAAATCATGCCGTGTGAAATGTGCTCTGATTGAAAATAACATCAACGATCACCTACAGCCAATGAGAGGGCAGCATTCACTACTGGGTACCTGCAGGCCAGCGGGAGGTTGGGGGAGAAGTTAAAAGCACTCCTTTTCAGTTTATTTGGACCCAAGAAATTGAGGAAAATCTCCTGGAAATTTGGCAGGAGCACCGTGTCTGTTTGACATGTCATCTGAGCAATACGCACAACCGGGTCGAAAAATAAAAAAAAGAGAAAATGCTCTCTTTAAAGCCAGGTGAGCAAAATAAGTACATTTTCCACCCCACTAAAGGAGTTTTCTTATTATGTAGTTAATAACAAGATATTTATTACGTGACCTTGCGTTGTTTCCATGTCATCTCACATGTGTTTGGTTGTGAAACGTAGTTTGGACAAAGTTTTCAGCTATTCTTCCTATTTTACAGTCATGCAGTTTTAACCACCCTGTCGCCGATACATCTTGCAGTGTAAACATAGCACAGACGGAGCCCAGATAGTCATGCAGTGTGAAAACATCCGTGACACGACTACTTTGAAAATCATGCAGTCTGAACTCGGCATTAGAGAATACATTTTTTTAAATAGTTATTTTTCACTTCATTTCTTTCTATCCCTGCTGAAAAAAAACAGCTTAAACCAGCCTAAGCTCGTTGGCTGGTTTTAGCTGGTTGACCAGCCTGGTTTTTGAGGTGTTTTGGCCACTTCCAGGCTGGTTTACAGCCATTTCCAGCCTGGTCTTAACTGGTCAGGCTGGAAAATGACAAGCTAAAACCAGCTAAAACCAGCTTGACCTGCCTGGTTTAAGCTGGACATAGCTGGTTTTGGCTGGGCTCCCAGCCTGGCTAGGCTGGTCAAGATGGTTTTAGCTGGTCATCTCCCACCCTGACCAGCTAAGACCAGGCTGGAAATGGCTGGAAACCAGCCTGGAAGTGGCCAAAACCCCTCTAAAACCAGCCTGGTTGACCAGCTAAAACCAGCCAACCAGCCTAAGCTGGTTTATGCTGTTTTTTTCCAGTAGGGATGAAATATGTTATTTACTTAGCTGACCCAAACTTGAACTCCAACTTAAAAATGATTATATAGTTGGATTAGCATTTTTTAGTCCAGTCAACATGAGCTATTCTGAACAGGATATAAACAACAACCCTTCATTTAACACCTTTAAAGGATATTTTTTCCTGTAGACTTAATATAATATGCCTTCTTAACTTAAGCTCAAACAAGAGCATTACTTTTTTTACTTAGATATTTTTGCTCCTCCGACATTTTTAATTGCACCGAATGTAAAAATATTCAATAATGATTTGTTTTCCAAATATGTTAATGTTATTATGATCCAGACTTAAAATCACACTCAATTTAACACAAAATATGAGACATGTCTTTTCATTCTCTCTTCTATTTACACTGAGGTTTTCATTACCCGAAAAAGCCATTTAATTAGCAAGATGGCAAATTATATTAGCTATGCATTTATATAGTATATGTGTTCAGTACTAACAGTTTAACTCCCTTGTGACTCACGAGAAATCTTCTGCTATTTATGGACTGAATCCTGTTAGAAGACAACATGTTTTTATCCACGGCTGAAAAACACCAAAGCTACCATGCTGAGATAATGACTGAAATTAATGCAACACTGCTATTAATATCCACGCTTTCCTGCTATGATCTTCACTAAAAGAGCTGCACTGATGGAATCGGCTAATAATATATAGCGCTTAACATGCTACGTCTCCCTCAGCTCCTTTAGAGCCCGAAAGAGATAATCAAGAGTGTCTTGAGGGGAAAAGCAGTTTTGTCTGCAGTGTTTTGGAATAGTGCTGACTGGACAAAAGGAAATTGAGCTATGTTTCACTCCTGAATAACCTAAACATGCAATAAAGCTCATCCGCAGCAGGAAACTGTGGAGCTTGCAGTTGGACTCCACGGGGATGGAGCTTCTCCCTAGATTCCTGCCACAGTGTTTCTGATCATAAAGCTGTTAATTATCTGCCATTAGCCAATACTGGATAGAATAGGGCATGATGAATGTGCTTGGGAACAGGAGAGCTGTGCTTTTGTGTAGTAACACCCACTGCCTCTGTACAGCAAATTGCTCATTACAGCATTAAACCTGGAGGCAATGAATAAGAAGGATGAGTTGTACAAAAAGTAGAAAGACAAATTCAGGGCAAATAGTGGATTTTTGTTTGAATCTATAGGCAGTTATTATATTCTCCTGCATACTGTGTCTGAAACTGCTCCCTATCATAAGTATAGTGCACTACATTGGGTGTTATCATTTTGTTGCTTTGAACAAATTCCAAGTGAACAACTTTATTCCTATGTTCAGAACATTTTACCCATAACCCACTCTAATTTCAGGAATCAACCCAATGTATGGTCTATGATTTATAATTTACAGTAGGCTTGCCTCGGGAGCCATATTGGGAGCATCCATATTGCAAACACCATGGCTATATCACCCTATAAAATCACCCTCAATACCAATAAATAGTGCATTATTTGAGGAAGCAGCCATTTCTAGTGATGTCCAAAAGCATAGTGGATGTTCTGAAGCGCATTCAATCAATTTCACAATTCACCACAATAATTGCAAGAAAATACCCACAATGCCCTGTGAGTTTGCACGCCGACTGAATTTCCCGACCAATCACGATCACCTGAATACTAACACCTACTCCTCATCATCACTGCAATCAGATTTAGATACAAGTACACACTTCAGTCTCATCATTCACTTGTGTGAACTGATTACATGACTCAAATAGATTATCTCCAGTGAACTTCCGCAATCCTGCTCCATTGTCTTCCTCATGGCTTTCCACTGTGATCCTCTCCAGCATTTTATTTGATATATTTTCTTGTCTAACTGCATTACCTACAAATGACTTCTATGCAGATTCTTCTCCCCTGAAGTGCTCTTCATTCCATTCCATGCTCTCATGTGACCAAATTCTTATCATCAACATCCCAAACCTCCAAGCAAAAGACTATATCAGAGTACTACCATCTTCATATGCAATAAATGATTTGGTTTACTTGCATAAATTAAGTGATCTTCAATAAAATCTTGTTACCTGTTGTCAGAGTCTACATTCCATTAATTTAGGGATTCCCTTTCCCCAAACACATCCTCCAGCTCTTGGATCCAGAGGCATTTCTAGGCCAGCCGAGACACATAATCCCTCCAGTGTGTCCTGTGTCTTCCCTGGGACCTCCTCCCGGTGGAACATACCTGGTATCCAGAAGGCATCCGAAACAGATGCTCGAGCCACCTCAGCTGACTTCTCTCAATGTGGAGGAGCAACGATTCTACTCACTACGACAGAGCTCCTCCCTCTCCTCCTCATCTATAAGGGTGCGCCCTGCCACCTGGTGAAGGAAACTCATTTTGGCCGCTTGTATCCGAGATCTTGTTCTTTAGGTCATGACCCAAAGGTCAAACCTTTCGGCTCAGCTCCTTCTTTACCACAACAGACAGATACATCAACCGCATTATTGCTGCCGCTGCAACACTTCACCTGTCAATCTCACATTCCATCCTTCTGCTCACTCGTGAACAAAACCTCACGATACTTGAACTCCTTCACCTGGGGTAAGGACTTTCCTTTAACCTGGAGATTGCAAACCACCCTTTTACGGTAGAGCACCATGGCCTTGGACTTGGAGGTGCTGATTCTCATCCTAGCCATGTCACACTCTGCAGCAAACCACCCCAGTGCATGCTGAAGTTCCATGTTCGATGAAGCCAACAGAACAACATCGTCTAACAGAGATGAAATCCTCTGGTCGCTGAACCGGACCCCCTCCAGCCCAAGGCTGTGCTTTAAAATTCTATCCATAACAATTATGAACAGATTTGATGACAAAGGGCAGCCCTGTCGGGGTCCAACATGCACTGGAAACAAGTCTGACTTATTGCTGGCAATGCAAACCAGACTCCTACTTTATTCATACAGGGACAAGACAGCCCTTAACAGAGCGCCTCTGACCCCATACTCCCAGAGCACCTTCCACAGAATTCATGGGTCTACATTCTATGAATTCAGCAATCTTCAATAACATTTTTTTTACATGTTGTAATAATCTGCAATCTATGAATTCACAACACAAGATTCAGATTGGATCATCGCCCCTAAGTCAGAGTCTCAAAACAAGTCTGACTATTTGCATGAGCTGCAGCACTGTGCATCACAAAGAGAGTGCTTGTGGAGATCAAGGCCATGGATGGAAGACCCACCCACACTGCCACCACCGAGAGTGAGCTGTCACTGGACTTTTAGGGCGTACTCACACTATGCTATCCGACCGTGCCCAGGTTCGTTTCCCGGATCGTTTGAGAAGTGTGAGTGCTCTGAATTGGGCTCGGGCACGGTTCATTTGACCGGCCCTGGCCTGGTTGGAAGAGGTGTGCCAGAGCGCGGTACGCTTGTGTGTGAGTGCAAAACGTGCCTGAGCCCGTAACTGAAAGCGAGATGTGACTTTTAAGGGACTGTTTGTCGTAGTTTATTAAAGACGCAAACCCCTCACTGCACGACAGCTGCACCTTCAGCAAACCTCCTAATATTTGACTGTGTGTCACTGCATATCAAACGACTTAACGATATAAAGAAATCTCCACTGTGCTGAGCGAAATTGCTTACTGAACAGTGCATCATCGATGACGTAAGCGTGCTTAGGCCCACATTCACATTCAATGTAATGTGAGTGCAGGTCGTCGGGGGAGACGGGAGGGGGGACAAGCGTGCTTTTGTGTGACTGGCTTCTCGGATCCTGACTGATCCTTCCCAGCTCTCCATCTTCTTAGCTCCCTGAGTCTTCACTGGTTTCACTTAGCTCTTCTTCACCAGATAGCTCCTCACCTCCACTCCCAAAGAGGGCCCCAGCTAATCTGTCTCCCATCTCCTCTCCAGACATCAGACAGTCCTTCAGCCCAGTCGCAACTGCCCCCTGTTAGTTTCTCAACTCACCCTCAGCCAGCTCCATCTGTTGGGGATAATTATGTCTTTGGGACATCCTCCAGCCTCAAAGCTCCAGCTCATGAGTTTCACCAAGAGTATATGCTCCCTCATCTTCACCATGGATTTCATCAGTTCTGCTAGGATCCCTCGTTCTATTGGCTATGCCTTGGCCAGTCGTTTACCTGCCTCCACCTCAGTACTCCGCTTCTCAAGCTGATTCTTGACCCTTTGACTATTCTGGGTTACTCCCTCTAGCTTCACCTCTGTCAATTGACCTTTTGCAAACCCTGCCCCACTTCTTTATATCCGACAATCTTTTGGCATCAGCCTTTGTGCTCCACAATCAATTTGTGCACTTCCCAGGGAAATTGTGTGCAATTTCTGGGAAATTGTTCCTGTTCATCACCTGCTCCAAGCCCTCCTCCAATGCCTCCTCTATTTCTCCCCATATATGGAACTGTTCCACGTGAGGGGAGGTAATTTCACTTGAGTTACATTTGTTCCATTTCCCGCCACTCATCGTTAATCACAGATGTTCCTTGTCAAACAATTTACACCTTGTATATTTAAGTTACTCAGTTTCCCCAACGGCTCAGTGGATAACATTATTGGGTAACACTTTATTTTGATGGTCCATTTGAGAATTAGTAGACTGTCTGCTTAATATCTGTTGATACTGACATTTAACAGTCCTTCAACAGACATTTATCTGACTATAAGAAACTTTGCAAGTAAATGTCAACTTACACTAACCCTAACCCCAACCTCAACCCTAACCCCAACCTAACAGTCTACTTATAATCTAAAGAGAATTAGTTGCAATGTAACTTAAATTCAACAAACGGACCATCAAAATAAAGTGTAACCCACTATTGCCCCACATCAAGAAGGTTGCAGGTTTAAATCCTGGCTGGACCAGGTTGTCTTCTGTGTGAAGTTTGCTATTCTATCCATGTCTATGTATGTTTTCTTTGGGTTCTCCAGTTTCCCCCACAGTCCAAAGACATGCAGTACAGGTTAATTAAACAAACTAATTTGGCCATAATGTGTGTGAATCAGAAAGCATGTGGGTGTTTCTCAGGACCGGGGTTTCAAGAGTTAGTGTACTCTTAGTGCTGTGTTGTGGCAGGAAGGGTATCCACAGGTAAAACATATTTGCCAGAGAAATTGACTGTTTATTCCATTGTGGTAACCACTGATAAAGCAGGGACTAAAGCTTGGTTTATACTCGACGCGTCCGCTAGTTCGCTTGAGTGCGTGCGGCGAATGTGACGTCATCGCAGAGTTTGCAGAGATTCGCTTTGGGTGCACGCGACATGATTTCAGCCGGCTGAGCGCATTATTTTTTTTGAGACTCAAGCGAACAGTGCGCGCGGTGCCACGTTTGATTATGAATATGAAACACTTTGAATAGATTTTGTCTGAAACAGGTATGCCTGTACAGACATCTTTATGATCCATGATCATAGAGATAACCAGATGATCAATAATTATTGTTTAGAAATTGCAACAGCAGTGGGAAAGGAGGAAAGTTTTTGTTAAAAAATTTGGAAAAACCTGAGGGATAGGTTTGTTAAAGCCAAAAGTGGCCATGGAAAAAGTGGAGACCCAGGTACACAATTACAGAAATATGCTTTTCCACCAGTCATACAGTAGGTTTAACACTGATGTATATGTTACAATTTTGAATTTAAAACAATTCAATAGTTACAAATCAGGAACAAATCACTTCTTTGAGAACTGGAAAGGAATATTTGAACCTGTCGGTTTACAATATACTGATGCCCTGTATTTCTACACTTTATTGGTGATAATGGTCAGGAATGTTGGACCAGTGTGTGAATTGTGAAGTGGGCTAAATCTAAAAAAACATCTGTGTTTTTTAGTAAGTGTGCTTTTTTGCTTTTATGCACAAGTATAAAAGCCTCGTCTGTTTCACGAGGTGCGCGCGCAGTTAGCGAAGGTGCGCGATGCGGCGCCTGACGAAAGTATAAATCCAGCTTAAACCAAAGTAAAGTGAGTGTGTTTACCAATTTTTTTGGCTGGTCTTTTTCCATTCAAGAATGTACATGTTTCACTGCATAATATTTGGATCCTAATTTTGCTTTATTAAACTTTTATTGCATTATCATCATCATCATGTTTGTGTGTTCCCAACCATGTTACATGAACACACACACACACACACACACACACACACACACACACACACACACACACACACACACACACACACACACACACACACACACAAAACGCATGGCAAAATATTTGGTTGTTTAGCAAATGACACCACAACTGAGGGAGATAAAGTTAAAGTGTGTTAAAATGAATTTCCTTAATTAGATTTTGCAATGGTATTTATTTAAAGGGCACCTATGATCAAAATCAACTTTTGTAAGCTGTTTGGACAGAACTGTCTGTATGTTTATACCGTGGTCACAGTCATATGGGAGTGACGTTAAAATAGGACCTAAATCCCAGTGATTTTGAGGCCCACCGCAACGTGACATAGGAGTGCAGTTTTTCCCGCCCACCGAATTGATTGACAGACTCCATGTTTCTATAAAAACATGTATACACATGTCCACAGAACACTTATTTTGCAAATAAACTGGGATTAAAATATCTGTTCCAACTCTCTTTGATTTTTTTTACAAACAGAGCATGTTTGTAATAAAGACAGTAAAATTGCCATGTAATTCTTAATCGCTATAATCACCATGGCTGCATGGTGTCAGTAAACGCGCACATATGTGTGTATGTGTGTGTGTGTGTGTACTGCAAACAGCATTTGTGTGAGACTCATCCTTTCAGAAAGGCTTCAATAAACCCCACCACAAATACATGAAATAAACTTACCTGATATTTTGTGACTAATGAGCTGTATTTCAGCTTCATCTAAGTCTGTGTCTGTTTCTGTGCTGTTTATCTGACGTAAGACATGATAAGAAACAGACACGCACGTGGGAGCGGAGGGCGGGGAGAAGGAGCTCATTTGCATTTAAAGCCACAGGCTACAAAAACAGCTACAGTATACTCAGACACCAAAATGGGCAAATTCTGGAGGCTATAATAAATTATTTGATGGGTATTTTGAGCTGAAACTTTACAGACACATTCTGGAGACACTAAAGGCTATCTTACATCTTGTAAAAGGGGTAAAACAGGTGCCTTTTGTAGAAGTCCATCTATTAGCCCAATGACGAAACTAATAGCATGGTCGAAGGTTAAATGCATGTAAGCCTTTTCTAGTGCTTCCGAAAAGAATTTTGTTATTTTTTAGAATTGATTTAGTTTTGTTTTTTAGCTCCGAATTTAATCTGACTCCAATTTTAAGTGACCGTAAAATGTAGACTGTATTTCTAATTGTAAGAACGGATCACATTCCACACTTATGACTTAATTTAGAGTTTTGATTTATATCTGTTTTCTTACTCTTCAGTTATACGTTCATTAGGGACCAAACGCCGCTCACAGTTTCACGCCCCGGGTTTGCTTGTCTTCTCACGGACAGTATGTCGACACTCTGAAGTTAGTCAGAGGGTGCAGGATTAACTAATATTCAAATAGACTGGTTGCAAACGGCTCACTCATCCTAAAAGAATAATCGATTTAGCCAAGCCCATGCAACTTGCTAATTTCAGTGATTAAATGATTAAAAGATCTTCATGCTGTCGCGCCAAAACAGCTTCGTACAGTCAAATGCGCCTGTCAATCAAATAACTATGTCGAATCATAAAGGTAGCGCAGACTCCACTTAATCATCTACTGAATATAAAAAGATTTCAGGAGAATTCAGAATGAATCAAAACTTAACATTTTATTTGTCAGGTAAAATTGTATTATGTCAATTATTTAATAAAACAATCAGAAAGCCAATTCAGAAATAATACTGTAAAAATACAACATCCATTACTCAAAGATAAATCAAAGAGTTAGAAATGCATACCTGACCAGAGAAGTACGTTGCAGCATAAGTCTCAGAGATGCTGCAAAGGGGTGTCTTGGCTACAAGATTCCAAAGATATTTATCCACATTTCCTTTAAATCTGGCAAAGATTTGATCAAAGTCAAAAACCAAATCAATATATGAAGAGATTCGTTGCAAAACGAGATATATCCATTTTAAGAAATGTTGGTTATTTTACTGTTAAGACATCAACAGTCAAGTTCAATCGCAATCAAATCCAGGATATGTTTTATTCAATTTTATGTCCATAAATAAGTCAAAAACCATGCCGAAATGCAACATATTTATCTTAACATTGTCAAACATCTTAAATTGGTAAAAAAAAAAAACAATACATCATAAATATATGGAATAATATATACAAAGATTGATTAATAATAATAAGATTCTGAGTTAGTTTTGGCCAGAACGTACACAACACAACATAACTTTTTTTTTTTTTTGAAAAACGCTATATATCTACCATAGGCTATATTCTACTATTGTAATACCATTAAGAAAAGCTAGTGAATCAATGTTTTGTTTGATAAGTAAGATTAACCGATCACACCAGTTGCGTTTCCAGGCACAGCTTCATGCAAGGAAACGGGAGCACGCACGTGACTCTCTTTCCAGGGAATGGAAACGCTCTATAACCAGGGCCAGCGCGTCCATAGAGGCGACCCAGGCGGCAGAATAGGCGGCGTCTGCGACAAACTCCCCACTGCCCCGGTCCTCGCTGTCGTATGCGCAATCACACCCGTCTCTCGTTTTCGCTTTCAGTCTGGCGGATATCGCGTTTTGTGAAAAAATACATTTTAAAGTAGGCCTAAAATATACATTCTTCAGTGTTATTAATGGCAGCAATTCACACATAGATTAAGGTACATCTGAACAGTAATTTCCAATAATAAAATCCAAATTTCAAACAATGGCGTTTGTCGCGTTTTGCAACCAAACTCTTCATATACAACTGAAATATTACAGTGAAATTAAGACCATTTTAACAATCACACAGATACATTTGAATTGATACCAACAATGAATATAGAGCTACAAGATACACCATATTAAAACCTTGGGCATTTTATGTGAATTGTACTCTGATCAGGAAGTCACTTTAAGGTCAAGAAGGGGGGATTGAGGTGAAAGGAGAAGGGTGAACTTTCTCGCATTCCCCCCTGGTGAGGTAGCTCTGTGTTTCCAGCCTATTGTCAACTGTCTCAGGTTGATTCGAGTTGAACCGTTGAACACCTGGTTTCCTGATCTTTTTCTCAAATCAGAAAGTTTATTGTAGAATTGCATAACAATTCTTGTGGTCTTGTCTCATGAAATTCCATAACAGATCTCAGGGTCTGATATT
This sequence comes from Danio kyathit, assembly GCA_903798195.1. Taxonomy (NCBI): domain Eukaryota; kingdom Metazoa; phylum Chordata; class Actinopteri; order Cypriniformes; family Danionidae; genus Danio; species Danio kyathit. The sequence goes on from LR812526.1 coordinate 46,840,688, forward strand.
CTGGAGTCTTACACCTTTAACTCTCTTTTTAAAACTAAAAGTTTTTTTTTTGCATTGCATTGCAGCCTGGAAAAGGCTAACAAAGATAAATGAGTAAAAATAAATGAAAGGACGATAAAGCCCACAAAAAATTTAATTTGAACCTTACATAAGAATGAAAATTTTTTATTATTTTAATTAAATCAAAATGAAATAAGTAAAATCAAATCCAGGGACATGTACAGTATATTTCTGTGCTTGGAAAAACCCAGTCACCCAGTCTAAGACGCTTAAATACCAGGCATCAATAATTCATTACCTTTAATCCTCAGTCTAGTATTTTAACAAACACAATAGGAGTTCCTTTAAGCAGAATTTAGGCCACAAGGCAGATCTTTGCCCTCTTTAAAAATTTAATAGCATTTCACTGTGACCTCCATGAGAAGAAGCTAAAGGATGTCCGACATCAGACTGTTTACTTCAAGATTCCCGAGGACTCCTTTTACAACTGGCTATTGTCTGGATCATTGAGCCAAAACATCAGACCTCAAGACTGCATTTAGCTCCTTGCTGATAGACATTTTGTAATGGTCTGTCCAGAGGTCTGAAGCATCTCCAGTCTTGCTTTGAATTGGAGTGACAGCAGAGAAATGCTCAGGAGAAAAGAGCTCAGCAGTGTTCAATGGCATGAGTCTGATATCAGTCATTCTGGAATGGCATTATGATGCTCAGTTTATAATGGTACGTATTAAAAGATTGGTTTATATAAAACTGGAAAGGCTTTTGCACAACAATCCTTCCTGCTGAAATTGATTCTGGGACACGGAAGGTATCTGATGACAAATGAAAGCGTAGCTTGTAGTTTTGTATTGTTACGTTTGATCGGCCAGTAATACCTAAACGCAGCAGGGGATGTGGGCTTCCTACTGTGTATGTTATATAAAAAAGATCAAGCTTAAATGGATCATGGCAGGACGGCTTTAATATTTCACATGTATTGAGTCTGCCTATGGAAGTAAACCGTGTTGAACAACACAAAGACTTCAAACATCAAAATAAAATGAAATAAATGGGTCCATATCAAGGGTTGTGGGTACATGTCAAAATAAAATAACAGCATACCTTAATATTACAGATTCATTTTAATGCCATGATAATATTGCTAATATTTGTTTTTATTTATATATATATATATATATATATATATATATATATATATATATATATGTATATCTATCTATATATATATATATATATATATATATATATATATATATATATATATATATATATATATATATATATATATATATATATACTATATTTAATACTATTGTAAGATTCCATTTTATCGGCCCAGTTCAATGAATGATCAAAGGTTAAATGCATGTAAGCCTATTCTAGCTCTTCTAAAAAGAATTTGGGTATTTATTACAATTTATTTAAATTTGCTTTCAGCTCTGAATTCAATCTGACTCCAATTTTAAATGATCGTCAAATTTAGACTGTATTTCTAATTAGGAATGCGTCACATTTGTTGTTCATGAATCAATTTGGAGTTTTGATTTATGTATGATTCCATACTCTTCAATTATACGTTCATTAGGGACCCAATGCCACACAGAGTTTTCACACCCTGCGGTTTACGTGTTTCTCACGGACAGGATCTCAACATTCTGAAGTTAGTCAGAGGATGCAGGGTTAACTAATACCCAATTAGTCCAGTTGCCTCCTGCTCACTCATACTAAACGTGTAGTTAATTTAGTCTTTTCATACAACTTGCTAATTCAGCGATAACCTAAAATCGAATAGTTTCTGAGCTGAAGTGCTGACTGCTCCAAACAGTCTTGTGCAATTTGTTTGGATATCATGTACACAGATCCAGGTAGCACCAGTCTCCACATAATCTACTGGATATAAGGTTTAATGAAAATTCAGAATGAATCAAAACGTAACACTTTATTTTCCAGATGAAAGTGTATCGCGCTAATTACAGAATCAAACAATAAAAGCTAATTCAGAAGTGAATGCACAACATCAATTACTCATAGATAAATCTAAGGCCCCGTTTACTCTAATACGTTTTAGTTTCAAAACGGCGTTTTAGAATAAAAACGATCCGCGTCCACACTGATGTTTTACCCAGTGTTTCTGAACAGCTCTCTGTCCACATTATACTGTTGAAAACGCACATCACATGACCCACTCTAGGGTCATGCACTGCAGTGTATGTGCGGGTCTGAGCTCCAGGCAGTCAGCAGGTGCTTTGAGCACAGAACCTCAGGTGAAAGCTGTGCACATTGAACTGTTGATCAAGGATCTACCACTGGATCTAATCTCACTATATTTGTTAAACGTGATATTTAATTGATCTTGTTGTCTAACGACATATTCCCTGACTTTGGTCTTTTGAATCTATTAGTTGTTGTCAGGTAACGTGTTTTGGCTGAGTGCAAAGATAGTCTATAGCCTATATTAATTAATGTAACCATGTACACTGATTCTGCACATTTGACAGATTGCTTGCATTTATTTTCTATAATGTATAAACTTATTGTACGTTATACTTTTATAATGGCCATTATTGATTATTAAAACTGATATTCAGCAAAGGAGACAGGGTGTGTTTCATATTTTTCGAAGAAAATGAAAGGAGGCAGTTATATTATAGGCTCCGTTTTGTTATAAATATGCATACAGTGAAGATGACGGTCATATAAATATGTAGCTACACGACTCCTCAACATTTTTGGTGTCTGTTAGGTTGCCAATATCAAAATGAAAATTGACAGTTCCTTATATCTGGTTTTCATTTTATTGTTAAGAAAGAGAAACAGCGTAGCCAGGGTGATGTGAATGACGTTATAAAGTACACTGTTCCCTTTGAAGATTTACCTGATGTGTCCTCGGGATTTTGTTTTCCATATCAAACTTGCAAAGTCTCTGAACTTACAAGGAAAGGATGCAAGACTGAACTTTGTGTAGGCTACTTAATATTGTGGGAAAAGCCCCAATCAGATACGCAAATGTCTGCAGCCATGTCTCCGTTTTCAGATGTCTCAGTTTTCCCCCATCTACACTGACACAGAGCAGCAGCATCAGTTTTCGGCACTCGAAAACTCCAGCATAGGGAGTGGACAGCGGAAGGCATAACCATAGCAAAACTTACGCATTTTAAAACTAAAACGTGTTAGTGTAAATGGGGCCTAAGAGTATAGATGGAAGTCCAACTTATAACAATAGTGTTGAGCTTAAGAGCTCTTCACTACGGGCCGGTCTGGATACAGACTTGTGATCCCGAGACATTTCAACCTTTTCTTTAAATACCCTATGAGAGCAATGAATGGCTCTTTTGTTAAAGTTAACTAGTGACTGAAAGATTTACTCATCTGTTGGGATTTAATCAAAAATTATCAAAAACATTGAACAAAACCTTGTTACCAGTCACACCTCAGTATTTATCAATACCAGAGGGGAAGGAAAGTTCAGGAAAGAGGGCAAGAATGTGTCTATCCTGGGTCTTTTTCTTCAGATTCCAGAGTTTTTGTTGTTTTATTACATGTCACATTTAAATCTGAGTAAAATGTGGTGCAGTGGGTAGCACGTTCGCCTCACAGCAAGAAGGTCGCTGGTTCGAGCATCGGCATGGGTCAGTTGACGTTTCTGTGAATTGGGTAGGCTAAATTATCCGTAGTGTTTGTGTGTGTATGGAAGGGTATCCGCTGCGCAAAACATATGCTGGATAAGTTGGCGGTTCCTTCCGCTGTGGCGGCCCCTGATTAATAAAGGGACTAAGCCGAAAAGAAAATGAATGAATGAATATTGATGTATTGTACATGTTCATCAATTCAATACTTTATGATTATTTATGATGCAATATTTGACTTAATGGGTAAAAAAATATGTTATTTTCAGATTGTTAGGTCTGAGAGAGAGAGAGAGAGAGAGAGAGAGAGAGAGAGAGAGAGAGAGAGAGAGAGAGAGAGAGAGAGAGAGCATATCTAACTGCCAGTCAACTGTCAATGACTTACTATGGTTACTAATATTTAAAGGTAGTTCATTTATTTAAAACTGTTATCAAAAGTAACAAGATCTACCTGTGCATTCAACAATTTTATTGCACACCTTTAAGCCAATCAGAATCAGGAATTTCAACAGAGATACATTTTTATAACTTGAAAATATATACAGCACTACTATTGCCTTTTATTTCACCAGATGTTTACCATGCCACACTTTCTCAAAAGCATTAACTGAAGCAGGACACAGAGAGAAACAACTCACCTACTATACATAAGGCATTGCATTTTCAGAATAACACCAGCTTTGCAGAACACTGCAGCTCAGTTCAGTTCCTATCCCTGTGCTGAATAGATATTCAAACCCAAAGAGACAAACCGAGAAGGAGAGAGTGAAGAAAATGAGGGCAGACAAGCATAGGAGAACCTGATTCTTGAGACAAGGGAAAGCAAAGATTTTAACTATAATATAAACAAAAACCCACGATCTAAGACAAAATTTTTTAATAAAAGTTATGGAGAATTTAAGAATGTTGAAGGACGGAGAACATGGCACAGAGTAAGAAATCCAGATAATGTGTTCTGGTTCAGTCCAGCCGAGTAAGCACTGTTTAAATTGGAGCTCAGCTAGTGGGATCAACCGGTCAACACACACAACAAGCTTAGTCACGTACCGGCAGCACCACCATCACAACACATCCTGTCAGATCAGATTCTCAGACAGGCGATAAATACAGCGCAGTTTCAGACAGAGATGCATTTCTGATCTCAAATTTGAAAACTTTACAGTGATCTATCAGAACAGCATGCTGTACGTTTAAATGAGATGTTTGTTGTGTGGCTCTTGCTGCCACATAAATTAAATCAAGCAGCTCGGCGTGAAAAAATAGGCACTGATGAAAGAGGAGTACTGTGTATCGATTCTCAATTGATTCTGAGCTTTCTGATGGATTTGTGATGCAGGATCAAGTGCACATGCATCCTTTTTTCTTCAGTGTTTGGTTTATGTTGCATACAGTATGTAAAAAAAGATACCGTGTCACTGTATGTATTTATGATGCATTACATAGTTTTGGGGATATTTTTATTCACCCTTTTCCCAAAGCATAGGATTGACATACTGAAGTCTATCTCAATGTCACTGGATGCAACTGTGATACATTTTTGATGTTTGTTATACAGTATATATGACCTTTTATCTAAATATGAATGTATGTATTAATTAATTTATTTAATGTTCGAGAGTCTGTAAGAAGGAAGGATTTGCATCATTGAGAGAGCACAGTGAATGAGAAATCAGTGAAGGAGCTGGTGAACATAGACAACACTAGAGCCAAGACTGGAGCCAAGATTACCCCTTTTGCACCAGCATGAACCAAGTGCTAGTTTGGTGCCAGGGGTATTGCCGGTTTGGAACTGGTTCATTTGGTGAGAGTTATAAGAACTGCTTTGCTTTTTCACAGGCTTAGAGCCTTAGAACCATGTCTGAGTCTGATGTAACTACATAAATCTCAGATTAAGAAATATGAGCAATAACTTGTTCATGCAGCATGGCATAATTTATATAGATAGAAAATACCTGCGAGAACAATATGTATACACAACATGCCATAATTTGAATAAACAGATTAAAAACCTGTAGTGTGTATTTAGCATTGCATTCTGCTGCTATTGTTAAATATGGTGCTCATTTGTTACAGTAGCTTTGTCCTCAGCCCCTGATGCAAGCATTTCTTCTAGACCAGCAATGTTTTGGTGCTACTTAAAAACACATCTTTTCTAGATCCCCTCAAGTGATTTGGGTGTCAAAAGACAAAGAACCAATCTGGAACTAGGCTCCGACCCCAAACTAGCACTCAAACTGCCTCTGTGAAAAAAGAAGTAGATGAGAACTAACTTTGAAACCATGTAGGGTGGAACGAGGATGGAGCTAGAGACCCTTCAAACAGAGGTTGAGCCATGGATTGTGGAACAAAAGAGATGAAGAGTCAGGGTGACATGGCTATTCTTGGGTGGCCAAGGTGGAGCTGGCAATTCATGGGACTGAGGTAAGGGCCCAGAGGACTATGGCCATGAGCAGCCAGTGGCAATGGTGGAGGATGGTGGAATCAATGCAATTCAGAGATACGGCATAGCCAGAAATCTGGAATGGAGCGTGTGGGATGACAGACAAAGTCATCATGAAGCAAGAGTGGAGCCAATGATAGATTAGGTAATTAGATTAGCACGGGTGCAGAATGATGCCTTGTATGGCATTTGGCTTGTCATCAGCAGCCCCTGGTAGTTTTTTCTCCAAGTGTCCACCCCTGAGGGTAGTGGTGCTAGAGGGCTCGCCCCCATTGCGGACAGTCCAAAAGCAGTAAATTTTGTGGTCTCCTGCCGCTCACCCACTTCAGGTCCTTGAGTAAGCTACTTGGGAATATCCAGAGGCCAGCCTCAAGTGATAGGTTCCCCTGGAGAATTTTCTGACAGCTTGGGAACGCCTGCAGAATGTTTTGCAGTGGGTCCTGCTCACTATAAAAAAGGGTACAGTTGGAATCCCATCCACCTCATTTCAACACTATACTTCATATGGTAATGAAACCTGACCAGGCTCTGGTGACAAAACAAGAAGTGGATTCTCTCTTGAGCAAAGGCACCTGGGGAAAGAATCAAGCTTTTACAGCCAATACTGTTCCTAAAAAAAAGGGGGTTACTTCTGATACTTGATTCAACACAAGAGGTTTCTGATGTTCGCTTTTGGGATGAAGCATACCAGTATCTGGGTTCTCCCATTTGACCTAAATCTCTCACCTCGCACCTTCATAAAGGTTATGTATTTGGCACTAGCTCCGCTAGGTATTCAGGGAATACAAATACTCAACTATCTCGGCGACTGGCTAATCCTGGCTCAGTCATTGGGCATGGCGGTTCAACATCAAGATGCTGTTCTTGCTCCTATTGAGAAACTGGCTGAACACAAATAAATGTGTGCTTGTCCCAGCCCAGATGACTACTTTTTATATGTATTTTGGGATTCCTCAATGATGAATCCATTTCTGTCCCCGCCTTGAATTTAGTCAATCCTGTTAGCTGAAAGCGGAATTAAGCTAGATCAATCCATCACTGTGAAACAGTTTCAGAAATCACTAGGCTTGATGGCAACAGCGTCCAAAAAAATAACAAGTGGCCTGTTTTACATGAGACCACTACAGTGGTAGATCAAATCTAGGGATTTTTCCCAGAGGGGAAAACCATTTTGCATTATCCTGTTTACATGCCATCAAGCCCTGGTGATGCGGAACAAGCCCTGGTTGTTCTAGTCCTAACGCTGGGGTCAAGCTGTCAATGCAGACAGGCTGGAGGCGGGAGTGACTCTGAGGGGTGTCCCTGCATCAGGACAATGGGAAGACCTATGGCATATTGCTTATGGCACATAAACTACCTGGAGATGATAGCAGTGTTTCAGTGTCTCTGAAACATTTTCTCATGTGAGGGGTCACCATGTGTTGATCAAGACAGACAACACATCCTAAGTTATTTACATCAATCAGCAGGGGGATCTGAAGTCATGCCCTCTTTGCAGACTGGCACATCAGCTACTTCTGTGGACCCAAGGGAAACTGCTATCTCTCAGAGCAGTTTACATCCCAGGCCCTATGAATGTGGTAGCTGACGTCCTGTCGAGGCAGGGGCTGAGGCCTGGGAAATGGAGGCTTCATCCACATGTGGTGGAGACCATCTTGAAGAAGTTCAACAAGCTGATGTAGATCTCTTCGAAAACCACCCACTGTTGCCTATGGTTCTCCCTCACATATCCAGCTCCATTGGAACTGGATGCCATGTTACAGGCGTGGCCAAGGCTGCATTTGTACACATTTCCCCTAATCCATCTGCTCCCGGTAATTCTGGGTCAGGCGAGACATGCTCTGCCTTCTGTTGGTAGGCAACTTTTGGGAAGCCAGAGTTTGGCTTTCAGACCTAGTGTCTCTCCTGGACAGCTTCCCGTGGGAGATTCCAGTCAGTAGAGACCTCCTATCCCATGGAGGAACTGATTGTATAGCCCCGTCTGGATCTGTGGAAACTGTGGATGTGGCCACTGAGGGGGGAACCATGTGAGTTTTTGGTCTCTCAACCAAGGTTGTTCAGCTTTAGAGCTCCCGCCATGAGGAGACTATGCCACAAAGTGGAAGCTGTTTTCACTTCAGTGCACTGCCAACCACCTAGTTCCAGTGAACTGCCTCATTGACTCAATCCTGGATTTCTTATTCTTATTGCAATTCATTTTGCATGTTCCCGTGAAGGGGTAGAGGTGTCCCAATTCTCTTTAGCTTGAAGGCATAGGGCTAAGGGGAAGGAGTAGATAGCCCTTCGATCGAAGATTTTACAGGACCACACTCGAAACCAAGGGATAAGAACATTTCCCAGAATACACCAGCCACAACTGCAGCATGACTACACCCGGAAGTCAGGAGATCCACAAATTACTATTTTTTTGTCATTATTATCAATTTTTACAACAAACAAGCACATGTTTTAATATATTCATAACTTTTTAAAATATTCAGTTGCCATCGTCTGATCTCTTATGAAGCATGAGATCGTGATAACATATGATGACGTGTGCAGGTGCTGTAGTGCTGTCCCAATTCTTAGGGGTACATTTTGAAGCCCTTGCCCTTCACACTCAGTTTTAAGGGCTAAGGGGAAGGGGTAGGGGTACAAAAATAGAATTGGGATTGGGTCTTTATTTTCCACTCTATAAGTTTATCAGTCTGACAGATAAGCGAGAAACCCCCAAGTGGTGCATTTCCTCCTTGCCTCTTTGAGACTGAGGCCTCCAAGCAGCACTAAGGTTTCGACATAGGATCTGCCGATATTGCTTGTTCGATATATGCAATGCAGCAGGTGGTCTACCCCTCACACCTTCACCCAGTTGTATCAACAGGATGTAGATCCCTCTCCAGGGTCTAACATTTAGTGCCTTGAAGCAGACATATCACCCAGGCACTTGAAAGTATGGCGTTGTTGGGATTGCGTTCCCATAGCATTGGTTCAACACAGCATCAGAGTTATCTGAAAAGGAACATCCCACGTTATGACTGTAACCATGGTTACACAAGGGGAACAAGATGCTGCATCTAGTTGCCATACTCCTTGCATGCCTGTATTCTCAATTCAACAAAGTTGAAGCTGAAGCTGTATGGCACAGCTGTATGGTATTCAATAATCAAGAAGGGTTCTCATAGAGTCAGTTTCTATGCATTGTCTAACCTGGGACGTTTTCATTCAGAAAACACACACATGCACATATGAGGAAAACTGCCATTTGTGGGAAACACTCGACAGACAATTACAGAGACTTCTTGATGATAGAATGCATGTCATAGATGAGACACAATAATTAATTGTTACCAACAACACATCAAGATTTTATCTAGTCAAAAGTCACATAATCTGACACAGTGCCTGTTTAACTGACAATAAAAATCATGTAATCTGAGTGGGGTTTATGGCACATCACATATTTCTCACAGGATTCTAGTGTACAGGCAAGACAAATCATTCATTCATTTATTTTCTTTTCAGCTTAGACCCTTTATTAATCAGGGCTCGCCACAGCAGAATGAACCGCCAACTTATCCAGCATATGTTTTATGCAGCAATGCCCTTCCAGCTGCAACCCATCACTGGGAAACATCCATACACACTCATTCACACACATACACTACGGACAATTTTATTTTATCTAATTCTCCTATACCACATGTTTTTGGACTTGTGGGGGAAATTTGAGCAACCGAAGGAAACTCAAGCGAACACGGGGAGAATATGCAAACTCCACACAGAAATGCCAACTGACCCAGCTGGGGGATAAGAGGGGATGATTTAACCCACTCCCAAAGATGGTCTTCAGAGTGCCATCACTTCAGGAAACCAGATGGGAACCTGAAAACTATTGAGACTCTTATAGAGTTATGTCAAAGGCTTACTGTATTTATTGTCATTATCAGGAAGAGGATGAGAAGACGCTGACCTACGTGACAGGAACTGGGAACACACAGACTAGGAGAACTCTGGAGGAGCAATCATCAAGACGAGTATCGCAGAAAAGATTACTGTTTCCTTGTTCAAGGCCCAATGATCCCACTCAAAGACAAATATTAAATTACTTGAATTTCCCTGAATTTTTACTGATTTAAAAGGCAGCTGTTGTGTTGAGCAGTCGCTCATGAATTTTGTGATTCTGCAATCACGAATTTTAATGCAAAATCAGGCTAATGGTGCAAAATTTATAGGAGCTTGCAATTTAAAAAAAAGAAAGGTGTGCAATACATTGAGAACAAAACCTCAAGGGATGTAACCAAGTAAAGTCAATCAGTCAAGAAGGAACACAAAGAAGGCGACTGTAATTTCAGTAAATTTCTCAAATATTATCAAACAATATGGATTATTAGATTATCAGAGCAAATCCCTCTGTGGTGAGTGATAATTACTGCAAATATGGTACTAAACGCTGCTTTCTTTGTGTTGTCTGTGCACATTTTAACTTATGGTTTCCTTTGTGGAATGAGAAAACAGATTACTGCCATCTGTAGGTGCAGAAAGACATGTCCTTCCATGCATGTGCAGAACTTGCCCTCTCATTTCAGTCGATTGCCATCCTTTTGGTGTGTTTAGGGGCAGATCTTTTGTCCAGATGGGACCAGACATGAGCCAGCAACACAGTTGGTTTTTTTATGCGCTAGGTGTTTGGTGACGTCTTGGTGTGTCCCATCCTGTTTGTGTTGGCTAATGACTGTGCTGATGGAGTGCAGGTCAAGGTGAGAATTAGGTGAGTGGTGAGGGACTCCGATAGAGACACCAGGGACGTTCGCTGGTGGGGTGACTGTGTGGCCCAAGCCACTGCCCCCTTGCCCTCATGCTCTGAGGTGCCCTTTTTGCAAGCAGAGTACTGTATATGAGCAGAGCAGATTTCAATTTGTGGATAAGTGCCATCGACTCTGCTGTTTCAGATCCACACTGGGTTTCTATTTCTTGGTTAACCCCAGCTGACTTCCCTTCACTCTGTGTAAATATTGAGTCTGAAATTTTTCTGTTTTTAAGTTTTACCCTTTTTTGTCAATCATGAGAAATTTCTATCCAAATTGAATGTTGTGATCTTTCAGTAGTTGTAAGCAAGCCTTTGTTTAACGTTCACTTCTAAAGAATTCCTTTTAAACAAGATCAAGAGAGCTGTTTTTGTAAATAGTCAACCAGCACAATTGTAAATGTGCTGTTTTAAATAACAATAAGTACACTGTTACTTTTAAAATATAAAATATGACAAATATTTTGCCCAGGTTCATCAACAAAAACACTTTTATTTAATAGAGAATGGTCAGCAGGCAGGGATCAAAACAGAAGGAAAACAGTGATGACAATGGTAATCCAACATTAAGTTAGTGGTGGCTAATGTGAAACTGATGTTTTGACGCTGTGTCAAGATGCTGAACCGCAGATGTTTTGAAACACTGCTCTGAAACATTTTGAAACACCCAGGTCATGTGACTAAAGTGATTCAAAGGATCGGTAGCTGCACAAGCATTTCTAGACCTGGTGAATCTGTCTTTGATTGACAGGGTCTGAAACAAAACCACAATTTCTCGTAGTCTAGTGTACTGTGCGAAGACATAATGCAACTGTGCTGCGAGTTCAAATCCTGGCTTGTTCAAGCTTTCAGAAATTGTGTCTTTCATGAATGTAGTTTTTTGTGACAAAACAAGACGTATACACATTCGTTTTATCCATAGTTTCCAAATTTGTGTAACTGTTTCTTTGTTGAAGTTGTTTAAGAGCAATATTTAAAAATACTCATTCTTTGGCTCTTGGCTCTCCCATATCTCTCCTGGTGGCTCCTCTTGTCTCGTCTTATTCTATCTCTAAGGCTCTCCTTGCCCTGCTCTCCAAACAAATAAGGAATTATGGTTTTGATCAACTGGTCTCTAAACGCAATTGACACTATCTTCTCGATGAGAAGTCTTGGTTTGAGGGAACCCAACTGTCCTGTGAGGACGTTTGCAGCTGGATACATGATGAACGGGTGGGAGAAGTGGTGTGTCGTGTGCCTGGAGGATATTGAAGATGTTTTTGTATTCGGAACTTTGATAACAGGGTTTCTGCTGATGGGCCTAGGTGGAGCCCTGGGGTATCGATGGTTGATAAAAGCGGTCTGTGTGGCTCAAAACCCCACCAAGCTGGTTGGTACTCAGACTGTGGTGTTAGATCGCAAATTGGAAAACATCGGGGAGAAACTAGCAGCATTGAAACGTGACTTGGTCAGACCTGGAGACCAGTGACGGACATTAGATATCTGCAAAATTGGCAGATATTGACCCAAATGGATGGCCTCTGCTGGAGACAAAGAACTTCCCCCGGAGAACATGACAACGAGACGCTCTAAATTCCTGCTCCCTGTTCCAAGGAAACCTGTGACACTCTACAGGCTTACACACACATACACAGCTACAGATATACTGCCTAACCCCCACATCCCACACCTCCGTGTGCTTTCACCCACCAGTGTGAGTAGGCGGGTCTGTGACCAGCACCCCCTGACTGCAGGACCAGATGACTGCCACCTTTATTGGACTGTATCCACATCCCCTGTTCCCATCCCCTGTTGTGATGTTATGTCTATGTCTATGTGTTTATGTGCTTGTGCTGGGGCTTTTTTTTCCTCTGATCTCACACTGCCCTACTTCAACGACAGTCTAAGAGTGGCTTTTTTTTTGCCTCCCTCTTGCCTATTTTCTTATTTTCTCTTTCTTAAAGCTACCTCTCGTCTGACCTGTCTTCCCTTAAAATGTGTGATGTCTGTGTATGGTCGAGGGGGGTCCAATTTCACTGCATGTAAAGTGTATGTGACAAATAAAGGCTTTTCATCATCATCATTATTAAAAATGATCACTAGGTGTCATTTATAGAGACAGGTTTGGAAGTGTTTCAAAGCCTCGACATATTTGCTTTGAGTGTATCAGTGTTTCACAAAGCCTCGCTCTGCCCACCACTACACTCAAGAGACAGGCAAAGGTCAGGGCAGGCAGAATACAATTGTAATCCGAAAACAATCCTAAGGCAAAACATAGAAAAAACAGAAAACAACAACAGACCAGATAATGTCAAACGTTAAACAATACTGAGCAAAAAATGTGTTTGTTTGTAGTGCTAAAATAGTGTCTGTAATCAGTGTGAATGATCTGCAGCTGTGTGTCGGTCAGTGTCCAGATTGAGATCAGCTGTATCGGCACAAAGCATAATGGGATGTGTAGTCTAGGGGATTGGTTGCTGGATTGTATGTATAGCTGGAGTGCCCTCTAGTGAGTCTGTTGTGTACTCCAGCTAATACTCCAGCTATAGTTTGACATCTGTGTTTTGTTATGTTTTCTATGCAGGAAAAATATTCCATTTGGCTTAGAAAAAAGTTTTAATATGCATAATTTAGTGCTCAAGAAACATTTTATATGATTATCAGTTTTGAAAACAGTTATCTTCATGATGTTATTATGAAAGTTCCCAAGAATAAAATTGATATGAAATATTAATCTTTTCCAACTTTATAAATGTCTTGTTTTGTTACTTTTAAAGCATTTACCACAAGCTAGCTGAATATTTAAATCTTTTTAAAAGCTTACAGTAATTAAAAAGTGTCACATTGAGTAAAAAAAAAAAGCTTTTATTGCTAGTTTACATTGATATGAATACTTAATGGTGTTTCGAACATTAAAAGGTAAGAAAGCTATTTATGAAGGTTTTTGTCTCATTTAGAAATAGTTTCCAGGCAACAGGCAATGATATTTAAAGGGGAATAAGTGCAATATAGCATTTAACATATGGACATGTGGTTCAGAAATGATCCAGTTTAATGGACTGGTGAACAAATGGGGCTATTAAAAGGACCAGAGGAAAGAAAATTAAAAAAGGATTCACTTCAGCTTATTTAATTACAATAAAAATTGGTCTAAATGGATCTTTCATAAATCTAAAGTGAGAAATTGTCTTCGAAAACTTATTTATGGCCTTAAAAGTGTTTGTTATGAAACTGCTCTATAAAAATAAACCAAACTTCCTAAAATATCACTTTGGCTAAAGACCAACGTCGCCATTAAATATAACTCCGTAAATGCAGACAAACTCAGATCATCACATCCATTGTGTCTGGTCTGCAATAGAGCAGTGATGACTAATATTGGCGTATGCCTCTCTCAGCCAACATTGCATCTATTTTCCCCACTCTCTTTCCCTCCTTCGGAGATGGATGATGGCACGGTGCCTTCTCTTTTCCTCTGCCAGCTGCATTTTACAGAGTGCCATGCTGACACCCTAAATGGGCACTGGCCCTGGAATAAACACACTTAATTATTGTATAAACCATCAGTTGCCAGTCTTCAATCACACACACATACACGCAGACGGTTGTTTGTCATTATTCACGGTGAGCTGGCCGCTCGGTTCCCGGGTCTTGAATTTAGATCATTTTGCAGCAGAGTAGCACAGTGTATGTGGTATACTGAACCATAAATGTCATCTCCAATTTACAGCGTCTCACAGGGCAAAGCTGACTTGACCCTATAGCAATTCATCCTGTAAACATCCCCATTAAAGTAACTTATGTTCAAACTAACGTTAGCTTTAGCCACTGTACAAATACACTAATCTTTCCACAAACTCTGTTGATGCAGACTGTTTTTTGATATTTTCTGCACTTACATGATGAAAATATGAAATATGTTTAATATAGGGTTACAGTACAAAGCACGATATAGATGAAGAATAACTGGCTCCATTTTACATAGTAGCTGTGGTTAGCATTGCGTTAACCAAACAAATAAGGTAAATACTTCCTTAAATTAACAAAAATAATCCGTATTTTCAGACCAATTAATTCATTGACAATAAATTGTTTCATTTATTGATGATATATTTATTTATTTATCAGGATGTAACAAGACATTCAACCAGTATTAATAACTTATATCTCTTTAAATAAATAAATTAAAAACTTAATCAAATAAAGTACATCCAGGAGGGTATTATCGCAGAATATAGCCCGTATTTTATCCCGTGTAATACATACTTGCCACAAAACATAAAGATAAAACCCAAAACATTGTTCATTCATTCATTCATTTTCTTAGTCCCTTTATTAATCCAGGGTCGCCACAGCGGAATGAACCACCAACTAATCCAGCGGATGTTTTACGCAGCAGATGCCCTTCCAGGAGCAACCCATCTCTGGGAAACACCCATACACACTCATTCACACTCATACACTACGGACAATTTAGCTTACTCAATTCACCTGTACCGCATGTCTTTGGACTGTGGGGGAAACCGGAGCACCAGGTGCTCACTTGAGTGTGCCATCCATACCTGCCAACACTCCCGTTTTTCCCGGGAGTCTCCCGTATTTCAGACCCGTCTCCCGTATTGTTCTGTCTCCCGGTAAACTCCCGGAATTCCCCCGCCCCCCGCTCCACAGCATTTTGGTACAGTCCGGGCTGAAACTTGGTGCTTGTGCTCTTCCGGTCGCGCGCTACAGTTCGCGCATCTCCTTAAATCTCTCACTCCTCCCGCTCCCCGCTTCAGTTTGCGCCAGTGTTGCCAACTTAGCGACACATTTTCAAAAAAGCGACTAGCGACAAATCTAGCGACTTTTTTGCGTGTTACTGGCTATTTTTATAAACTGTCGTTTGTCCATTACTGTACCGTCCCTACTTTTCTCAACGACCTGCGGGGGATGCGGCCGGCCCCTCCCCTGCAGCCTGAGAGCAGAGCACCTCTCTGCGTACCGACGGCAAATGATTTAGAACAGGTGGCAGTTTGAAGGTATTTACCTTGTGCAGTCAACCCGATCTGCTTCTCCCCTATTTTAACAATTTAATTTGACTGTTTATTCTTGTTGCACAATCAGAGATGTTTTAAGTGAGAGTTTCAGAACTTGTCTGAGTATATTACATCTGAGAGATTACTGCAAATTCCCTACTCATCTATAATGATATACTGTATTCAAACAGCAATAAATTTAGTTAAATTGACACGCTTACATAAAGCATAGTGCGAATATAAAATACCCCATTTATTTACCATAGGCTGTTAAACAAACAGAAATGGTAGAACGCGATGACGTCAGTAATATGCAAATTAGCGTATGACGTAACGATCAGCATTTACATTTAATAATGTTAAATAGGTTTAATATGTATTAATTAGATTATAAACCTTTTCATTTTGCAAGTGCACTATTCTGTGCTTCTGAATGGCTGTATTTAAATTTCTGTTGTGTTTCGTCTGGTGCAAACAGCTTAATTGCTTAGCACTGCAAATCTTCTCACGTAGCATTACAGTGTAACCTGCTCACCTAATGTACACGTTCTAATATTTATATTATTGGCTAATTAATAACCTCATGTGTAACTCTGAAATCTGCATCTCATTTCGGAGTCTGCTACCGGAGATCACATTTCGGTCACGGATGCATGATCTGAGAACCTTCCTGACTGAATGAATGAAATACGCAGTTTTCCATCAAGGCAACTTTGTGTGCTGAAATATAACTGGATAAAGTGGCATTGGGCGGGTTAAAAACCCAAAACAAAGGCAGCATGTAATGTACATTTTCAAAGCAGAATATCTGGCTTCAATATTGTTTTTCAGATAAACAAGAATGTTCGCTTGGCATGTTTCTTAAATATCTGCAAACATATTATGGTATTTTTATTCTTTAGAAGAGTCAAAAACGTACATACAGCACCTTTAAGGCAAACATGACAGAAACAAAAATGACCAAATGGAGTATATACTAATCTACATCTTAATCAGTCACAAGATGGCGCCAAACAGTCAAAAACAAGGGCAGAGACAGATATGCATATGCTGTATGGATGTCAACCTATTCATTGACAGTCAAGATGATTTGAAGAACCCGGATGAACTTGTGTTATTAGTTTTACTGGTTGTTATCTCGGAATAACATACCTTGGAATGTTGTCACTGATCAGAACCAAGTATTCCAGAGACCCATGTAAAAAATTATAACATATTTTCAAGAATTTCATTCCTTCATTCATTTTCTTTCGGCTTAGTCCCTTTATTAATCTGGGTTTGCCACCATGGAATGAACCGCCAACTTATCCAGCATATGTTTTATGCAGCGGATGCCCTTCCAGCTGCAACCCATCACTGGGAAACACCCATACACTCTCATTCACACACATACACTACGGCCAATTTAGCTTACTCAATTCACCTGTACCACATGTCTTTGGACTGTGGGGGAAACCGGAGCACCAGGAGGAAACCCACGCGTACACAGTGAGAACATGCAAACATGCACACAGAAATGCCAACTGACCCAGCCAAGGCTCGAACCAGTGACCTTCTTGCTGTGAGGTGGAAGGGCTAACCACTGCGCCACCGCACCACCCCTTTTCAGGAATGTATGCAAATAAAAAGAATTAAATAGGCCTACTACATTACCTACTACATTGACCTCTTAACCTCTCTGCGTCACATTCTTGTTAACCCCCATGGTAACTTTCAATAGTTCCCCCAGTGATTGTCTCCACCTTTGTTACCTCTTTATGTAGTTACATTATGTGGATCTGCTTCTCCTCCGGTCTTTGCCTTGTTAGTGATGGGTGAAACAAAGCTTTTTTAAAGCATCAAAACAATTAAACCAATTACTTCGCAAAATTGTTCACTGTTTCAAAGCATTTGAATATTCAACTGCTTTTTTTATTTTTTTATTTTCCATATGTCTCATTAAAATGTCTATTAATAAAACTCATAAAACTGATCCAAGATCAGATTAAAAAAATATGAAACCTGTTCAATGATTCACCACTGGGGGACGATCAGAATAAACTCGCACAATTCATGTGGATTTTAGGGTATTAAACAGATTGCCCTCAAGTGGAGAACCATTGAGTTTTCAAAATGTTTTGAAACAGTAATGATGTAACAAAGCCCTGTTTACTGAAATCACATGACCTTGCCAATTTATTATGTGCTACGAACCACTGATTCGAAATAAAAAATTCATGAGGGTTTCAAAGATTCATAAAGCAGTGATTTGAAAGCAGCCATCACTATTGCCTTGCCCAAAAGTTACATGCAAAAACTTTATCTGAAATTAAAATAAAAAACATTAATAAAATATCAACTGTTAATAAAACTGTAATAGTATATTAACAGTACCAAAATAACACTGGTGAACAGTTTCGATTTTTATTTTGAAATGTTGAGAAACAAGATGATAAATACCTTCCATAATACGGTAAACTCAAAGAGCCCCTATTATACATTAAATAGGGTCATATTTTGGTTGTAAGGGTCTCCAACAACAGTCTAATACACATGCAAGGTCAAAAAACACTTTCATGGTCTTATAATATGCATTTATTTTTATCTAATTATACCAGCGACTCCCATATGAATCGTTCAGCGATTCATTTGTTCCCAAACCCTACCTTAGAGCGAAGCTAATATGCGCTGATTGGACCAATGACAGCCTGTTGCGAATTGGTCGACACTGACAGCCTTCAGCGCGAGACAGAGTAAAATGACCGGCACAGCTTATCAACAATGTAGAAGTAGTCAGAGTGCATACACGCTTCATATTAGGGTAAGGTGTGGATTTTGGCTGCCAGTGGGTGAATGTAAATACAGACAATGGAGTTGAAAATACAGATGACTATTTAATTGAGCAAAAACTCCAAGAACTGGGGAGGAGATCGACACAAGTCTCCTAACCCGTCACAGTCTACCTCACTATTGCCAGATGTAGCTGACTGATTCCAGCCCAAAAACTATCCAAAACCCGCTGAAATGCAACCCCCTTACCTAACTGTCCTTATTTTGCCCACACCCCTGGTGTATTGTCTGTCCATTACAAAATGAAGGAAGAAACTAATCCATGAGCTGTGTACTGATAGTTCCTGTGGAGCTCTGTCAAATTCACATACATCAGTTGTCTTTTCTGATCCTTCCTTTTTTGCAAAAATAAACCTCAACCACTGAATCTTCACAGCTTTATCTTTGGGTAGAGAATATAGCACGAACTTTATCTCAAACTTCCAATAATATCCAGCTAAGCACAGCGTCTTTATGACTCATGACTTCAGGATCTGTTTGTCTTCCTCTTTGTCTGCTGCTGTGCTTGTGGGCGGGATCGCAGGTTTAAATTTTCCCGGGTTTGCGGCACAACAATTGGTCGGGCTTATGTTTCGTATCCACATCACGCCGAAACGGCTAAAGTCTCGTTATCAAGACGATTCATTCGAGCCACTATGAGTCGACTCTTTTTTAGATGAATAAATAGTTTTAAACACTGTCCACTTTCAGATTTAAGCCTTAGCTGGATATTTCACTTCACTTAGAGCTGTGTTACACACTACATGAAAGGTCATTTTCAAAAACCCATAATAGGGGCTCTTTAAAAAAA
Source organism: Danio kyathit (assembly GCA_903798195.1). NCBI lineage: Eukaryota > Metazoa > Chordata > Actinopteri > Cypriniformes > Danionidae > Danio > Danio kyathit. Next base: position 46,860,150 of record LR812526.1, read on the forward strand.
AACAAAAAAAAAACAAACAAATAAACAAAAACATCTACTAAAAATACATAGAGATACATAAATTTTATATGTGCCATGTTTATATGTGCCATGATGGCAGTACAATATGAAACATATGCTTATAATAAAATATGCTGAGCAACATGTTACAGTACTGCATTAAAAATGCAAAGAAAATAAAGAAAATAAACATTAATTCGGCGACATAGTGGCTCAGTGGGTAGCACTGTCGCCTCGCTGGTTCGAGTCCCGGCTGGGTCAGTTGGCATTTCTGTGTGGAGTTTGCATGTTCTCCCCTGTGTTCATGTGGGTTTCCTCCAGGTGCTCCGGTTTCCCCCACAGTCCGAAGACATGTGGTATAGGTGAATTGAATAAGCTACGATAAATTGTCCATAGTATATGTATGTGTATGGATGTTTCCCAGTAGCGGGTTGCAGCTGGAAGGACATCCGCTGTGTAAAACATATGCTGGATAAGTTGGCGGTTCATTCTGCTGTGGCGACCGCTGATGAATTAAGGGACTAAGCCGAAATGAAGATGAGTGAATGAATGAATGAATGGTTAGTTTGAAACTAATGGTTGTAAACTAACAAGAGGGTTAAAGAGAAATAAACTAAAGGGAAAGATACATTGAATGTAGCTTAAACCTCACTATTAGTCTATAGACTATTAGCTTTCAACTTTTTTGTCCATCAGCTGAGTGAATATAATCCACATTTTCACCCTTTAAAAACAAGTTCACCCCTTTGTGTGCAGATTGAGCCATGTAGGTTGTGCTATATGTTTTAATGTGGTAAACTGTATGTACATTCATGTAACTTTATTTTATTTTTCATTGCATCAAAAAAAAAAGAAAATGTGATTTTGACTAAAGTAACTTCTAATCAATTTTTTGTTATATTTGTTGTGAAGTTTTCTTTCAGCCCACTCTGAGATTTGTTTTAAAAATGTCAAAACACTGCTGATAAAAGAAAAAAAAAAAATGCTTTAGAGCCTAGTTGTTCTTTCATGTAGTGGATTCCACTGAAGCACTTGGATTTATATTTGTTTACCAGCAGTATTTTGAAGTTTTTACAGCACGACCTTTAAAAAAACCTAAAAAAAAAGTACATTGTATGGTGTGCTTTGAAAAAAGGAAAACATGAAATGAATGTAATGTTTTCAGATACTTCTTGGCTGTTATTGTAACTGACCAATAAGTATTCAATTATTTTACTGGTGGCGAAGATTTCAGATAATACCCTGTATTTTAATGTGAGTGGTGCTTTCTGTTGCAGCATGATTCTGATCATTCATTGCTTTTCACTTACATATTTTTAAAGCAATCTTGCTCACAACATGACATTCTAAGTAAAAAAAAGTAACTTTTAATAAATGAATTTTTAGAACTTGCTTTTTTTTTAAACTTAATCTCGGAAAAAGCTAAAAGCACATTCTGTGCAAACTTAACACTGTTTCAGTGAATTTCTCAATACACTTAACCCCAGTTTACACTGTAAAAAATGGCCGTGATTTCAACGGTAAAAAAACGTAAAAACGCTACAGTACAAATCCGTAACCTGGTTAACAGTATGTTTCCGTAATATATACGGCGAATCACCGTAAATTGACTTTCCCAGAATTCCTTGCACGACACATCACTTTTTATGCTTTTTGTTGACATTACTATGGATCTTTTTAGTTGTTTCCCCATCAGTAATGTATATTAGTGAGTTATGTTACATCCAATGTTGATAAACAATGTTTATTTCATGACTTTAATTTTATGCGTGTTACCATACTGGTGTTTAGTAGCTGTGTGAATGACACTGAGCACCTTCTTTACACTGATACACTTTTCTGATTGTGGGAAAAGTTGTTTGTGATGAGCATTGGTTCGTTATGAACTTTCTCATTACCACCTGCATATGGCTGTGTTATCATGTTTATCTGTGTAACAAAAAAATGTGTAGATGTTGCTAGTTTAAAATACAGACATATTACCTCTATAAATGAATAAAATACGGTAATTTACTGTAAAAATTTGAAATTACTTTTACGGTTTGTACTGTATTTTTTACGGTTAAATACTGGCAACCACAGCTGCCGTTTTTTTACCGTAAATTTTACGGATTTATTTTTTACAGTGTATACAGTAAGGCTGCTAATTTTTCACAAAAGAAATCTGAATGCGTTCAGGTACTTCATTGTTTTTTTGTCTAAACAAATAAAATTTCTTAAAAGTATCAGCAAACAGCAACCACAATCAAACAAAATCCACAATCACAGGGACCAACAATAAAAGAGACATAATCAGGTTTTAAGCATGGCTTACCAGACCAAGACCAAGAGTTGATAAAGATATTTAAAATTAACTATTCCCAAAATAAAAAATAAATAAAAAAATCATAAACAAAGTCATTAGTATTATGACTGGAAAAACTACACAAAGGTTATAAACAATATGCCAAAAATATTTTTCAAATCTCCAGACCACTAGGTGGCACTGTGCTGGGCGTTTGTTTATTTATCTGCTTCTCTGAAAAAGAAAAAAAAATACACATTTTGTGCGAACCTAACATTGCATTGATGCATTTTTCAGTACTTTTAGCGCCTGTGGATATATCTTCATTGTAAGGGTGCAAAGATGCAAAGCATTGCCCTGTGCTACATCTAGGACAACTTCACAGGTATCACACACTGGACACATCTCATTCAGTCCAAGACTGTCCAAAACAACTAATCTAACCCCACTTTTAACCACAGATACATAAATATCCATATTCACAAATTGCATAGGTAGCAAACACAATGAGCTAAATAGGTAGTATTTTTCAAGCATTTGAGGGGGAAAAATCAAATTCTGAATAATAAAAAAAGATGACTAGAGAAAAGAGAAGACCGTTTAATCCTCACCTTTATAGCTGGAAAGGTGTCTTGCATTTATTTTGATTCCACTGACACTGATCCCGCAAATAAGTAGGTTAACCCAGAGTTTAGACATGAAAACTGCATTTTATGAATACCCAGGATTAACCGTCAACACTAAATAAAACGATCAGCGTTGTAAAATGAGAAGCAAGAAAAGACAGAATTCCATTTGGAATTACAAGCCATTTTTATTTCTTTAGCACTTTACAATGCAGACTGTGTTGAAGCAGCTTAACATACAGTAGATGAAGAACAGAGAATAAAAGCCATAACAGTATAAGATTGTGGAAAATGGCTGGTGTAGTTCTACTTTAATTAAAACTGATTCAATTCAGTTTAATACAAATGTCACTGTTGGAGTTTGGATCAGTTCAATTCAGTTCAACAGTTTTTTTTTTTTTTTTTTTTTTACAAATGTCAGTGTTGAAGGATGATGCACTGAAGAGCAGCTCCACCGGCCCCAAACCTTGGGAGAAACCAGGCTCATCCATGGTGACCAGTTCTGGTCAGAAAGCTTTAATAAAAAAAAACAACAACTCATAAAAAGCTATAGTCTAAGATGTTGGAGGGCTTGAGAATAATGAGTATCCATCATGGAGGAGGTGCAGGTCCAAGTAGGTCACTGGGTAGGCCCGTGGGTCAATCCAGAGGCTTGGCTGTCACCGGGGTCTTTGCATGAATCAGTTTTGTGCTCTTGTCTCATCAATGACTATGACAACCATCTGCTCTGAACACGGGCCGGATCCAAAATCATATGAACCATGGAATAAGCAGAAACGGACAAACTAGCATGAGAGTAGTGTTGTTAAAATTACAGAGTCTCTAAGAAATACATCTCTATTAACACAACCTCAATGACAACGAAAACACTAGGCGTCTATCCAAGATATCTATACGTTTATAAGAGTTATATTTAAGGCTTTTTAAGACCTTTTAATGGGTGGCACAGTGGCTTAACGGTTAGCACTGTTGCCTCACAGGAATAAGGTTGCTGATTTGAGTTCCAGCTGGGCCAGTTGGCATTTCTGTGTAAAGTTTGTATGTTCTCCCCATGTTCGCGTGGGTTTCCTCTGGATGCTCCAGTTTCCCCCACAGTCCAAAGACATGCGCTATATACGTATAGGTGAATTCTGTCAATTAAATTGGCCGTAGTGTATGAGTGCTTGTGTGAATGCATTATTGTATGGATGTTTCCCAGTACTGGGTTGTGGCTGAAAGAGAACCCGCTGTGTAAAACATAAGCTGGAATAGTTGTCAGTTCATTCCACTGTGGTTACCCCTGATAAATAAGGGATTTAGCTGAAAGACAATGAATGAAAGAATAAGACCTTTTAATACCAAACAGAATGAAATTTAAGACCTATTGTACAGTACTTTTAGTACTGAATTTGCTGAATTAACTATTGGAATTCTTAACACTTTTTATTACAAATAGAAAGATTAAAAAACCTGAAAACAATCTTTAAACTGATTAATAATAACTAATGATAATAATAAAAACTTGGATGCAGCAGAACTAGTCACTATTCGAAAACCATGGTTAGCCAACTAAGGTTTCAAGTTCCGTCGTTACAAACATAGTTCGTTGATTTGGCATTTCCCAAGTCCATCGTTCCAACGAACATTCGCAAACTGCGCCGCAAACTTGCTTGCAACTACACCTCCAGAGCTGTAGTTAGAAGCATAGTTCCTGACTGTGTTCTATTTCCAGTTATCCCACCTAAGCCCAGTTCCTTCTGAACGTTCCAACATTTAAACGGAATGATTTAAAAAAAAAAGTCATCTCTCTTACGTAGTGCTTAATTTGTGAACTGCGAGGTCCCAGAACAGAGCGGGGTAACAGATCTGGCATGTTATTCGAGAATGTAGAGGTGTCGTGCACGAAAGTGGAGAGCGGGGTGTTTTTTTTCTTTTTAAAATATGTCGCAAATGATGTTGAACAGAGCAAGGACATTTTAACAGTATGTTTGATAATATTTTTTCTTCTGGTGAAAGTCTTATTTGTTTTATTTCGGCTAGAAAAAAAGCAGCTTTTAATTTTTTAAACACCATTTTAAGGACAAAATTATTAGCCCCTTTAAGCTATATATTTTTTTTTGATAGTCTACAGAACAAACCATTGTTATACAATATCTTGCCTACTTACCCTAACCTGCCTAGTTAACTTAATTAACCTAGTTAAGCCTTTAAAATGTCACTTTAAAACTGTATAGAAATGTCTTGAAAAATATCTAGTCAAATATTATTTACTGTCATTGTAATAAAGTGAAACGCTTCAACGGGGTGAAGATCCGTATGCAGGTCTTTATTAGCAGGGTCAGGCAAGCAATGGTCAAACAGGAACAATCAGATGTATAAGGGCAATCCAGAGTCGTAGTCGATATATCAGGCAGGTGGTCACAAGGCAGGCGGCGTACAAGGAATAACAAAACAAAACAAAACAAAGCAAAGGTCTAAACACGGGAAAACAAGGCAAGGAGAAACGCGTTGTAATGTTCACTATAACAGGATACAAGACTCAGCAAAACTTGTGTGTTAGTGAGGTGTACTTATAGTCCATGTAATCAGTGTATGAGAGGCTTCAGCTGTAGGTGTAATCAAAGGGTGATCTGGAACATGTGTGCGCAGAGTGTATGTATGGATATGTAGTCCATGAACTGGCGGATTTGTAGTCCATATGAATGTGTGTGTGTGTGATTACCAGCGATCTCTGGCTGACGATCGCTGGTGATCGTAACATAGCCCCCCCTCTAAGGAGCGGCTTCCAGACGCTCCTCAAACAGTTCAGGCGGGAGTTGGAGCGGAGGCGGACCAGGGGGAGGGATGGAGGGCCAGGACCATGCAGCGGAGGTTTACCTGGAGCGTGGAGCTGCGGAGGGCCTGGAGCTGCGGAGGGCCCGGAGAGTGGAGCTGCGGAGGGCGCGGAGAGTGGAGCTGCGGAGGGCCCGGAGAGTGGAGCTGCGGAGGGCCCGGAGAGTGGAGCTGCGGAGGGCCCGGAGAGTGGAGCTGCGGAGGGCCTGGAGCGTAGAGCTGCGGAGGGCCCGGAGAGTGGAGCTGCGGAGGGCCTGGAGAGTGGAGCTGCGGTATGTCTGGGGGCTTGGGTTCAGCAGGTATAGATGGTTCGTACAACCCCAGTGGGTCAGGAGGCTTAGGTTCAAGGAGTTCTGGCAGTTCATCTTAGCCCCATGGGTCAGGAGGCTTGGGTTCAAGGAGTTCTGGCAGTTCATATAACCCCAGTGGGTCAGGAGGCTTGGGTTCAAGGAGCACTGGCAGTTCTGTCAACCCCAGTGGGTCAGGAGGCTTGGGTTCAAGGAGCACTGGCAGTTCTTTCAACCCCAGTGGGTCAGGAGGCTTGGGTTCAAGGAGCACTGGCAGTTCTTTCAACCCCAGTGGATCAGGAGGCTTTGGCTCAGGAGGCCTAGAGAAGTCACACGGCTCTAGTGACTCTGGGAAATCACACGGCTTTGGCTGCCATTCGTGGGACTGAGGTGGCGGTTCTGGCCATTCGTGGAACTCAGGTGGCGGATCTGGCCATTCGTGGAACTCAGGTGGCGGATCTGGCCATTCGTGGAACTCAGGTGGTGGCTCTGGCCATTCGTGGAACTGAGGTGGCAGCTCTGGCCATTCGTGGAACTCAAGGGGATCTGGCGCCCGCCATTCGAGGAATTCATGGGACTCTGGTACCTGCCATTCAAGGACTTCAAGGGACTCTGGTGTTTGCCATTCGAGGGATTCAGAGGGACTCAGCGCCTGCCATTCGAGGAGTTCAAGGGGATCTGACGCTCGCCATTCGAGGGATTCAAGGGGATCTGGCGCCCACCATTCGAGGGATTCAAGGGGATCTGGCGCCCGCCATTCGGGAAGCTCAGGTGGCGGCGACCATTCAGGAAACTCAGGCGGTGGTGGCCATTCAGGAAATTCAGGCAGTGGCGGCAGCTCTGGCGGTGACGGCGGCAGTAGCTCTGGCAGCACTGGCGGCAGTGGCTTTGGCAGCTCTGGTGGCAGCAGCTCTAGCAGCTCTGATGGCAGCGGCTCTGATAGCACTGGCGGTGGCAGCTCTGGAGGATCTGGCAGCTCTGGAGGCTCTGGCAGCTCTGGAGGATCTGGCAGCTCTGGTAGTGACTGGGGATCTGGCAGCTCTGGTGGTGGTGGTGGCAGCTCTGGCAGTAATAGCTCTGATGGTGGTAGCAGTTCAGGTAACTCAGGTGGTGGTGGCCATTCTGGTGGTTCAGGTGATGGCTTTTCAGGAATAGAAACAAGAACATGAACTATGGCAGGAACAGACTTGGAACAAGGAGCCATCTGGGTCACCGGCAGTTTGGCAGTGACCACCGTGTGAGTTTGTCTCTTTACTGGAACCATCTTGGGAGCTTTTATTTTGAAGTCCGCCATCTTGTGAGTGGCGCCTCCCGCAGCCGGCTGCTCTTGCTGTTGGCTAGTGTTGGCGGCCATTTTGTGCGTGGCAAAACCCGCAGCCCGCGGGTGTTGCTTCTGTGTGGACAGGAGTATCGGTGATGCCAGCATGATCGATGTGGTGGACTGTTCAGCAAACCCCGTTGCCAGTGGGTCTTGCTGTACACAGCCCCCCCAAAAAAAACATTTAGGAGTATCCTCCTCCATTTCTCCAACGGTGAAGGAAGAGCCCACAGACAACAGTGCAAGGTCGAGGAATTCCTGTAGCGCGAGTCTCCCTCGAGAATCAACCCCGGTAAGTTTACTTTTCAGGGGCTCGTTTAACCCATATATGAAAAAGTCAATGAGCATATGGTCTGGCAAATGGGTCGTTAGCAATGTTCAGATAGTTCATGATGTGATTCTCAAGGGAGTTTTTACCTTGCTGGAGACATACTAATAACAGCGCTGGATCCATAGTGTGGCTGAGTCTTCTGTAATAAAGTGAAACGCTTCAACGGGGTGAAGATCCGTATGCAGGTCTTTATTAGCAGGGTCAGGCAAGCAATGGTCAAACAGGAACAATCAGATGTATAAGGGCAATCCAGAGTCATAGTCGATATATCAGGCAGGTGGTCACAAGGCAGGCGGCGTACAAGGAATAACAAAACAAAACAAAGCAAAGGTCTAAACACGGGAAAACAAGGCAAGGAGAAATGCGTTGTAATGTTCACTATAACAGGATACAAGACTCAGCAAAACTTGTGTGTTAGTGAGGTGTACTTATAGTCCATGTAATCAGTGTATGAGAGGCTTCAGCTGTAGGTGTAATCAAAGGGTGATCTGGAACATGTGTGCGCAGAGTGTATGTATGGATATGTAGTCCATGAACTGGCGGATTTGTAGTCCATATGAATGTGTGTGTGTGATTACCAGCGATCTCTGGCTGACGATCGCTGGTGATCGTGACAGTCATCATGGCAAAGATAAAATAAATCAGTTATTAGAAATGAGTTATTAAAACTATTATGTTTATAAATGTGCTGAAAAAAAAATCTGCTCTCCGTTAAACAAAAATTGGGGAACAAAATAAACAGAGGGGCTAATAATTCAGGGGGCTAATAATTCTGACTTTACCTATATATATATATATATATATATATATATATATATATATATATATATATATATATATATATATATATATATATGTTATAACTAACATGGTTTAAACGATGGAATGCGACAGAGAAACTACACTTGTCACTACATTGTTAATTTCCCAAACAATGCATCGTACTATGATAGTTCAGCCACGAGTTATATCATTGTTTGGGAAACGCACTCCAGGTAGGTCATGCAAAAAATGGGCCAATTCCAGTCCCTTTACTGCCAATCGGTACATCTCTTGTTCTTTATTTGCTAATGTACGGGTACCGCAGTTGTCTTAACCTCTTAAGGCCCAAGGTGTTTTTTTACATGCATTTTTTATTTGCTATTTAGGCTTATTGGAACCTAATTAGAATAAAAATCTATGTATCATCTTTTGATATGATGTACTTTTAGAGAAAAATAATGTCCGTATATGTGGACTCATGGTCCGAATTTACATGAAACACTTTTTACCGAATGGTTTTTAATGCATTTAATAACACATACATATTTTTTTGAAAATGTTTTGACTATCAGAGAATAAAAACAATTTTTTTTCCCATTTGCACAGTTAAAAATAGGGTTTGGGACATTTTTTTATGCTGCAAAACAGTTGCAGGATGACACTGTATATCTGTAACAAAATATTAAATATTCAAAGTATTTTAAATAGCCACTTAAGAGCTAAAATGTGCTGTCATATGTGGACACTCAAGCCCTAGGAGGATAAAGAGCAAAATCCCAGTGAAATCTGCTTGCATTTACAATTTTTTTTTATGTTAAGTGGTTGTAAACATTTAACTTGGGCTGAATTTAAAATAAATAAATTAAGTTGAACATTATTACATGTAATTTGTTTGTTTAAATTCAACTCATACATTTTTTTGCAACAATTTTGCAGAAATAATTTTTTTCAATGTGTGCAGATGATATACTGTATAGCTCTATTTTTCTTTTAAAACTGAAGGTCTCGCCATCTCAGCTCATACTTTACATCAATCTGCCTTGGGTGAAGGAACATCATCTACAACTCAGCTGGAGCCTACAAGAAACCTGGGGGAAAATTGACGACCAACTGAGTTTCTGTACTTTTATCTCAGCAACAGATTGCTCATGTACAGTAAATCTAGCGCTTTACAGCATTAGAAAATCAGATCATTCCAGTCAGAGTAAACAACACAATTACTTGTCCAAGCTTTTGTAATTTCAAGACTGGACTTCCAACCAGCATCACTAAATCTCTGCAGATGATTCAGAATGCAGCAGCACATAGTCTTCAATAAGCCAAAAAGGACTCACGTCATACCTCTTCTGTTCTCACTCCACTGGCTCCCAGTTGTGACCAGAATCAAATTTAAAGTTTGACCCTGACAGTCAGGATCTGTGTTTGAGGCTCACTGCAAGTCATTTCCATGTACTGAACTCTTATTATTCAGCTATGCCTAGATATATCCAGATTTCTATTCTATGGCACCTTTAGAACTATTGTTGGCTCTTTGATGCATTGCTTTGTCATCTTTTGTAAATGGCTTTGAATCAAAATGTCTGCAAAATGTGTGCATTTAATGTAACGTGAAATATTTCTTTATTCAGGGTTAAAAGCAAAGTTTGAAAAGGAAATAACCTGGGGTTAGATACAGTGTAAAAAAAAAATTGGTAACACTTTATTTAGATGGTCCATTTGAGCATTAGTAGACTGTCTGCTTAATATCTGTTGACACTGACATTTAACAGTACTTCAACAGACATTTAACTAACTATAAGAAACTTTGCAAGAACATGTCAACTTACACTAACCCTAACCCCAATCCCAACCCTAACCCCAACCTAACAGTCTACTTATAATCTAATGATAATTAGTTGCAATGTAACTTACATTCAACAAACGGACCATCAAAATAAATGTGACCAAAAATTTCTATTTAAAAAAAATTGTGAGCCTGAAATTAAGAGATAGTTGACCTAAAATCACAGTTTATTCCCCCTCAAGTTGTTTTAAACCTATTGAGGACCTATTCTGTAGAGAAAATGGGATATTTAGAAAAATCAACAGTTGATAATAACCAATGAGATCCATAGCTTATGTATGATTAAGGGTCCTGTCAATATTCTTCTAAATATCTTAATAATACCTAAAGAATAATGGAATATTTTTCATTGGAATAATGCTTCTAAAGGAGTTGTTAACATGGAATTAAATCAGATTTTGGTAAAAACCCAAACAATGCAATAATAAAAATAAAACAAAATGAACAAATCTAAAAAAAAAGTTACTATATGTGTAATAACAATGGAATGACACAAGAAGAAAGTACTGAACTCCTGAAATGTATTTATTACTTTATATAAAAGGTTTTTTTTTTTTTTTTAATGATGGCAGCCTAAAAACTCCTTTCATATGGTGAATGAAGTCACATGCAATGCTCAGGTGTGATTTCTTCACAGACTACTTCAGAATGTAAAAATCTTGATAATTCTGTGGGTTTCATCTATGAAATCTGATCTTTATTTTGTATTTTCTATTTAATTCAAGTCAGGTAGCTGGCAGCTAGCTCTCTGCAACTCTCACATGGTCGCTCACTAAAGCTAAGCAGGGCTGTGCCTGGTCAGTACCTGGATAGGAGACTACATGGGAAAGCTAGGTTGCTGCCGGAAGTGCTGTTAGTGGAGCCAGCAGTGGGCGCTCAACCTGCGGTTTGTGTGGGTCCTAATGCCCCAGTATAGGGACGGGGACTCTATACTGCTAAGTGAGCGCCCCTTTTTGGATGAGACGTTAAACTGAGGTCCCGACTCTCCGTGGTCGCTAAAAATCCCAGGAAAATCCTTCAAAAAAAGAGTAGGGGTTTAACTCTTGCATCTTAGACAAATTTGCCCACATGGCCTCCTAACCATCCCCATACCATAATTGGCTTCATCACTCTGTCTCCTCTCCACCAATCAGCTGGTGTGTGGTGTGCGGTCCGGCGCAATATGGCCAGGTGGATGCTTTGAGTATCCATTAAAGTGCTATATAAATGTAAAGAATTGTTATTATTATTAGGTGATTGGCTGAGCCATTCTACAGCTTGGTTTTCTTTCTCTGAACGCTTTTGAGAGTTTCCTTGGCTGCGTTTTGGATCATTGTCTTGCTGAAATGTCCACTCTGGTTTCATCTTCATCATCCTGCTAATGTAGATGTTGGACTCAAACAGCTAATTTACAATGAGGAACGACAGAGGGTTGCTGAATAACTACTGAGAGATTTTAGCTCCTGTCTGGGCTTTTACTGCCTTTCTACACCTCTCTTTCTTCATGTATTCAATACTCTTTTCCTGTGTCATTTAATTTTATTACACATAACTTCATTTGCAAACTAATTAGATTTGTTTTCTTGTCATATATGGATTTCTTTGGTTGTTACCAACATCTGGTGAAAATGCTAGGTCAACAGCACCTTTCGAAATATGTTTTGTAAAAGAAACGGTGACATGTTTAATAGTTATTTTCCCCACTGTATATCATGTACTCTTGTTCATTGGCAAAAAAGTAATCAGTTTTGAACAAGAGTACAAAGCCTCAGCCAGCAAGTCTGTAAATATGTGAAACAATAAAGTGAACAGCAGCATAAGTTAAAGCTATTAGACAAATAAACGAATTAGAAAATAAAGAGGTCAGAAGTAAAAGTCCATTAACGGCCTCACACTATCAAGCCGGGGTATGTGAATTTGTCTTACATAAGGAGTCGGTGTGGAGTCTATTACCTCCTAATGGGCTGCTGTTAACCTTTCAGGCCTTTAACACTACAGAGAGAGAAAAAGAGTGAGAGAGATAACACACTCAAGGCTAACCTTTCGAATTTTGGAGAGTATGAATAAGAGGAGAGAGATAGAGCGGGTGAAAGGACCCAGAAACGATGAGAGACACGTGGAAGAAAAGAGAAGCGTGAGAAGGACGGAGTGAACGCTCTGTCAGAAGAGCCTCTCTCAGGAAAATAACCTTTTTACTATGAAGGATGGAGAGCTGCAGTGAGAAATCGAGATGGAGAGAGAGGAAGCGAGCCTATACCAGCTCTGATACAATACTTCTCTGAATGACAGAGACCTATTGAAGACAGAACAGAACATTTTACGACCCATCTCCAATCATAATATAATAGCCTAATCAGTCTCATGGTACAGCTTTCCCAGAAGACTCCCACACACGCTACTCAGGGAAGTCATTTCAGGATGCTTGGTGAAATTACATATCCCAGTTTAGTTGAAGTAGTTTGATGAAGAGTAAAAGCAATCACAAAGAAGATGAGTTTGGAGTTTGAAAGAGTTTTCTTTCTTAATATTAAGAAAATGTTGTGATTTTCCAGGCTTATTTTTTAAAATTATGAACATTACACATAAATGCAACTGGATTTTTGAACATTTTTTGAAGGAAATTTGAAGTGCCTACCCACACAAAACCTAATGTGTTATGATGTTGGAGTTGGTTTGAAAAAGTAAGTTATCAATCAATATATGGCTGTAAAACTGTACTGTAAATTATTCATTTTTTACTGTATAAAATGTATAGCTTCATAGTAAAAACAATGCACAATATGGATACATTTTTTTCAGCACTACCCAGAAGAGGCTAAAGGTCTGTTTTGCCTGTATCCTTTGTTAATTTAGCATATATTGTGCAGTTTTCCCACTTGTTTTTGTAATGAGGCAACAAACACATGTTGAATATAAGTGTTCAATGCATGTTTATGCATCATGTCATATCACTCAGCTCTTTTTCATAGTTGAGTTTCATAGCTCTTAGCCTGATTTCATGAGGAAACGTAAGTATTTTATGTTTTGTCAGTTTAGTGGCTAATTCGTACAAATTCGTACGAGTTCAGTCGTACGAAAATGTACGATTTTAAAAAGGATATGTGGCACCTAACCCCACCCCTAACCCCAACCGTCATTGGGCGATTAGCAAATCGTACTAAATGAGATCGTACAAATTCATACGAATTAACTACTAAATCAAAAAGTTACAAATTGCTGTGAGATTGCGTTGGAAAACTGGAATAAAATTAAATAAATAATAATTAGTGAAAAAAGCACTGTTTCCATCCAACGAGTCCTGATAAACTGGCACCAAATATCAAAATAAGAAATGGAATTTGCTGCGGTAGGAGAAGCTAGTGTTGGCCTTTTTTAATATAATAATTCACCTGTGCCTCAGAAAACAAAAATAAAATGCAGTGAAACTACTTTTGGAGGCATCAGACTGCTCTATGTGAGAGCAGTCACTCAAGACAGTTTTGCAAGCCAGGCTTATTCTGAAAATTTACTGCTATATACATTTCTGGAGAGTGGCAAATACGTCCCAGGAGGTACGTTTTTGCAGTTTTTGTATTCCCGAATCCACAAGAGGCCGCTGTGTATGCTTTTTGAGAGCTCAAATTTCTCTATCGAGTGCCATTCCTGCCTGTTCTTCTTGCCTAAATCTACAAGAGGCCGCTGTCGACTGTCTGACTGACTGACTGACTGACTGACTGATCGACTGACCCACCTTCTTCCTTCCCTAAACCCAACCGGTAGTGTTTCAAAAGCACCGATTGACCAGCCCACCCACTTCCCTAAACTACACCGACAGTTTTAAAAAGCAATCCAGAAAAAGAAAAGCCCTCGCCTGGTTTTTACCACATTTTCTGACTTTACCACATTCTCGCCCTGTTATTTACTTGTTTATTTATTTTTTTTGCTTCTGATTATGTCTTACCTGCTTTCTGGAACTGTTTGAACCCCATCGTCATGGTCACCTCTTCTCTGTGTTTCAAGTCCGCCGACATATATGGCGAGCCACTGGACAAACAGCGGGAAAGCCGTCCATATGGAGATAAGCGGTCAGCTGGTAAGCATGAAAAGGAACGCCGTCATACCGCCACATAGTGTTCATTTTAAAGACGAAATACAGCCATATGTACTTCTGGCTACATAATTCACGATCTCCAGAAACGTATATAGGGCTACGTTTTCAGAATGAGCCTATGTTGCAGTTCTGAAAGGTAATAATATAGAACCATTTTGATGACACACTTTGGCTAGAGGATTTTAAAATGACCAAAACACAGAAGTGGACTTCACACAGTACCCCCGCTCCCTATACGCAGAGTACGCAGGCTGAGTAGGGCCTCAGCTCCGGAAGGGGGCACCATCTCGGATGGTTGCTCAAAAAAACAATATTAACATTTATTTAATAATATTAACACAAACTGAGTGTAAATAAAGTGTATATTGATAATATGTTGTTAAAATAAATTAAAAAAAAAATCATTTTATGACGAACGCAATAACAAACATGTGACGTAATTTTTTTCCATGTACGCGCATAGACGCGTACGCGCGGCGCGGTCCGGTCCACTGTCTGTGCGGCTGCTAGCAGCAAATATTTATAATTGATGCAAGTTGCAGCTCTATCCCCGGGAAGACAACAGCAGTCTGCAGCCGAGAAGAGAAAAAAAGTGCAAGATGAATCGCGTGGACCATTTTCAGGTAACTTCCATGAATCTGGAAAACATATTTTTGCTTGTTCACTAGTGAGGCTAACGTTTAAACTTCGCCACAACTGCACCAAATCTGCCTTATTTGTTGTTGTTTACGTTCAGTTTATTTGCTTTGCGGCTCTGCATTGTGCTTCAAACTATGACAGGACATGTTTTATGACTTTTCGCATTTGCCCCTCTTCCCGATGTTGCTGGTAAATACACAAACTCAATTCTTTTAACATCTTGTGCAATAGTTTACAATTCTGTTTGCACACCAGCTACATACACATGCACTGCACAATTATTTCAGTGTATGTATTATTTATTATTATATAGTTATTATATTATGTTATATAATTATATATTATATAATTCTTTTCAGTTGTTTATTGTTTTTCAATAAAGTCTCTTTTGTCTTTACATCGGTGGATTGGTGTGTTTTAGGCCGGTTTTTCATTTTTGTTCATTACAATATGAAATAACAAAACTGACTCATTCTGTAATTTCTGAAAGATCAATAATATAAAACCTAATATTATATAAAAGCATGAATTCATTAATGATTATTTTTTTCGGAATGTTAAAGTTTTTGTTTAAAAACACACTAATTTTAATACACTTTTTAATTCTTAAAAACCTCAAATGTCTTTGATTTATACTGACAGTGAGGCTCAGTGTTTGTCACCATAGATTATAATGCAAGTTAAATCCACATTTTGGTTGTAGTTTAGACACATTATGAAGAGTGCTTGACTAGCTCATTGTTTTAATAGTATGGCATGAGTTTTTCTCTAAATGACTAATTTCTTCTGTATTGTACATGGAGGTTCAATGCTAAAAATTGTCACAAAAGAAGATGAGGTGGCCTGATCCAGCACTGCTCCAGAGGCACCAGCAGCAGCACAGGTACAGACACAGAGACAGGATGCAACCCTGAGGACCGCCCATCTCTACAGGCAGAGAGAGGGTTTTATTCCTTACCTTTTGTAAAGTTTGAAATTGGGAATGCTTCTGCAGAAGACATGTCAGTGTTTACTTTAATGTAAACTATTATTTTGTAATCAGAATCAGAAAGAGCTTTATTGCCAGGTATGTTCACACATACGAGGAATTTGTTTTCGTGACAGAGCTTCTACAGTGCAACAGAATTACAGACAGGATTAAAAAACAGATAATAAAAATATTTTAAAAAAGTAGTGAATGCAAATATACAAATTGACATGTGTATGTACAGCTATATTACTATATACAACATTATTTGTGCAGCTGTTATGTGCAAATTGGCATGTAAAGTGTGTTGTTAAATAAGTGTATGTGTGTATAAAAAATGTAAATATTTGAATGTTTAAGTATAATTTTGAGTGTTTAAATGCACATTTATCCATATAAATAAATAAATAAATACATGTTTAAATATATGTTTGTCTGTTTTTGTTCCTCTGTGGGGGCACCAAAGTAAAATTTCGCATAGGGCACCCTTTTGGTCAGCAGCGGCCCTGACTTCACAACAATGGTGGGTTTCACATGGCCTTCAGTGTTTAGTTGTCCAGTGTTTAGTTAATCCACCTCTTAATACCATGGCAATATAAAGCATAAGTAATACACAAAAATGCAGCATTGCATCACAAACAAATACTTCATGTAACAAAAAAGGTATTACAATCGCAAGCAAACCATTACACAATTTCACATTTGCACAATGCACATGATCATAGCTGAAATATATAACACAGTGAAAAAAAAATCAAACATTTCCAAACTTTAGTTGTTCTTAGCAACATAATGAAATCAAATGGATTTACTCCATAGAGATAGCATTGGTATAAAACATAAGGTGATATCATTTTCTTTTCGACTTAGTCCCTTTATTAATCAGGTGTCGCCACAGCAGAATGAACTGCCAACTTATCCAGCATATGTTTTACACAGCGGATGTCCTTCCAGCCGCAACCCAACACTGGGAAACACCCATACACACTCTTTCACACACATACACTACAGCCAATTTAGCTCATTCAATTCACTGATAGCGCATGTCTTTGGACTGTGGGGGAAACCGGAGCACCCGGAGGAAACCCACGCAAACAAAGGGAGAACATGCAAGCTTCACACAGAAATGCCAAATGACCCAGCTGGGGCTGGAACCAGTGAGCTTCTTGCTGTGAGGAGATCGTTCTACCCACTGCACCACTATGATGACTTTAGGTGATATCATGTATTTTTAAGTTAACGATCTAACAAAGCTGACTCGTAAGGCATTTTCACAAGTATCTCAGCCTGTCTGTCAGTGCGTTACAGGAGCGAACTAGCAAACACTGCTCTATCAGGAAGGTGAGCAAGCAACATTTAAATAATTAATATAAGATTATGAGGAAAAGGTTATACATGTTTTAACACACCCTATGAGTTTCATCCTCACACAAGTTTCGTTGCCAGTTGGCCTCTGCCAGCAGTGATGCGACCTGAAGAAAACCTCAGTTAATAACATTACAGTTTGACACAGTTATGTAAACACTATGAGTCTTTCACTGTGCTGATGCTGAAGTGTGTGAATGTTTTTTTCCCAGAATGCACTAATAATCTACAATAATAATACTGTGAAATTACAACTTATTTTCAACTGTGCTGGTTGCTTGGTCTGACCATCCAATCAAAAGACAATAAAATGCTGATGTTGTCTGGCTGGCTGCTGGATGGCCCTGGTGTTGCCAACTTGACATCATTAGTTAAAGCAACAAGTTCATTGCTGTTTATTTAATGCTACAGATGCCTACACTTGATGTCTCTGAAAGCCTCCAGGCAGATTTTTTGATGCTGGCAACACAATTGCTGAAATGTGATTGGTTAAACGCTCTAATATAAACATACATTATTGGAAGCAGCATGACTAAGAGAAAAGCTATGACACGAAGCAAACAGATTATAGGAAATAAGTTAATAAACATTCATAGTAAAATATATATTAAAGTAAATCAGTGTTTCTGATGTTTGATCTGTGTTTGGATCAGCAGAGAAGGCTTTGCTTGCTCTGACGGCCCACCACTGCTAAAACATTTCATATATTTCATAATGTGGTCGGTCCATTAGTTTGTCCATTGATGGCATCCAATCATGCCTACTTTTGTTATGACATGATCTGTTAAAAATCACACGATATTTTTATGTACATGCTGACATTCATTCATTAATTTTCTTTTCGGCTTAGTTGAATCTGGGGTCGCCACAGCGTAAGGAACCGCCAACTTATCCAGCATAACTTTTACACAGCTGATGCCCTTCCAGCTGCAACCCATCACTGAGAAACTGGCTACATGCTGACATTTATTGAGTAAATGTGTTTTTATTGTAGTTTTTTGTTCATTTTCTCTTATCAGATAAGCAGGTTATTTTACTCAGTTGTGTCCATTAATATTTGTTTGAGTACTTCAGTATAATTATATAACCTATATTTCATCTACAAAACAACTATGGAGAAAAATATGTATCTAATAAAGACATCTACTACACTGTCTGAGTGTTTGGCTAAGACAGCAGACACTGAGATGCGGAGCGTCAGAGCAGAGCTCATTAATATTCATGACCATTCCAAATATGGTCAATATGGACCTTCTGATGGATATATTTTGGGGTAATAAATAAGCATATAAAACCATGTCTGGAGAATTTTTTAAATTACATAAGCCACAAACCTACTATGCAAATATCAGAGAAAAGAAATACCTTATTGAATCAATACACAATATGAAACCTTTAACTTCCATTTCTTGCTGACTTTAAATCTCAAAAGTTAGCACAAATATAACATTGGAGGGGTGGTGGCCCTAAGGCTTGACACACACTTTTTTCTTTTACTTTATGAATGTGCTGAAGTTAATATTTAGACTGAAGAAGGTGACTTATGCAATTACTAATTATTAGAGTTGTGTGTAATCCGTTTCTCAGTAATACATTACTGTAATCTAGTACCACTTTTGAGCAACGCAATAATGTAACAAATGACATTTTAAATTTGTATTATTTGATTACAGTTACTAAAGTCAATGTGATTGCGTTACTTGCGTTACAAATAAAACTTTTAAAAGAAAAAAAAATGCTTTTTAAAAAAAATCACGATTCCCACTGCAACGTCAGTTACAGTTTTTCTCAGTCGCTTTGGTGCATTTCTCACAACACTATTTACATTTGCACAACAGTTAATGCATTTCTCAAAACAATTAGTGCAAACTGCAAAACCTAGTGGATAACCTGCAAAAGCGTGTCACTTGCTCAAAATGGAGTGCTCATTCCTCAAAAGCAAGTATTCATGTCAATGAAAGTGTCAATGTCATCAAAATGAAAAGTCCTGCCACCATTGTTTATGAACAAGATAGTCAAATGGCTTTGTCATGTTTTCATTATGTCAGTTTACTCTCTACATTTTTTCCAATGCAAAAAAAGTCCGATTTTGGTGACACTTTCTGAAAATGCTCAAGGCAGCACTATATACTGCAGAGCCATTTGAAAACTACAGTAAAGTTAGACATCACTGCATTTACAGTTTTTCTCAGTCGCTTTGGTGCATTTTAATGAAAGTGTCAATGTCATCAAAATGAAAAGTCCTGCCACCATTGTTTATCAACAAGATAGTCAAATGGCTTTGTCATGTTTTCATTATGACACTTTACTCTGTACATTACAGTTTTTCTCAGTCGCTTTGGTGCATTTCTCACAAGACTATTTACATTTGCACAACAGTTAATGCATTTCTCAAAACAATTAGTGCAAACTGAAAAACCTAGTGGATAACCTGCAAAAGCATGTCACTTGCTCAAAATGGAGAGCTCATTTCTCAAAAGCAAGTATTCATGTCAATGAAAGTGTCAGTGTCATCAAAATGAAAAGTCCTGCCACCATTGTTTATGAACAAGATAGTCAAATGGCTTTGTCATGTTTTCAATATGACACTTTACTCTGTACATTTTTTCCAATGCAAAAAAAGTCAAATTTTGGTGACGCTTCCTGAAAACGCTCAAGACAGCACTATATACTATTTGCACAGCCATTTGAAAACTACAGTAAAGTTAGACATCACTGCATTTAGTGAGGTATCTGAGTACAAGACACTGAATATGTGTGTTTCACATTTTTACTGCATTTGCTCTTTACAATTCTAATTTATTCACAGCATTGTGCAAAGAAATAAACCACTCTTATTTACAACAAACATAAACTCCCTTTGGGTAGAGTTGTGCACAACTAAACAATATTGCAGTACATATTGGAACTGAACCTACAACATACACAGGTCTGTAAATTCATGACATTGTAAAATTTAGAAGACATTTTCAGAAAAAAAAGATAAAAATTTTTAAAATAAAATTAGCTTGACAGATTTTGACAACTAGTTCAACATTTTTGTATGTAATGACTCAAGTAACGAAATGAGGACAATTAGTTTTATATGGAATGACTATTCAGCATTCACAAGTTTAGTTAATTTTGACTGACATGACATAAGCAAATGATAATGTTACCAACAGCAGAGAGTTGTATGAAAGCAATTGATGCATGTCCAAAAGCATTTGCAATTTGTTGAAAGGAATGAGAAACTGCTACTATGATGTGCACAAATGACTAATTGTTTTGAAAAATGCATGAACTGTTGTGCAAATGTAAATAGTGTTGTGAAAAATGCACCAAAGCGACTGAGAAAAACTGTATTTCCAATGCAAAAAAGTCAGATTTTGGTGACACTTCCTGAAAATGCTCAAGGCAGCACTACATACTATTTGCACAGCCATTTGAAAACTACAGTAAAGTTAAACATCACTGCATTTAGTGAGGTATCTGAGTACAAGACACTGAATATGTGTGTTTCACATTTTTATTGCGTTTGCTCTTTACAATTCTAATTTATTCACAGCATTGTGCAAAAGAATAAACACACCCTTATTTACAACAAACATAAACTTCCTTTGGGTAGAGCTGTGCACAACTGTAAACAATATTGCAGTACATATTGGAACTGAACCTACAACATACACAGGTCTGCAATCATTCATGAAATTGTTCAATTTAGGAAACATTTTCAGAAAAAAAAGATTTAACATTTTTAAAATAAAAGTTGCTTGACAGATTTTGACAACTAGTTCAACATTTTTGTATGTAATGACTCGAGGAATGAAATGAGGACTATTACTTTTATAAGGAATGACTATTTAGCATCCACAAGTTTAATTCATTTTGACTGACATGACATAAGCAAATGATAATGTTACAAACAGCAGAGACTTGTATGAAAGCAACTGATGCATGTCCAAAAGTATTTGCAATTTGTTGAAAGGAATGAGAAACTGCTACTATGATGTGCACAAATGACTAATTGTTTTGAGAAATGCATTAACTGTTGTGCAAATGTAAATAGTGTTGTGAGAAATGCACCAAAGTGACTGAGAAAACCTGTAATAAGCATGCACTTTTAAATTGCTGGAAAACACAAGCTGAAATGGTTGCTGTGGAGAGAGGTTCTTCTTCAAGTGGAAATACAGAAAATACTTTGATTTCATTGAGCAAAAAAACCCCGAAAATATTAATGTGAAATGAAGTCTATGTAGTCTGTAAAGAACTTTCGACTGCTTTTCACTCGACCAGCAATTTATTCAAGCACATGAACAGAAAGCATTCTGCGACAATACTCATAACCAAGGAGGACAACGGTGTCCAAAAATACGACGGCCCAACTCAGCTTAAACAGGCTATATTGGATTTTTGTGCAGGATCAGGAGTGAAGGTATCTTCTGAATGTGAAGAGAACCTTAGCTGGTTATGGGGCCATTTACATATCGTGTCTTTTGCGTGCATGCAATATTGCGTATGGTCGTATTTCCCAAGCGCATCCAGTTGAAAACCGCGAGTCACGTGACAAGAACTGACCGATGAGCTTCATACTTTGTATGGAATATACACATTTTGGTAGACTAATTACCTCAGACAAGCGCAGAACACCCAAACACTGCAGTGCTTTGGCATACTATGGATGTCAATGGTTACAGGTATCCAGTTTTCTTTTAAATGGCTTCTTTTGTGCTGAAGTTTTAGGTGAACTCTTTAAGTCTTTTGAATATGTCAAGCTGCTGTGATCAACCCCTTGTAACGTATTTCAGTGAATATTAAACCACTGAAAGAGCTGCAGTTTGTTTTGTATTTTTACAGGTATAATTTATATGTTTTAAAAGTAACTTCAAAGTAAAGTAATAAGTAATCTGATTACTTTTTACATGAAGTAATAAGTAATGTAATCAGATTACAATTTTCCAGTAGTAGTCAGGTAAGATGAACCTCAGCAGACTAGCAACTAGTTAAAAGGCACCCTTGACCATCATGATTTAAATGGGAAAAGTTCCAGTCATGTGTGAGCCAAAGCTATGAGGTAAAAAAGCAACGCCAAGTATGTAATTTGAGAAAAAGGCCTATTCTGGTGCCTCTACATGTATATGAACCTAGTTTGTGTCTCTACATGGAATTATGTCTACAACTTTTGTTTTGAATGGTTGTTCACTGCACAATGACATTATGTTCACTATGACTCAGGATTCTTATTCAAATTTGACTCAGCTTCAGACTTGACACGTTTTTTTTTTATTTATTTATTTATTTATTTATTTTTGTCTACCGGAAAATATGTATTACTCATATCCATAGCAAAATGGATGAAGGACAAAGTGTGTTTCAAAATGTAGAGTTATATGTCTAACCAGAAGTATGGACAAAAGAACTAGTCATTCTCACCTTAGCAAGCACAACTAATCACAAACAGTTTTGCAGAGTATCCATTGTTCAGTGATTCAATGGCATCAATGAGCCGAAAAACAGAGACTGTCCATTTTGAACACATTATCTGTCAGTGGTGTTGCAAGGGGTTGGCTGAAACAGATTTCATTTGTAATGCATGTCTCCAGAGCAGAGATTTGTATGTAATGGCTTGTGTGTTGCGAAACCACCTTTTGTTTGGCTGACATCAAACAAATGTGAAAGCATTCACCTGACCGTGATCTATGTATTCAACCCTATGCTGTTTTCCCCTTGCTTTGCTTATTTGTGTATTCCCACATCAGTCTTTTGTGAGTTGTACACAATGCTGCTCTTTTCATTTATACGTCTACTTTTTTTGTTCATGTTTATTTGTTCTTTTTCTGAATGCAAACCTGCATGCTGTTTCTTTACCCATAACTTCTCTATCACTTTTTCTCTCTCTCTCTCTCTCTCTCTCTCTCTCTCTCTCTCTCTCTCTCTCTCTCTCACTCAGTGAAAAATACTTTTAAAAATATTACCTCAACTTTGATCTCTAGATTAAGACTAATCCAGTTTAATTTCTTACACCAGATTTATTATACTCTATCCAGATTACACAAATTTAAAAACAGTATTTCACCCATCTGCTTCAGATGTGGTATAGAAGAAGGTACATTTTTGCATTCTACATGGCTGTGCCCTAAAGTGAAAGTGTTGTGGGTACAAGTATGCAATATCATATCACAGATTCATGGAATTGATTTTTTTCATTTAATCTAGAGATATGTTTATTGGGCAATTATACAAATTCTAACCTTAAGCTAACTGAAATGTTGCTGACAATAGCTAAAAAATGCATTGCTTTAAAATGGAAAACAGACATTAATGCACCAATTAGACTCTGGATCTCTGAAGTTTGCAACTGTATACCATTGGAGAAGATCACAATCTTTGAGAGGAAATGGTGAATTATTTTAAAAGATTTGGAATCCATTTTTGAATTATATTAAAACAGTACCACATGATTTGATTTGACAAAATAGTTTCCCTTCGGGAGGGGAACTTCAATGCTATGTGGAAAACTTCCACGATGGGGATTTCATCAAAATCCAATCATCTGAACGAGTATAAAAACGGGCCAATGAAATGCCAATGAGTTGTCAGCGTGCACAGCTGTCGTCAATGACAATCAATTTGGCATAAAAGCCCAGCATGTGCTCAGCTACGGCATCTTTTTCGCTTTCAGAGCCTTTCACGAAGCTTCTGAGAAAGTCTTTGAGGGTATCTCCAACCTGTGTCTACAGAGGGGGATCGAGAAGTAGCTTCTCCCGGTCCACAGTGCGTATACGCAATGGCAGACGGTCAAGCTGGGTTTTTCTCCCTTGCTTGGCGTCCTTTGGGTCCCGTCCTCCAAGAGCGGTTTGTATATAGGAAGCAAGTTTCCTAAAAGAGCAACTTTATACTCCACCTCCAGGGTCTCTGACCCCAGGGAGCTGTCCAGGGGCCAGCCACTCTCCCTCGGCTTGCAGGTTGGGTCTCAGAGAGCCCCCTTGCACTCCACGTCCTGGAGACTCTGGAGGTGGAGTGCAAGGTTGTGCAGCGCGTCTTTCTTATGACGTCGCTCCGAGCGTGCGTTTCTGGATGTGGTGGTTTCCTGTCCCCGGATGATGGGCAGTGCATGCCGTCATTGTGATGTCATGTCTGTTGCGCAGTTAAGATCGCGGCTCCCGCACTGCGGTTGGCACTCGGGCAGATCTGAGGGTCTCAGTGGGCTCGCAGACCTCTCGCTCCTCCACGCGCTCCATCCAAGCTTTGGGTGAGAGAATTGCTCCATCCTCGGATGGTCGCCCTCTCACTTAAATACACAGAGAATCAGATGTCCATCGCTGCATCGAAGGATGGGCTGTCATTGTTTGATGAGGATGCAAAGCCGCTCGCTCCCTCCCTCCGGGGTGGAGAGCGCGGCGTTGGCATCTAAAAAGCAGACATGATGGCTGTGCTTTCCCGGGCTACTTCGGCCGTGGGTCTGGTGATGGTTTATCCCCCAGCCCCGCAGCTGGACAGACTAGATGGGTGTTATGTGGAGGATCTAAGAAGACAAGACCTTCTAATCCTTCCGTCCCCTTTTTCCCGGAAGTGCGCTGTTAGCTCATGCAGTCTTGGAGGGCATTTTTTTCTGCCCGATCTGCGTGCGCTTCCATCCTCACCATCGGTGAATTCACCCAGGAATTCACGCCGTTGAAGGAGCAGTCGGAGGCGATGGGTGATGTCATCTATCAGCGGTATAGTAAAACCGCTCCCCCCCGCCGAGCCATCCACATCCACTGTTTTTCGACCGGGGGCGCTCGCCTGTGGCTTTTGATCCGCCGCCCTGCCTGCGCCTCTGGCCAAACGGCTGCACCGGGCATCTTAACTGCCTGTAGCTGTTGGCAGTGTATCTCACGCTGTGCCGTTTTTTATTGGTGTTAGAAGGGAAACACGTGCTGGTCAGGACGGACAGCACGGTGGCGATGGTGTATATCAATGCGCACGGGGGATATCCGCTGTCGCCGCATGTCTCAGCTCGCTCGCCGTCTGCTCCCTCGGAGTCATACGCGGCGAAATCATTGCATTCCATTTTTCCCCACCAAGCTCAAACGGCATGTTCTCTCACGCTCTCACGGCAGTTCGCCAGGGAAAATGAAAGCTCCATCCCCGACTGTCCAGCTGTTATGGGTGCGTTCTGCGCACTGGCTACACAGCTGGCCCCGTGTAATACGCATTTCTCCAGTGAGCCTACTCGCAGAGATGCTGTGTAAAGTCAGGGAATACGAGGAACAGGTCTATGCGCCTCTCAGGCTCAATCAGACCTGTATTTCAGCTCTCTCCTTGTGATGGCCCCTCCCTGGCACGTCCCCTGGAAGAAACT
This sequence comes from Danio kyathit, assembly GCA_903798195.1. Taxonomy (NCBI): domain Eukaryota; kingdom Metazoa; phylum Chordata; class Actinopteri; order Cypriniformes; family Danionidae; genus Danio; species Danio kyathit. The sequence goes on from LR812526.1 coordinate 46,885,775, forward strand.
TATTCTTTGGGGACAGGCATCGTTTGGCACCCGTGCCCAGATCTATGGAACCTCATGTGTGGCCCAGAGATGGAGCGCGGAGGACTTAGGTGACATACTGTTTAGGTGGCAAGCACCATCACTCAGGCTAGAGCACCCTCTATGAGGCATGCCTATGCCCTGAAGTGGAGTCTATTCGCTGTGTGGTGTACTTCTCTCCAAGAAGGAAACCCCAAACATGCCAGATCAGTGTGATGCTATCCTCCTTCAGTTGGCTGGAGCTAAGGCTGTCCCCTCCGCACTGAGGGGTTGGCGTTGCGATCATCCCCGCTCTGAAATAAAGCTGTCTGAGGACGCGGCGATGACGGCACGCTAGGAAAGCATCACCTCGTCATCCAGTCCCCAGAGGCGCGAGACGTGGATATTATTATTCTGTTCCCCTCTCTTACCCATTTGATAATCTCACTTAGGAGAGGTCTGCTCGATCACTCGACTCAGTATCTATATGATTCTGTCCAGGTAGACAGCTCTGCTGGTCGCGTTGGCATTGGTCAAATGGGCGGGTATCTGGAGGCATTTTCGGCCAGCGATATGTGCCAGCGTTTTGGGCTGGCCCACTCTCACGTTTACCTGAGACCCCAGCCCACCCAGGTGCCCTAGGTTCCTACAGCGCTCATTTAAACAACGTAGTGAACCTGCAAGCGCTGCCCACGGAGGAGGCAGACCCAGCCCCTTTATTGCTGGGTCCTGTTTGCGCTTTGCGTATTTATATGTACCGTACTCAAAGCTTTAGATCCTCTAAGCAGCTTTTTATCTGTTACGGTGATCGGCAGATGGGAAGTGCCGTATCTAAACAGAGGTTGGCCCACTGAACAGTGAATGCCATCTCCCCTGCTTATCAGATCCAGGGCGAACTGTGTCCCCCAGGAGTGAGAGCGCACTCCACTCGAAGCGTGCATCCTTTTGGGCATTAGCATGCGGCTCCTCTCTAACAGACATTGTAGAGCTGTGGGCTGGGCGACACCTAATAATTTGCGAGATTAATCTTCGAGTGAACTGATTTCCTCACGTGGACTGGGAATGAGAAAATTCGGTTAGGTGTTGTAAAACGCTTGCTGCGCCTTTCTCTCTAACACAGAGATACGTGCGCTTTTCTTGCTTTGTCAGTCGAGTTCTCCACTTGGCAAACCCTGCAGAGTTCCTCCGAGGCCCCCAGCACCTGACTCCGTGGAGGATGGCCTGTTAAGTTGTTGGCATGCCCGCTGGTCATCCCGCATTCTGGGTATAGGTGCCCGCTATGTGCGATCCCCGCTGGCGATCCCATATTCGCACTCAGCCACAATGTAGTCCCCCCTTCTAGGCGGGCTCGTGTCTTCCCTTCCTGCTAACCATCTTCTCATATGTGTACTCCCCCTTCTTAGGGCTAGTCCATATGCTATTTGTCACCAGGTCTCCCCCTCCGGGCAGCAGGCGGCCTCCGCAGCGTTCTCCCTATCGGGACTGAACACTTTCCCAACGTACTGTCATATTTAAAATTCCTAGAAATTAACTATGTGTATTCTTACGACTCCCCGAAAATATATCTAAACCAAAACAGGTAAGTAAGGGCCAGGGGACACGTTGGAAGACTGCACCTCTGGTGATGCAGGTGCGCGCGTGCTGCTGCGTGGTGCACCCCTCACCAGAGACGTGGTAAGGTTGTGGCATTTTCCATAGACTTCCCCATAGTGGAAGTTTTCCACATAGCATTGAAGTTCCCTTGCCGAAGGGGAACGCTCTGGTTACTAAGGTAACCCTCGTTCCCCAAGGGGGGGAACGGAAATGCTACGTTCCTTCACCACAAAGATTGTCCCTTAGTTGTTGAGTGTGAAAGCATCTTCAGCTAGAAAAGACACATCATCACAAGTACTGTACTGCAGAAGATCTATTTGAACCCGCATGGACTTGTCACAGTTGTGGATCTGTCTGTTTCTCTTATATGTATGTGTGTGGGTGTGAGTGTGTTTGTTTGGGTGCACCTTCACCGCGTGGCTGTATGTGTTTACATGTCGTCAGCTGAGCGGTCACGTGCCTTGCTGTTGCTCAGCATCACTCAGCTGTTAATCAATACCACAGGTGTAGCGCGTTACTGCGCCTTTATCTGTTCACTGTTTGTATCTCGTGTTGTCAGTTCGTTGTTGTTCACTTCTGTGTCTGTTCCTGTTAGGCTTTTCCCGCTGAATCCGCTGGTGGTGAGTGATCATAGAGACTGTTGTTTTTTGGACTTGTCAGCACGGCTTGGTTTCATTGAAGCATTGTTACCGCTGTTTGCACTGATGACACTCACAAGAGATTCACTTTGAATTGATGCTTTGAAGAATTGCTACCGCTGTTTGGCATGGTTGATATTCATGAGAGTTTCCCTCTGGAACTGTTGCTCTAAAGAACTTTATTGCCGCTGTTAAGCATTGTTGATTTCCTTGAGAGATGAATCATTGCTCTACCCCTTCCCTTGATATCTGGTGATATCCTGACCAGCTTTATTTCCTGTTATCCCTGTTTAATAAATCAACTTGCATTCACTTGCATTTGGGTCTCTTGCGTTTGTGTGACAGGACTTTCTTGAGAAGTTTGGTGAAGAAAAAATCATGGATTGGGGTTACATTTACTATGGGGCATGCAAGAGATCTGCAGAGTGGATGGCAACATCAACAGCCTGGGGTACAGTTACAAACCAAAGGAGAGGGCAAATTCTTCAGCAGGATAGCGCTCATTCTCAAACTTCAGCCTCCACATCAAAGTTCCTGAAAGCAAAGAAGGTCAAGGTGCTCCAGGATTGGCCATGCCAGTCACCAGACATGAACATAATTGAGCATGTCTGCATTAAGATGAAGGCAGAGGCATTAAAGATGAATTCAAAGAACCTTGATGAACTCTAGGAGTCCTGCAAGAACGCTTTATTTGCCATTCCAGATGACTTTATTAATACGTTATTTGAGTCATTGCGGAGAGGTACAGCCACAAGAGACAGAGAGAGGGGGAAAAGTGATAGAGAAGTTAAATTTTTGACCATAAAGATAATGAATAATACAAAAATGTATATAAAAATGTTGTAGGGTTGGAAATGTATTTTCTATATATATATATATATATATATATATATATATATATATATATATATTTTTTTTTTTTTTTTTTTTAATATATTTTGGTCGAAATTAAATATCTTTTCGGTTTCAAAAATATATATATTTTAATCTAACAACACAGATACAACATATATTCAAAATAAGGATTAGGAAATAAAAAAAATACCGTATGGGCTGTCACACACTCACACACACACTCACACATCAAATTACCCTTCAACCTAAACACAATGTTTCTCCCCTCTTCTATTGTTTTTGTCACTCAACTTCAATTTCTTTCCATTTCGTCCTACCTACCCATTCATCTAGTCGATTATCTTTTTATTTGTCTGTTTATTTGTTTCTCCCTTTATTCGTTTTTCGAAGTCCCTGCGTTTCCTCCACAGGGGGCTAATCTGGCCTTGATTGATGATCTCATTTCTTTTGCATTTGCACTAACGCTACTCGAGTCGCAGATCATAACGTAAAATAACAGTCTAACAGTCCCCTCTCCCAAAAGCACTAATTACGGTCATAAGAAAGTGCCACATAATTATCTTCATGGGTGCAGCTGCTGTAATAGATTTATATATGTTTATTTTTCATATCTGCTAAGAAACCAAGGGACTAATGAAATGTAATACAAATTAAACTTTGAGACTGAACAGTGTTTGGAAGATGAGGATATCAGAAATAGCCTATTAATAAACTTGAATTACATCAGATGTTCTCACCATTTCAGCAAGCAAAATAACCTAGCATACAACATAGGTAGCTAGAATTCAGATAATGGGATGGGATTTTCTTTCACTAGAGAAGATGGAGTATTCAACGTGATTAATAAACATGTCAGTGCCCAGCAAGCATTTTTTTTTGTTTTAAAAGATGTCTAATAGAAATCTAAACATAGTCGTCTTGGCTAAAACAAAGCTAAATTTGGGCTGTCAGTGAAAATCTAATAGATGTCTATGAATAGGCCAAAACTAGACTAGTCATCAAATAAACAGAAATGAATGACTACACATATAAAGTCTGTCTAATCTATCTATTTGACGACCAGTCTAGTTTTGGGCTATTCTTAGATGTCTATTAGATTTTCACTGACAGCCCAAGTTTAGCCTTGTTTTAGCCAAGCTGTCTATGTTTAGATGTCTATTAGACATCTCTTCAAAAACAAAATAGGAATACTGGGAACAGTCAGGAAAATGTACTCTTGCTTTGAAAAACAACAGTCCCACCCCAAAATGCGAAATGGACTATTGACTAAAGGATTCACTTTAAAACTAAGCATGGTTCCTGTTGTCAATACATTGAAATCTATTAGGTGAACATCTTCACCTTCATGCATGACCTGTGATTTTGTGAATTCCTATTGGAATGACAAGATTTCTGTCCTAATATTGTGCTGACCAATTGTAAATGTAAGCTTTAAAGCAGTGAGAAATCAAGCCAATTCCAAACAACTAGCAGTGACAAAAGCTGACTGTGTTGTCCTTGATCTTGTGTTGGATGCATCTAGGCCAGGGGTGCTCAACCCTGTTCCTGGAGATCTACCTTCCTGCAGATTTCAGTTGCAGCCCATATCAAACACACCTGCCTGTAATTATCAAGTGCTGTTTAGGTCCTAATTAACTGGTTCACGTGTGTTTGATCTGGGTTGGATCTGAATGCTGTAGAAAGGTAGATTTCCAGGAGCCGGGTTGAGCACCCCTGATCTAGGCCAAAAAAAAGGCCTGCTCTTGAATGCACCAACATACATCCAAAATTGTGCATAATTTCAGCTGAAAAAGCTGTTCTGTCTCTCACTGACAGCCTTACTGCTATATAACATGGTGAATAGAGTGTGCTAAACTAAGAAAAACTAACTAACAATCAAACACAGGTTATTTTTGCTGGAAGGTTTCAATAATTAATGGATTTTTTTTTTCTGTTTACCAACCAAAGTATGCTTGGCTTTAAAGTATGCAGCCAACATTGCAGGGTGGGGTCAATTTGAGGCCAAATATGTGCTAGCCCACACTGGTACTGAATGTGGGCCCCAAATGAGTTTGTCCATGGTTTTCCACATGAATCTTACATATAATGGGACTGGTGTCTATTAAAATATTAAAGGGAAACTGAATAGCAGACAATCTACTTCTTTACTTTCAGGATATAGACTATTTTGAGGCATGTAAACAAAAACAATGGTCCCAACGTATTTTCCTAGTTTACATTTGTAACTTCTATAGCTTCCGAGAATCCAAAAAGAGCCACATGTTGATAAATAATGTCATAATGGCTGTTTAACATTAAGTTATGATTGAATTGCCTCTTGTTACAGTTATGAAATAGTTTGATAACAAGCAGGAAATGTTCATGGACCAATGACATGACCACATTGAAATGGTCTATATGGACACAGAAACACTTATTTTAGAACAAATAGTATCTTTTGAACATGTATTGTACCGTGTTTATAGACCGCCTACTGTACACTTTCCTGCATCTTTGCTGGGTGCAATTGTGCATCAACAATCGTATGAACCATTATGGCGATGTCAAATTTGTTTATATTAAGCAAAGTCCCTTTAAGGCAAGTCATTTCACTTGGCGGCCATCTTTGAAACGCCTCTCAGGCAGTATGCTTGGGCATTCTGTCTGAATGGGGAACCATCAACTTCTCCAAAACTATTAGCCAAGCTTATGATTACATTACATATTTGAAACCACCAATAAAATGAAACAACATCTGTCTCATAAGTTTAGTTTCTAAACGTCCGAATCAAACAAAATCTGCATATTTTCAGGTTGCCCGAGCTAATGCGCATGTGCACTCAAAAGGAAGGAGTCACGACACAAACCTCATTTAAGGCCGTTCTACACATTATAATCCTCTGGATAATGCTTCACCCGATCGAGCTGCTCTTCTAAAGTAATCCACAACTTGGTCTTGATGGCGAATCTCCTCCAGAAATGACAGTGACTTTTTGTTTACAAGTTTGTGGATGTTTGAGTAGTTGCTGTCTTGTGATGTGCAACAGGATGGACTGTACCTCCTTCATTTAAAAGTACAGATTTCAAACTTTATCTGGATATATTTCTTATGTCTGTGAAGCAAGTATTCGCTGAGAATCCACCAAATGGTTTTGACCACTAAACTGTCGTAAAAGCACAAGTCTGGTCCGAGCTTCTCCATCAGTCTATATTGATCGATGATTGGCTCCTGTGCTAGTATGCGGGGCTTCATTCGCCATATTGACCGTTAAACTTTTCACCATTCAAAACTATACAAGTGACATGTCTTTTGTATTCTATAGTCTTTGTATTAAGTTACTACTTTATTATTACCCAAATTCTATTAGTATTATTAAAGCTACAGATCAATGTGGACTATTTTCCACTATTTAAAAAGCTGACCATCCTCACATCTTGGTTTGATGTCCTTTAGTAGGGATCAAGCGTTAATTAGAGAGGTCAAACCCCATGTAATTTGGACCCTCTCATAAAAATATCTCAGTCAAGACATGTGTGCATTCGAGTTTTGATAATAGTGTGTCACATTTTGAGTCAGACATGAATAATTGAGTGTGAACTGTTCACTTCAAACTTGTTCCAATCAGACCAATGCGACCTGTGACTCTTTGACTCAAAATTTTTGACTGTTTGACTTAACAGCAGCTACAGCCAGATCAGTGTATCTTCAGTAACTTATATATTCAGTGTGATTTTTGAGGCAAAAGCTGGTTGTGTCATCTCCTCATGTTAGTTGCCTCTAGGCCAAAAAGCTGCATTTGAAAACACTAAAAGAACTACAGGCAACTGCAAAAGTTCTTCTTTCTCAAACTGCCACAGATATGAGATCACCTAGAGCTGACACGAGGAACACAAAACAAAAACAAACCCTGACAGATACCAGTCGATGTCCAACTATCTTCTTGGAGTGTCATCATGGCCCCTAGGTAAGGCTTAAGGCATTTATGATTTATGTCTATGTAAATAATTTAAACATAGGTATTTTGACATACTATTGTTTTGTGTATTTGTCCATCCAAACCCAAAAAAGCATTAAAAGACTCAAATTGGTATTCTTGTGCATTCAGTGTGTATCTCTGTGTATGGACCTTGAAAACTACCACATTACTATTTTTACAATTGCATAAATAGTGGACTATTCTTGATCAAAATATATTGCTCAGGAGAACATTTTAAGCTAGTAATACTTTATTGTTCATGCAACAAAGCTAAGTTGTGTTCACATAATTTCTCCTGTCCTTCATGTATACAGTATAGTCCACATGATTCTATTTATGCCTCGTTGTTTTTGTAAGACACAGTGGGTTTTTACCTTATACAACGTGACCTGCTGAAGGTTTATCAATAGCTGGCATGTATTTCTAGCTGCTGACCAGGTTCCTATACATTTGGTATGTCTATGTGTCCTTCAAACCTTAAATAAGTTGCTTGTTTTTGCACATGGTTGCTGCTCGCGGTCAAGATAAAGGAAGAAAAGTTTTCTGAGCATAATCTATTCATTACTGTAATGCTCTGTTTGCTGGTTGCCCAGCATCTTCTATTATTAAACTTCAGTTAGTGCAACATGCAGCTGCCAGAGTTCTTACCAGGTATAGAAAATATGATCATATCACCCCAATTTTATCCTCTTTACACTGGCTGAATGTTAAGTTCCATATTGATTATAACATATTGCTTCTTACCTATAAAGCTTTAAATAATCTAGCTTCTGTTTATCAAGCCAATCTTCTGTCTCGCTACAACCCAACCCGCTCTTTAAGATCTCAAAAAAAAAAGGGGCTTCTGGTAGTACCTATAGCAAAGTCTACTAAAGGAGGTCGAGCCTTCTCATTTATGGCTCCTAAACTCTGGAATAGCCTTCCTGATAATGTCCGAGGCTCAGACACACTCTCTCAATTCGAAACTAGATTAAAGACCTATCTGTTTAGTAAAGCTTACACACAATGCATTGCATAACGGTATGATGCATAAGTGTGCTTCACGCACGTGAGCAAGCTTGATAACCACCTGTAGGACACACTTCTCCTGTCTTAATGCACCAGAAATTTTGTTAGAAACTCTCATATGCTTTACATGTTTGTTTCTATGTTTGTTTATGTATCCACTATTTTCATTTATAGCACCTCATTTTGCATCTCATTTAAATACACTATGAACAGCAGCTACACTAATTATTTTCTTTATTATTATTATTATTATTATTATTATATTTTCTCTATTTCTACCTGGGGATACTCATCCTGAGGCTCCTAGAGATTACGCAGCACAATTGACACGATCCAAGACCTGTAAAGAAATGATGCCAAGGAATCCATAATCCTGGACCAGGCCGTACCCTGAGCTGATGCTGTGGTGGTCATGGAGGAGCATAGAGCTTGAGACTGATTTCTGAAAGACCCCAGTGACAGACAAGTCTTTGCATTGATCCTGTGGGCCAGCCTGAACACCCGCTGGTGACTTACTCACACCTGCAGTTCTCCACGATGCACTGCCAGCGTTCTCCAGCCTCTGGTGCCTAGACTGCAACTCCGCTTAAGAAGATTGGCCAGAGGAGAAATGGTCGTACCCAACAGACCCTGGTTTCTCTTAAGGTTTTGGTCAACTGGTGAAGTTTGTTCCTCGCCACTGTCGCCACTGGCTTGCTTGGTTTGGGTCTTGTGGAGCTGGATGGATTTGCTTATCAGTGTTTGGACTTTCAGCAGTGGAATTTAAACCACACTGAACTGAACTAAACTGAACTTCAACTCTGAAATCTGGACTGACACATTTTCAATTTGTCAATTTCTATGTTAAGCTGCTTTGACACAATCTACATTGTAAAAGCGCTATAGAAATAAACATGAATTGAAATTGAATATAATGAATAAAGATTACTTAATATATTGTACAAAACCATAAGTTTCAATTGCCTGTCCAGATCAAAATGAAGCACTCCACTCAATACAAAACAGTCTTGCTGAAAAAACAAACTTTGCTCTCAGACACGACACACAAACCCTTAAACACACACACACACATTGCAACAGTCTTACACACCGATGAGGTAAATTCAAGAAATAAGTTGTTGTCTGTGAGCTTTTACTGTAGCTGTAACACATATATAAAGTCTATTTGTATATGAGGCAATTTGATTGAGACATTTCATTTTATTGCGGCAGCATGGTGCAAAAGTTAAAGTACATGTATCCTGTCAAACCAAACATTATTCAGACACCTTCAACATTTCTCAAATCATCATTTTTTTCTTGCTATAGCTTTTTGATATATTATTATTGTGATTTTTTTTATAGTAAAAAATCATATTAATATTTGACAAGAGTTAATCTCTGTCAGAACAAATTACTTTTGAAAATACGTTTGACAGAAAGGTACAGTGTGTGATGGATTAAAACTAACCAAAAATAATTGAGACAACAGTTAGCATGACACAACTACACAATTATCAATACACAGTTGATCCCCAATGACAGCGTGTAGTCTCTGAATTTCAATATTTTCTAGACTTGCTTCAGCAGGTTTTTTACAGTTCCTGTTGTACTTTTGCCCAATGTATAAATAATTTCTGTGTAAAACATGGCTATTTCTTATTTTGTTATCCTCACTTACATACTGTAAATTATGGGACATTCTACCAGAAACATACATTTTCACTGACCTTTAAGCTTGTCTTCCTCCAAAAATTCAACAAAAAAAGCATAAAATCGTACAATTCAATGATAGAATGCATCCTTGATCACTGTCAGTTCCTCCATCAAATGATGCCACTTCCTTTGAGTCATAGCCTTAAAGGTTCGAGAAAACCTTGAGTACTTTTTTTGAGATTTTAACAGATTTGTGTGTGTTGAGCATCACTTAAGACAATGCTAGCACCTGTCAGCTTTAATTGTGGGGGAAACTGGATAATTTTGAGCTTTTGTAAGCGTATTCCATCTTCATCTAATTTCTGGTTTAAAATAGTTTTATAAGAATCGGTGAGGTAGGACAAAACTGCAAGTGGAGTGATGACGCGTCAGTTTCTCATTATTATTCATAGCGGAGAATTCTTATCCTATGACAAGACCCTGCTACTTAATTATTCATCACTGCACATGCTTTCCGAAGGCAAGACAGACCTGCCAAGCTGTGAGACCCTAAGTTGATGACTGGGTGAGACCGCATCCACGGACTCTGCATACGGCAGAGTTATATAGCCGTTCATGAAGGGTTTTCCCTGCGATCCTGTCAGGGCCAATACAGCAAAGCTGTTTGTGTGCAGCAAGCATTTTTGTTGGGAGAGCTGTACGAGAATTGGAGAATGGCGGACTTTGTCTTTTCGTCACCTTGGAATCAGTGGCAGTTCTAGAGGTGTCAATAAGCTTGCCCCCCCCTCTGGCCCCCCTAAATTTCAATAATAGGCCTATCACGAGTATTTTTGTGTCAAAATGCCACGGAGAAGCGAGATCAGCCATCGGTGGCAGACTGCGGAGATATGACTGAGGCCTGTGTTGCCAGATGTAGCTCACTGATTCCAGCCCAAAAACGATCCAAAACCCCGCCTAAATGCACATACATGCATGCGATCGAAGGCAAAACCGCCCAATCTGGCAACACTGACTGAGGCCTCTATCACGCGCTCTCTGTGTCACACGCACTCGCTCTCTCTGTCAGTGACGGTGCTGCGCGCATCAGTTCCCCGCATTCGTCAAAAGTTAACCCCCAAATTGACACAGGTAATAAAAAGATTCAGTCATGTTCATGTTGTGAAGCACTATCAAAATGTCCACTGTTGATTATATTAGACTTCTGTTTTCAATAGCGATTTTAACACTTTTAATATAGGAAGTCTTCGGCTATGCAGAGGCTATAATTAATCAGAAATTGAGTGTACTGTACATAGTTTTACGTTAGGAAATGCAGTTTTGAATTTACAAACAGTCGGCAAGTACCGGAGAAAAGATGTAACACGATGATTACATTTAGTTTTCAGTCACGCTCATGTAAAGGTATAATAATCAACTCGTTTAGTTTTGCCTTCATTCATTTTTGTTTTCAGTTGTGACATCAAGCATGAGTCTTCAAACACATGATTATTTACAACATGTTTTTAAACAATAGTTTAATTTCTAATAACTACTTTTTTATCTTTTCCATGGTGACCGTCAGTGCAGAATATTTTAGTTATTTTGCAAGATTTTGCAAGTTGTATTCATTTAAAGTCCCTTTAAATATTCTGTAGTCTTTAATTTAGATTAAAGTGTAATTTAAAGATTTGTTAACTAGGAAAGTTAGAATAATTAGTCAAGTTATTGTATAACTGGTTTGTTGTGTAGACAGTCAAAAAATATACAGTAAATATTTCATAAGGAGGCTAAGAATACTGACCTTAAAATAGTTAAAAAAAACTGCTTTTATTCAAGAAATAAACTAAAGAAATTAGACTTATTATGACTGCAGAATATATTTTTTTTGTTTGTTTTATAGGGAATACTGTGAAAATCTCCTTGGTTTGTTAAAGATCACTTGGAAAACATTATAAAAAACATAAGTTAACAGGAGGGCAAAAAAAGTTGACTTCAACTGCGTCTGTTAAAGTTTACAGATGCAAAAATGTGCCTTGATGTACTTGAGTGTTAGAATTGTCTTATCCTGCTACAATACAAAGTTATCTGTCAAATAAATGAACATGGAAGATTATCTTGAGTTTAAGTTATTTAATTAGCTTCTTTATGAAGTCTGCAGAGTGATACATGAAAACAATGACTTCGAATAATTGTTTAAGTATTTTGTGATTTATGTTAAAGTGTGCCCCCTAAAAGTACAAGTGGCCCCTGCCCGGCCCCCCCAGTTGCTCTTGTCTAGAGCCGCCACTGCTTGGAATTATAAGGTTCTATCTGCGTTCTGAATGATTTTGAGATATTGAGCTTCAAAGTTTTTGCATTCCATAAAGCAAACAGTGTGGGTAACATTGAGTGTGTGTAACATTTGTTTTTTAAATATAAAAAATCTTAAAATGTAAACAACTTATGAAAAAACATCCCATAATGTAAATAAGTTGTCTTTTAATAAGAATATGTCAAACTCAATTTTGACAAAAATGTCAGATAGAACCTTATAATTCTAAGGTGACGTTTTATCAGTTGAGTTTGTTCACATTTAGACACATAGCCCTGCTGCTGTGTTCACCTAAATCATCCAGATTACCAGCAGAGACCTGCTGCACTGAGTCTGCATTCAGACCCGGGGGATTGAGGAAGAAGTCCTCATTTATAGTGTTTATATAAACACGATTATCTTTATAATGATATAAATTGTGGTTGTGTGTATATGAAATTACGAAATACAAATGTAGCAGGGTATTACATTACTGGTTATTTCTTTGCATTTTAACTTTGTAAGTTATAAAGTCATGGGTCTCCTCACGGTTTGTGTCTCACTTTGTGAGCCAACTGACAACAGCTGTTCACTCCCCTCCTTCTCCCTTGCTCTGCTGGCCACGCCCACTCCTGCCTCTACTCGCAGAGCTCCATGCCCATTATGATGCAATTTTTAAAAAAATTCTGAGGTAGACTTGAACCGAAAGAGGGGTGTTTCATGGGCCTTTAAAGGTGTATTGCACGCATTTAATGTCAAATTTATTGCAAATTTGACCGGAACGGCAATTGTACAATTATTTGTTTTATATATTTGTAGTATTTATTTGTAGAATTTTTTTATTTTATTTATTTTATTTATTATCAATTGATGTGAATAATAACAACTTAAACATTGCTATTTCTGATTTTTTTTCTGAATAACAGTTTTTATTTATTTTCTTTTCGTCTTAGTCCCTTTATTAATCTGGGGTCGCCACAGCGAAATGAACCGACAACTTATCCAGCATATGTTTTACGCAGCAGATGCCCTTCCAGCTGCAACCCATCACTGGAAAACACCCATACACTCTCATTCACACACATACACTACTGACAATTTAGCTTACCCAATTTACCTGTACCACATGTCTTTGGACTGTGAGGGAAACCGGAGCACCCAGAGGAAACCCACGTGAACCCGGGGAGAACATGCAAACTCCACACAGAAACACCAACTTACCCAGCCGAGGCTCGAACCAGCGACCTTCTTGCTGTGAGGCGACAGCACTACCTACTGCGCCACCTAACAGTTTTTAGCATAACAAAACGAATAAAGCTGTAGGTTCAATTGGGATGAGGACAAGGACAATGGCAGGGTTTGTACATTTTTAAAAGTGTTTTTGATTAAGAAAAAAAAATCTGAGAATCAAATGAATGACATGCTCCGTTACATAACAACTCACAGAAATCAGCCCATTTTAGAAATTTTAGGGATGAAATACTTTTTATTTACTGTATTTATGTTTTTATTTCAGGGACAGATAATGCACATTTGTGGTAGAATGTCTCTTATAGTAACAGAAAGCCCTCATTTTAAACAATGGTTGCCAGAATTGTCTCATTATTTGGCATTAGAAAAATGAACAAATACAGTTAAAAGAAAACATGAAAAAAAGTTTTTCAAAATATGGAATCCCCACAGGATTTCTGATTTCTGCTATTAATTTGCCATTGTTTTGATACCTTTACATTGTATGTGTATGTACATGCCAATTCCTGGAGGGCCACAGCTCTGCATAGTTTAGCTCCAACCACCTCCAACTCACACCTACTTAATAGTCTCTAGTAGTCTTGAACACCTTGATTAGTTGGATCAGCTGTTTGATTAGGGTTGGAGCAAAACTATGCAGAGCTGCGGCCCTCCAGGAATTGAGTTCGAGACGTCATTGTGTTTCATTCTCCTCTTCCTTCTACCTCTTATTGTTCCTTTTCCTTCATTTCTTCCTTTACTTTTCTTTCTCATCTCTTATGTCCTCAAACTCTTTCTTAACATCTCTCTGGATGCATTTTTTCAACCCCGAATAAGCTGACTTTGGTCTTTTTTTGAAGGTTCTGATTGGTGCGTGATAAATTTTGACTCCTAGTGCTTCCACTTGGGTAATTGTGTGCTAATTGATCTCAAACTGTGCTGACTTGAGGAAACAATATTGAATGCTAGTACTTTCTAAAATACCACATGGTGTAAAGCGCTGAGGAATGTAGGGATTTGTGTGTCGAGTTTTGCAGTAACTCTGACTCCTGTCAAAGCAGGAGAAAAGTGTTTATAATTTAGGGAAATTAATTTGCTATAATAATACAAAACAGCGCTGTTGTTTTGACATTTTTGTTCAGAGCCTAGATATAGTATTTCAGCAGTCGAGAAAAACTGTAAGTTTCCTGATGCGTTTTAAAATTGCTTGGTACTTTTTCCAACAGTGCACACGATGGTTACATTTCTTATTAATCTCCAAACTTGATGTATGATCTGTGTGCTGCACACCACTTTTGAAATCCACACGCTTTTGAATCATACCCTTGTGGTGAAATAAAAGTTACCCAAAACAAAAGTAATCTAATGACATACAGATATACTTTCATACAGTAACAATGTAAAGTTTGTTAGCGCTACATTTTGATAAGGACATTGTACACTCTCAGAAACAAAATGGTACAATGTTTTACCAAAGAACGTACAAACCCTTGTCACTGGGGCAGTACCTTTTTATGGGACAAAATTGTACCTTAAGACAAAAAAACTAATTAGTACCATTGCAGTTTGTACCTTTAAGGACATGATGTGTACCACGGGAAACCAAAATATACCTTTGGTTTTTAAAACCTGCAGATACAATATTGTACCTTTGTACCTAGGTACAAATAATCCATGAAGGTACCACTACAGTGACAAGACACTTCGTACCTTCAAGTTCCTTCAAGAACTATTTAAAGGCATTTTGCTATATCCAAAATGCATCAATTTATTTTCAGTAAACATTCATTCATTCTTTCATTTTCTTTTCGGCTTAGTCCCTTTATTAATCTGGGGTCGCCACAGCGGAATGAACTGCCAACTTATCCAGCATATGTTTTACGCAGCAGATGCCCTTCCAGCTGCAACCGATCTCTGGGAAACATCCATACACACTCATTCACAGTCATACACTACAGACAATTTAGCCTATCTAATTCACCAGTACCGCATGTCTTTGGACTGTGGGGGAAACCGGAGCACCGGGAAGAAACCCACGCGAACGCAGGGAGAACATGCAAACTCTATACAGAAACAGCAACTGACCCAGCCGAGGCTCAAACCAGCGACCTTCTTGCTGTGAGGCGACAGCAGTACCTACTGCGCCACCTCGTCGCCCTTCAGTAAATATAAAACATCAAATACATTTTTAAACAATGTTTTTTTTAAAGTTTTTTTTTTGTGTAAATTGACCTTTTCCATTTACAATAAAGAATAAAAATTACTTTAACATAAATCAAAAGATCAATTTTTTTTGCTAAACATTTTCAAAAAAACGTTACAGAAATACAATTTTTACACAATACACATCACTTAAAAGTTCATTTAATTTACTTAATTTTAAAATAGAAATATAATTATGCAAAAGTATTGTAATAAGATGCACAATGTTTGATTAGTTTTACAATAGTAAAATGTCTGCATGAACACTTTGCATACGCAGCACTTTTGCCAGCTCACTTGTGTAGTGAAAAGCAAATGCCAAAAGGTGCGGATATGAATAATGAAAATGTATTTATCAGAAAATGCTTATTAAAAATGTTTATTAAAAATGCCCTAAATGCTTAGTTTACAATAGCTATAGTTTTGTTTTACCAGTTGTTTTGTATTATAGAACTTAATAATTAATGTTTATGAGTTTCTTTAAACATGTGCTTTTAAATGGTGATTCATGTTTTATTATGGAAATTATTCATAAAGTCACTTTGCCTTTCCAGTAATATTTATTTTCATATATATAGTAACAAAGAAGGAGTTATGTACCTTTTTATGAGAACAATTGTGTACCTTTATTTTAATTGTACTATAAAAGCTACAGGACAGAGGTCTTTTCTGTACCATAGGGTAAAACTTTTACAAAGGTACAAAACTGTTCCTTAAGGAACATCATTTGTACCACCGTGTTCCTTTTTTCTGAGAGTGTAGTTCATCTAAAAATAAAAATTCTATCATCATACTTCTTCAAATGATAGCTAAACCCAAACAGTAAAGTTTTGCAAGTTCTGCAGTCTCACTTTTGCCATTGATTAGATACTTCTAAGCCAGAAACTAATCTTTCCTCGACTAATGGTGTCTGAAAATGACAGTACATTGGGTGAAGGGGTGAACAAACTAAAGACTTTGAATATAGGGAGTAGAATATCAATATAGTACTATAGAACAACGAAGAAGAAAAAAATATTGATCATTTGAGACACTTCAGCTTTGAAATGACAGCATGGACCAGATCTTCTCAAACTGAAGAAGAACCTTTGCCACAGCCTGCACCTTTTGTCCGTCAAACAAGTCTCTGTGGTGCACAAAGTTCACTGCAAATCCTGCACTTCACGAAAGTGTTCAATCCACCTGGGTAAAGCGGATTGGAGAATTTTCTTTGTCCGTTTTTAAGCATGTCATTTTGAAAGAGATTTAGGAATGTGATTTGTGATAATAATGACAAGCTCAAATGCTAAATTAAAATTTAACCATATTCTCCAATCCCCGATGTAGAGAGAGAGAGGTGAATTGCCTGGAAAAAGAAGATAAGGTTTCACAGGCAGTGTCCTTGCGGGACCAAGCATGTGGGAAAAGAAGAATACGGGAAAAAGAAATTGAAGGATCTCTCTTTCGCGAACATTATGAACCTCCACAGCAACCAAATGAAGATTTACTGACTGTGTAGATCTGTGTTTGGGGATATGAGTGTGTGTGAGAGGGGAATGTCATTTTCAATCACAATTAATGTCCACCCTTGCGCTGAGGCTGGTGAAGCGGTGCCTCGAGCAGGTGGCAGAGGTCTCTTTCTGCCTTCCTGTCTCTTCTCTTCTCCTTTCCAGAGTCATTCTTTATTCTGGGTGGTGGGCGAAGAAACTCTCACCTCAGCCAGAGAGCGGGCGAAAGAGAGAGAGAAGTATAACCTGCACCAAAGAAAAATCCCAAATGAAATCACTTCTTCTCTCCTAAACCCTATTTGGGCTGGACTAGTTTTCTCTGAGGTAAATTTGTGTTGCGCAGATGTTCTTTGTTATTTTAAACCTATCCCAAATGGAAATCTCAATGTTTTTCTCGCACAACCAAGCAAATTACTGTTTTTGACTAGATCTGTTGAGAAATCTTATTCAGTCTGGATGGGAATTTCTGTGGTTTGTTATTACTATTAGTATTTTTTCAGTGTTGGTTTATTTGGTCTTTGCTGAACACAGTAACTGAAGCTAAATGTCTTGCCAAGCCTACTGCTGCACATTTATTAAGGTGTTAGCAACCTTTTAGCAAGTTTAAGATACGTTTTAAGTGCTTCTGCTGTGCCTATTGACATAAAAAAAACAATTGTGAAAGTGTGGTATTGAAGTAGAATTGGTATCCCAATTTAATTAGATTTGTTATGCATCCAAAGTTACAAAATCCATCACTTGGGTGGTACCTTTTCAAAAGGTACAATTTTGTACTTTACAGCTGTACTTTACTTTATTAGTACCTTTAGAGCCAACCCAGGCTCATTCTGAAAACTTACTTCTATATACATTTCTGGAGACTGCGAAATACGTCCCAAGAGGTAAATTTTTTTTGCAGTTTTTGTTTTCGCGAATCCACGAGAGGCCGCTGTATATGCTTTTTGAGATCTCAAATTTCTCTCGTGAGTGCCATTCGTGCCTGCTGTTCTCGCGTAAACCCACTAGAGGCCGCTGTTGACTGACTGAACGACTGACTGACTGACCGATCGACTGACCCACCCTCCTCCTTCCCTAAACCCAACCAATTTTATTGATTGACCCGCCCACCCACTTCCCTAAACCCAACCAACATTTTTCAAATGCAATCCAGAAAAAGAAAAGCCCTTGTCTTATTTTCAACACGTTTTCAGATTTTACCACATTATCACCCTTTAGTTTACTTGTTTATTTTATTTTTTGGATTCTGGTTTTGTCTTAAATCGCTCTTTAGCAGACCCGAATCTTGTCGTCATGGTCAACTACTCTCTGCTTCTCAAGTCTGTCGATGTACATGACGAGCTAAAGGGACAAACTGGTTACAGCGCGAAAGCCATTCATACAGAGGTAAGCGGTCAGCTGATAAGCGCGAAAAGGAATGGTATTATACCGCCCTGTAGCGTTCGTTTTAAAAATGAAATGCAGCCATACATAGCTCTGGCTACATAATTTCCGATCTCCAGAAATGTATATAGGGCTACGTTTTCAGAATGAGCCCATGTTGTTTAGAGTAGTGTTTTTCAACCACTTTCCTGAAGTACCACCAGCCCTGCACATTTTCCAAGGCTGCGTCCGCAACCGCATACTTCCATACAATATAGTACACTAAAATCAGTATGCAAGCCAAGTAGTTTGTCCGAATTGATGCTGCGCTATCCCAAAATGCCCCGCGAGAGAATTCATGAATGGGAGTGAAGCGACGCAACTCACGAGGGTAGGTCACGTGATCATGACAAAATGGTGGATGTAGTATGTGTATATAGTTCCATTCATACTGCTCACATCCATACTGTATAGAACGTACTTTTCTAACAGCCGAGAAGTATGATTAAATTCAAATACAATATCTACTGAGTAGTAGGTGATTTCAGATGCAACCCATGTCTCTTTAAACAAACACACCTGATTCAGATCATCAGCTCATTAGCAGAGACTAAAAGACAAAGGAAACATCCAAAACATGCAGTGCTGGTGGTCCTCCAGAATCGTGGTTGAGAAACACTGCTTTAGAGTACACTCTTGGAGCTTTAAGAGGTACTGATTTCTAGTTTTTAGGTATTAATGTGTGGGACCTGTAATGTAAGGACCTGCTAGCAAGTACCTTTTGAAAGGGACCCAGTGATTTTGTACCTGAGTGTGTATCAGTATGGCAACTTTTTGAAATAGTTTTTCAGAGTGCAAGTTTTTTTTAAAACTATACTGTTTTCATAGCCATGTAAACATCACAATTTTGTTTGAATATACAGGCATATGCAAATATTACAAGGGCACCTATTTTACCCCTTTTTCAAGATTTAAGATAAGTCTTTTGAGTCTCCAGAATGTGTCTGTAAAGTTTCAGCTCAAAACACCCATCAGATTATTTATTATACCTTTCAGAATATTGAAATGTTCTGCTTTGAACAATTTGAAGCTGTTTTTGTGGCCTGTGCCTTTAATGCTAGTTCTCCTCGGCTGTGCCTGTCAGAGTGTGCCTCAATCTCTGCCTCGGCTGTGTCAGATAAACAGCACAGTAACAGACATGAAGGAAGCAAATCTCACGTAACGTTTTTGAGAAATACAGTAAGACCTTTCCCAATGATTATTTGATGTATTTGGTGTGGAGTTATGCAGGCATTTAACTTTGCACTGTTTTTGCAAGGCAAATGTGACAGGATACGTGTTAATATCCACTGCTCTATGGATATCCGTTATGTTAATATACAAAATAACCCTGATTTAAGGTCCACAAACCGGGATTGAAGTGTCTTCTTTTATAATTGTACTGATATGCAGCTGTGGCGATAAAGTAAAGACGGTAAAATCACTGTAATTCATTACAAACATGCACTGTTTTAAAAATGTTTTAGAGTAGTAAAACTTATTCCTGATCATATTTGATGATGATTGATAATCACAGCGAGCTCAACAGATCTTTAAATAGCAGTTGCTTCGTGCACGTCCTGTCTTGTGGATATGTTTATACGTGTTACTACGGAGACATTTTAGTACGTGGCTGTCAATCAATTCGGTGAGTGGGAAAACCACACTCCTTTGTCACGTTGCTGTGGGCCTCAAAATGGGAGGGATTAGGATCCTATTTTAGCAAAAGATCAAAAAAATCGGCAACACTGCCACTTTAGCTCTCAAAAGAAGTCTTTATTACTCACACAACGTTAGGATCCTATTTTAACATCAGGAAATAAAAACTTACTGTGTTTCTATCACTCCAATATGACTTTGGACACACTATACCTGCACACATTTCTGTCCAAACAGATTACAAAAGATGATTTTTATCATAGGTGCCCTTTAAAAAACCAAATCCACAATAGTGGACTACAGGAGTTTACAATAGCAATAAAGAATTAAGCTGGAATTTTTAGGCTATCCTGGCTGAATTTAGCCAGCTAAATTAAGCTAAATTAAGTTACTATGGAGATTTATTCTTTGCAGCTACCCTGCTCCAGTGCTGGCAAACAACCAGCCTAAGATTAATCCTAGTGATTTATCAGTTAGTTTAGCTGTCAGGGCTACTAGAAATTAATGTGTTTTACACTAACATTCTTGGTCATTTACATATATTTTCTAACCATTAGAATGAAAAATGTGTATACTTTTGTATATGATCATTTTCATTATAATTTGTAACATGAATCTTCACTGGTCACATTTAAACAGTACTGTTAATTTGGTAATACGTCTTAGCTATGTATTTGTTTCTATTAAGTCTTTGCAGGAAAGTAATAAGAGTTCCCAGATCAATGGAAGAGAGGGGTGTTTTCCAACTTATCACCTGATTGGTAATTATATTTTTTTATATTAATAAAGTAACTATATTTGGTTATAGGTTTGAGTTTAGTATTGGGCGTTTTAAAAATGCTGATGTAGTGTTGGTCAAACTGGCCCTAACTGGATTAATTGGCCAAAGCTGCTCTATTTTAAAAAACTAATACTTTAACAATCTAAACAGAAGCACATTTTCTGTTTTAAGAAGCTGAAAAAAATAGAGGAAGTTTATAGCAATGTCAGAATCAGGAGTCTGATGATTCCCAACAAACTGAATGAATAATAAAAAAATATGCTTTCAATGTTGTATCAAGTTTCTTTGGATAAAAGTGTCTGCCAAAAGCATGAATGTAAATGCAAATACCCTTAGAGAAAAACTGAGAATCTAACCAAACAAAATGCATCTGAAAAGTTTTTTTATTTTAAATCTTTGCAGCTGCCTTTAACCATGAAAGTAGCTAATCCACAAAACATCATAGTTTTTCATGTTTATCAACGTTATTATGTGAAGAATAGTCTAAAAGTAATATCTACATCAAAAAATTTATCATGTCAAAAAATAGCTTGATTCATAAACAATTATTTTCTGATCTCTCTATTAATAGAGAGCCGGAGTTTGGGGTGAATAGACTTATAGGAACAGAAATCTCTCAAATATTATTAAAATATCTTCATTTATGTTTAGTGGCTGAACAAAACTCTTATGATTTTGAAAGGCATGAGTGTGAAACCAATTTAACCAACTAATTTGGGGTAAAATTTCAAAGGATTCGTTCACCAAAAAGAAAAAAAAAATGAGTAATTACTAATTACCCTAATGACATGCCAACCCCCTGATATTATTATTATTAAGCTATGCGAATACTTTTGTGTGCACTTAAAACTATAAGTTATTTAATAGCGACTGTGTTCAACAGTTTGCTCTCTTCAGTGTGAGTATAGGGAGCTCATTCACATAGTGTGGTTTATTTATAAACTAGTTTTGAGAGGATCACATGCTTATGATCAACACGGCTGGCACCTTATCAGCTCCGTAATCTGCCCTATTAGATGATTACGATCACACTATAAATAACCAGAGATTTCACTCCAGTTATCTTCGTCTCGAAGTTCCCCCCTCCTTCCACCCCTATATTCCACCCTTTCCTATAGGGCAACACGGTGGCCCAGTGACTAGCACTGTTGCCTCACAGCAAGAACGCCACCAGTTCAACCTCCCATTGAGCCGGTTGGCGTTTCTGTGCGGAGTTTTAATGTTCTCCCAGTGTTCGCGGGGGTTTTCCTTATTGCCTAAGACAACCATAGTTTACACTTTTCACACGGCGATAAGCGGGGGAGTTCTCGAGACCTTCCTGAGCTCGAACTACCCTCTCGCGCTTCAAACGGGAGGGAGCCCCGGGCTCGAGGATATACGAGCTCAGGGCTCTCTCCCGGGACAGCATGCCAATTACGCTTTATTGATCATCAGCTAAGTGTGAACTCTTGAATTGTGCTTGGTCACACATCAAAAGTACCTGTACTTTGTTTATCCGGAGAAAGTCGCATGTGAGCATTCATAGGAGTGCATATACTATATCACAGTCAGCATTGGGGAAAGTTACTTTTGAAAGTAGTGCATTACAATATTGAGTTACTCCCCCCAAAAAAGTAACTAAGTGCAATACTTAGTTACTTTTTATGGAAAGTAATGCGTTATGTTACTTTTGAGTTACTTTTGCGTTACTTTTCCTTATCTGGCTATGGTTTGATCTCTTTCAGAACTTGCAGGTGTTTTTTCACCTTTTTTTGTCAAGAAGCTCTGCATTTAACATCCACCTACTGTATATAACCTGCACCTTCATTTTCCTTTAAAAAAATGTAGGATAAAATTATATATTGAGAACTTTCTGAACCCAGAGCTATACATGCTGTATATACAGATTAATGACTGCATGCAATGTGTTTGCTACTTTTGAATGTTTTGTTTTATTACGTAAATTCATTGTCCATTGAGATAAAGACTGCAATAAAGCCTAAGAGTACTAACAAGACATAATTTATTAAGGCAAAAAAAGATTTTAAAAATGTTTAATAAATAACAAAATGAACAGTAAGACGATTAAAAAAACATCCCCAAAGCAAAATAAATCTTTGAGCTTTATACATTAAATTAATTTCTTCACGTGGCCTTAACAAATGTGTAAATCGTTTGCCAAATGAGAAAAAATCTCACTATATTACAAAACGTAGTCACTTCTACAGTAGACAGTGGCTGCATCTCATCAACAATAAAAGCAAGAACCATTTATTTATTTTAGTCGAATCAATTGTTTTACCTGGATAACATGAACTTAAGTCAATTATTTGTGTTTAGCTGGAGGTGGGGTGCAGGTTTGCATTTAGTTTTTTTTCGATGTTGTGTTTCTTGCAGTTGTTAAGAGTTTTACTTACACATAATCTACACTTGACAACAATCTTTTTTCAATGAGTTCAAAATAACAAGAATCCATTGCAAAAATGTAAGTCTCCGGCCTGTATGACGGGCAATTCGAGAATTAATCGTTTGTTGTAACAGTTCATTAAACTGAACGGAGTTGTCTTGAAGCGGTTTGTGTCTTCAAAAAGTACTAACATACCCAATACTCCCTCTGACTTGAAATAAACCCATATCCTTGGATATTCAGTTACTAAAACAGTACACAGACTCATCTGCTGTGAAAATGATGATGATGAGTGTGAGTCGATTGTCTGTTCTCTCGCAGCACGCTTTCTCATTGAGTGTGTGATTCAACCTGACTAAGGTCATTTTTATTCCGCAATATGGTTTTTAAAGGGGCGAAGCGGTGGCGCAGTAGGTAGTGCTGTCACCTCACAGCAAGAAGGTTGCTGGTTCGAGCCTCGACTGGGTCAGTTGACGTTTCTGTGTGGAGTTTGCATGTTCTCCCCACATTCGCGTGGGTTTCCTCCAGGTGCTCCGGTTTCCCCCACAGTCCAAAGACATGCGGTACAGGTGAATTGGGTAAGCTAAATTGGCCGTAGTGTATGTGTGTGAATGAGAGTGTATGGGTGTTTCCCAGTTATGGGTTGCAGCTGGAAGGGCATCCGCTGCATAAGTGAACTTTATTTATAAACTAATTTCGAGAGGATCACGTGCTTATGATTGCTAGCGGCTGGACCCACATTATCCAAATCACCATGCACCAATCAGATGATCCCTAAGCTACTATAAATACCCCCGGTTTCATATCACCGCTATCTTCGCTTTGAAGAACGCCCCGCTCCGCACCAACTGCTACCGCTACAGCATCTTCATCTCCAACTATAACTCTAACAACAACAATTTCATTAACAACTTCAACAATACCAAGCCTAAACTCTCAAGACGTCGGCAAGCCATTGCAATGAAACCGAACCCTCACTGCTCTCCTAGCTGTGCACCAGTGGTAACGTATAGCATGCTCCAAAGGGAAGCCTCGCCAAAAAAAAAAAAAAAAAAAAAAAAACACTCTCCAACAAGACTAAAACATTTTATAATCTTTGAAAGACGAGACTAGCGCGAATAGAATAAGTTATACAAAAGAACTCACCTCTCAAACATCCCGCCTGTCCACAGATCCAAATCATCCTAATAGCATAAAGCAATTCGACTGCAAGGATCCAAACAATCCAATCCGCAAACATTAGTCCACAGCATATTCATACGTCGATAAACATCCATTAAATGCTCTGTTATCATCCAAATCACTCGCTGAAGTACGTTCAGTAGCGTCTCCAGTCATAACAATAGTGATTTTAGTCAAAATGGCCGCTGGCTTGTGATTGACACTTTTTTGAGCCAATAGCTGAAAAGTGAAGCATCACCATCCAATGAGCTACAAACTCGAGATGGTCCCGCCCTCTCTCTTGACAGATTAAGAATGGACTCTGAATTTGTGAATGAACTGGGCTAGATACGCTTGTGATTCAATCATATTATGACTCCATATTATTGAGTCCAAACCTAATGTTATTTATTCATGGATTAAATTAAAGCCCACAACTAACATTCACACAAGTGGTGACATTGTTTAAGTTCAGGGCTTGATGTTGGCAGTTGATTTATTTAATAAATAAATAAATAAATGTAAATAAAAAAATAAAAATAAAAAAAAAAACTTGCCACATTCGATAGCCATTTAACTGAAAAGATTAGTATCCAGCTATTGAAAAACATTAAACACATAGAGCACAGAAGTCCAATCGTAACATGCCAGTGACTCATATCTTCACATATGTAAGTTTTTAATGGCGAGTCTGTCGGATGTGAAAATGACAAGAAACAACTAGCTTGACTGCTATCAATAGGAGGATGACATTTCCGACAATGGAATAATGTTTCATCCATTGACTCAGCGTTACATACATTCACATCTTAAACAATTCTATAAATAACTTCACCTACTCAGTCTTAAAGAGGTACTTCCAGGACCACCAGATAAGCCACACCCATATCCTCAGCTTTCCATTCATCTGCCATCCTGTGGGTAGACTAATGCCCACCTCTACCATCCTTGCACCTTGCGACAACGAAGCTATCGGACGATGCAAGCTATTATACCATGCATTAACTAAAGCGCTTCCATCCACAGTTGCTCATGCCCTTTTTAAAACGCCTTGCATGGATACCAGCCAAAACTATTTATGTCTGTTGTACATGTACCATGTTGTTAAAGATTTCATTTCTGATTCTCTCTTTTCTCATTTTAGAAGACCATGACAGACGGCTACAGAGGCTGACCCTCATCCAACCTATTACACTCCACATCCATTCCAAATACTTTCACACTCTTCACAAAGGATACATTTCCACTCACCCAGGCCACACCTCGACGCCATTTTCACACTAGCTTTTGTTTGAGATGTTCGGAACTAACATCACATTTCAATTTCACAATCCACCTCACCATATCTGATCTAACTTGCAGGATGAAGAAACGCTATCTTTCTTTATTAAGCAAAGCAAACAGATCAATTTCACCAAGGACATTCTATTTACATTTTGATATGCCCTCCCCTACACACCCATTACTAACCCTCTTAGCATGCTTACACAACAGGAAAGCTATAACACCTCACGGAAGCCCAGCTGACCTCCCCCCACATGTATTTCTAACTCTGACCCATTTTGGGGTCGCCCCGAGTTTCAATTGCTGCAACAGCAATGCTCTAAACGAGCTCATATTCACTCTCCTTTCCAAATGCCACTATAGTCACACTCCCCCGCACTCATACAGCAGTAAATGCTTTTGCGGGAGCGCACATTGCCTCCATACTGACGAATGCACCTCTGCAGCAGCGGAGATGCTCCGCTGAACTACACCCACTCTTAGCACCACAGCAACTGCTGTGATGCTCTAGCTGAGCCTTACTCACTTGATACCTTACCGCACACATAGCTCACACTCTCGACACTATGTTCACCTTAGCTTTCTTTGGCTTCCTAAGATGTTCAGAATTAACAATAACATCTAATTTCAACCCCACCATCCACCCCACCTTGTCCGATCTGACTTTGCAAAATAAAGAAACTCTTTCATTCTTTATTAAATAAAGCAAAACAGTCCAGACTCGGAAAGGGCACTACATCTACATTTTCGACATCCCCTCCCCCACACACCCTTTTCAGACCCTCCTAGCTTTTTTTCTACATTTTAGAAGAGCCCAAGAGCCCAACCCCCTCGCTCCCCTTTTTATTGACGACGCTAACCGTCCAGTAACACGCTTTTGGTTTCAAAAACACTTAAAAGAAGTTCTCCGCATTTCTGGCTTTTCCCCCGAACCATTTTCTAGCCACTCATTCAGAATAGGGGCAGCCACTACAGCAGCTTACCACGGGCTCTCCCAACAACAGATCCAAACCCTAGGGCTTTGGTCTTCCGACGCCTCCAAAACCTACATCCGCCTCAGCCATTACCATCTCAAGGAAGCCCAGCTGATCCTCTCGAGCAGACAACCAGCTACCAGAGTTCAAGGGCACGAGCATGACTATGCTATGAAGCATCTGAAGACCAAGGGCACGAGCACGACTCTGCCATTTAAGGGCACGAGCACGACTCTGCCACTCAAGGGCATGAGCGTGACTCTGCCATTCAAGGGCACGAGCATGACTCTGCCACGTAGCACCCTAGCTACCTTTTATTTCTCTTCTTCCCCCTTTCAAGCGCGAGCTATACTCCGCTTCCCTTTCACTCCCGCTCACCACAGCTCTGACTCCCGCAGGTGTCACACAGAGCTTCGACCCTCTCAGGGGTCCCGCCAAGCCCATCCCCAGCCCAGCCCACCCCTCCACAGTCACGCTTCCAGTAGGAGTCACCACTGCCCCCTTCAACCGGTTCCTGCCCCCCCCCATGGCTCTGACCCCTGCAGGGGTCACTCCGAGCTTCGACTCCCGCAGGAGTCATCACTGCCCCCCCAACCATTAGGAATGCGTAGACACGTGTGTGTATATATGTATATGCACGTGTATGCGCATGTATGCATTAGTACGTGTGTTTGCGTGTGCGCACATGGATTTTGCACCCTAGCACACGTGTCTTTGCACGTGCGTAGGCTCGTATGTGTGCGCATGCATGATTCCCCTTCTTCCTTTTCTTCCTTCCGGCGTCGAGATTCTCCGCCCCATTTTTCTCTATCTCAATTTCGCCGAGTTCACACGCCACTCTCATCTCTTCCCATAGGCCCTCAATCCTCAGCTCTAACTCCCGCATGAGTGACTAAAACGAGCTTTGACTCCCGCAGGAGTCTCGCCCCGGCCACCTCCTGCGGTAATCTCCACCGCCCCCTCCCTTTCCCAGACTCCGGCAGGAGAAATGCCCCACCATGGCTCTAACCCTTCGACTCTCGCAGGAGTCATCAACCCCCCCCCCCCCCCCCCCCCCCTCCCCCCCCCCAATGGCATATTAGGAATGCATATACACTTGTGTATAAGCATATACAAGTGTATGCGCATGTATGTATAAGAATGTGTGTTCAGGTGCGTGTGTATGCATTACGTGTATGCATACACGAGTGTAGGCTCGCATTGCGGGCCCTAGCGTGCGTGTCTTTACACGTGCGTAGGCTCGCATGCGTTCGCTTGCATGATTCCCCTTATTCTTTCTTCCTTCCGGCGTCGAGATCTTCCGCCTCCCTTTTTTCTCTATATTATTTCTGCGAGTCAGCCCGCCACTCTTTTCTCTTCAGCTTAGGCCCTCAATCTCCAGCTCTAACTCCCGCAGGAGTGACTAAAACGAGCTTCAACTCCCGCAGGAGTTCATGCCCCCCAGCCCACCTCACACCCTCTCTTGCAGGAGTCTTCACAGTCCAAAACTTTTGCCGACCCCTGCAGGAACCTTCTCATCCCAGCTCTCGCTCCTGCAGGAGCGCATCCGAGCTTCGACTCCCGCAGGAGTCAATCCCGCCCCTTCCCACGCCCCCGCTTAGACTCCAGCAAGAGTCTACTTTTGCTGCTCCCGCAGGAGCCTTTCTTTCCTAAGCGATCAATATTATATCGAGCAGCCGGATATAGCATTGTTCCATCTGCATTTTGGGGGGGTTCTTCAATACGTGGCTGATGTCCCGAGCTATATAAGGCATTTTGGGGAGTTCTCGAGATCTACCTGAGCTCGATCTCCCCTCTCGCCTTGCAACGGGAGGGAGCCCCAGGCTCGAGGATCTCATGAGCTCAGGGCTCTCTCCCGGGACAGCATGCCAAACAAGCTTTATAATTAATCATCAGCTAAGTGTGAACTCTTGAAGTGAAGTTTATTTATAAACTAATTTCGAGAGGATCACGTGCTTATGAAGAATCCCCCCTTCCACCCCTACTCCTCCTCTCTTTAGATGGGTGACATGGTGGCCCAGCGCTTAGCGCTGTTGCCTCACAGCAAGAATGTCAATGGTTCTAGGCTTTACCAAACCAGCAGGCATTTTCTGTGCGGAGTTTGCATGTTCTCCCCGTGGTTTCCTCCCACCGATTAAAAACATGCAACCTAAGTTATTGATTAATCAACACTATAGACTTGCTCACTATCTAGTACCTATCTTGTTAAAGAGAACTACTATCTGCTCTTCAATCACTACGATGGGGGAGTGCTCGAGGATCTCATGAGCTCAGGGCTCTCTCCCGGGACAGCATGCCAAACAAGCTTTATAATTAATCATCAGCTAAGTATGAACTCTTGAAAACATGTGCTGAATAAGTTGGCGGTTCATTCCGCTGTGGTGACCCCAGATTAATAAAAGGACTAAGCTGAAAAGAAAATGAATGAATGAATGGATGGTTTTTAAAGCCAATTAAGCAGGGTAAAAAGTAACTCACGCTACATTTTTAAAAAAGTCAAATAATATGACTTATTTTTAAAGGTAATGCGTTATATCACTCGTTAATTTGGAAAATTAATATTATTACATAACGTGCATTACTTATAACACATTACCCCCAACACTGATCACAGTATTACATATCACTGCACAGTGCTCATTAATGTGCAAAATATATTGACACTCAGGAGAAGAAACTGTTGAATAGTCTTTTTGTTTTGTTTTATGTGTGCACAAAAGTATTCTTGTGCTTGACAATATGTCAACTGAAGGCATTTGGACTGTTTTGAGGAGTCTGGAACCTTGCTGTCCATAGAGGATGAGAGAACTCTAAGATTTTATCTAAAACATCTTAATTTGATGGTGTCAGGGGTTTGGAATGGCACAATTAATAACAGAATTTTCAGAAACTGGGTGAACTCACCCATTAAACGAGTAACATTACTGCTTTTAAATGTAGATTACAGCTATTGCCCAACACTGGACTGAATCGATTTATAAGCAGGATTTCAACTCCATTATGACATAACAGCAGAAAGGCATGTAACCCACTTAGGATGTTAGAAAGAATAAAGAAAAGGGATGGGACTTCCTTAAATCTCCTGACTTTTCCACTGAGAGAAAAAAAAAAAACTCTTAATAATCTCATTTGTGTCTCCCCAGGGGTCTTAAAGAGATTTCTCAAACTTAAAAGATATGCCAAGAAACCTCTGCAAGGAAAAGCCAGAAATGTTTTCATTGATACTTCATCGTTAAAATGAAAACCCACAACGTCTCATAAGCTATTAAAAAAAGCAACAACTGAGGCAAAAAGAGAACATTATCAGTGATTAGAGAAAGGAAGTCAAAGTAGGTGTTTATTATAGCAGTGTTATCCATAACAGAGGCTCAGTGTATTTTGTCAAGCTGATGTGTGCATACAGTATGTGTGTGTGTGTGGATAGATTCATCTGTATTACAGAGAGCGGGTGAGAATAAAATGGCCTGGCAGCAGCAGCTTTTAAGTGAGTGTGAATCAGAGGGCGTCAGAGAGCAGTGTTTGCGTCAGCACATCACCTCAAATCTGATCATGTCTGAGTGTGTGTGTGTGTGTGTGTGTGTATATGTGAGAGTATCTTGCATTTATCCCATTGTGGGGACCAAATTAACTCCACATGTATAGCAAAACCAGTAACATTTGACAATGTGGGGTCATTTCTTTGTTCCTCATGAGGAAAACAGCTCATAAATTACACATAATGAAATATTTTGAAAATGTAAAACTGCAGAATGTATTATTATTATTAGTGTTTTGTTGAGTAGGGGGATAGAATTTGCAGTGGATGGGAAGTCCTCATAAAGATTGCTGTACAAGTGTGTGTGTGGGTCCATTCCAAACAGTCTAGATGTGAGACCTTGAGTTACTCAATATATTGGATACCACATTGACACACACACTGTTCAACAGAGACTGAACAGTGTGATAATTGCAGTGCTGGTGGCTGATAGTATTGCTGTGCATTGATATGAATCAGTCCTTTCATACTAAAGGGCACAACCTTTCATTTCAGCTCTGTATATTCCTCTTTAACAGCTTAATAATAATAATAATAATAATAGTTAAAATTACAATATTTAAAAAAAAATGTAACATTACATATTCTACAATGTTAAAATCAAATTAAATAATAATATTAATATTATCATTAATGATAATATTTATTATTATTATTATTATTATTAGTGCTAAAGTTGCAGAAGCACATTTTTAAATATCCATATTTTTAACATACTTAACTGGAAGTTTTCAGTTTTTAAACTACAAATATGATGATGATGATGATGATGATGATGATACAACCTTTTAACCTTTTAACCTTTTATTAGCTTTTATTTGCAGTAACAAAATTAATTAATATCACATCTCACATGATGATACGACTTTTTCATTTCATTGCACACATTTTTATTAGCTTTTATTTATTGTAAGAAAACAAATTAACATCACAAGACCCCCCCATGTTGCACGCAAATTATAATTTCTTATAATTCCAAATCCAGTTAAAATTTGATCTTGATTTCTTGATGTAAATATTCGTTTGATTCAGTGAGAATTTTAACTTAGGAAAAAAAATAAAATATAAAAAAATCCACTCAGTCTTAAAAATGGCAATAAAATTATATACAGATTAGAGCTAATTTGTCACAACAATAAGAAAAGATCAAACTGGTCAAATTCTGGATTGTGATGTTAAGGAATAGACTCTATACATTAAGAAACATATAAGTTTAATTTTAGTTAGTATGGAAACTTAAATATTTAATTTCAGAGTCTTTTACCCTTTAACTGCACCACCATAAAAAAAATAAAATAAAAATGGATTGCATTTCTTAACCCCTAATGTCGCTAGTTAACACACTCAATGCATTTTTTTTTCAAAACATTCCATAATTCCTAAAATATCAGCCTCTACCAAAAGGTTAATATGTCGGTTTATGATAAAAGTACCGGAATTAATACATATACTATGAGAAATCTGTTTGTTTATATAGGGCTTTTACAATGTAGATGGTGTCAAAGCAGCTTCACATAGAAGTTCTAGTAAAGTCTAGATTTCAGACTTGAAGTTCAGTTTAGTTCAGTTCAGCGAGGTTTAATTTCACTGCTGAAAGTTCAAACACTGAAGAGCAAATCCATCGATGCGCAGCTCCACAAGTCCAAGCATGCCAGTGGCGAGGAAAATAATTTCACCAATTGACGAAGTGAAGGGAAAAACAACTTTGAGAGAAACCAGACTGTTGGTCACGAACATTTTTTTTCCTCTGGCCAAACTTTCTGTGTGTAGCTGCAGTCGGCGGAAGCTGGCGAAGCTGGACGTCCATCGTGGAGAACTGCAGGTGTGAGTAGATCACTGGCGGGTGATAGGGCTGGCTCACAGGATCAATGCGAGCTGGTCCAATTTTATGGATACCTTGGCATCATTTCTTCACAGGTCTTGGCTAGCATCAATGGTGATGCATAGTCTCAAGAGGCCTCGGGATGAGTATCCTCAGGTGGAAATAGAGAATAAAGAAAATAATTAGCGTAGCTGCTGTTCATAGTGTATTCAACAAAGTGTTATAAATGAAAATAGTAGTTATACAAACAAACCAACGCAATCTCACGGCAATTCGTAACTTTTTGACTTAGTGGCTAATTTATATGAATTCGTACGATCTTGTACAATTTAGTACGATTTGCTCATCACCCAATGACTGTTGGGTTTAGGGGCAGGGTTGGGTGCCACGCCTCCTTTTTAAAATCGTACATTTTCGTACGTCAACTCGAACAAGTTCATACGAATTAGCCACTAAACTGACAAAACGTAAAATAATTGCGTTTCCTCATGAGATCAGGCTGAAACAAACATAGAAACAAACATGTAAAGCATATGAGTGTTTCTAACAAAATTTCTGGTGCATTAAGACAGGAGGAGTGTGTCCTACAGGTGGTTATCAAACCCGCTCACCTGCGTGGAGAACATTCATGCATCATACCGTTATGCGAAGCATTGTATGTATGCTTTACTGAAAAGATAGGTCTTTAATCTAGTTTTGAACTGAGAGAGTGTGTCTGAGCCTCGTACATTATCAGTAAGGCTATTCGAGAGTTTAGGAGCCATAAATAAAAAGGCTCAACCTCCTTTACTTGACTTTGCTATTCTAGGTACTACCAGAAGCC
This sequence comes from Danio kyathit, assembly GCA_903798195.1. Taxonomy (NCBI): domain Eukaryota; kingdom Metazoa; phylum Chordata; class Actinopteri; order Cypriniformes; family Danionidae; genus Danio; species Danio kyathit. The sequence goes on from LR812526.1 coordinate 46,918,468, forward strand.
CGGAGTTTTGAGATCTTAAAAAGCGAATATATGAAGTGTAAGACCAATTTATTTAAAAACTATCAAAATAAAACATTTTTAATACTAAATCATCTTTATTTTTTGAAGTATACAAAAAAATATTTTAGATTCCAAGATTTTTCTAAAAGATTTTTTTTTACAATAAAACCAAAATCAAGTGTAGTAGTGCAACAGGATTATGTTTGTTTGATTTCTTTGTAAACCAACAATGCTGCGTGTGTAAACCATTCTTCAAAACAATCAGTCTTTAAATGACTTCAACAGTCATTATTTAAACAGAGCAGGCAGTTAAATGATAAGCAGTTTTTTGAAACCCAAAAAGACTTCAGAACTGAAGACTACAACCTTTTAGAAAGCAATTTGTTCCTAAATGAAGTCTGTGTATATGTGTATTGAGACTAAATTAGTCTACTTTACAATTCAACTCTCATATGAATAAACCTTGTTATTTCTTTGTTTTTCTAGTATCATGGGAGTCAGAAATTATTCATATGCACATGTGGAGTTTGCTAGCATATGCACGTCCTTTTTATCTGTTATTTCTCTCTTTATTTATCACCATAGATATAAAAACAGCCACAATCCTATTATGAAGTGATAATGAAAACCACCAAAATTACCCTCTCTTCAGCTCCAAGTTTTAATGATTGTGCGTGAAAATGACAATGTTCAAAGTTGCTGACATTTGTGTGCTACCCGTTCTGTTTTTCTGTTTCACTCATTTTCCACACACGGCCCCTCTGTGGAGATGTATAGGTTTATAAAAGCAGTGGAATTGAATCTCACTGTTTCTGCAGCGATGGTTTTATTGCAGAATCTCAATCACCATTTTATCACCTTTGCCTTCAGCAGAGTAACACTAGCTGCCCTCTTTCAGCCCCAACGCAGCCACACCGCTAGCACTACTGGAACAACAAACACATTAGAACAATAAAAACAGCCTCTTTCCCAATACTACGTAAAACACAATGCTTACTCCTGCGGGATTAGGTTTTTGGTATACCTGTAAACTAAATACAGTGTTCCCTTTTTTTTCTCTCTTTGTTTTAACACTATTTATTGCATAGGCAGATGTAAAAAAAATGTTTGGACGTTTGTTTACACCACCATATTAAAACACACCAATTCACAATGGTTTATTTAGGCAGTTTTATTAAGCTTTTAGCTCACAAAGCTGAGAAAAAAAAGTCACAATTACAAGATGTTTACTCTTAATTAAAGTCTAAGCAAGGGTGGTGGAAACTGGTAACTTTGATTTCTGAGAAAAAAATAATAAGTGTGAGCTTTAAACTGATTTTAGGAAGACTTAAGTTAAATGGTAAGATGTTAACTGATTTTTGACCACAAAAATTCTGATTATATGATGTAAATTTAATTCTAAGGACATTCATTCATTCATTTATTCATTCATTCATTTTCCTTCAGCTTAGTCACTTTATTTATCAGGGGTTGCCACAGCAGAATGAACCGCCAGCTTATCCAGCATATGTTTTACGCAGGGGATGCCCTTCCAGCCACAACTCAGGACTGGGAAACATCCATACACAATCACATTCACACACATACATACGGCCAATTTAGCTTATTCAATTCACCTACTTCATGTCTTTGGACCGTGGGGGAAACCAGAGCACCCGGAGGGAACGTACATCAACACGGTGAAAACATGCAAACTCCACACAAAAATGTCTACTGACCCAGCCAGAGCTCGAACCAGCTGCCTTCTTGGTGTGAGGCCACCGTGCTGCCAATTCTAAAGACAAAAGTCAGTATTTGCTAGAAGTACACTCTTGTTTTGGGGGAAAACTTGGGGAAATTTGATAAACAAACAGAATTGCAAAAAAATAAACATTGATTTTTGAGAAAAAATAGTCAAAATTGAAAGATAGAAACTCTGATTTCTGAAAAAAGTTTCAACATCTAATCCCTGATCTAAGACAAAAGTCAGAATTACGAGATGTAAACAAATAAAAAAATAAATAATCATATATATATATATATATATATATATATATATATATATATATATATATATATATATATATATATATATATATACAAATGTGAGATGTAAACACATTTTCTGAAGACAAAAGTAATAAGATGTAAACAGATTTTTGCCAAAATAATTTGTACTTTGAGATGTAAAATGAAACCTGTGAAATATAAATTGTAAAATATAAATTGTGAAATTCATTCATTTTCGGCTTAGTCTCTTTATTAATCTGGGGTCAGCCAACTTATTCAGTACATGTTTTATGCAGCGGATGCCCTTCCAGCCACAAACCATCACTGGGAAACATCCATACACACTCATTCACACACATACACTACGGATCATTTTTAGCTTTGCCCAATTCACATATACCGCATATCTTTGGACTTGTGGCGGAAACGGTGCAACCAGAGGAAACCCACGCGAACACAGGGAGAACTCCACACAGAAATGTCAACTGACCCAGCTGAGGTTAAGACCAGTGACCTTCTTGCTGTGAGGTGAATGTGCTACCCACTGCGCCACCGCGTCGCTAAATTGTGAAATGTAAATTCTTAGTTTTGATAAACAGTCAACATTTCAAGATTTAAACCTTGATTTTTGTGGAAAAACAGTCAGAATTGCAAGATGTAAATTGAGTATGTAAAGAGTTTTGATAAAAAAATAGTCTGTATTGGTATATGTGAACTAGTTTCTGAGAAAAAAACTGTTCTGACCTTATTTTGAGGAAAAGTTGTCAGATGTAAACGGAATTCTGATGAAGAAGAAACAATTGTGAGATGTAAACAGATTTTTTGAAGACAAAAGTCATAAAAGTAAGATGTAACATTTTTGACAAAGATAATTGGATTGTAAGTTGTGAAATGAAAATTGTAAATTATAAATTTTTATTCATTCATTCATTTTCTTGTCGGCTTTGTCCCTTGCGGGGTAGCCACAGCGGAATGAACCGCCAACTTATCCAGCACGATTTTACGCAGCGGATGCCCTTCCAGCCGCAACCCATCTCTGGGAACTATAAATTTTTATATTTAAGATAAAAATTTTAAAATATATAAATGTTTATTTTTGATAAACAGTCAGAATTTCAAGATATAAACTGATTTCTAAGAAAAAGAGTCACAATTTCAACATGTAAACTCTGATTTCTATGACTTTTAAACTGTGTGTCTATATGAATTTACGGCAATGCAGCAGCAATAGATATTTGGACACATATTATTAAACGTATTGAAGCATTGTCTTTTGTTAAAACATGAAATCTATATTATAGATTTTTTTTAGCTAATATTTAGATATAAATTAACATTTGTTAATTTGTCTGTAATGCTATATGTAAACACATTTCTAAAAAAACAGTTCTGACCTTTTTTTTCAGAAAAAAGGTGAGAGTTTTCAGATGTAAACTGAATTTTGAGGAAGAAGTAACAATTGTGAGATGTAAACAGATTTTTTTAAAGACAACTGTCATAAATGTAACAAAATAATTGGATTGTGAGTTGTAAAATGAAAACTGTGAAATATAAATTTTTATTTTTAATAAACAGTCAGAATTTCAAGATATAAACCCTGATTTCTGAAAAAAAAGAGTCACAATTTCAACATATAAACCCTGTTTTTTGAAAATAAAAGTCAGAGTTGTTAGATAGATTGTAAAAATAGGCTGCATTGCTATATGTAAACAAATTTCTAAGAAAAACAAAACCTTGAAAAAAAGAGATCATAATTGTAAGATGTTAACTGAATAATGGGGTGTGAGATGTAAACAGAATTCTAATGAAAATAGATTGAATGTGTTTTATTTATTTTAAGGCTGTGACTGAAGTGAGCTGTAGTTTTGTTTCTCTTAAATACTGTACCTCATTACTTCAACTTTAATAGAGTCAGTTCACAGTACTAATATAGATTAGTTTTTTTTAACTCAAATGGTTTGTAGCAATCAGTTTCCTCAAACGGTTTGAGTTGCCTTAAATGATTGGGTTTTACAGTACTCAACTAAGTTCTCTTCATTTATTGTTTTTATTTTATTCATTATTATTTATTGGTACTTAAAGGTATTAAGTTCACAGTACTCATTAGGATTCGTTTTTGAACTTAAATGGTTTGTTGCAATCGGTTTCCCTAAATGGTTTGAGTTATCCTAACTTATTGGGTTTCACAGTGTTTTAGATCAATTATATCAGTTTATTGCTGATCTTTGTCTGTTTATTTTAGTCTAGCTTTCTACTGATGGCTTTCAGAGAATGAGCAGTTCATTGCAGTCTTTGTTAATTCATCTGTTCATGTGTTCTGGATTGGAAATCATTGATAAGGACCCAAATGGAAAAGGTCATATCCATTCATTCATACTGTTGAAATGAGAAAAGCTGGCAGCTCATTCACCAGACCGCAAATGGCCATGGATCGAAATATAACTGCAGTATAACATAAAAAATGATAAGACAGTTTGATTTAGGTCCGTTATTAATTTATTAACAAAGGTATAAATTAGCTTACAATTTATACCAAGTGGTGGGATGCCTTAACAAAACAGCTGATTATTTATTGTATGTCAAGAAAAAGTGAATAAGATTAGTTAAAGGGACAGTTCAACCAAAAATACTATTTTGTCATTTACTTACCATTCACTTCTTCAAACATATTTGAATTTCTATCTTATGTCGATCACAAAAGAAGATATTTTGACAAATAATAGTTCCTGTCAACCATTGACTTCCATATCAGATGTTTTTTTTTTTCAACATAGGCTTATTCTGAAAATGTAGCTCTATATACATTTCTGGAAATCATGAATTAAGTAGCCAGAGAACATATGGCTGCATTTCATCTTTAAAACGAACAACAGGGGGTAGTATGACACGGTTCCCTTTCGTGGTTACAAGCTGACCGCTTACTTCCATGTGGACGGCTTTTCCGCTGTTACCAGTTTGTCCTGGCTTGCTGCGATTTGAGATGCAGAGAGGAGTTGACCGGGAAGACAGCATTCGAGTCCAGCGGAAAATGGTTCCAGAAAGCAGGTAAGAAAAAAAAAACAAGTAAAAATAGGGTGAGAATGTGGTAAACTCTGAAAACTTAATAATAATCAGGCTGCCGTGACGGCTTTTCTTTTTTTGTATTGCTTTTGAAAACACTGTTGGTTGAATTTAGAGAAGTGGGTCAATCGTTGCTTTTTAAAACACTGTCGGTTGGGTTTAGGGAAGGAGGTGGGTGTGTCAGTCAACCAGAGTAAGTCGACAGCGGCCTCTGGTGTATTTACGCAAGAAGAGCAGGCACGAATGGCACTCGCGAGAGAAATTTAAGATCCCAAAAAGCAGTCACAGCGGCCTCTGGCGAATTCGTGAAAACAAAAACTGCAAAAAACATAGCTCCTGGGACGTATTTGGCTCTCTCCAAAAATGTATTTTGATCTTTACTGTGTCACATCTGGTATGGACCGCTTATCTCCCGAATTGCATTAAATGTATATATAATTGCTGTTACTGTACTGTATCCTGTTATGATTTAATTTGACTCCTGTGCTGATTGTCAAGCACATCAACCCCCTCCATTGCTCCTGCTAGACTCGGAGCCTGAAGTGTTGAGCGCTGCTGCTGCGTCTGTCAATCTTCATCCAGCTAGGGAGAAAACTGGAGAGTGTGTGTTTAAATGCATAGTCATAAACTCCACACAACACACCGCTGCTGAACCACCTAATGTTTGCTAAACTGATTATGAAAAGGTCGGAAACTCAATAAATCAGTGCTGTACGTGACACTGATATTGATTAATTCTGCTTTTTAATTGCACTCTCATGAAATGTTTGTGGTTGTTTGAAAAAAAAAAAAAGATTTAAACAGCACCAAAATAGGGTTCTTTAGTTTCAGCCTTAAAGAAATGCTCTACTTTGTTCTTTTTGAAATATGTGAATTTTCCAAGTCCCCTAAAGTTAAATGGTACGCTATCACTTTTCTTTGATGGTTCTTTTTGCACATGTAGTTAAATACAAGTTACATTGCAATGACATGCCAAACAATTCTCATTACATTCTCCTGACTATAATAAACTTTGCAAGTAAATGTCAACTTACACTAACTCTAATCCTAACCTTACAGTATACGAATCAGACCCCCTAGTTTTTAAAATTATCCCCCCTAGTTTTTAAGTTTATAAATATCAATTTATATTTATTTCAGTTTACAATGAATTGTTTTACATGACTTATAGATGTTACATACGCAGCACTCGTGATGAATTTGAGTGTCTCTCGAAAAATGTTGTCTCACCTGCACCCTGACAATCATTACATTACACGGAGAGTTTTCATCTTGTGCAGTAAGCAGATGAGGATGAAGCGCAAGTGATTTACATGTGAAGTCATAGCAAAGATGAGATATAGAAATCCTGTGGCACGAATTGGGCGTTTTGTGCATTTGACGCGCTTCAGACTGCAAAAGAAAGTTGGAGCAAACATCTTACAAAGATGGAGATTAGTTCACAGATGACAGCCTCTGGATGTGACCGAACTGAAGAACATTATTTGTGCTTTACATGTATGGCTGGTATTATGATGTGCGGCAAATTGATAAATTATTTCATTGAACTCTTTCCCTGCAGTTAACTAGAGAAAACTCTTCCCTGCCATTGATGAGTTTTATGGCAATCCGTGTTTTAGGTGTGTTATGGTAAGGGAAGCCCTAGTGCATATCCTCGGTATGTGTGAGGAACCTGATGTCAGATGCTCCAGTTCGTGAAATCTGAGAGCAAGTAAGATCGTTAGAGTTATATAAACTTCCTTTGGCTTAATCCCTACCATTTTAGATCTTGTCTTGACAAGAGACCAAAATAAAGAAGCTTTGTTTTTGGTGATTTTTGTTTTTGTTTTTATGATTGCTGGTTTTTATGATTACCACCACAAAGTCATTTTTAAATCACAAATAAAAAACAAAAAAAAAAACAAAAAACAAAACCACAACTATGGGGTCTGACTAATACTCTAATGAGAATTAGTTGCCATGTAGTTGTAATGTAACTTGTAACCACATAGTGTTAAAGGGACAAACAAAATAAAGTGATACCAGTTTACCAACTGTTAAGATAATAATAACTTTATTAGAAATTAGTTATGAAAACTATTATGTTTAGAAATGTGTAGAAAAAACCTTCTCTCCATTAAACAAAAATATAATTACAGTTTAACAGGAGGGTTAATAATTCTGACTTCAACTATATATCAGTTTAGCATTACGTATATTAGAGAGCTACTGCACATATCTTCCTTTTGTTCGCGTATTATAAAGGCCAAAAGAATACAACGATGAACAGTATGTGAACCCTTTACTATGAAAAAAAATGGATATAAAGTCATTAGAATAGTTTTCATAGTTTACATTTTTTTTGTGACTGGCTATGCTTATGCATTACCCGAAGTAATAAATAAAAAGTAATAATAAGCATATAACATCTCTGTTACTCACAGGAGAAGGGGCTTTTCCAACTGAACAGGACAGAACTGCTCAAACATTCATTCTCTTATTCATTTTCTTGTCGGCTTAGTCCCTTTATTAATCCGGGGTCACCACAGCAGAATGAACTGCCAGCTTATCCAGCACATGTTTTATGCAGCGGATGCCCTTCCAGCCACAACCCAAAACTGGGAAACACCCATACACTCCTGCATTCACACACATACATTATGTACAATGCTATAGCACATGTCTTTGGACTGCGGGGGAAACCGGAGCACCCGGAGGAAACCTATGCGAACATGCAAACTCCACACAGAAATGTCAACTGACCCAGCCGGGGTTCGAACCAGCGACCTTCTTGCTGTGAGGCGATCGCGCTACCCACTGCACGTGACACCCCTCAAACATTCATGTTCTGCTTAAAGAAGAAATTAAACAAATAACAATTTAAGTTAAAATCGATATACATTTAAAAAGAAAAAAAACAACAACTATTTAACAAATGAAAGAGGGTTGACAATCTGTGTAGATAAGAGGTGCCCGAACTTGGTCCTTGAGGGCCGATGTTCTGGAGATTTTAGCTCCAACTTGCCTCAACACACCTGCACGGATATTTCTAGAAAGCCTAGTAAAGCCACGTTCACCCTGCACTTTTCGCCCTATAGACTTCCATTCATACGGATGCAAATGCGACAGACCAGAAACACAAGCTTGTGCGACAATGGTCAGGCAAGCAACAGTCAACACAGAAGCAAACAGATGTATACAGGAAATCCAGAGTCGTGGTCAATAATCAGGCAGATGGTCCAAAGGCAGCCAGCATACAACGTAAAACAAACAAACAAGGCTGAGGTCAAAACCGGCAAGGAAAATGCATCGTAATGTTCACAATCAGTACAACAAGACTATTTTCAAGACTTTTTAAAAAGGTGTTTATATATTCTGTGTAATTAGTCCTGAACAGCTTCAGCTGTGTCTGTTTGCAATCATGGGGATCTAGGCCAGGTGTGTGAGTGGTGCATGACTGGATATGTAGTAAAGAAACTAATCACTTTTGACAGTGAGGGAAATAAAGAACCCCAAACTCTAACATAGAATTATATTTTTAGAACAATATGGTTATAAATCTCCTACATTATGTAGTGTGTAGGACAAATCTGTATATTGGTTTTATGACATGCTCTAAATAAATAGTTTAACCAAAAAAGAATGAATGAACGAACATCACTCATTTAACCTAAAGTAGAAAGTAAAAAACTAAAACCTAAATGGGAGACAGCCATTCACCTGTGGATCCATTAAACTCTGTGTCATGCCAGACCTTTTCCATAACAGATTAAACAGTGAAGTTTCAAAGCGACTTTTTAACAAATAAAACAGAATGTCCCTTCGTCTCTAATCACATTTGACTGCCTTTTCAATTTTACATGAGCCGTGGCTACCGTTCACTTCCGGAGACTCTGTGGAGCTGAGCGTGTTCTCAAAAGCGTAATTACTATAATGAAAAACAATGTCCTCAATGGAGACAGGCAGCAAATGTGCTGGAGACTGAGTTGGAATTGTTTTGGGTCTGTGAAAGAAAGTGTCTGATTGAATCCAGGGTTATTATCACACGCTAAATCAATCCAAATAAAATAATAACAATAAAAAATAAAAAAATAAAGATAAAATAGATAGACAGACATACATGTGAAAAAAATTATATATATATATATATATATATATATATATATATATATATATATAATATATATAATTTGCCCCCCTGATACACCCCCACTCTCCTCATATCTTATACTCCTCATAATCACTGCACTATTTAACATTTGCACATTTAAAAATTGCACATATTCATTGCACTACATTGCACGGATTTATTTATTTGAACTGTACACACCCACTGCACATTTTCATTTGTAATTATTTTTATCTATCTGCACACTTCTGATTGTTAATAGCAACCTGTACATATATGCATCTATTGTAAATCTCTGTTCATAGCTAATACATCCTGTATATAATGTTCATAGTACATCCATCTGTAAATATCACCATAGTTTTTCTATAACTGCACTTTATAACTTATACCTGTCTCCTGCACTTGCTGCTATTGCACTCCTGGTTAGACCTAAACTGCATTTCGTTTCCTTGTACTTGTACATGTGTAATGACAATAAAGTTGAATCTAATCTAATATATATATATATATATATATATATATATATATATATATATATATATATATATATATATATATATAAACAAACAAACAAATAAATAAATAAATAAATAAATAAATAAAACGTACATCCAAAATAGTCAAAACCATAGCTAAAATGAACTAAAATCAACTAATAATTAACAAAACTTAGAATCTGTTTCATAGACATGAGGCAGTCACCACACTGCAATTCGCATGAGTGTGTGTGGGAGAAAAAGTCCCATCTCCAGATGGCGATGTGGCATATGATGCCAGTAAGGTTAATGATACTGACAAAAATGGACATGCTGTAGATGAAATCCCAAAAGCTGAAGGGAGAGAGCAGAACACTCTGTATTCTCATATGAACATGAACTTTCATGTAACTTTTGTACACTCATTTGGCTGCATATACTGAAAAAATGTGCAGGGGATTAAAAAAGAAGAAGATAATTCCGAGCATGCCTTGCATAAAAAATATGTTTGATGTTTCTAAAATGTTTGAATCAAGGGTAATTTATGTGTGAGCAAAATAACCTTAAGATAAATTTTGTGCAAAATCCTTAAGTTGCGATTTCAGATATTACTTTCTTTTACTGTTTAATGTAATGGTTTATGTTTATAAGGTGTGCAAAGTTTCAAAAATCAAAGTGCATAAATGATTGACTGTCTCTCCACTTCACAAATCAAAATAGATTAATAAAATCTAGGTATTTGGACTGACGAGAGATTAGTCTTTGATATACACATTGACAAGTTATTAAAAAAGCTTAGGCCAAAATTAGAATTCCTATACCGGTCAAAAAAAAATTTCCCTATAAGGCCCGTAAGAAATTAGTAGAGAGTACATTTTTGTCTGTAATTGATTATGGTGATCATCTATATATGCATGCTGCCGCTACTATATTTGCCACAGGCGCAGATTCACGGACGCATCACTATATTTTGTATGATTCCTTAGATTATCCTTGTGATTATCATGTTTACCCATAGTGTTTACATGGTCATAATACAGCAAGTAATACTACAAGCATTAAGGTTGGGCTAGCTTTTGCAGCTGGTCATTGCTTTACAATGCCCTTGATGGGTGAACATTAGCCATTGGGGGAGTGTCTTTTGTCTCTCCAGGTGTGAGTTATTCATGACCATTGTTACTCCCATGCATACAGTATACCCAAAACAGACTTTACAAAATGTAAATCATTGTAATGTTTTCTTTGAATGAGATTATTCCTTAGGTTATCTTTATATCAAAGGAGAAAATTACATTCATACGTATTTATTTCAAAGGCTCTCTTAGTTAAATTACCATCCTATCTTTTTAATTTGTTAACATTTAACACAAAAAACCTACGCACTACAGTAGATCTGGTTCCTGTATTCGTTTAACAGTCCCAAGGGTATTGTCAGAGCTTGGCAAACGTGCTTTGTCCTTTTATGCTCCTAGGGCTTGGAATGACCTGCAATATCAGCTCAGTCTTGACACACTTCCGACTCTGAGTACTTTTAAACATCTTCTGTGCAACTTCTTAAAGGATACTTGCAATTGTTTTATGATCTGATCTTCTATGCATGGTGATTTTGTAATTTTGTAATTTAGATTTTTATGTGAAACTTTATGTGCTGCCGGCCATCTTGACCAGGTCTCACTGGAAGAAGAGACAGTGCTGACTCAATGTGATCTCCTGGCTAAATAAAGGAAATAATAATAATAAAAAAATAAATAAATTAAAGATAACAAAAACAACACAAGAAGACAGGACAAAGAAAAAAAAAAGACATATGCAATGTGCAACAAAAATAAATAAATAAACTTTAGTCGTAACACCGGCAAAGAAACTCGACAACGTGGAACATAAAACCATACTGCCTACTAGTGTTTTGGTGATTTCAGAAAGCACAGAAAGAATATCTTTATAACACAAATTAAGATATTTTAGGTGAAACTTGAGAGCTCTCTTATCCCTCTGTACACAGCAAGGATCCAGACATGTTCAAAGTCCAGACAAATAACAAAAAACATCCACAAAACAGCCGGTATACCTTTAGTGGTTCCATCAGATTATTAACAAGCTACAAGAATAGATTTTTGCACATTAAACAAAAATAAGACCTTATTTAACAGAGTCCTCTCCTCAGTGTCAGTATTGTTCAATTAATGAGCACTGTGCAGTGATGTATGCCCCCTGGATGCACACATGCTACTTTCTCTGATTGAAACAAACCACAGGCACATCTGAGGTAATACAGTACGTTAGAGCAGGGGCAGAGTGGGACCCAATTTTAGGCCAGGAAATCTCACCCAGGCCATCCTTTGGCAAATGAACTTGGCAAATAGAAGAGTATAAAGAGTGTGACTCTTCACTGTATGTCAAACATTTCCTACTGTATTTTGTCTTTGCTGAAGAAGATGGGAAGGGCTTGTTTTGGGCTTATGGTAATGATAAAAGTGATCTACATGCTTAAGCTAGGGCTGTGCAAAATAATTAAAGGCTATGCCCTCTCTTCCCTTTTCCATCTTCCTGATTTCCCTAATATCTTTCTTCCTTTCTCTTCCATAAGTCTCATACACTTAGTAAAGAAGAACACTAGCTTTACTGGAAACTTAAACCAGTCATTTTAATGGCAAAAACTGTCTCAATCATTCTCAAACATTGACCGCCTGGTCATTAATAAACTAAACGAGGAAAGTTATAGAGTTAAAAATGTACAGTTGAAGTCAGAATTATTAGCCCCCCCCTTTGTTTTTTGTTTTTTGTTTTTTTTATATTTCACAAATAATGTTTAACAGAGCAAGGAAATTTTCACAGTATGTCTGATAATATTTTTTCTTCTGGAGAAAGTCTTATTTGTTTTATTTCGGCTAGAAAAAAAGCAGTTTTTAATTTTTTAAAGACCAATTTAAGGTCAAAATTATTAGCCCCTTTAAGCTATTTTTTTCTCGGTAGTCTACAAACTATCATTATACAATAACTTGCCTAATTACCCTAACCTGCCTAGTTAACCTAGTTAAGCCTTAAAATTTCACTTCAAGCTGTATAGAAGTATCTTGAAAAATATCTAGTCAAATAATATTTACTGTCATCATGGCAAAGATAAAATAAATCAGTTATTAGAGATGAGTTATTAAAACAATTATGTTTAGAGATGTGTTGAAAAAATCTTCTCTCTGTTAAACAGAAATTGGGGAAAAAAAAAAACAGGGGTGCTAATAATTCAGGGGGGCTAATAATAATTCTGACTTCAACTGTATAAATTACAAAGTTCTAGTACCAGTCCTGATAGGTTTAATCTTTTTTTCTTCCAAAATAAATATATTCGACTGCAAATTAGATTCTTGAAAAAGGCTATGACTGCTTCATTCTCATTGTGTGTGTTCAAACTTTAGTTTGCATTTAATATCATCATTTGGATCATATTGTATGTGTGGGATGATCATTCTTTTTGTGTGATTAATTCATAATCCTTTACATAATGCTTTTATTTAAAGATACCTACTTTAATTACATTTGATTATTTAAAATATATGTTAAACAAATTTTATAAAAAGGCGGTAAGGTGGCTAAGTGGATAGTATAGTCACCTCACAGCAAGAAGGTCTTAATTATTATAGAATTAAATAAAAAACAATAAACAAAAGCATACATACACGTTAAAACTGTCAATCAGAATAAAGTGTGTAGACTTAAGTTGTTTGTAAACAAAATAAATCAATTATCTATAATTTCATTAGTTAATTAGTCTATTCATAATGTCTTTAACTGATCTGGTTCTCTTAATAAGATTTTTACAGAATTATTGCGCTAGCATTCACAGTAATATGCTCTGTGTTTCAAACGCAGAACACGGCGTCACTCTCTTTAGTTTACTCATGTAATGTTTTTCCCCTTGAGAAAAACATTTTGGACTTGAGTGAAAGACGCGAGTGAGGCGAATTCTGTTTGCATTGACTTTCTATAGACACGCAAATACTTAATTAATACTTAAGTTGGATGTATTGTGTTTGTATTGTATGTGAATACTTAATATATGTGTGACCCAAGCATTAGATTAAAACATCAGAGAACGTTAATATCCACCTACAGATCCTCCCTCATAAGAGAATTTGTTGTGGTCAAAACAGTAGTCAAAACAGACACATTTAAATGCCAGGTGTAAACACTAATGCGTCCCTTGTCTACCTGTGATTGGATTGAGGAAAATGCATCTTAAACCAAGGCCTCAGACATTGTATGTTTGGTTTGTTGTCGACATATTGAGAAGATGCTGTTTTTGTGCTTTGTAGCATGCGATATACATTAAAATGATCTACAATTAAAAAATACAATAAAACTGATGCCATGATTGTAAAGAAAAGTTGACTCAGCTTCAAATTGTAAGCCAACTTGCTTCACAGCTTTTTTGAGTTGACTCAATTTAACCCAAGAACACTCAAAACATGATTTTTGATGCTTGTACAAACTACTTATTTAAAATAAGCTGAATCTACACAATTCTTGAGACAACTTAATTGTTTTATGTTCAGTACACTTAAATTTGTAAAAACTGTTATGTTATTTGATTTGTGTTGGGACAACCTGAAGAAATTGTGTGGAACCCAGCATTTTTTTTTACAGTGACTGCACTTGACTCGATTTAAGTTGAGTCAACGCAAAAAGCTCTGCAGCAAGTTGCCTTACAAACTTAAGTTGAGTCAACGTTTTTCTTTTTTTTAAATATATGTACAAGTGTAAGGAAGCTGAAATTCAGATATGAAATTAAACATAATTTCTGACACATTCTGTAAGACTAATCACAACATACGGAAGGAAGAAATGATACACAATAATTTAACCATTTCAGAAACTTAAAAAAAAAGCTGATGCTTCAGCAAATAATATAAGAAAACTAATATTTAACTATCCCAGCAGGCACACAATGTCAAAAGACATTAATATTAGTTTAGATTTAGGTCATGATGTCAGGGGACCAAAATTCAATGTCTAGCCAGCATCTAAGGATGTTATTTTGACATTTAATAATGACGTCAAATGACATTGATATTTGGTTACTTTTAGGTTGTGTTAGAAAGTGACCAAAATCCAATGTCGAGACAACATCTCAAACCAACCTCATATTGATGTCAAATACTGACATTTATTTGTCAGGTATGGCAACTAAAATCCATCGTCTAATAGACGTCAGAGTGGTAACATTCACACAATGTCTAGCTGTAACATCATTAAACATTGATATTTGGTTGATTTTAGGTTGGACGTTGGACATTGACATCGGCCTGACTTTGGGTTCTGACGTCAACACGATTTTCATTTCCAAACAAATTGTCAATCTAAAGTCATGTTGACGTCCTGTACCTGCTGGGAATATTCAAACTCACTATTCATGTAAAAAGCGGAGTAAAACTCATAATGCACACCTGAATAACAATATCCAGAAATGCTCATGTTCTCCATACCTTTCCCAAGGTTTAGACCTCACTATCAATTAGGAAAGATGGCAAGGTGGGAAGATCAAAAGTCATCCTACAGGTGTAAGGGTACTACATCTTTTCCCAGAGACCATAAATTATTCACTTTTCAGACAGTATAAATTTATAATAAAGCTGTACATTTTCATGATATAATAAATCTGCTGGACTGGAACCAGGAGTGTGAGTCACTGTTACCGAAACTGCAGAAATAAGCAATATGGTCTAAACTCTGCCAAAAGAACAAATGCGACATCTTTGCATGATCGCCTTAACAGTAAACAGCCAATAAATGAACAAATGTTTCTGAAGAAGCTGGAGGGGACAAATGTGTCAGGGAATCCATTTATTTAAACCACAGCATTTGTTCCTGTAATCATTCATGCATAACAGTTTCATCATTTTTTTGCTACCTTATCATATATATGTTTGCTAACATTTATTTAGACTTTACATGACTGTGGAATTAAAATGAAGAATTAGTATTTATATAGATCATATTTATTATCAAATTATATTGATATTCATTATGATCAATATAATGAATTATAACATTTTTGACTGTATTTTATGAGATATTTATTTTCAATCTATTACATTTTATTAACATCTACAACTACCCCTATTGTAAACATAACCCTTACAGTAATGAAAAAAAAAATATTTTGTTTTACAGCATCACAAAAATGATGCTTTACGTGCACTTTTTTTATGGTAAAATTCATGATGACAAAACAGCTGTGGTTACCGTTAAAAATACAGTAGGAAATAATTTTCTTAATTTTACAGTAAACTACCATATTTTACACAACTACTGGTCACACTTTGTTTTTATGGTCCGTTTGTTGAATTTAAAGGGTCACGAAACACCAAAACACATTTTTTGAGCTGTTGACAGTCATATATGTGTCCCACGCTGCTATAAACACTATTAGGACACATATATTGCACTAAAAAGTGAAAATTGGTTGTTTTTGCGTTATTTTGAGCAAATTCGTTCTTCCGGTTTGAAACGAGTGAAAGAACAAGAATTTGGAGACAAGAGTCATCGGTTTTGCGTTTATTAGTGTGCTGCAACAAGGTTTTGTTTTCATTTTCCCTCTATGAGAGAGCTGCTGGACTCACGTGTGGATTACAGTGCACGCGACAGAAATGCGTTTGTAAGGAACATTTTTTACCCGAGAGCTTTTCGCATCTGGAAATGGTGAAATCCGGATTTGTTGCTTGTCTCCTTTTTGTCCTGTCGCTACAGATTAGGTAAGTGTGTGCGATCAGTGCTCTTTGTTTAACCCAGATTACAAAGTTTGTCGTATCTTCAGCAGTGCTCTTTCAGTTTTTAAAGACATACCTCAGTCAAAATGATTTAGTTACTAAGTTTACAGTATGTTAATATCACTGCAATATTACAGTACAATATTATAGACTGAAAGATCCGCTGTAAATGCTGCTCTCCGAGTGTAAACATATAAACACAAACTATTCCCGTCGTGCAGGATTTTCGCCGCATTTTGTGACAGGATAGCCTATACAGACACGGCTTTCTGACGCTACGTACCGAGTACATAAGTTACAGAGAAATGCGGAGGATTTTTTTTTCTCTCATTCGCCATGCTGTATCAAATCAGCCTCTCTCTGTTTGTTTTGCCTGTGAAACTAAGTGCACGCCCAAATGGAAACGCCCTTCTATGCATATCTTACCCTCTTTCCCTCCCCCGACAGTCCCACACTCCCAGAGCTGGACACGGCCAACTTTCCTGACTTTTTTTAAAACAGAGGTGTGAAAACACCCTGCTGAGACAGGGGGTTTCGTGGCCCTTTAAGGTACATTGCAACTAATTCTAATTAGATTATAAGCAGACTGTTAGGTGGGGGTTAGGGTTGGGGTTAGGGTTAGTGTAAGTTGACATGTACTTGCAAAGTTTCTTATAGTCAGTTAAATGTCTGTTGAAGGAGCAGTATCAACAGATATTAAGCAGACAGTCTACTAATATTCAAATGCACCATCAAAATAAAGAGTGTTACCCAACTATCATCATGATAATCTAATAAACATAATTAAACATTATAATTAACATAAAACTATGCTGTACATCACTGATGAGAAAAAAAAAACTAAAAAGAACATAGTAATGTTGACAAAAAGGCATATAAATGAAGTGTCATATAGGGAATTCTGAGAAAGTAAATTTAGGGTTATTAACGTATATACTAGAGGTGTGAACCTACACTGGTCTCACGATTCGGTTCGGTTACCATTATCATGCCATCGATTTGGTTCAATTCGATATCTCTGTGCATCACGGTGCATTGACGATGCTTTCCATACACAATTTTATATTTTCTTCACAGCAGCAATTATTGTATTAAAATGTATAAATATATTTATATACTACAATTTTGTCCTTTAATACAAACAGTCAGGTATGTAAACTGTGCCTTTAAACAACACAAGCATTTATAGCAAATAAACAAATATAAATATCCCGCTCGCTTTCTGAGCCTTGTCTACCAAGTTCTTTCTTACACCCCTTTAATTGGTCAAGCGCTCAACAGAAAGGACTGTGATTGGCTCTACGTGCTGGCGCTGTTCACAGATGAGTAAAGCCTGGTTTAAACACTAATAAACGGCAACGGCGATCACAGCTGATCCATGATAGACGCGGTGGAGTCGTGGAGAAAACTTTGCAGACACCCGCTTGTGTCTGTATCCAGAAGTATCGCTGTAACAGCCGAGAGTAGAGGAAAAGTGACACCAGCAGGGCAAATGGGCCACAGTGAGAGTGAGAGAGAGAAATTGAGTTTACTTTCATTCTCTCAATCGCAGTGAAATAGGGGCTTCTGCTGTAAGTGTCAGTAAAAGACTGTTCAGTAAACACACACGCAGTGAAATTGTGCACAGTTTCTGTGTTTTTAAGTAGTTGGAGCGTTTTTAAGTAGTTACTCGCACTCGCCTCCCTCGCCATAGTAAGCTACGGTGACAGCGCATATGAGATAAATGACGTCAGTACATAATAACCGGTTATGATTATTACTGAACCGATACCGAATTGTCCGCGTCTGCATCGCGATGCACCAAAGAAACAATTAATTTTGACACCCCTAGTATATACTAAGGAATGAGCTGTTAATCAGATTACAGATTTTTACTGTAGCATTTTTACGTTTTTTTTTTATCAAAATCCAACCTGGATTTTAATGGTCTGGATTATGTGTTCTAAAATGTGTGCAGGTCTACAGCTGGATACTACTGGTAAAAAATGAAAACTTGGGCTACACACTAGAGTTTGAGAATGCAAAATTCTGTCATATGTCGCTGTGAAATAAGGGCAGGATTAAACGATGATCAGACACAAAAAAAAGGGAGCAATTGGTCCATATTTAAAATTTCTGTCCAGAGAGGTGATGTTTTGTCCTTCGATTGGTCTCACGCAGTCACATGATATGATTTTGTAGGTCTTTGCAATGCAACAAACTGCAAAACTTGTCATTCGAGCTTGTGTTTCTGGTCTGTCGCATTCACATGCGTGTGAATGGAACTCTGTGGGGTGAAAAGTGCAGCGTGACTGCAACTTCATGCTACCAGTTAAATTTGTCAGATAATGGAGGAAATTACCAGAATGTGACAAATTAACGTCAATCAGGAATTCGAATGTATTTATTTATTTTGTATATATATATATATATATATATATATATATATATATATATATATATATATATATATATATATATATATATACAGTTGAAGTCAGAATTATTAGCCCCCCTTTTATTTATTTTTTTCAAATGATCTAACAGAGCAAGGACATTTTCACAGTATATCTGATAATATTTTTTCTTCTGGAGAAAGTCTTATTTGTTTTATTTCGGCTAGAATAAAAGCAGTTTTTAATTTTTTTAAAGCCATTTTCAGGTCAAAATTATTAGCCCTTTTAGGCTATTTTTTTTTTTCGATAGTCCTCAGAACAAACCATTATTAAACAATGACTTGCCTAATTACCCTAACCTGCCTAGTTAAGCTAATTAACCTACTTAAGCCTTTACATGTCACTTTAAGCTGTATAGAACTGTCTTGAAAAATATCTAGTCAAATATTATTTACTGTCATCATGGCAAAGATAAAATAAATCAGTTATTAGAAATAAGTTAATAAAACTATTATGTTTAGAAATGTGTTAAAAAAAATCTCTCTGTTAAACAGAAATTGGGGGAAAAAATAAACAGGAGGGGTAATAATTCAGAGGGGCTAATAATTCTGACTCCATATATATATTTATATATCAGTGTTTCTTTTAAAATATCTCATTTAAGTGTTTATTATCTGTTCTTCTGAATATATGCAACTCATGAAATATGCTTAGAAGTCAGCTCTTTTAAGTGCTGTTAAGATAACTTCAAATAAGACTTCGGTGAACCATGAAATTTTGGAAATTGAAAGTTGTTCTCTTATTTTGATTGAGTAATTTATTTGAAAAGTCAACATACACACACACACACACGAGTCAAGCATTTCATTAAGTATGTCATTTCCAGGACTGTCATTTCCATCATTTCCAGAAGTGTGCATATCAAAAAGACACCCTATCACACAGATAGCTGAGCAATTTCACCAGTCTGGGTGCAGTCTGGATCGTGTGCCCTAGCGTGCTGTGACAATTAGCGTTCCATCATTTAGTGTTGGCACAGTAACGCACGCTTTCATTATCAGCGCAGCACACACGCTGGGACAGACTCCCAAAAAGCAGATCACTTTCATCCATTAAAACACACACCCACAAACAAACACACACTTCACATTCAACACATTCAATAAAACACAAAAAGCTAATCTGAAACAAATACACACCTCACCCAACAGGAAATATGTTAAGTTCCTTTAAAGCCAACACTTCATAATTTTCACAAGCACTACGAGAAACAGATGCACTATTGATTAAACCATGGGGCAGAATAGGTTTAGTACATTTCAGAAAATGCCTTGCATAAGAATCTACAAAACTGAAAGAAGTTCTTCAGAGAAAGATAATTTCCTTCAAACAGGCTCTGAAAATGAACACCCAGTCCTTTTCAGGCTGGCAAAAGCCCACACAAAATCACTAAATGAGGAGAGAGAGGACACAGAAGCATAAAGCGAACTGCCCACCAGTCTATTACAGCCATACATCAGGCCCATCGTTGAGTGTGTGTTGTGGTGTGAGAGCCCTTCACTGCAGCTGAATCTCTCCACACAGACACAAATTGAAAATGGAATCTGATTCTATATATCTGCAGTGTCACCCAAGCGCACTCCAGAGATTTACATCCCTTAACCTAAATGAACAAATGAAACTGTATGACTGTAAATCCATCTAACGCTGTACACTTCTCAATTTTTTTGGATTCCAAGGCCCCTCGTTGTTTATAACAGAGCTCCCTA
The DNA here is from genome assembly GCA_903798195.1 of Danio kyathit. NCBI lineage: Eukaryota > Metazoa > Chordata > Actinopteri > Cypriniformes > Danionidae > Danio > Danio kyathit. Next base: position 46,939,012 of record LR812526.1, read on the forward strand.
AACTGAGATTTGTGAAACGCTGGTGGTTGCCAACTGTATGCTTCACCAAAAACAAAGCATGCATTTTAAACAGAATGTTTGTGAAGTATATTTTACAGGATGTAATCTGGAAATATTAGCCTATGCACTGTAAAAAGCAATTAGCTGACTTAAAAAAAACTGAGTAAACCTCCTGATTTTAAAGCAGTACTTGACTTTACTTAAAATAATGAGTAAAACAGTTGCCTAAAAATTATTAAGTAAATGAACTATGTGCCTAATAGTGATGCGCGGATGACGGTTATATCTGCGGGCGCTGCCGATAATCTGCGGGTAGGGTAATAAAAAGATACATAGATACACAGTTGACCAGCAAAAAAGCTGACTAAAAAAAGAGTGGACTAGGCAGAATGTGAAGATAAGATGCCCGAAATAATGGATGAAGTGCAAGAGTATTGTACAAACTTTCAGTTAGAGTCATCATCAGAGGAAAATCTGCTATCGTTTTGGGAGAAACAAGATCGCTTATTTACACGACTGCAGCACCTTGGAAGGAGAAGCTTGTGCATTACTGCAACAAGCGGTGAGGCTGGCCGTGTTTTGGAGGTGAGGCGGAATCGCCCGAATCCAGGCACAGTAGATGCTATTCTGTTTTTGCCCAGTGTAAACAAAAAGGCCAAGTAAACATAACATAGCTGCTGTTTATTTTTTCCTGTATATGTAAAAGCTGAATCTGCTGTCAATAACGAACGATCCACGGTGTCCTATCATCATGCTTAAAACAAAGAATTAAAATTATTAAAGTGTCGATCGGGTGCAGATATATATATCAGATAAAATAATATGTGCGGGTGGGTGACGAGTGGATGATTACTATGAAGGAGCGGATTCGGGTAACATTTCCGCTGATCCGTGCATCTCTAGTGCCTAATTATAAAGAAAGTCAACTTAACAGTTCTATATTACAAGGTGTTTACTCAATTAGTAAAGTCAAATTGTTGCTTTACAGGCAACATGTTCACTCACAATTTTTTGTAAACTAAACTAAAGTGAAGGGAAGTGAAGTAAAAGTAGAGTAAAGTCAGGGCCGGATTAACCAATGGGCGCACTTGGGGCCCCTGCAAGGGGAAAATGAAAGCCAATTTTGGAGCGTCTATTTAAGTGCAAATTGCACACCTCGTTGGAATAAGCTATGTACGCGGATTTCGCCCACCGGCGTCTGATTGACAGAGACAACATAACTAAAAAAAAAAGCGCGTTCAATACGAGCGCGAGTGGTGTAGCCCGTAGAGCGCTCGGTAACATCTTTTGACGCGATTCATCGTCAACCCGGTTCGAATCCACCGTCTGCTGAACTCGTGCTATTTTTTCTCTCCTCATTACATATCAGATTGGAAATACATTTACTTTTAATAGTAAGGTAACATTTTTTTAAAAATGAAAATAATGCAAATATGATATAAAGTCACAAGTGGCTTGTGGGTATTTAATAATGTTTAGCCCTATATTCAAATGTGTATAAACAGCATCTAAACAGTTCTTTTCCACCTGGTGTTATATGTTTGCGACATCTTAATAGAATTAATTTGTATCTACAATGTTAGTTGCCCTCTTCCAAACCCTGTTCGTCATCATCATTTGCCACCGCTAGCCCTACTTCACCAGCTCTGACCTCATGGCTCTGTTTGAAGAACATTTAATAGGCACGTCTTAATAAAAGTGCCTCCCTCTCTGTAAAACCATATTGTTTAGACAGCTATATATTTCCTCTTAGAAAATAATCGCTATAACTATTATCATTATATTTAAATTGACAAAAAAATGGCACCATGTATAAAAAGCACGCAGATTTGTGCTTTCTCTTTTTTTAACCAAACAGAATGCTGTAATTGGTCAAGCGCGGAAACGTGAGTTTAGAAATAACCCGCGCTAAAATGAGCTGTGTAGTAGTTGTCGTAGATCAAAATGAGCGGACAAGTGGATTTAACAAACTCGAGAGAGAGAGAGAGAGAGAGAGAGAGAGAGAGAGGAGGCATCTTTATTGAGGCATGTTCCATGTGTACACATCTTCTTCAAACAGACCGATGATGAGGAGAATGAGGGAGACTTTATGGTAACGTTATATGAGCAAGTTAGCTTTCAGGCGGAGGAGGCTAGCAAAGCGCAGACTGGATTCGTCGTGTCAGAGAGAGGGACAGAAAAAGGAGAGAGAGAGAGAGCGAGAAAGAAAGGCCATGAAGAAGAGACAGGAGAATAGGTATAGTGTGTGATTTTGGATACTTTCAGGTTTATGATCAAGTTGAGCTCTGCTGTTTGCCTACTCTTCATCACGAGGAGAGTAGAGAAAAGACAGGAGAGAGAGACAGTAAATCAAAAGCATTATGGCATTATGTGTTATATGCCATGCCAATAATATGCTTTATAAGATTGTAGAAGTTATACATTAAAAATACCCTTTAAAATATTTAAATATATTTTAGTACTGCTTCAGTGAACTTTAACAAGTATACTAAAAAACATAAATTTTCACTAGTTTTATTAGTATTTTTTTTTCAAAGTATGCTTTAAATGCTTAAATATATGTACTATATATCATTTATTCAAAAATGTGTGCAACACATTAGGCCTATAGATTCATTTTATTAAAAATGTATTATATTATTCTTATTTTTCAATTAAACTATGGGGGTGCGGCTGGGTAGGGGGCCCTACAAGACAATGTGCCCAGGGGCCTCTGAATTCTTAATCCGGGCCTGAGTAAAGTAAATTAAATAATTGCTTTTTCAGTGTTCATTCAGTGTAAATATAAGTTTGCATACCTGTAAGAAATACAAGTTTGCATACCTTGATAAATCAGTCATTTACATTGGTTAAATGAACAATTTGGGCTAATATAACCTATTGTTGGGTTTAGGGATGTCCAGATCCGATCACGCGGGTTCAGACTCTATCGGAATCGCACGTTACCTCCCAATCAGGACTCGAATATATATGCATATATACATATATTCTTATAATTTTTGAACACATCTATAGTTATGCGGTGGCACAGAGTAAGACCTCTTTCTTGATTTCACACAGAAACAGCAACGTGTGCGGCATGACATCACTTTGTTGCAGAGATGCTATGGGTTAAATGCTGGTGTTGTGCCGAGAAACACACCCCTGCCGCAAAATGCACTCCCTTATAGACTTTCATGGCATTCTCAGTCTACATTAAAAAAAAAATTAAAAATCAAAAGGCCATAATTGATTAAAACGTAAAATGATTATTATTTTGATGGATAAAGCAAGGACAAGAAGTGAAATGCATTTTAAAATGCATCGAAAATGTTACATTAAAACGTAATAACTGTAGTGTAGCCTAAAATTAGCCTTTTTGGTGGGTTTTAAACACACATTTAGGATACATGGAACACAAAACTGTTGTTGCTGTTTTAAACTAAACCACACATTAAACAATTCACTTAATCTCATCGGTATTGCATTTAAAGTCAATCTGTTTATTTATTTATTTGTTTATTTATTTATGCATTTTCTGTAAGGGAAGGGATCACAAAACTTACCTCAGGCACTCTCATTAGTGGCATAACTCTATTCATTAATTTTTTTTTGTAATCAATTTCAGTTAATAGATGCGCATTTCAGAGGGGGTGGATTTTACGGTAGGGGTGCGATTCCCGGCACAACACCGGCAAAGTAGAACACGGAAGCAACTTACAGTGGAAAGCGCGAGTATATATATATATATATATATATATATATATATATATATATATATATATATATATATATATATATATATATATATATATATATATATATATATATATATATATATGGAGGTATTATAAAGTTGATGACGACAACATTGCCAAAGCAAACTGTGAGATATGTAAACTTGGGATTTCCTGCCGGGCATTTAAGTTGAGGTGCTTTTTGTTTTTATATTAGATTCTTTTTATATTTACTGTTGCACTAAAGTCTAAAAGTGAAGAATTGATGTTATTTATTACTTGATTGTTCAAGCTACCTCACAGAAGTGCTCTTTTTGTTAACAGAGTTGTTGAATGTTACAAGAAGGTGAATTAAATAATACATAAGGAACATCCTGGATCCGTTTCTTCACTCTTCTTTATTCTTTTATGTCTTATAGAAGTATCGGATCGGGTTTTGATATCGACAGATACTCAAAATTAGATGACTCTGACTCGAGGGCAAAAAAACTTGATCGGGATATCCCTAGTTGGGTTGCCAATTTCTGACCAATCAATAGTCAAAAACATCAACACTGAGTAACTTTCAGGCAGCCCCATATATATATGTAGAATCTGTATTTTCTGACCTAGATTGTCTGACGACTTTCACGGCTGCAAGTTGCTTTTTTTCTGCCAAATGGCTTTTTCAAGATTATGTTAAATTTATTGCTTAAACTGGCAATGGGCAGGACCACACAGACCATAACAAAAACAGGCAATTGACACAGAATGTACATTTTACAAGTAGATTACAGACCTTAGATCTACGAGCAGATTCATCTTTCAACCCCATGGATCCTGTCTGGAAGTAGTATTCCCAGTAAGACCTTGATTAGCTGGGACAGTAAGAGATAAAATGTGCAGGACAGTGGCCTTCCAGTTGTTGGATTGAACACCAATATGACATGGACACATTGTTTTTTTTTTTTTTATTAGACAGCCAACACCTCTTTTCTCACCGTCTGTACTCTGTAAAACCCAACAGTCAACTTTATCAAATGAAATGAGTGTAGTTAACTCAATTTACTGAAAGTTAATTCTACTTATTTGAAAAGAGTTTTGAACTCAGTGTTGAAGGTAAGGAGTTAATTAAATACCTCATCACTTCAACTTAAATGGATTAAGTTCACAGTGCTCATTAGGATTAGTTTTTGAACTTAAATGGTTTGTTGCAATCGGTTTCCTCAAATGGTTTGAGTTACCTTAACTTTTTGGGTTTTACAGTGTATGTGAACTTAAATACTGTCACAAATATACACAGGAGACCCAAATGCAAGTGAATGCAAGATGATTTATTAATAGAGATAACAAGAGTCACAACTGGTATTGATCTCACCAGATATAGAGGAATTGTGTGTAGAGCAAGGGAGCTCCTCACAAGGAATCCAACACGCTAAACAGCGGTAATAGTTCATCCGGGAAACAGATCCAAGGTGAAGTCTCTCACTGATATCTTACCAGATATCGAGGGAAGGGGAGGTTAGCGTTATGGAGCAACTATCAAGGAAATCGACACGCTTACCAGCGGTAATAGTTCATCAGAGCAGCAGATCCGGGGTGAAGTTGCTCACTGATATGGTTGTCATCAGTGCTGGCAGTTGCAACAACATCAATGAAACAGAGACGTGCATAAGGTCCAAATATAACAGACTTATGACGATTCACCACCAGCGGATTTAGCGAGAGTGCCTAACAGGAAGCAGACACAGAGGTGAACAAACAACGGACTGACAAACGCTATCTACAAACACTGAACATATAAAGGCTCGCGGTCATGCGCAACAGCTGTCGTTGATAGAAAACAGCTGAGTGAGATGAGTGGTAACAAGACACGTGATAACCCAGCTGATGAATGTGTACACACACACACACCACGTGGTGAAGATATACCCAAACAAACACACCCACTTCCCACACACACACACACACATACAAGAAGAACAGATAGTTCCACAACCGTGACAGATATACTAGAGATTCACATTGGTCATCCACATACAGTACATGATTGACAACAGCCAAGCTTGACAACAGCCAATTACATTTTTTTGTGTTGTGTTGTGGTTCAGTGTAATTGTCTGTTGTCGCTATGATGATCTCATCAACGCCAAGCTTCAGACACGCCCTCTGTCAAGCACACTGATGCTCTGTAACTGATGCCCTAACTAGAGAGAGTAGAGAAGAGTGTTGGATCTAAAGTCTGCAGGAAAAAATAAATACATTTTTGCAAGAACACAAAATATGTCCTCACATAAATCACAACATGAACTCTTCCAGGCCTCAGCTACAACTGAAATGACTCAACTTAAAATTTTAAGGCAACAAACTTCAGGACATTTTTAAGTTAACTCAACTTAAATTGAGTCAAGTACAGTAATTGGGTTGAAAGTTTAGTCAACTCAAAAATGTCCCAAGGTTTGTTGCCTTAAAATTTTAAGTTGAGTCAACTTTTTTTTTTTTTTACAGTGTACTGTGTTTGATGGTCAAATTAGATATCGTTCACAAGCACCCAGTAAAGAACACAGGCTGACTTTGTGCAAATTTGTTAAAAAAGGATTTAGCAGGAAGCAAACCTGGAATTGCTGGTGACTCACTTCAGGCAGACAAAAAAAGTCACATACAGGTTTCACTCAAAAATTTCCAGACCTTTTACAATCACAAAAAGTTACAATTACGCTTAGAAACTAAATATACACTAAGGCCCAATCCCAATTCTATTTTTGTAGCCCTAGCCCTTACCCGTCCCCTTCCACTTGGCCCTTGAGACAGTGTGAAGTGAGAAGTGCTTCATAATTTACCTCTAAGAAATGGGACAGCACTACAACACTCGCACACGTCATTATATGTCATCGCGATCTCTTGCTTCATATGAGATCGACGACTGCTGTAGTTATACCAATTTTGTCATTTTTTGGTAGGCTATTTATCTTCAGGAAATCACTGAAGGCATATATCATGTTATCAAATAATCTGGCAATACGATCGTAACTGTACTGTGCATTTACACAGTGGCGATATTTGGGTGTAAACACACCAAAACAACATTAACATTATACCATAGACACTGTAAAAAGGTCATTCCCGGCCATTAGACTTTTCTGACAGGGTATTCGAGTGTCATCGAGTGTCAGAATGTTGTGGGACTGCTATACAGGAGTTATAAACCAAGATGCTATACAGGTTCATGTTATAGACCAAGATGGCGGCGCGTACACATCGCGAGGCTCAGCGTCTCTCCAGTTTCTGCAGTTTTGCAGTGTTTTTCCTGCTCATTTCGGGTCTGTTCGTGCAGAACAGTAATGCCTTTACATCGTACACCCGACAGGAGATTTTGGATATTGGTTTGTGCGTTTCGGACAGTTTTATCAGCAATCTACGACTCATTCCGGACATCGCCAGAACACCCGAGGCAGAGCGCTCTGCCCAGCCGGGCGGAAGTGCTCGAAGGCGGCGGCGCGACCGTAAACAAAGACGGGGGAAGCGCGGCGGGCTAAGAGCTAAGCTAAAGCTAACACCACACCGGCTGTCCTTACCCAGCATCTTTCTCGCCAATGTACGGTCCCTGGTGAACAAAATGGATGAGATTCGACTGCGCATCAACCACAGCAAAAGATTATGGAACTGTAATGTCATGATTTTCACAGAAACATGGCTAAACAGCGGGATACCAGACAACGCTGTATCTTTAACTGAGCATCACACATTCCGAGCAGACAGAACGGCGGATGACTCCGGTAAGACCCGAGGCGGAGGATTATGCATTTATATTAACAAAGCTTGGTGTACAAACTCTGTCATCGTTGGGAGACATTGCTCTGTTAACCTGGAATTTCTAATGGTTAAATGCAGACCCTTTTATCTGCCACGCGAGTTCACCTCAACTATCATTACTGCCGACCACTGCCAACCATAGAGGACATCCAGAGGAAACACTGTCTGCGCCGAGCACGCAGTATTCTTAAGGATTCCTCTCATCCTGCTCACAGACTGTTTTCTCTCCTGCCTTCTGGCAGGCGCTTCAGGCTCCCCCGGACAAAAACCAGCAGACTAAGGAACAGCTTCTTTCCCAGAGCTGTATCCCTTTTGAACTCTGCCCCCCACTGACTCTTTGCCCCCCTGATACACCCCCACTATCCTCATAACTCAGACTCCTCATAATCACTGCACTATTTAACATTTGCACATTTAAAAATTGCACATATTCATTGCACTGATTCATTTATTCTAACTGTACATACCCATGTACATTTGTAATTATGTACACACACACTGTACATATACATTTGTAATTGTTTATATATCTGCACACTTCTGATTATTAATAGCAACCTGTACATATATCCATCTATTGTAAATCTCTGTTCATAGCTAATACAACCTGTATATAATGTTCATAGTACATCCATTTGTAAATATCACCATAGTTTTTCTATAACTGCACTTTATAACTTATACCTGTATCCTGCACTTGCTGCTATTGCACTCCTGGTTAGACCTAAACTGCATTTCGTTTCCTTGTACTTGTACATGTGTAATGACAATAAAGTTGAATCTAATCTAATCTAATATAATAATTAGGGATTATAGAAAGCAAAATTTAGCGGTTTTTATTTTAGCATTTTTTTTTTTTTTTAAAGCATGAGGGTGAAACACAAACGCGGTTATGAATGTAATAAAACATGTGCTTGTTTGTTGTAAAAATTCATAATAATGATAAAAAAATACTAATTTGTGCATCTCCTTCCGGGTGCAGCTATGCTGACATTGTGGCTGGTGTATTCTTGGAAATTTTCTTACCCCTTGGTTTCGAGTGTGGTCCTGAAATATCTCAGTTCGAAGGGGTATTTAGCCCTTCCCCTGAGCCCTACCTCTCAAGCTTAAGAGAATTGGGACACCCCTACCCCTTAACGTGAACGCGCAAAACGAGGGGTAGGGGTAAGGGGAAGGGCTAAGGGGTAATTGGGATTGGGCCTAAGGAATGTGCTTCAAAGATGTGTCAGGAAACCTAAATTAACAAAATGATTCACAATAACTGTCCTGAGTCTTCTGCAGGAAGCCCCTGGTTAATCTGAAATACACAGTGAACTCTGGCTTACTTACGTCCAGGGTGTTTATATCGAAGTTAATATTTAGCCACACCATATTGGTGTTTCGTAACATCTAATTTTTACAAGGTGGGTCTTTAGCTCAGCGCTCAACCCCCAACCTGGAGTACCAGGACATACACACATACATTATATTTTAATAATTCACTTATAGCACATGTCTTTGGACTTCTGGGGTGAAACCGGAGCACCCGCAGGAAATCTACGCAAACACGAGGAGAACATGCAAACTCCACACAGAAATGCCAACTGATCCAGCCGGGGCTCAAACAATCGAGCTTCTTGCTGTGAGGCGACAGCGCCACCCACTGTGCCACCGTGCCGCCCACCTGGCTAGATCATCTATTTGAGAGATAACAGTAATATAGCAGGAAAAAAAACTGCATGATATTGCCAAAAAAAGTATAATTACATAAAACCAACCCTATGGAGACAGAGAGCTATAACCTTTAACTAGCATAATGATTGACACATAAAAAGGAAAATTTTCTATATATGGGATTTTGTGGCAGGAGGAAGTAAATGAGTGCAAAACCTACAACGCACTCAGCATAAATTGCATTCAACAGGCAAAAGAGGTTGATGTGGATTTCAGAGCACAGGGTATGCAAAAAATAAATAAATAATAATAACGTTCATTCAACACATACTGCAGGGTTTTATCATGTTCACCTATTCACCAGGGTCCATTAACAGCACACATCAACAAAACAATACCAATCTAAACAACCACACTTTTGCATAGCTCTTCTCTACATACATAAAATGTATTCTCATTTTGACTGAAGCTTTCAGGGTCGAAACAGAACTGGCTTTTCCATTTTATCACATAGTGCCAGAGATCTGGAATATCAACACTAATGCAATTGACATTTTGAGTTATTAAATATGAAATCCAGAGCAATAATATGTTCTAGTAATAGCACAAAGTTAAACAAAACTCTCGTTAAAGTAGACGTGTGTGATATATATTTTGTTTACTCCGCTGTGACTGCAGCACTCCTTGACAACTTGGTGTTCAAGGTTGGCTAAAAAATATTTATTCACTTGCCTCTTGTGGTTTTAAAATCAGTTACAGTCTTGTTTTTGTTGCTGTTGTTTTTTTTTTTTGAGGAGGTGGGGATGTAGGGATTTGGGGAGAAGAGCTCCCACTGTATCGATATAAAACCAATGCAACTGCTATTAAAAAAAAGAGAGACATGTTCACCATTTTAACTCTTGTGTAGCCTTGGAATTCTGTATTTTTCAGTTTGTCCGAAGGATCAAAAGTGACCAGCCTTGACTAAACCTCTAAAATAAAGCAGCAAAATTTAATTTCAATTCTCAAATCTATTTTGCATGAAGAAACAACTTCATGATTCATCACAAACCCTGTGAGTGTTTAGATTTTCTCTCGTCACTGTGTAGTATTTCATCTATATGTAATCAGTTGGCACTGCTTGTTTCTGTAAAGGTTTAAAAGTAAAGGTAAAGTAAAGGTTTATGTTTTCTAATGCTAAAGATACCTCCATAGGTGTAAAAACGTTTTAGCAAGACAGAATTCATAAAAGTTAAAGCAGTGTGTGTGTGTGTTATAGAGTGTAGATGTGCATGCCTGTAGTTGTGTAAAAATAGTCTCACATGGAAAGAAACTATATGAGGATATATGCGCATATTTGAAACCACTTGAAGTCAGAATTATTATCTTATTAGTCTTATTTGTTTTATTTCGACTAGAATAAAAGCAGTTCTTAATTTTTTATGGACCATTTTCTTTTCGGCTTAGTCCCTTTATTAATCTGGGGTCGCCACAGCGGAATGAACTGCCAACTTATGTCCAGAATAGGTTTTGCGCAGCGGATGCCCTTCCAGCTGCAACACAACACTGGGAAACACCCATACACACTCAATCACACGCATACACTACAGCAAATTTAGCTTACCCAATTCATATAGCACATGTCTTTGGACTGTGGAAGAAACCGGAGCATTCAGAGGAAACCCACACGAACACGGAGAGAACATGCAAACTCCACACAAAAATACTAACTGACCCAGCCGAAGCTCGAACGAGTGATGTTCTTGCTGTGAGGCGATTGTGCTACCTACTGCGCCACCGTGTCACCTTGTTTTGTAAAATTTTTTTGTAAAATAACATTATTGCACATTAGTAACTCACCAGTAACTTTTTTTAATGTCTGTCCCTGTTAGAAAACATTATAAATAACTGGAAATCGAGCGACCGCAATATTTAAACCCTTAGAAACAACTGTGGTCAGAACCAAAGTTCCCAGTGACTGTGTTCTCTGAACCGGTGGACTTTAACATTCAGATTGCTTGCCGCCGAACCGCGTCATAGCTCAATACCACAAAGTTGACTTGATTTGAACTCTCCTCGCCGCACACACCCCCGAAGACGTGCCGCGCTGCTCCTCACAGCCGGCTCCCATTGAAAATGAAAGACCTCCGGCTACTTTGACACTCTCACCGCCTTCGGCGTGAACGCACAGTAATACACCTAAAACATGGATTGCTGTAGACACTTGTCAATGGTGAGGAAAGGGTTAATGTGCTAGAATAAAATTGGTTTCTCAAGCCATGCACAGATATTTTTTTTATAAAAGTTTCAACAAACAGGTTTTAATTAAATTTCCATGCTTATTAATATGCAAAAAAAAACATGCTAGTATATGCCAAAACAACAACAGGTGGTGATAAAACCCTAAGAATAATGCCACATTGGCCAATCAGAACCCTGCAAAAGCTTATAAGTGCATAACCTGATGTCAAACAAAGGAGAAAACAGTGCACACTTTAATGTCATGAGGCAAGAATGACCACACAACAACACTGTAAGGACAGGTTTTGAAAATCTTCAATTTGGCAGGAGTTTTCAAAATGTTTTGTTTTAGATACCCGGCACTACATTTGCATGTGGATGAACAAGCAACCCACATAGAAAAATATGAAAATACCTGTGTTCATGTAGACAGGGCCTTAGTTGAGTCTACTTACCATCCAGGCAAAAGTTCATGTGGGTCAATGGGTTTGAATTAAGGCATTCAAAAAGATAAAAATAAAGGGAAAAAATGACATGATCTTTAAAATAAGACAATTTACCTCAGATTGGGTTCTTTAAAAAAGCTGAACAATCTAGAGTACTGATACTGCCTTTTGACATGTCTTCACCCATTTAGAAAGCATTGCATGCTGACTGATGCTGGTTTGACAAAGTTTTCAAAATTGCCGAAATCAAACATGATTTTAGTTTTTTTAAAATGTAAACAGTATTGCTAACCATTGGAAATTTATTTTACCATAGTTCATTGTAAAACTGGTAATCATGTGCCTCAGACAAATGTTACTTTTTATATATAGTTTGCATGATTCAAGCACCAAGTACCATTGTGATGACCAACATGTCTTGTCAAGTCAACAAATAAAATCGACACAGGCTCATTGTAAAAACGTACCCCGTATACATTTCTGGAGAGCGCGGATTATGTAGCCCGATTAACTCCACGTGGATGGCTTTTCTGCTGTTACCAGTTTGCTCAGTAGCTCGCCATGTACATTGGCGAACTTGAGACGCAGAGAGTATTTGACCACATTGACGGGGTTTGAATCCGGTGATGAACGTTTCCAGAAAGCAGGGGTCCGTTCTTCGTACCTCACCTAAATGATCTAAGATGATTTCGCAGATCCTGGATAATCCTGGCTAATTTGGTTCTTCAAACAAGTTGATCTGATTAATATTCAATTATACATGTGTAAAATTCGTAGTACTTTCCACATTTGTTGTGAGCTGCTGGCTTTAAACTTTCATTTGTTAAGAGTATTTAGCTATTAATTTAGTTATACATTTAGAGCGGATTTTCTTTACTATAGTAGCCTAGGCCTATTTTAGTTTCTTAATCAGTGTAAGGAATCTAAATAATTTTGCATCAAGAAAGCAATTTTATATTAATAAAGGCGTCTGCAAGTTTTGCAAAGCATCAAATCACTGGCATCTTAGCTGTCAAAACGTGCATGACTGCATAAATTATTCCTTTATAAAAAACAAACAAAAAACAGTTGAATATTGTGAATGTCTATTATCTTACAGAAACTGTACTAAAGCTGGATCGGTACCTTTAAATAGTACACATTTGTTTCTAATAAAATCCATATTAATAAATGTTCTCTTTGATCCCCTTGTACTTTTATTTACTCCCAAAGTCCAAAGACATGCGGTACAGGTGAATTGGGTAGGCTAAATTGTCCGTTGTGTATGAGTGTGAATGGGTGTGTATGGATGTTTTTTACAGAGATGGGTTGCAGCTGGAAGGGCATCCGCTGCGTAAAACATGTGCTGGATAAGTTGGCGGTTCATTCCGCTGTGGTGACCCCAGATTAATAAAGGGACTAAGCCGAAAAGAAAATGAATGAATGAATGAATAAATGTGTATATATAAACTTTTTAAAAACTATTTTACTTTTTTCCCAAGTGTATATAATCTATAGGGGAATTACCAACCTACATCACACATAACGTCACACGGGTTCAACCTCGCATACCGGTTGCAAAAAAGACCGGTTGCAATAGCAAACATGTTGTGCGGTAGGATGCCAAATTCGAGTCCAAAGTCCAAAAATAGAAAACTTTTAAAATTTTACCGTACACCACTCTGCTTTTAATGCCAACCGTAGACGTCTTTGACTAACAGTCATCATAAGAGCTGAATGGAGTGAGGAACTAATTAAAAATGCTGGACACTACAGTTTCATATCAGGTAAGTTCACGCTATGCTGAATCAGACACATTACTCGTTTTTGATTGCAGCAATGATTTCAGCAAAAACAGTTAAATGTGGTTCATTAAACTGCGGACACTGAATGCTTAGAATGAAATGTAAAAATGTAAGTTCACATACCCTGCCGTACAGGTGCAGTTCGCCCTCAGAATGCAGTTGTTTTGCTTGTTGATGATTACCCAGAGCTTGTACAGTTCCGTCTTCTTTCCTTGTCCTTGGCTAGGCAGAACCTCGGTTTTAAGCACTACAAAGTTTTGAATCTGGTAATCATGGAACATTATTTCCTGCAAATGACCACACAGAACAAAATGGTAGGAATCCAAAGACTTGTAGGCCTTTAACTTCTCTCTTGTAAAATCACTTGGAGTTTCAACAAGATAGTTGTATATTTTGGGCTGGATGCTTGGCCATTTCATCTTATCCAATATACATTAGGAGAAAACAAAACAGGGTAAAACAAAAACAAAAAATTAATAAATAAACAAGTAAATAACAGGGTGAGAACATGGTAAGATCTGATAAATAAGATAGCCGTGAGGGCTTTTTTTTAATCTGGATTGCTTTTGAAAACATTCAGTTGGGTTTAGGGAAGGGGGTGATTGGGTCAATCAGTGCTTTTGATAACACTATTGGCTGGGTTTAAGGATAGGGGGTGGGTGGGGGGTTCAGTCAGTTGGTCAGTCAATCAACAGCGGCCTCTGGTGGATTTACAAGAGAACAGTAGGTGCGAATGGCACTCATGAGAGAAATTTGAGATCTGAAAAAGCATTCACAGTGGCCTCTGGTGGATTCCCGGAAACAAAAACTGCAAAAAAACATAGCTCCTGGGACGTATTTTGTGATCTCCAGAAATGTATATAGTGGTACTTATCAATAATGAGCCTGGGTTGAATAAAATGTTTCAGCTCACATGTGAGTTTGTGCCTCCACATACATCATGACAGGACAGGAAGTTTATGCTCCAAACAGGTTGTTGAGGCAGTGATTTAAAGATAGTAATCAGCAGCCATGGTTTTAATTGATTCAAAAGTGCCAGTGACCATTGTCTTACATTTCATGAATCACAAAGGACATGTTTTAAAAATATATATATATTTATTGGCCTACTGAATAAAAAGTAAACTCTTATAGGCCGTATATGTCTTATATGCTGTAAGGCTGAGAAAAAAAAGAGAAAAGAAAAAACTATCCCTTTAAGAAAAATGAAATATGCAGAGATGAATTGTCCACATTTAACAGACAGAATGAATTACCATTTCATTTTAAAAAGTGTATGCTTATACTGTAGTTATCTTCCTTGTTGCAAATGGGCCCAAGTCATCATGTGGATTCCTAGGGAGTTTACTGAGGCTCCCTAGTGGGCCCCAACCACCTGAATAAGAACTACTTGCATAGATCTTTAAAGAAAAGTACCATTGTGATGATCAACACATGTCTTGTCTAAGTCAACAAGTAAAATAAACACAGGCTCATTGTAAAAACGTACCCCTGTATACATTTCTGGAGAGCGCAAATTATGTAGCCAGAGCTATGTATGGCTGCATTTCGTATTTAAAATGAATGCTACAGGGCGGTATGACCCTGCAGATGGCTTCTGTTTTGTTTTGCACTATGATTGCTTAACTCCGTGTGGATGGCTTTTTCACTGTTACCAGTTTGCCCAGTAGCTCACCATGTACATAGGCCATACCTGTCAACATTGGGATGTAAAAATAAGGGATACTTATAAATGAACTACTATTATTATTATTATTATTATCATTATGATGATGATGTGTATATGTCTGTTCAAACACGCACCCAAAACCCAGTGTCCACTTGAGCTCAGCATCAAATCCCGTACGTACAGAATCCGCTTGGGAAACAGCGTCTATTATCACTATGGAGAGCATCAGCTGACAGTCATGCATCTTTATATGAACTGACTGTTTTGAGGATTGCATAGAGGCAATTGCGCCTGTAATGAAAAGGAAATGAATCGCGCCGTTTTTATGTTTATTTCAAAGTGTTTCCATCAGGTTTTCATGCCTAAATAAAATGAAAACACAAAACTGGTTCACATTTAAGAGCAAGGGCGGCCCCTGGTGGTTCGGCGGTATGGGTTGCATATAGGGAGGATCGGAAAGATAAAAAATACGGGAGAAAAACGGGAAAATACCTTTACGGGATGACAGCAGGATAGAACTGTAAAATATGGGAGAATCCCGGGAAAAACGGGAGGGTTGACAGGTATGACATAGGCAGACTTGAGATGCAGAGAGGAGTTGACGGGGTTGGAGTCCAGTGATGAACGCTTCCAGAAAGCAGGTAAAACAAAAGGCAAAAAATTTAATAAACAGGTAAATAACAGGGTGAGAACATGGTAAGATCAGAAAACATGCTAAAAATCAGATGGCAATGAGGGCTTTTCTTTTTATGGATTGCTTTTGAAAACAGTCGGTTGCGTTTAGGGAAGGGGGGATTGGGTCAATCAGTGCTTTTGAAAACACTATTGGTTGGGTTTAAGGAAGGAAGTGGGTGGGGGTATCGGTCAGTGAGTCAGACAGTCAACATCGGCCTCTGGTGGATTTACAAGAGAACAGCAGGCTTGAATGGCACTCGTGAGAGAAATTTGAGATCTGAAAAAGCATACACAACCACCTCTGGTGGATTCGCGAAAACAAAAACTGCAAAAAAAGTTTTTTTGCGATCTCCAGAAATGTATATAGGGGTACGTTTCAATAATGAGCTTGGGTTGAATAAAATGTTTCAGCTCACATGTGAATTTGTGCCTGCACATACATCATGAGAAGACAGGACATTTATGCTCCATATGGGTTGTTGAGGCTGTGATTTAAAGTTAATAATCAGCAGCCATGATTTTTATTGATTCAAAAGTGCCAGTGACCATTGTCTTACATTTCATGAATCACAAAAGACGTTTAAAAAAAAAATGCATTTATCGGCCTACTTAATAAAAAGTAAACTCTTATATGCCGTATATGTCTTATATGCCGTAAGGCTGAGAAAAAAAAGAGAAAAGAAAAAACTATCCCTTTAAGAAAAATGAAATATGCAGAGATGAATTGTGCACATTAAACAGACAGAATGAATTACCATTTCATTTTAAAAAGTGTATGCTTATACTGTAGTTATCTTCCTTGTTGCAAATGGGCCCAAGTCATCATGTGGCCTCCTAGGGAGTTTACTGAGGCTCCCTAGTGAGCCCCAACCACCTGAATAAGAACTACTTGCATAGATCTTTAAAGAAAAGTCGGAAACGTTGAAGATGTTTGCCATGGGAAATGAGAAGCTGTCAGATTCATAAAGAAAAAAAAAGACATACAGTAAAACTCTGAGCCTTGATATCAGGAAAGTTTTTAAACTGTACCTGTGTGGGCAATGTGAGTCTGTCTGAACTCGTTTCTTGTTCCCCTGGTTTTATCTCCATCATTTAATTTCTGTTCTCCCTTATAGGCATCGATAAAAGTGACAAAATATAGTCTTAATTAATGTGAAAGTAAATTATTGCAAAGTTGTGTTTTGCCATTGATCTGTCCTCCGCTACAATAATGATTACTAATTTAAAACCACAACAGCACTCAAAGACACTTGACGATCAAGCATCTTTTTTATCACTAAATATTCTGTGCGCGTAAAACAGAGGATGTTCCATACGACGACACTCAAATGAATCACCTGATCTTGTTTAGAAACTAATTTATGAACGCTAAGAATATCATATTTGGCAGTTAATCCAAATAAGAGCTTAATTAAATATGTCAAATTGGCTTGTCCCGAAAGCACCTCTGGGAAATGTTTTAATTAAAGGACGCTTTTTTTACCCTTATTTGTGTCCAATTACACAATGTTTCTTTTGAGTTGCTAAAGCATGCGCTGAGATAAATCAATTTTTCTCGGCAGTCATCACAAAAACAATTAAAACGCTGCACCAGATGATGAAACTTTGATTCAGGGCATTCATTTGGAGTATTACAGCTATTATATTCACTAATGCCAGACATTATAACACCGTTCACAATAAGTAACAGTACAACAGTCTTTCATTTAGCTCTTTCTCTAATAGCTAGTCCCACGAGGGGGAAAGAGGACGGCAATGTTCTTTCTGAGTTAAAGGCCACCACAGTGTAATACAGTTTTAAATCACACCCTCACAGGTGAAATTACGCAACTATATTGAATCTTATTGTTGCAGGCTTCTCTCGGTCCTCATCCGCTCGTTCGTCTCTCTCTCTCTCTCTCTCTCTCATCTCTTGACAACAGCGACACATTAACCACGCACTTGGATTTTGTTTGTTCCACCAAATGCTTTAAACAGGCAGCTTTATTCTGCTGCTTTTGGAAAATTATTTCACACAATGTGCAAATGAACGTGTGGGATATAGGTGCTTATTGAAAAGGTGCTTAATCCTTTCATCAAAGTCCATTATCCCCATTATGACACATTCCCATTTATTCAGTAAGAAAACAAAAATGTGAAAACCTCTCTTTGTGAAGACTAACAATATCCATGCCAGACCTTTGTGGCGTTTTCATTTTACAAACTGTCATCCGAGTTAATTATACAAAAACACAAAGCTTCATATGAATTATGCTATTGAACCGCTGAAAGGAGTATTAGCGCTAGCCTATTAGCTTATGTTGAAGATGGGAAGACTCAAGAAGCTTTTGTGTCCAACATTCAACCTCCGCCCACTGATTTCCACATTTACACTCTCCCACTTCCTGTTATGAAGCCAGAAGTGTACTGTACTGTACGCAAGAACACAGGAGTGATTGCTTGGCAAACTTGGCTTGTTGTACAGAGTTAATGTGCAGTTTTGTCTTACCCAGCCAAGTGCAAACTTCAGTACATTGTAACAGGATATTGCAGTTGTGGATGTTATTATGTTATTTATATATGTACAACCCTAAATCTGAAAAAGTTGGGACAGTATGGATGCAAATGCAAATAAAAAAAGCAAGAAGGGATGCTTTGTCTTTCAATTCGTTGCTGACAATGTAACAGCACATTGTTCCTCATGATTTTTACTTTAATTTTTTTTAAATAAACAAATACATTTTAATAATTCCAATTTTAGTTCCAACACATTTCAAAAAAGGTTAATACAGTAATGCATTTACCATTTTGTATTGTTGCCATTCATTTTCACAACACTTTAAAGATGTTTAGAGACTGAAAATTAAGTGATTAAGTGTTTCAGGTGTAATTTTGTCCCATTCTTCCTGTCTTAAGGTGGGCAACAGTACTGGGTCTTCGTTGTCGCATTTTGCACTTCAAAATGTGCCACGGATTCTCTATTGGAGACAGGTTGGGACTGCAGACAGACCAGTAAAGTATCCTCTTCCTCCGCAGCCAGGACTTTGTTAATGGTGCCGTGCAAATGACCTTTGCCAAGCGCACTGACACAACCTCATATCATGACAGACCCTGACTTTTGGAAATGATAACAGTCTCAATGATCCTTTACTTCTTTGGTCAAGTGCACATGGCGTCCATTTCTCCCCAAAATACCTGAAATACTGATTCATCTGACCACCGTACATGTTTCCACTATGAGATGGTTCATCCCAGATGCCGTCAACAGTGCTTCTGGACACTGTTAACATAGGGCTGGCATTTGTGAATGTAACTACGTACTGTGGTATTTGACAAATGTTTGCCAATGTAGTCCTGAGCCCATGTGGTGATATTGCTTATAAATGAATGACAATTCTTGATGCAGTGCTGCCTGAGGGATCGTTCTTTACACACAGAAATTCTTCCAGATTCCTTGAATCTTTTAATTATGTTATGCACTTGTAACCCTTGGCTGTGAAATCTTGAAATATAACCTGACTACGCCACCTAGGTTATTATCCAGGAAAATATAAAACAGCACTTATTTGATTAACACAAGTTACAATAATATGAAGGACCCTGCTGGTTTGTTTTTGATTAAAGACAGAGACGTGACTTACAAAAAAAATACAAAATTTATTAAAATTTCACACCATGGCATACTCAATATTAAAAACAACCTTTTAAAATGGTCTCATCACAATTACCAATTAAATACCCCTGCACAAAGAGACTGCAATAAATGACGCTAGCATATAGGGGACACTCCACACAGCAAATCAGTGTATAAAAACAATTAAAGCAAGTGACAAATCAAACCCATACAATTCAACAAACCCCCTTCAATTCAGCATCAACATTACAGCTCACCCATCCACCTGTGGATATGCACACAGACTAAAATACTCACAGGAAACTACTCACACATAAGTCACAAAACATAAGGTTCACAATGCAGTCTAATGATCAAAGTAGATGAGACAAAAAAAGGCAGCCGCAAATAAATGATACAAAACAACAGCTAGCACCTTTAGGCCGCACCTCCTAGATGAATTTCATAGGCTAGAGCAGACTTTGCGCACGGCGCTCGTCACTTCACGCACACACTTTCCCCGGCTAGAGCAGACTTTTGCGAACGGCACCAGTCACTTCACGCACACATACTTTCCCGATGAAATCAAACAAGGGACTAAAAGGAAACGGTCTCTGACCACGGAGGCTTCACCGGCACTTGAGAAGATGCATACAATGCTCACACGAACTCCTTTTAAAACGCTGAACATGCACGCGATCCCAATATTGAGCCGCACAGGTGTGTGTAATAAAACTGCCTGCTGATGCCAGTAGGTGTATCCTGCCCTTAGTGCGTCACTATGCCTTGCTAAAAAATAAAACATGTCACACACTGTTTAAGGTGAAATATTCAAATGTCTTCCTTTCTTTCTTTGTTAAACATTGTATTTAAACATTTCAATAATTTTCTCACGTATATGTTGGCAAACTGTTGATCCTTGACCTTGATCTTTGCTCCTAAAGGACTAGACCTTTCTTAGGACCTTTCTAATTCTCTCGCAGGGCATCATGGGATAGCGCAGCGTGCATGGGATGAGATCTTCAGAATCTCGCCGGAAGTAGTAAGTCTTCTCGCATACTGATTTTTGAATTCTATGAATTCGGATATACTACTCGGCTCGCATACTGATTTTAGTGTACTATATAGTATGGTAGTATGCGGTTTCAGACACAGCCACTCACTTTCCTTCAGCTTATTCGATGCTTTATCAGGGATTGCCACAGTGGAATTAACTGCCAAATGCTCTGGCAATTGTTTTACATAGCAGATGACCTTTCAGCTTCAACTCAGCATTGAGAGTACAACCCTCAATGCTGGGAAACACACTACGGCCAATTTAGTTTATTGGACTGTGAGGGAAAGCAGATCACTCAGAGGAAACCCAAGGGAACATAGGGAGAACATGAAAACTCCACACAGAAAGGCCTCCTGGATCATCTGGGACTCGAACTAGTGAGCTTCTTACTGTGAGGCAACGATACAAACTACTTAGCCACCTTGCCACCTCATACAAAATCTTACAAATCTTTTGTTTCGAATCAGTGGTTCACAACACATAATAAATCACCAACCTAATTCCAGCTATTCTCCACTGAACACTTGTCTACCTGCTTTTCTTGGATTATGTTTTTTATCTTTTACATAATGAATGTTATTCTCTTTCACAAAGCATGCCTTCTGATTCTCCGCTCTAAGAATTAATGCATATTTCATTACATTCTCACACATTTCACAATGCAACAATGTGTGAAACTGAGATTGTGGAACTAAAGCGCCTGCTGTAGAGTAAAAAAACAGAATCTACCTGAGGGCTGTTGACAGATATGTGTGTCACAGGTCCTTTTTCAGGGTAAATATCTAATGTGTTAATAGGGCTTTATGTTCAAAAATAGAGATAAGGTTGAAAGCAAGCGACACTGATAAAGGATAATAGTCACGATGGAGGAGCATGATACTCTCATAACAGAAAACACTTTCATCCACTCAAGTTTGTTTGTCCTACTTCCACATTCACAAGTTAACAGAGGAGCAGCTGACTACTGTTTTAGCGCTGTTACATGGGGAGATGATGATATCTTTCACTTCATTGAACACAACAGCCGCCCTGTCATCTTTTTCCTGTAGCTTCTCACCAGAGCACCTAAAAGAACAAGAAACAATTAAATGAATGGCCCAGAAGACTTCTGCATTCTCCCCTGCTTGAAAATGGTATACCTTGAACATGAATATAGTATCTGATTATAGTACTTTATTTACAGTTTAGTCGGTCATTAGTTAATTCAAGCTGTTTTAAGTACATTAACCCTTTGACATGTACAATCACACTGGTGTGATCAGTCTAGGCTGGTCACTGGAATGTACATTCCCACCTGTGTGATTAGAATGTTCTTTGCACCAAGTATGGCACATGTCATATATCATTTCTAAGTGTTTTCAGACATTTAAATAAACAAGTACTCAGAAAAGATAACATTTACAGACTGATAAAATAATTGCTAATATCTATGAACACGTCAAGAAATATTTTAAAAACGTAATCAAATGCAATGTTGTCAGGTTAGTGACTTTTTCGCTATATTTAGCGACTTTTCAGCCCCCCTTAGCAACACATTTTCAAAAACAGTGACTAGCGACAAATCTAGCGACTTTTTTGTGTGTTACTGGAGATTTTGTATAGACTTACATGTGACTTAGGACGTACTCACACTATGCTATCCGAACCGTGCCCAGGCCCGTTTCCCGGATCGTTTGAGAAGTGTGAGTGCTCTGAACTGGGCTCAAGCATGGTTCACTTGGCCGGCCCTGGCCCGGTTGGAAGAGGTGTGCCAGAGCGTGGTTCACTTGGGTTCAGGCGCAGTGTGAGTGCAGGCATGCCTAAGCCCAAAACTGAAAGCGAGACGTGACTTTTAAGGGACTGTTTGATATGGATTAATTAATCAATCATACTGTTCAATGAACGCAAACTGTCGTAGTTTATTAAAGACGCAAACACCTCACTGCACGACAGCTGCACCTTCAGCAAACCTCCTAATTCCTGCAGCACGAGGACTTTATGAGCGTCAAAAGTGGCTGATCTGTTCGGCGAAATATTTCACTGCGTGTCACCGCATATCAAACGACTTAAACGATATAACTAAAGAAATCTCCACTGTGCTGAGTGAGAGCGCTTCTCTTCCTAAACTGAACAGCGTGTCATCGATGACGTAAGCGTGCACAGGTCCGAATGTAATGTGAGTGCGGGCAATCGGGGGAGACGGGAGGGGGGGCAAGCGTGCTTTGGCCCGGTTCAACGCAACTGTACATAGTGTGAGTACGCCCTTACAGTACCGTCCCTACTCAACAAGCTGCAGGTGATGCTGTCGGCCCCTCCCCCGCCTCAGTGCACTTACAGGCGGCCCAGTCCTCATACAGCAGTCTCTCCCACCTGCAGCCTGAGAGCAGATCACTCCTCTGCGTACCAACGGCAAATGATTCAGCACCGGGAGTGTGAGGTATTTCCATTGTACAGTCAAACCGATCTGCTTCTCCTTTATTTTAACAATTTAATTTGACCTTGTTCACAATCACAGATATTTTAGTGACAGTTTCAGAACTTGTCTGAGTTTATTACATATGAGAGATTACTGCATATTCACTACACATCTATATTGATATACTGTATTCAAACAGCAATAAATTTAATTAAATTGACATGCATATATAAAGCATAGTGCTAATATAAATACCCCTTTATTAACCATAGGCTGTTAAACAAACAGAAACAGCATAACGTGATGACGTCAGTAATATGCAAACTGACGTATGACGTAATCTAGCGACATTTAGTGACTTTTCAGGCAGAGCTTAGCGCCTTTTCATTGAAAATAGTTGGCAACACTGACCAAATGATCAGTTACATCCTGTTTAGGTTACTACATTTACTCTATTATTTGTCTTATTAAACAGCCACTTACTTTAATGGATTTTGGGAGAAGTTGATGAATTAACATGTTGTAATCCCAGCAGATCTATTCTCTCCACTGCAAGGCAGGCTAACATGGTGGTGCCCATCATAGATCAAACTATGTGATCATTATTAACTATGTTTAAATGATGAAACGCATATTATTAAATGAGAATAGTATATCAGAAGTTTTACAATATAATTAGGACATCTGTCAATATTTGCAGACAACAACAACAACAACAACAATTTATGCATAAATCATGGGGTTGCTGTGTCTTAAATGAAACTTTAAAGAACTCCCAATGGGGATCATCAGGAGTATTTAAAACTTACACATGAAAAGGTTAATAGCTATCCGCAATAACCAATGAATGGGTACTGGCAGATGAACCTTAAAGGGATAGTTCACACTATATATAATAACCTATATGAGTTTATTTCTTCTGTTTAACACACCAAAACATTCTGAAGACAACTTAGCAACTGGTAGCCATTAATTTCTACCGTAACTTGTAACCATCACTTTGTTTACACCACACCTGTAATGACCAGAGCTGTTTTATCAGGTTCGATGGGGAGTGTCGGTGCACAGCTATATTCAGATCTCACCAAAGATGTTCAGTCGGGTTCAAGTCTGGGCTCTGGTTGGGCCACTCAAGCACATTTGCAGAGTTGTCCTGTAGCGACTTTTTTTGTCTTGCCTATGTTCTTATGGTCGTTGTTTTGTTTAAGGATGAACTGTTGCCCTAGTCTTGAGGTTCAGAGTTCTTTAGAGCAGGTTTTCATCTAGGATGTCTCTGTACATTCCTGCATTCATCTTTCCCTTGATCCTGACTAGTCTCTTAGTACCTGTGGCTGAAAAACACCCCCACAGCAGGTTGCTGCCACCACCATGCTTTACTGCATGAATGGTGTTGGTCAGGTGCAGAATGATGGCTAGTTTCCTCCAGACCTAACGCTTGGCATTCAAGCCAAAGTGTTAAATCATTTTTTCATCAGCCCAAAGATTTTTGTTTTTCATGGATTGAGAGTCCTTCAGGTGCCTTTTTGAAAACTCCAGGGAGGCTGTCTTTAAAGCACCTCTACAAACAAAGGTGCCTTGATGCCTTAAAGGTGCCTTAATGCCTTAAAGGTGCCTAATTACACCTCATAATAAGTTAAGGTAAAAAACTGGTGAACAGTATTGTCGAGCATTTACATACTGTAGTCAATCTGCAATATGAAATAATGTACTTTTTTAAAAAGGTGATGCCTATTTTATATATTTTTAACAATGTGTTTATAAGAATGTGGCTGGTGCATACAGAGAGGAATGAGTGCATTTTCTACAGTTGGTTTGTCAAGCCCACTCACCTGTATGTAGCACGCTCCTACAGTAATTGTACAGTGTGTAGAGATTTTCAACAGGTTTTCATGTAGTGCATGTGGTGTGGTATGGGGGGAGAGAGGATCCTAGTTTTTGGAAGCTGGGCTTGTGATAAGATCTTGGAGTCAATGAACTATAAGTGCACAATCTTTGTGTTCAAATGAAAGAAAAGTAGCATAGTTGCTGTTACTAATTTTTGTAAGCAAGATGTATTATATGACTTGAATAGGGTGTACTAAATGATATGTACTGTAGCATACAGTTGTAGGATGCATTGTGTATATACTTCACTAAAAAGACATGCCTTAAATCTAGATTTAAACTGAGAGAGTGTCTGAGCCTCGAACATTATCAGAAAGATTATTCTAGAGATTAGGAGTCAGATGTGAACATGCTGTTCCAGTTCATCTGGAAAGTTCGACTCTCTCCACATAGAAGCACAGGAGCTCTTTCAGAGTGAATATTGAGTTTTCAGTCACTTCCCTGACTAAGGCCCGTCTCCCCCAATCATTCAGTTTGAGTCTAGGAAGAGTCCTGGTGGTTCCAAACGTCTTTCATTTATGGATGTTGGAAGCCACTGTGCTCATAGTGACCTTCAATGCTGGAGAAAACGTTCTGTTTCAACCAAAAAACAAGCAAAATATATACTAACCCATCCCTTGGGTTAACCCCCAGGGGTCGAAGCCCGCGTATACGCGTTTTGACGTGTTTTCACATGAAAACGCCGAAAAAAACTTAAATTACACTTTCAGTTTTGATCGTACAGATATGAGCAATACATCAATGGAATCTGTTAGGTGTCTAGTTTCTTTTGGGTACACTCACAATAACAACAAAGGTGTGTGCTTTTGCAAAATAAGGAAAATAAACAGTGAAGGCGCTTTCTCTTTTCTCTTTCCGTGAACTGTTTTTACAAACACGTCAGTAATATGCACTGAAACTCCGCGAAAACTAAACACACACATGAGACATATATCTATAGAAAGCTTGAAGTGTCAACTTTTAAATGCAGCAGTGCATGTTGAAAACAAATATTGCTTCATAAAGTAATCAGTATGAAACCAACGCGATGTCTAGTTTCTCTGTAGAAGCTCATTATTTTTAATGCGACCACGCCCACGAGGCTTTGTTATTACAATAGTTCATGTGAGGCTCGCGCGACATGTAAACTGAGGTCAGAAATCTCCACGAATACATGAGACATACACATGACAGTTAACCTGCATAAAGCTTAGATGGTGAACTTTCCAACTCATTTTGAAAGCAAATGTTGTCTTGCTAGGTAATCCATACAATTCTCCCGGCAGAGCGCGTATCACGTCGGCTCTTCCCACTTCCGCCATTAATACAAACAATGACGCAGGCTGCCCACAGCGTGCTGGCTAGAACGTGATGCATGTTATACGTGTTATTAATTTAATTTTTATTTATTTTACCGTAGTTCAACCTGTTAAAGTTTGGAAAAAGTTAACTAAGGCTGCAACTATTTGGGCAAAATATATATAAAAGGTCTTAAAATATAATTTTGATTATTCTTGTGTTTTGTCATTATGCCAGAGTCATTCAGAAATTATTATTATTATTATTATTATTATTATTATTATTATAAATGCTGGATTAATGCACAAGAAAGTTTTTATTACAACAGTTTTGCAAAGACGTTTTATACCATTTCAAATATTTCCCTCCATTTCTCAGTGAATATAGGCAATGTATTTTGATGCATTTAAACAAAACAGATTTATTAAACAGATAAATGTATTAAAATAATATTTTAGTCACCAAATAAATTCAGAAATTAAAAGATAATACAATAAAATTCAAGCAAAATATTGAAAAAAATTACAACCTACAAAATTTTAACTAAATGTAACAAGCATTTAGTTTGGGCTAGCTTTTGCAGATGGACATTCATTGCTTTACAGTGTCCTTGATGGGTGAGTGGGGGAGTGTCTTTTGTCTCTCCAGGTATGAATTATTCATGACCATTGTCACTCACGCATAGACCTGAGATGAGCCAAACAAACTTAACAAAATGTAAATCTTTGTAATATTTCCTTTGAATGAGAGAATAAAATAATTTTTACATAATTGTGAAGTAAATATTCTAGCCTACCAGACTGGTTACTCAAAAGTCTTGCTCAAGCACATTTAGAGTGTTTTTTGGACATTATTTCAGCTACATTTTTTTCTCCAAATCCTACTAACCACGCATAATATTTTTTTTCTAAAAAACACAAGCATGTACATCAATAATTGTCACATATTGTTGTAGCACAGTTTGTGCTGAATACAAATAAAATACATGTTGGCCAATACCATGTAATAAGTAGCTGAAATAAGCACAAATGTCAGGGCATGTCAAAACATCTCATGGGCCCCAAAATCACCTCAGACCTCTGAGGGTTAAAAAACTGTTACCCAGTGGACCAGTTTGCTCAAATTTTACTCAAATTTGAGTTGAAACATCCCAAGTGTGCATAAAAAGTTCATTTACATATTATCCATGTCGCACCATTAGTTGGTAATGTCACTTAGAAACACTAAATGTCTGTATGCACATGTTCATGTGGTTCTTGTTGTCAAGCACTCACACAAGACTAAAGATTGAACATGTAACATGCATGCTGTAATTGTTTTCATGCCCCCAAATGTTGCTGTTGTGTAAAAATACAGCCAAAGCAAATATAGAGATTCAGAATAATTAAAAGCAAATGCATTTAGCTACTAATGCATAACTGCAACTGCTATATCCATTTGTAGATCTACTTTCAAATCTAGGTCAATGATAAAACATCAGATGCATATTCCTGCACAAGTCCCACATTGTAGGTTTATAATAACGCATATCTAGGGCACTCAATGAAAAGAGAGGAACACAGATATGTTTTAAAGCTTCAATATGAATTTTCAAATCTATTCTGGCTTTATGAATTCCTCCTAGGTCTAACGCTCCTGGGTACAGTACATACAGTACTTCAAAAACTAGTGGAGAAACAACATACAGTACAGTGAGGTGTAGTGATGAAACTGGAACAGAGATGTTTCAGTACAGGCCTCAAGGTTTAGTTCACAACACAACCATTTTGACCCTCAGTTTAAAGTTTGAGGCTACCAGTCAGGATTAAATAAAACAAGTGGAGGGAATATACAGCACCTCATCATTTTATTCATCGATCTGGACCTTGACAGTTGAGAATGCAGCATGAGATCAGCCAATGGCTAATACAAAAAGTGGAAGAGGATGCTTGTTTTGCTTTAGTTTTTCAATCAATGAAACAAAACTTTGGCCACTCACACTTTTTCCAACTGTTAGAACGTTTAGCAACTAAGCCGATAAGCACCCAGCCAAAAACAGTCAAATGCACACAGTGAGTTTCATCTTAAAGGAAACAGCAAAGCAGATATGCGCTATAAAACTTGATAACCTTCAAAAAATGTTGGTGCATTTTGGAGCCCATTAGAGTGTCGCTTCATAGCTTGCTGCAAGCTTCAGCCGCAAAGACCTCTTTATCTCAAAGTTAAACTAAATGAAAAGCATGGTACATGCAGTGAAAGAGATAAACAGAGAAGGAATAGAGGGTAAATGTGATGAAACGAGGTTTGAGGAAGTGAATGAGGACATCAACACTGGAGGACTGATAATAAGATTGATGTACCAACAACAATGGATTCACACAGTGCACTAAAAACAAGCACACAGCACAGAGTAATCGAGTGTTTCCTTAAAGGGGTTGTGATTGGATGAGGATTAATGTATCCCCCATTGGATGATCCATCTTATGCTGGTAGTTGTTGTGTTTTGAAATGTGATAGCTGTTTTTTTGCTTGTCTAAGCAGGTCATTAAATGTCCATTACAATTTTTTTATCCAGCAACCGTGCTCTAAAAACCAGCTGGACAACTGGTAGCTGGTTTGCTACTGGTCCAATGTAGTCTACCAGTTTACACCAATGGAGCCTTTTCATATTTCCTGGTTTTTCAGTAGTGAAAGTTGTCATAGTAGGGTAAACTTAGAAAGCAGTGAATAGGAAAGTACAACAAATATTTTTTTACAATGATATTTGCTGAAATAATACAAGAAAAAAATCAACGATAGTGTTATCAAAACTTTCAGAAAAAGTAAACAAAAATGAGTGAGACTTACCCATAAACACTGCGTTAGAAACACCTCACACAAGTGGTCATTTTTTGTGCAATTTGATGCAAAGATGATATAATACATATCTAAATACATATAACTGTTCATACTATATATATATATATATTTTTAATCAAAATATTAAAAACTTTCAAGGATTTAAAATGCTGAGGACCGTTAAACGCATCATAACAGTCTAGTAAAAAGGGTCCATTATACCAGTGGTTCTCAAAGTGGGGTCGGGACCCCCAGAGGGGTCGCGAGACAATGAAAGGGGGTCGCCTGGTGATTTCCAAAAATCTATTTATTTTTATCAAACCATAAGAATTATCATATTCTATCCATAACCTATTGAAGAGAAAAAAATAGTCATTTATAGTTACTATATACTATATAGTTACTATAGTAGCTTATAGTTACTAGTTCTATTGGATTGCGACCCCTGGGCTAATTACATTATATTAAAGACACAGCAATACCGTCAGATGCAGCAGATTGATTTTTAACATCAGGTTAAACTTTCAGGCACATTTAAAGCACTGACATACATAAAAAAATTTTTAACGAAGAATAGACTTGGGTCTATTGGTGTGTGTGCGCCATTGCATGCAAGGCTTCTGTATTTATAACAACCACAGATGATATTGGGGGTCGTGAGTCACTGGCATTGTTATTTTGGGGGTCGCGGGCTGAAAAGTTTGGGAATTATAGTAATGGCCAGCTAACTTAATCAGCTATAAACTAATGCCGTGGTCAAACTAGAGTTTGAGCATGCAAAATTCTGTCGTACGGCGCTGTGAAAAGGGGCGGGATTAAACAAGATGATTAGCCACTTAAAAAAAGCGAGCGATTGGTCAATATTTTCAATTTCTGTACAGATCCGTCATGTTTAATCTTTGATTGGTCTCACGCAATCACGTGGTGTGATTTTGCAGGTCAAAGTTCATCAAACTTGAACTTTACATCGCATCAAGCTGCAAAACTTGTCACACGAGCTTGTGTTTCCAGCCTGACGCATTCATGTGCGTATGAATGGAAGTCTATAGGGCGAAAAGTGCTGTGTAACCGCAGCTTAACTGCCATGATAGAAAAGTCAGATTAACTGGTGACAAGTTTGGTGCTTGTCCATGATGGCCAATTAGCTGGCAGCATCTACAACCAAACTGAATTGCCAACAAGCTTTCTTATACACTGTAAAATCCAGCTTTATCAAGTGAAATCAGTGTAGTTAACTCAAAATTTACTGAAAATTAATTTTACCTACAGTACTCATATAGATTAGTTTTTTTTTTCAACTCAAATGGTTTGCAGCAATCGGTTTCCTCAAACGGTTTGAGTTGCCTTAACTTATTAGGTTTTACAGTACTCAGTTGGTTTGAGTTCTCTTCATTTATTGGGTTTTACTGTGCTCATATTTCTTTGTTTACTCAAATAGATTAAGTTCACAGTACTCATTAGGATTAGCTTTTGAACTTGAATGGTTTGTTGCAATAGGTTTCCTCAAATGGTTTGAGGTACCTTAACGATTTGGGTTTAACAGTGTACAAATGAAGAGTTTCATTGCAAAATGAGATCTATCCATTTTGAGAAATGTTGGTTATTTGACATTATTATTTAAGACATCAACAGTCAAGTTCATTCACAATTTTTGTACATTAAACTATTAATTGAGATCAGTGAAGGCCAGGAACACAATGTTCTTCAAATCCAGGATATTTTTTATTCAATTTTATGTCCATAAATAGTTCATAAGTCAAAAACCATGCCAAAATGCAACATATTTATCTTAACATTGTCAAACGTATTAAATTGGTTAAAAAAACAATACATCATAAATATATGGAATAATACTGTATATACAAAGATTGATTAATAATAGTAAGATTCTGAGTTAGTTTTGGCCAGAATGTACATAACATAACATAACTTTTTTTTTTTTTTTGCAAAACGCTACTACTATTACTACTATTCTACTACTGTAATACCATTAAGAAAAGCTAGTAAATCAATGTTTGTTTGATAAGTAAGATTAAGTTAGTTAGATAAACGACTTGTAGCTTGTTAGAGACACCGTTGCTGAAAACCAAACCTGTAAGATCAGAGTGGGCGGAGCCGCGGTATCACAGTTCTTGTCTCTGTTGCACCGAGTCTGTGACACAAGCTCGCCTTGCCCAGTCATATTTAATGAATTATTTCACTGTAATAATAATAATAATAATAATATTAATCAGGGCTTGACGTTAACTTGTTTGATCACCAGCCACTGTGGCTAGTAGATTTCCAACATTACTAGCCACTCAGCATTTTTACTAGCCACAATTTTGTTGTTGGGAAAATATATTTATTATGCATAAATATGACTTTGACATGCTAAAATTACTTGATTTAGATTTTGTTATGTCCACATGCCTCCTCATTCATTTAACTTTGTGTGTGTCGTGTATGAGCTTGCTCAATGAGCATGAGCAAATGGGTCATGGTTTTCATCGTATTACAATTAGTTTTAATTTCACATCACTTTCCAGAGCTCAAAATTAAGGATTTACCAAATTTATCTCTGACCACACCAAACATAAATAATTATTATTTCTTAGCCACAAATTTTAAATGTGTCAAAACAAGCTAAATATAGCTGTATACTAATACTTTTCATTTAACAAAAGATTTCTTAAAAAAAAAAAAAAAATAATAATAATAATTGACATTTAAAAAAAATAATTATTGTCATGTATCTAAAACTATGCACAGTAATCTGTTCTGGTTAAAGGTCCCAGATCAGCAGTTAACTACACATAAACAGGGAGCTACCCACATAGCTAAATTTCTCTGGCCCAGGTCTGGTCCACACAATCAGGTTTTGCTTGGCCCACATGCCGCAGTGAATTACGGTACATGACTGGACCAAGTCTGGCTTTCAGACAAGGGCCAAACATGGACCATATCTGGGGCAAGTCTCAGCCAAGTTAATTACTCATAACTGGGCCTGAACTGGGCCAAATTAGTTGGTGTGTCATGATTGCAATGAAATCGATAAACCCATGAATCATTGCGCTTATCATTGCTTTTTCTCAAAACGACCTGATTGGTAGAATTTTTTTTCTTAATTTGAAAATAATAAAAATGTGGGTCAAGACAGGCCAAACTTGCGTGGCCCACATATCAATTTTTAACATCTTGTCTAAATACTACATTTTACAAAAAATCTTGTTTGGGCCAGATGTTTGGCCCACATGCTGTATGCCAGTGCCGGATGAATGCCTGCTGTACCAGCTTTATGCCAGATCTGGGCCAGAATTCTTTGCTACCTGGGTAATCTCATATTAGAGCAATGTTATTTTAAAGGATGATAATTAAACCATATTAACAAAAATAACTACAAGCAAAAGAAAGCAGGTGAAAAACACACCATGTGCGATAATGAAAGGATGATCACACGCACACGGTTAATGTTAGGCCAATTAATAATCTGTTCACAGAATGGTCAAAGCGAAAGCAACTGGTGCTGGAGCTCTTGAAAGCAGCAAGACTGTCGCGTGCATGAGCATAACTTTTTGTCTAGTCTATTTGAAAGAGAACCAATCACACTAGTTGCATTCTCAGCAGTGGCGGCTGGTGTTAAAAAATGTGGGGGGTGGGGTGGGGGCGCAAACACCAGAAAAAAATCTAACTGTTGGTAAAGTAAGAGTGTAAAAGCCATTTTTCAGGTGATGTATCAAAAAACAAAAATATGACTAAAGCATACAATAAATGCATCACAAATCAGTTCATTTTAGTTCAATTTGGGTTTATTATCAGTAATGAAGTAATCCAGATAATCAGTAAACACGCACACAAACAAACAAATGTTGCCTAATCACTGGCCAGTAGCACTACTTGAAAATAGATTTTGCTCTCCTTTTTTTCTGGCTTGAAAATTTCTCAATAACCTTTTGGTTAAAGTCAGTCATCTCAGTCACCAGTCTCTTCTCTATTGACAGCATGGCCAATGCATTCAGCCTCTCTTGCGTCATGCTGTTTGAAACAGCAAACACGGAAATAGTAAAAGGTATGACTTACATCACAACCTGCCAGCCAATTCCGTTTGGTCATGACAAGTGCTGGAAAAGCCCCGAATATACGCGCGCTCGCCATCACTTGACTACTGGTGAATTTGCAAGGAAGGTCGATCTGGTCCAAGCTTCTTGATTTTTTTTTTCTTCATCCAAACGCCTTGTGAACGGATATCTTTGCAAAGATACAACAGAATTTTCCTTCATCTCCAGAAATTGCATTCTAAGCTCTTTGGTGAGAATGGTCCAATCACATAAGGCCAATCATATAAAAACAAATATGATTCGTTCTAACAACAAAAATGGGAGGGTTCGGGACGCAGACCGCTGCGCCCCAAAGACAATTTAAAACAGGCCAATTAGAGCTTATCGTCATATCACGTGCATTGCAAAAGTTCGTGTACCTACATAGACACCCATTAGTCCGGCGCCCCGCACACATATGAAAAAATATTGTTCATACAGTACATTTTTTTTCAATAAATGTTAGTATGACTACAATAAATGTTAGAATGTTATAATTAAATCAATTTATTTTGTTAATATTTGTGATAATATACGATAACATAGTAAAGGGGTCTAACTTGAAGGGGGAGGCGCCCTCTATTGACCAGCCGCCACTGGTTCTCAGGCACAGCTTCACGCAAGGAAACGGGAGCGCGCACGCATTTTAAACAGTCACGCGCATCACATCAGCTTTTGGCGTGAGTGATCATCCTCTCATTCGGTATTCACCTGCTTTCTTATGCTCACACAAAAACAATCAATTTTGTCAGTCGGGCTGCTTCTCGATTCTAAGATCGCATTTGCCATCCTTATTGTCGAACCCTGCTTTTAAGAAAACTACAATTTAAAATGTATTTTCAACCATCCAAAGTGGCTAGTGATGGTGGCTGTCTAACATTTGTCTAACGCATTTGATGGGTTGGCGGGTGTTAATGTCAAGCCCTGATAATAATAATAATAATAATAATAATAATAATAGCTTATAGAGTTTATTGGTTGTTGTGAAAAAGCTAAATTATTTTTCTCTATAACAACCTGTGCCCTCTATGATAATAAATCAACAACAAGAATTAACGTGGGGTTTTAGGCTGTAAATAATAGATGTAACTGCAGAAATAAATCTTCAGATAGGCTACTCAGCTACATGTAAGAAATTATTTAAAAAATAAACTTACAAAGGACACCTAAAATTGTAGCCTTGCAGACAGGTATCTTGTGATGGGGAGGAGCGCAGGATAAAAGGCAGTATTACACTGTAACCTCCCTGGCCTTCTTCTTGACATCAGCGGAGATTCGTTCCCTGCTGCATTTGTTTATTGCTGACAGATGCCGGAGTTTTTTATCCTGGTCCACTTTTGTAGCGTTTTTATACATTTTTGTGAAGTTGAAGGCTACATCTTCATCTGACAGTTTGTCGGCATGACACAGACCAACATTACTCGCATTACTGAGCAACCTCGGAGCACTTCACCGGCAGTGACTCTCTTCCCAGGGGATGCTGAGCTTGCGCAGCATCCTGAACATTCTATAGCCGTTATATCGCACTTTGTAAAGAAACTGGTCTGGCGGATATCGAGTTTTGTGAAAAATACATTTTGTACTAGGCTTAAAATGTACATTCTCAAATGTTATTAATGGCAGGAATTCACACATAGATTAAGGTACATCTGAACAGTGATTTCCAATAATAAAATCCAAATGTCAAAAAATGGGGGCAACCCAGTGGCGCAGTAGGTAGTGCTGTTGCCTCACAGCAAGAACGTCGCTGGGTCGCAGGTTCGAACCTCGGCTGGGCTGGGTCAGTTGGCGTTTCTGTGTGGAGTTTGCATGTTCTCCCTGGGTTTGCGTGGGTTTCCTCCGGGTGCTCCGGTTTCCCCCACAGTCCAAAGACATGCAGTACAGGTGAATTGGGTAAGCTAAATTGTCCATAGTGTATGAGTGTGAATGTGTGTGTGTGTGTGGAAGTTCCCAGAGATGGGTTGTGGCTGGAAGGGCATCCGCTGCGTAAAATCGTGCTGGATAAGTTGGCGGTTCATTCCGCTGTGGCGACCCCGCCAAGGACAAAGCCGACAAGATAATGAATGAATGAACGAATGTCAAAAAATGGCGTTTATCGCGTTTTGCAACCAAACTCTTCAAATACAAACCAGCCTGGTCACTATAAGCTAGCTAACATGCCTGTATTGTGGGTTTGTTCATTAGCTTGGAGCAGCTACTGATGAGATTACATCAACCAATGTCTAACTAGCATCTACACCCATTAGCATCTAAACTCAAACTGAGTTGTTTTTAAACCAATGTTTTTTAAATTGTATGATTAAACATAAACATGACCGGGTGGTAGTCATCTAATGCTAATTCAAAATGGTTGAAAAGTTAGCAGTGGCCAATTACCATTTTAAAAATGAGAAAAACTAGCTTAACTATCTAGTTTAAAATTTACGCTTGGTTCAGTATGGTCAACTAGCTCATGACAGCTGAAGCCGTGGTCACACTGAACTTTTCTCCCAATAGACTTCCATTCATATGCATGTGAATGCGGCAGGCTGGAAACACAAGCTCATGCGACAAGTTTCGCAGTTCACTGCATTGGAAAGTTCAAGCTTGGTGAACTCTGACCTGCGAAATCGCATCACATGATTGCGTAAGACCAATCGAAGATCAAAACATGACCACTTTGAACAGAAATGTAAAACATGGAGCAATCTCTCGCTTTTTTAATGTCTAATCATCTTGTTTAATCCTGCGTCGTACGACAAAAACTAATGTGACCCCGGCGTAATAATCAGCTGGGAGCAACTAATAGCTTGCTTAAACACATTTTAAACCAGCTATTATATTCTGAAATTTAGCTTGATCATTTTAAACTGACATGAATAAACTGGTTTGAAGCATGTTGTTTTTAAATTACAAACTAACCAGCCCAAAAATTGCAACTGAGCATTTGTTGCTTGTTGATTGAAAATCGCTATATAAATGTAAGGAATTATTATTGTTATTATTTCTTGACATTGCAGCCTGCCATTATCAATGTAAAATACATTTAAACAAACATCTATAATATGACAAAAGAAAGAAAAAAGAAAGAGAAAGAAAGAAAGAAAGAAAGAAAGAAAGAAAGAAAGAAAGAAAGAAAGAAAGAGGGGGAGACCAATACAATCTCATGGCAATTCGTAACTTTTTGATTAGTGGCTAATTCGTATGATTTTGTACAATCTAATTTGTACAATTTAGTACAATTTGCTCATCACCCAATGACAATTGGGTTTAGAGGTGGGGTTAGGTGTCACACCTCCTTTTAAAAATCGTAAATTTTCGTACGAATTAGCCACTAAACTAACAAAACGTAAAATACTTACGTTTCCTTGTGAGATCAGGCTGGGGAGACGGAATATGAATCTTTGGACAATGTCTTGGTGATGAAAGTGGAGCAATGAAAAAGCTGGCAGAAAAATGGCGGGTAAAGTGGATGGACAGATGGATGAAATGTGCTCTGGGCCTCAGCGAGTCCTTTGAGGAAGGCAGAAATAAAGATGCGCAGCTCACAGGGGTTAAACATGAGAGATTCAGGAGGATTGTGAGTCATGTTGACTGCTCACAATGCAGAACAAACACTGTGATACTCAAATCTAATAGATTCTCTCATCCGCTGCTCTCTTTCTTGCACACTTGGTGATGAGGGAACCACAGTGGATGATCAAGAAGCTTGTCTCATGGGTTTGTTTAAGAATCCAATGTGCTGATTCTTATCTGCTTTTTACATACCTCTCTGTCAGCGCATGACCTGAGAGATGGATTGCTGACTCTGATCACTTGTTCGGTATAGAATGCGTTATATATTCAACGTTGGGGAGGAACTAAAGTAACTAAATGTAGTCGCAGCCTTTGAAAAATGAATAACTGGATTTGCAAATGTTTGCAAAGTTAATAGCATGAGCGTTATGTCTGAGACGCTACTGTAAGAAGCAAATAAACAAGATTCCAGTAAGCAGATACACATTTTCAGGAGATCTTAGCAGTGATTCCAGTCTGTTATATTTAATACACTCAAAAATATATATTTTTTTGCTCGTTCAAACTACTTAATTAAAATGAGCTGAAACAACACAATTCTTGAGATTTCATTGGGACAACTTAATTTTTTTATGTTCAATCCACATAAATTTGTTAAAAGTGTTAAGTTAACTTAATCAGTTTGAGTTGGGACAACATGAATATATTGTGTGGAACCCTACATTTTTTTACAGTGTATGGTGAAAAAAAGTATTTTCAAATATATTTCAAATGTATTTTAAAATATACAAATATATTTGCTAAACAATATAGTACATAGGTGACATGGTGGCTCAGGTGTTAGCACTGCTGCCTCACAGCAAGAAGGTCGCTGGGATTTCTATTTGGAGTTTGCATGTTCTCCCTGTGTTCGCGTGGGTTTCCTCTGGGTGCTCTTACGTTGGCCGGGAGGTGCAAAACAACATTACAAAGTGTGAAACACTTTCACAAAGCTTTTCCATTTTGGAAAACATTTTTATCATAAGACACAAGTACATGGGAAAAAACGATTTTACCAAGGACAAAATAATTTTTTAGAAAAAAAATTAACAAGACGCAAAACACTTTTACCAGTCCCGAAACAAATTTACAATGACAGATTCTTTACGGAAAGGGATTGTACCACACACTGGAAGTGTGTTTCACACTTTGTAATGTTGTTTTGCACTTCCCTGCCACTGTATGCTCTGGTTTCCCCCACAGTCTAAAGACATGTGGTATAGGTGAATTGAGTAAACTAAATTGGCCGTAGTGTATGAGTGTGAATGAGTGTGTATGGATGTTTCCAAGTACTGGGTTGCAGCTGCAAAGGCATCCGTTGTGTAAAACCTATGCTGGATAAGTTGGTGGTTCATTTCACTGTGGCGACCCCTGTTGAATAAAGGGACTAAGCCCTAGGAAAATGAATGAATGAGTATTTGTTGCAGTATATGAAGGTTGTAATTAAACATTTTAAATATATATATATATATATATATATATATATATATATATATATATATATATATATATATATATATATATATAAACAGCTAATTATGATATGTCTTCAATCAAGTAATGTACCTTGCAATCAAGTTAATGTACTCTCGGCTTCAGTTTATCAAAGACTTACCTGAGTTTGTGCATTCAGTTTCCTGGTCAAGTTTCAATTCATACCTGCAAAAGAGAGAGAGACTTCATCCGTTACATTCCTTGATTTTTGTTATCATGATACTTTATGGCTGAACTTACTGTGCCTGTTTCTGTTGTGTTGTTCTGTTCAACATTAATCCTTGCCAGAGTTATCTTATTGTTTTCTTGTCTGTTTAATGACATTTGCATGCAAAGCACTGCAAAGTATCTGACAAAGTAAAACTAATAATGAAGGCGATGCAGTGGCGCAGTAGGTAGTGCTGTCGCCTCACAGCAAGAACGTCACTGGTTCGCAGGTTCGAACCTCGGCTGGGCTGTGTCAGTTGGCGTTTCTGTGTGGAGTTTGCATGTTGCATGTTCTCCCTGCGTTCGCGTGGGTTTCCTCCGGGTGCTCCGGTTTCCCCCACAGTCCAAAGACATGCGATACAGGTGAATTGGGCAAGCTGAAACGTTGGATGTTTCCCAGTGATGGGTTGCGGCTGGAAGGGCATCCGCTGCGTAAAATCGTGCTGGATAAGTTAATAGCACGACCCAAGATAAATAAAGGGACTAAGCAGACAAGAAAATGAATGAATGAAATTAACATTTTTTACAATGATTGATTGATGTATTAATTGACCTGATCAGATTACAGAAAATGTATGTTGATACCAGGTGCAATGGGAGCTCAGATTCCAATGACTATACATCAATCAATCAATAAATAAAAAAAATAAAGACATGAATTAATGTGCCATGACCACTAGCCATCTAGCCTGTGCATATCACAGGAGAATTACAATTCTGCCACTTAACTGCACTACATTTCCCACCAGGCACCTCACACACACACCAGTTTCAGATCCGCACTGATTACTTGGACACAGCTGTAGCTCATGAAGACTGATTAGTTGGCCTACACTATATATATAGTCTTGTTCACCTGTTTTTACCAAGTGTTATTCCTGTCTAGCCTTGCTGTGCCTTTTGATCCTTGTCTTGTTTAATTGTTTATGCTGTTTGCCACCTGCATGGACCTCTTTGCCTGTGACCATGACTATGCCTCTGGATTACCTTTATGATACTGTTTATACCAGTTGACTATTGCCTGCCTGACTACTCTTATTAACAAACTGCACCCGGATCCTCAACTCTAATGTCACCCAACTCCGTTGTTACAGAACTAATGAATGTAGTACATAACAATTGGATATTTCTGAACATGTATGTCTTAAATGGCTTGAAAAGCTGTAATTTTCTGGAAAAGCTACAATTTCAAAGCAAATCTGATGATATAGAAGTGAAAATGAAGCCAACATTGAGGTTACAGAATCTAAATAACTCATATTTGACACTGCATGATTCACGTTTGACAAAGCTTTAAATACTTCCAAACTACCTTTGTGTTTACCAATCTAACCTCCTACAGCATTACAAAATATCAATATGAGGTGACTATAGTTCTCTCAGAGTGATATTTACAACATTCTGGTAGATAGATAGATAGATAGATAGATAGATAGATAGATAGATAGATAGATAGATAGATAGATAGATAGATAGATAGATAGATAGATAGATAGATAGATAGATAGATCAAAGCAATTTGTCTTATATGGATGCGCCAGACTATGTTGTTAAAAAGTTTCTTTCCCTCTCAGTACTTGAAAGAGAATTGGTTGAAAGAGAGGAAAATAACAAAATACTGAAAAAAACAAACACAGCAAAAACAACACAAAAGTTCAAGTCTTTGTTCGTTTTCTGTAAAATGATGCTGCAAAACATGTTGACTTCACCCACAGCTATGATATAGGTCATGATTGATGTTTAGCTATTTACTTGCTGGAAATTAGTTGTAGCACAAGTCACAGTTCTGGCTCAACAGACTTTCAGCTACTTTAATATCCTCCTCCTCCTCACAGTTTGTTTTCTGTGGATGACTTTCAACATATTTCTGTTAAACTGCTTTCAACATATTTATCTTAAAGATGCCTTGAAAATGAACACCTTAAACGAAATAGTTAAGCTGAAACAAAGTTTCTTTTCATGCCTAACTGTTATTTTGCTTAATTTTTTTCAGTATTTCATCCTAGTGACGGTACACACACACACACACACACACACACACACACACACACCGGCCACTTTATTAGGTACACCTGTGCAAATGCTTGTTAATGCAAATTTTGAATCAGCCAATCATATGGCAGCAACTCAGTGCATTTAGGCATGTAGACATGGTCAAGACAATCTGCTGAAGTTCAAACCGAGCATCAGAATGGGGAGAAAAAAAGTGGAATTAAGTGACTTTGAAGGTGGCATGGTTGTTGGTGCAAGACGGGCTGGTCTGAGTATTTCAGAAACTGTTGATCTACTGGGATTTTCATGCACAATCATCTCTAGAGTTTACAGAGAATGGTCCGAAAAAGATAAAATATCCAGTGAGCGGCAGTTCTGTGGGCGCAAATGCCTTGTTGATGCTAGAGGTCAGAGGAGAATGGCCAGACTGGTTCGAGCTGATAGAAAGGCAACAGTAACTCATTATAATAACCACTCGTTACAACCGAAGTATGCAGAAGAGCATCTCTGAATCCACAACACGTCCAACCTGGAGGCGGATGGGCTACAGCAGCAGAAGATCACACCGGGTGCCACTCCTGTCAGCTAAGAACAGGAAACTGAGGCTATAATTTGCACAGGCCCACCAAAATTGGACAACAGTAGATTGGAAAAAATGTTGCCTGGTCTGATGAGTCTCGATTTTTGCTCCAACATTTGGATGGTAGGGTCAGAATTTGGCATCAAAAACATAAAAGCATGGATCCATCCTGGCTAGTATCAATGGTTCAGGCTGCTGGTGGTGGTGTAATGGTGTGGGGGATAGTTTCTTGGCACACTTTCGGCCCATTAATACCAATTGAGCATCGTGTCAACGACACAGCCTACGTGAGTATTGCATACCTGTCAACATTGGGATGTGAAAATAAGGGATACTCAACAACCCCCCCAAACAAAATAAAAAACCCAAATAATAAATTTGTTCATCTGAAGCTGTTTCATTGTAAATAAACTTCTGTAACGATCAGTAATATGTTTTTATTATTATTTACAAAGGATATAATAATTAGAATACATTAGAAAAAGCTGCAAATAAATTAGCAAACAGTTCAGCTCATTAAAACTATTAGCTATTATAAAGAAATAAAGTCAAGTTATCAAATCTCATTTTTTCTTCACTGTATAATTTAAACATTCTGATTAAAGAGCAGCGAATGAATCTCTCATTTAGATTTTTTTGGTTTGATTACATTAAATAACAGAGCTGTCACTTTAAAACTGCACAGATCTATAATGAAAGCATTTGATTGTTTTCCTAACTGTTTATGCTCATTTAAGACAAAGTTTGTTGTTTAAAAGAAAACCCAACAAGATCGACATGTCTAGATGTTGTTATTATTATTATTATTCATTCATTCATTTATTTTATTTTCGGCTTAGTCCCTTTTTTAATCTGCGGTCGCCACAGCGGAATGAACCGCCATTATTATTATTATCATTATGATGATGATGTGTATATGTCTGTTTAAACATGCACCCAAAACCCAGTGTCCACTTGAGCTCAGCATCAAATCGCGTACGTACAGAATCCGCTTAGGAAACAGCGTCTATTGTCACTATGGAGCGCATCAGCTGACAGTCATGCATCTTTATATGAACTGACTGTTTTGAGGATTGCATAGGGGCAATGGCGTCTGTAATGAAAAAGAAATGAATCGCGCCGTTTTTATATTTATTTCAAAGTGTTTCTATGCCTAAATAAAATGAAAGCACAGAACCGATTCACATTTAAGAGCAAGGGCGGCCCCTGGTGGTTCGGCGGTATGGGTTGCATATAGGGAGGATCGGCTCTTCTCAGAAAGATAAAAAATACGGGAGAAATACGGGAAAATACCTTTACAGGATGACAGCGTGATAGAACTGTAAAATACGGGAGAATCCCGGGAAAAACGGTAGGGTTGACAGGTATGGTATTGTTGCTGACCATGTCCATCCTTTTATGATCACAGTGTACCCATCTTCTGATGGCTACTTCCAGCAGAATAACACACCATGTCATAAAGCGCGAATCATCTCGGACTGGTTTCTTGAACATGATAATGAGTTCACTGTACTCAAATGGCCTCCACAGTCACCAGAGTTCAATCCAACAAAGCACCTTTGGGATGTGGCGGGACGGGAGACTCGCATCATGGAAGTGCAGACAACAAATCTGCAGCAACTGTGTGATGCTATCATGTCCATATATATATATTAAAAACTGTATAGTATGTAGTAACATAATGTAACTGTAAAAAATTGCTCAAACAACGAGCCAGACAAATACTACAAATAGCTACTTCCCCTTGTATGTTTTCTAATATACTGTGTAGGGTACATATTTAGGTTCTAATATGTACTGTGGGTGACAGTTCAAAATGACCCTTACCGCCAAGTGTGGTGCCACGGCAGGACTAATGCTGTGTTCACACCAGACGCAGAACGCGCAGATAAATTGCGCTATTCGTGCGTAAATAGACGCATGAACATTTTGAGTTTACTCCCTTCATTTGCGCGTCAAAATCTGCTTCATTTGCAAGTCAAATCCGCTTCATTCGCGCATCAAATTCACTTCAGAACAGATGCGGATTCGTTATTGTAGCTTCGTTGCTAAATGACTAACATGGATTTTATTGAGATAAAAGCTGTGTTTATGTGCTTTATAAAGGCTGAAAAACAGTGTCGTTTTAGAGGTGCAGCCAGCTCTGTGAGTTCATAAACTCCTCCAGAAACTTAACCTGGATGATGGAAGCATTTAGCAGTGCTTCTGACTGAGCCGAGCCCAGTTTGATGAACTGTTGTCGGTGTAGGTAGGAGGATTTCCCCCGGGACATCAACAACAGGCATCATAATCACGCCCCTACAAGAGCAAGCTCCTCATTGGTTAACACGGCGCGAATGTCCGCTGAAGTTTAGATTTTCGAACTCGAGCGATTCGCGCGAATACCGCGTTAAGAGCGTCAAACGTGCAAAACGCTCAATTCGCGCTGCACCATTCGCGCAATTCGTGCCACGCCATTCACGCGTATCGTGTCGCAGAATGTCTATTTGTGTCTTTGCATTGACTTAACATGTAAATCACTCGTGCTTGATGCTTCTTCCACGTCTGGTGTGAACCAAGTGTGTCACACGCCTGCTTTTAAGTGAAGGTGTTAGGTCGCTCATATTAGTCTAACTCAGGCTAGGGTGTATGAAAGATAGTTTATTTCTGCAGTCTAACATGTATTGTTTTATTAAATTATAACAGCTTACATCACACAGTTTTTAATAAATCGTATATTATTACGTGTTTTTAAATGTAAGTGCTTATATTTATATTAGCGAGCCTTTGCTTTAGTGCAGATACCTGCGGTCAAGTGAGAGGTTCGGGGGGCGTGGTTGATTTGATGGTTAGAAGCTTCTGCGCATGCCAAGGCTCCAATTTCAGCATTTTTTGCGACAGTTTGTGCCCGTCACAAGGCGTTTTGCCTTCAAATCGTTCAATGGGAAATGGCGCTGTCGCATCGTCCATATTTTATACAGTCATTGGTGTGAACGCAGCATAAGGGATTAAGAAATTGTGTTTAGGTGTAACAGCAGTTTGCGACAATGCCGCCAGGGGGCACAAAAGGACGGGATGCAAACAGACAGAAATATACAGTAGATGAAATAATGAAACAAAGCATTATATTTGTTTCATGAATCATTAAAAACTTGTTAACAAGCTTTATTATCATT
Organism: Danio kyathit; assembly: GCA_903798195.1. Classification (NCBI taxonomy): domain Eukaryota; kingdom Metazoa; phylum Chordata; class Actinopteri; order Cypriniformes; family Danionidae; genus Danio; species Danio kyathit. The sequence goes on from LR812526.1 coordinate 46,983,028, forward strand.
GTAAACTTAAGTGCAATGGAAATTAAAACTAAAGAAATAAAAGGCAACTAAAATTAAAGTACAAACATAAATAAATAAATAAATAATCATTGTTTTAACCTAAATACAGAGAGATCTACAGTATTTGTTATTTAAAATTGGTAGGTCTAAGACAGCCGATAAATAAGCTTTTTCATTTACAGTTTTTATTTAGTTTTTTTTTTTTGTTGATTATATTTTACTTTCTCATTTTGTGTCTTTATTATTGTACATAAATAATAAATGAATAATTAAATAGGTCTAAATAATTTTTTATTTAAAGACATTACCAGTGAAATACGAAGAAACGGTCTGGCGCATGGTCTAAGGGGCTCTAAAGTTGAATACTTCATCAATAGCATAATAAAAAAATGACCTACCTCAAGCAGATCACGAAAATTATAATAAAAATATTAACACACCAATATGCAGCTTGTGTATCTTTTTTTCTGAGAGCGTATGACATTTGCAAGTGTGCTGATACACTTTCTCTTGAAGATGAACTATGTGGATGGAGGTGGAAAAATTGGCACTAGGAAGAGATGTCTGGAGAAAGCTTGTGGATGTCTGTGCCTCATAGGGGTTGCAGGCTTTGATGTTGATGATGATGATGATGATACACTCTCTTTTATGACATTGCTTACCTATAGCTATATTTCATATTTTAGGCATTTTTGCCCTGCATCTAGTAGATTCCAATCCTTGTGTGTGCATCTTGTGATGTTGAGGTCTTGTGAGGACTGATTTAGGTGAAACAAAGGCTCTCACTGGAGTAAAAAGCTGTGCCGACCTCACTTCTACATAACAAGTGTGAAACATTCCTTTACCCAGGGTTAAAAACAGTGTTTACAACAACAACAACAAACACTGTAAAAGCCAGTAAAAGACTATGGTTTGATTCATTTTTTCCCCCTTAGCCTTTTATGAAATATCAGACAAACAAATTCCGTAAATGTTTAATAACACAGTGCATCTACGAAGCGGATTTGAAGAGGATTCTGGGCTTAAACAAAAAGAAATGCAAATGCGGATGGAAACACGCTGGCCGGTCATCAGGGGGCAGAGGAAAACAATTAGCCTCCCAGCCATTTGTGCTCACTGGATGTCTGACCACCTGCAAGACAGTAATCACAGACAAACAGCAAAGCACAAGAGAAATCCCCTTTTGGCGTCCCACGCAGAGAGAGATTGCCACCAAAGACCATCAAGTTCCTTCATTTAGTTTTTTTTATTTTCTCTCTCTATTGTATTCATTGGATATTCATGAGCAGAAAGGCAATGAGAGACTCTCATAATCCTATAGCCAGTGGCAATGTTTAGACTCCCAACTGGTTCCCAACTGGTTGAGGTTGATGAAATATGAGGTTAATCAAAAGGGGAGGACTTTGATGTGAAACTTAGCTGCTAATAATGTTAGCTAAACCGGCATCCGCTCTGCTGTTTAATATGATTCCAAGTGCTTCGACTTTATGCACAAATATGCCACCATTTTTCTTCCTGTATCCTGTCTCTTTCTGATTAATGCTGCTCGTTTTCACCCCTAATGTGTCCAAGCTTGTTTAAAGTCTCTCGCGGAGTTCTGTTCAGAAGATGTTAACGTAGAAAGCTGATAAACAACCACTGTAGTATGGGAAATGCAGATTATGCCAGCTGCTAAATTACAGCTAATAAACTGAATCAGTAATCCTTATTTACAGCTTTGGGTTTTAATTACTACAAAACTGAATTGCTAGTAAATGTTAAAGATGAAGTCTATAATTTATACGCTTTCATGGCTGTTGATTAAAATTCACAAATTGGGTTTTCAGTTAAAGGATGTAAATTAATTTTTAAAAAGGCTATATGATGTTTCAAAAGGTCATTATTTTATTTATTGAGTGTAGGAGAAAAGGTTAACATGCTTTAATATTCCTAAAAAACACTTTTTTTTTTTACATACTGTACATTATTGCATCACATCTATTTTCAGTCTTTTGGAAATGCTTTCTGGTTTTTGCAAAGCTCCACCTTTCAAAAAGCCCACAAAGTTAATTATGTCAGTTTTAATGTAAGCCTGATAAGTTATTGGCAAGTGTGCATGTACTTGCATGCTCTATAGCAGGGGTGTCAAACTCAGTTCCTGGAGGGCCACAGCCCTGCACAGATTAGTTCCAACCCTACTTCAACACACTAATGCTGCAATCACATTTGTGTGTGCAAATTTGTGTTGTACGGTGCTGCGAAAAGGGGCGGGATTAACCAAGATGATTAGACATTAAAAAAAGCGAGCGATTGGTCCATGTTTTAAATTCCTGTCCAGAGATGTCATGCTTTAATCTTCGATTGGTCACACGCAATCATGTGATGCGATTTCACAGGTCAGAGTAGTGATGTGACGTTGTGCGACGAGGCTTCGAAGCATATATCAAAAAAAATGATACATCTTGCAGTGAAGCAGTGTACAGGAGCTTGATTCATTTTGCCGTCATCATGTGATTAGTGACGTCCGAAGCTTCATTTTCACCTATGCCCACATGACTGCTTCCAATTTTGATTCAAAGGTTTAAACACCCTCATGGGTTAGTAAAGTGTATATCGAGTGATTAGGCGTCGATTACATACATTTCTACTGTTTAAAAGCACCGCACTGGTCCCACGCACTAGTAATTCAACTAAAATACAATAGTAAAAAGCTTTTTAACCATACTAAAGTGTATTAGTGTATTTTATACAACTACCTATAAAGAAAACCACAGCATATTGTAGTATAGTGTGTAATGAAGGCCAGCTGGCGAGTGCAGCCCGAAAACCTCACTCCCATAGCTTTATCCTTAGAGCATTCGCCTCCGGTGCAGGAATTGCCAGTTCGATCCCCGCTTGGAACGAGTGGGTGAATGAAGGAATACAATTAATGTAAATATTTTTGAATAACTTGAATTTTACTAGTCATCAGTGGTGCAATGTAACATACCTTATGTGTAAAAAACTACAGTATTTGAGTAGTTTGTTTATATTACTGTACATGAATGAGTTGGTCAGTTGTGAACATTTGACGTTTTTGCAACGCAGTGCTTTTCCACACTTTAACCAGCAGAGGTCCTCATCAAGCTCTGATTTAGAAAGCTTCGAGTAACGAACCTTTTTCCGATATAATTGAGTCAAACGGTTCACTGGTTCAGAAAGCTTCATTTTACCATCACTAGGTCAGAGTTCACAAAGCTAGTGCTGTTGCCTCACAGCAAGAACGTCGCTGGGTTGCAGGTTCGAACCTCGGCTGGGCTGGGTCAGTTGGCGTTTCTGTGTGGAGTTTGCATGTTCTCCCTGCGTTCTCGTGGGTTTCCTCCGGGTGCTCCGGTTTCCCCCACAGTCCAAAGACATGCAGTACAGGTGAATTGGGTAGGCTAAAACTGTCCGTAGTGAATGTGTGTGTGTGGAAATTCCCAGAGATGGGTTGCGGCTGGAAGGGCATCCGCTGCGTAAAATCGTGCTGGATAAGTTGGTGGTTTATTCCACTGTGGCGACCCCGCAAGGGACAAAGCCGACAAGAAAATGAATGAATGAATGGAAGTCTACGGGGAGTAAAGTACAGTGTGACCGCAGCTTTACCTGTAGATTTTAAACAAGCCTGAAGGACTCAATTAGTTTGATCAGGTGTGTTTAATTAAGGTTGGAAGTTAACTGTGCAGTACTGTGGCCCTCCAGAAACTGAGTTTGACACCTGTGCTCTATGGCATCACAGTGGACCCTGCTGAAAAAAACAGCATATGCTGGTAAGGTATGTTTTGATGCTGGTCTTGCTGGTTTCAATGCTGGGTTTGCTGGTCTTGCTGGCCTCAATGCTGGTCCTGCTGGTCTCAATGGTGGTCAGGACCAGCACTAAGGCTAGCAAGACCAGCAATTGAGACTAGCAAAACCAGCATTGAGACCAGCAAAACCAGCATTGAAACCAGCAATACCAGAACTAAAACCAGCAAGACCAGCATACCAACATCAAAACATACCTTACCAGCATATGCTGTTTTTTTCAGCAGGGGATCCTCAGAGTGACATCTCAAAATCAAAAAAGTAGCAAAAAATAGTCAAAAATGGATCATGTCCAGTCAAAAAATGACCAACTACATTTTAACTTAAAAGTGAACTATGATTAACAAATAATCTTGACTAAAGATGGTATCGATTGACTGACTGAATGCTCGATTAATCAATTGCATACATTTATGTAGTGCTGTGTTTTATGTGTATGCATATATATGAATAATTGTACTGTGAATTTTTTTTTTTTCAGTTCACTTCAGGAAACTGTGATGACTAGTGGGCTAGTTAGTTAGTTATGGTAGTCTCACGATCATACTAGTAGTTAAGTAGCAAGTTCCTTCATTGTTTGTAAATTGAATTTTACTTTGTATTTTAACACTATAACTTCAGAGACAGTCATTTTGACTGCTTTCAAGTTTGTAATTTAATAACTACATTAAAAAAAAACCCATTTTAACAGTACCCTGACTTTTCAATCGGTGTATAAATATTTCATATATTTCTTCTAAGCATCATTTCTTCGAGACACCCCTATCTGCAGCCTGTAGCATGGTGACAGAATGTGTGTCGACATCACGTATGTGTTAGGATGCATGTTTAGCAACTATCCTGTAGTATTTTTATTTCATGAATAAATGCATGTACAGTAGAACAGTTACGTCCATTACGTCAACGTGCATGCACAAGCCGATGTGGTCACACTTTATTTTGATGGTCCGTTTGTTGAATTTAAGTTACATTGCAACTGATTATCATTAGATTATAAGTAGACTGTTAGGTTAGGGTTGGGGTTAGGGTTAGTGTAAGTTGACATGTACTTGCAAAGTTTCTTATAGTCAGTTAAATGTCTGTTGAAGGATTGTTAAATGTCAGTATCAACAGATATTAAGCAGACAGTCTACTAATACTCAAATGGACCATCAAAATAAAGTGTTACCGCAGCTGTTGCTAGAAATTAGAATTATTATAATTATTTATGAAATTACACATTACAGTGTGTTTTATTAATGTCTACACCTACCCCAACACCAAATCACAGTAAGCATGTGATGCAGGTTACAACCATAGACATTGCAATAGATGTATGGTTACAACGTCACTGCGTAATAGACGACATCTACTTATTGTATTTTTATGAAAGTTAGCATTCAGCGTTTTGATGAATTACCATCTTCTTCAGCTCTGAAGTGTGAATCAGAGAATAGGTTTATAAACTACACTAACTGACAAAAGTCTTGTTGCCAATCCAAGTTTCAAGTTGATCATTTAGTATCAGAAGTGGCTTATATGAAAGGCAAAGGCTTATATGAAAGGGAGTTCATCAAGATTCTTTGGATTCATCTTCAATGCCTCCTTCATCTTATCCCAGACATGCTCAATAATGTTCATGTCTGATGACTGGGCTGGTCAATCCTTTAGCTTCTTGACCTTCTTTACTTTCAGGAACTTTGATGTGGAGGCTGAAGTATGAGGAGCGCTATCTCCTCTTGTCTTCTGCAGTATTTGTGATGATTGGGATGCAGTCTTAACAGATCATTCATCTGAAAAATCTACATTCTGCCACTTTTCCAAATTATTTTATTAGAAGTCAAGTTATTATTTGTTGCTCTTACAACTGGGATTGATGACAAGATTTTTGTCAAGTACTGTAAAGTAAACACACGCAGTATGTCACATTGCACATGCACACGTCAATGTACATGACATAGTACATGACATCACTGGACTACAGGCTGTTTGAGTAATTTGAAGAGGTTATATCAGGGGTTCTCAAACTTTTCAGCTCGTGACCACCAAAATAACAATTGCAGTGACTCATGACCCCCACTTTCCTCATAGGTGGTTATAAACATACAAACATTGTACACAACAGTGCACAGACACCAATAGGGACTATATAAACAAGCTTATTGACAACATAAAAAAGTGCAACAGTCTAACAACCATATAATTTTTCATAATCATTATTAATTTGTTAAATTTAATATTAACCTCACTTCATGAGAATGGTGGGCACAATGCTTACAACACATGACTATTTTTTGTTTAATTTTGGAGACCGCCACTTGGAGATCGTCCTTTATGTTCAGTGGAGGCATATATTTTTAATGTACGTGAGTGCCGTAAAGGAGTCAAAGTTTAAATTGGTCTATGAAATCAATCTGCTGCAGCTAGCACTATTGCGGTGTCATTAATCTAGCATAATAACCCCAGAAAAAATAATAAAAAGAATTGAAAGGCTATTGGCTTTTAATTTGCATGTTCTTATTTTATGTAACTATTAAATACTATTTTTGTCTTCTGTAGGTTATGAATAAAATATGGTAAATCTAATAGTTTAATAACACATATGGTATTTTTGGAAACTCCCTAGCAACCCCCCCCCTCATTGTCTCGCGACCCCCCAAGGGGTCCTGACCCCCACTTTGGGAACCACTGGGCTATATTACAACAACAACAACAATTAAAATTGTTAAGTTTCAAATGTAAATATAACAATGTAAAATGTATTTGGTACAGTCTAATTGGAACAGTCAGAATGGCCGCTGTGACCATTAGTTCCAGTGTTAAAGTAGAGAAGCAAACACACTCAGGGTGCTTTCACACCTAGACTTTTGTTTCGGAACCCGCATTTCCACAGTTAGCGCAGTTTATTTGGCATATGTGAATCCAGCAATCGCGCTAGGAACCGCGCCAAATCAATCGGTCTGAGATCGGCTGCATGAGGTGGTCTCGGCTCGATTGAAAATGACTCTGGAGCGGATCTATTGTAGTGAGAAAGCAAAACGATCCAACAAACTAACAAACCAGGCTATATCACAGCGTATTATGGATATGTAGTAGATATATATTGCTATATGATAAGAGGATTATAAGTAAATGTGCATTTCATGTCAAATATGAAAGTGAAAGCTTGCAGAAATATGTGAGCTGTTTATCCGTTAGGAAAATTAACCGAACTGCAATCTTGGTCTATCTGTTATTTCTCTCTATAATGTAAAGCCTATACTGCATAATTCTAGCCAACGGCTCTGTATGAGAAAGTCGTACCTCTGCATGATTTATATTTGGTGATAATTTCTGTGGGTGTCACCATTCAAAATTAAAGCGCAGTTTTTCTCTTATAATGTCTTATTGCTCAACGTCATAAATTAAAATAAGGACGCATGACAGCTGAGCGGGACTCTGCAAAACACACCCTGAAACTCTGGCCAATGTGACGAGAGTTTACTCGCACGTTACTTGTTTTAGCTATTTTGGTCCGTTTAGAAACATAGCCATGTGAAAGCTAATTTTAATCCCTGTTTCGGAACAAAACAATCAATCTACATGTGTGAAAGCACGCTCAGACTGTAGCTGTCATCCAGATGTGATAGAAACAAAATGCTATTGGTTCTTTTAAACAAAGAGAAAGAGCTGCAAGATATTCCCACCCAGTATGCATGCTTATTTCAACACATTGAATGATGCAGCGGTTTCAATGCATTTAAGTGTTCTTAATCAGAGTATTATTGCTTATGCTGTTTTATAAAGACTTAATTAGAATAGACCTATACTACTTTTTTGACACATTTTTCACCTATACATACTCAGTTGCTGCCAGAACAAAAACTGACCTTGTAGATCCAGTTCACTCCTGCATTTCAATTCAGTCCTTCACAAAATACTGGAGCATGTATGTGGTCACTGAAAGCAGAATGCTAAACGTGGCCCAGAGTGCAGGCCGTTGACAATTATTGATGATGCTAATGCTAATATAATTTTAACCACTTAGTTTCTCTGGTTACTTTAATGTACTGTTGAACCATAAAGAAGCCTTTGTTCAGTCAAGTCATTCTGATGTTGCACAACAGTAGATCAAATGCGTCTTTATAGGAAATATGAACAGTGAGCTATATTAAATTAATTACTCTTGTGGCCATAAAACATGGCAGCCTCAATATATAAATACCCCGCTGTGTGTATGAAATCCCCATTGGGAGTTTAATGCAGTGTGTTCTCACAAGCACTGAAGGCAAGGCAGTCATACAAATGTTATATGAATAATGTTGCTGGTGTAACTTAAAATATTACAAATGCTGGCTTTAAGCCATTTAGTGGAGCAGGGTTGCGTACACCAAAATGATTAAGGAAAAGGATAAGATGAAATATGATTTCATGTAACAAATTATAGGGAACTGTAAGCTGACGGTATGCTAGAAAAATGTGCTCTTGTATAACCATGCTATTTTCATGGATCACTGTTGGCATATAGAAACATTATTAAAGCATTATGGAGAATCTTTACCTGATTTCCTGATGTTGTCCAGAATCATGTCGGGTTGATATTGCACGATCATACACGCTGAGGGAATGGAATATGAAGATCTCTCTCTGTCAGACCTTGAGCTGTAGGTTTGAGTCATAGACATACATATATTACTTATAGTGCCTGTGCAGTGAGTGACCCTTGACCTGGAAATGTTGCCACAATAGTTCAAGATGAAGCAGAAGGGAGGCTTGTTTCTGGCTATGTTTGGAATGAAATACTAGCTACTGCCTACTCGTTTGGTCAAAAATAGTGACTGTGCATTAACATTTACCATTGTTCAGCAAACAACTGGGTGGCTGAGGCTGAAAAGTTCACAGTACGTATTGTGGAACATTATAGCATTTTTTTTTCCAGTGGATGCAGATATATTATGTAATCCAGATGCTTTTCATGCTGCTGTTTTATGAATACTGACATAGTTTGAACAATGGATTTGTTATATTAAAAGTGGTAAAGAAGCAAATAAACAAACCTTAAATGTGTAAGATTTCATGTAATTCTTACCTGTCTATTAGTTTGAATGTACTGTATTGTATTTCAAATGCTCAATATATAAAATCATTCATTCATTTTCATCCGCTTTTCCAGGGCCGGGTCGCGGGGGCAGCAGTCTTAGGAGAGAACACCAGACTTCCCTCAATATATAAATATTAAATTATTAAAATGATTCTTTAAAATTTTAACTAATATTACCTAGACGTGACAGCAAGTCACTGTCTTTGGCGCTACATTCAGTAGATTTGTACAAAGTCTATGATTTATTCAGGGCTGAGGTAGTATGTGATTTGGAGAGTGATTGGCTCAGTCCATAAACTCATACTCTCTTAAGTATACTTGCATTAAAAAAGTAACTACTTTACAACCCCTGAGAAGTGATCTTCTTCTGTTGCGAGCGGCAGTACTAGCACACACATATAAAGACATATACACACATATACATGAACACATACCTCATTTCAACCCCTACCATTTTGTACTAGCCATCAGAGAGCGGGTGCATTTGTAACCTCGATGGTACAGTAAATGGACATTTCATATACACTTCACCCCATTACACATGTTGTGCTGGTTACTTTCGAAGCACTGCTTCATAAAGCTCTAAAAGCTTTCAATTTGGTTTTTTGGAGCATCAAACTGTCAAGATCACCAGATATCAGTGAACAGGGCTTTGTTACACCAATTCTGTTTTCTTACTGTTATTTAGAAAATGCAGTGGTGCAGGGGCGCCACTAGGGGGGAAAAAGTTCTAAGGGCCCAAGTTGTTTTGGTCACTCCAGAGATTGGGGCCCAAACAACAACAACCCCTGCTGCTCTTCACTTTTGTTAGCGACACCTACCACACCTCCCCCCTCCACTCTTCATTTTCTCCCCGACAACACCCTCGCCCACCGCTCTTCACTTTCGTCTGTGAACCACCATGCCCCTGCCCTGGACTTTTGTCCACGACAATAAACCCTCCTCCCAAACCCCAGCCCATCAACCCCACCATCCCCGCCGCCCTTTCAGCTGTAACTCAGTACTGGGAAACGCCCATACACTACAAACAATTTAACTTACCCAATTCACTTATAATGCATGCCTTTGGACTGTGGGGGGTAACGGAGCACCCGGAGAAAACACGGGGAGAACATATAAACTCCACACAGAAACACCAACTGGCCCAGCCAGGACCAGTGACCTTCTTGCTGTGAGGTGACAGTGCTAATCATTGGTTTTGGATCAGTTTGATGACTTTTTAGATGTTTTAGACACTTTTAGATGTTTTAATGAGGCATTTGTAAAATTAAAAGAATTTTATGTGAAAATTAAATTACTGAAAAATAAGTAGTATGAAAAAAATATAAATTAAATAATGTTAGTTAATAGTCCAAGACATATGGTCGAAGATCAGACACTCAGGTAAAGAGAGGGGCAGAGCTGTCAACTGATCACCAGCTGGTGGTGAGTTGGATCCGCTGGCAGGGGAGAAAGCTGGACAGACCTGGCAGGCCCAAGCGTATTGTGAGGGTCCTCTGGGAACGTCTGGCTGAACCTCAAGTCAGAGGGATTTTCAACTCTCACCTCCGGAAGAGCTTTGATCAGATCGAAGGTGGCTGGAGACATTGAGACTGAGTGGTCCATGTTCTCTAACTCCATTGTTAACGCGGCTGCAAGGAGCTGTGGCTGTAAGGTCTGTGGTGCCTGTCGAGGTGGCAATCCATGAACCCGGTGGTGGACACCAGAAGTAAGGGATGCCATCAAGCTGAAGAAGGAGTCCTACAGAGCTTGGTTGGCTTGCAGAACTCCCATGGCAGCTGATGGGTACCGACAGGCCAAGTGTGCTGCAGCCCGGGCGGTTGCGGAAGCAAAAACTCGGGCCTGGGAAGAGTTCGGGGAGACTAGGGAGGAAGACTATCAGTCAGCCCCAAAGAGATTCTGGCAAACTGTCTGGCGCCTCAGGAGGGAAAAGCAGCTCCATATCGACGGAAGTGAGGAGCTGTTGACATTGACTGGGGATGTTGTCCGACGGTGGAAGGAATACTTCGAGGTTCTCCTTAAGGTATTTTATTGCTTGGTAGCGATGACGAGTGTAGGCGGAGGTGAGAGCCGCATGAGCCCAATGGAGCAAGTGTTTACAAATGTAGAGTCCTGTGAAGGAGCTCTGGATGGAGACTGTTGTTTTGTGTTTACCTTATGATTAAAGTTGTTGCACGTCTGCCAGTTCCCGCCTCAAAATGAGTTTGAGCCACTTGTACATTGAGGTAGCATTCAGAAAAATACAAAACACCAGTGAAGAAACTCGACACAGAGGAACATAAACACCTACTGCCAGCTAGTGTTTCAGAAGAGTTATTGCAGAACAACACACACAGTGCACAGAAGTATAAATGCACAGCTACGGGTGTTGCCTGCGCCGTAGGTCACGCAGATCACTTGACGTAGAAGTATAAACCAGGCTTTAACCCCACCGACATGCCTTTCATTGAGGAAGCAGAGACTGGGGATGCAGGGGTGGACTCACCCATCACCCAAACTGAGGTCACTGAGGTAGTTTGCAAGCTCCGCAGTGCAAAGCAGCGGGGGTGGATGAGATTCACCCTGTGTATCTTCGGTCTCTGGATGTTGTGGGGCTGTCTTGGCTGACACGTCTCTACAATATTGCATGAAGGTTGGGGACAGTACCTCTGAAGTGCATGTTGGACTCCAGCAGGGCTGCACTTTGTCACCAATTCTGTTCCAGCCTTGGGCTGGACGGGGTCTGGTTCGGGGACCACAGGATCTCATCTCTGTTATTCGCAGACAATGTTGTTCTTTTGGCTTTATCGAACATGGACCTTCAGCATGCACTGGGGGGGGTTTGCTGCCGAGTGTGACACGGCAAGGATGAGAATCAGCACCTCCAAGTCCGAGGCCATGGTGCTCCACCGGAAAAAGGTGGTTTGTCATCTCCAGGTTGGAGGAAAGTCCTTAGGTGGAGGACTTCAAGTATCTTGGAGTTTTGTTCACGAGTGAGGGAAGGATGTAACATGAGATTGACAGGCGGATTGGTGCAGCGGCAGCAGTAATGCGGTCGATGTACCGGTCTGTTGCCGTGAAGAAGGAACTGAGCCGTAAGGCAAAGCTCTAGATTAACCGGTCAATCTACATTCCTACTCTCACCTATGGTCATGAGCTTTGGGTCCAAAGAGACAAGATCTCCGATACAAGTGGCTGAATTAAGTTTTCTTCGCAGGGTGGCAGGGCGCACCCTTATAGATAGAGTGAGGAACTCTGTCACCCGGGAGGAGCTCGGAGTAGAGCCGCTGCTCCTCTACATCGAGAGAAGTCAGCTGAGGTGGTTCGGGCATCTGTTTCGGATGCCTACCTAGGGAGGTGTTCCAGGCATGTCCTACCGGGAGAAGGCCTCGGGGAAGACCCAGGACACGCTGAAGGGACTATGCTTTCGGCTGGCCTGGGAACGCCTCGGGATCCCCCTGGAAGAGCTGGAGGAAGTGTCTGGGGAGAGGGAAGTCTGGGGTTCTCTCCTAAGACTGCTGCCCCCGAGACCCAGCCCCAGAAAAGCAGTTAAAAATGAATAAATGAATGAATAGATAATAGTCTCTTGTTGGCCTATTTAACAGAGGCCGCCATGGAGCAAACAATGTAAAACTTATGTTGACACAATGTTTAATTACATTAGATGAATAAATAAGTGCATTTAATAGGTTGTACTTTTAAATTAACATTTGCAGTATGTTTCAAACTATATGAATGCATGATTTGGTTGCATTTACATGGTTTTGACTTGCAGGTGTCTCTAGTATGTGGTGTTTAGAATGCTATGAAACATTGATTCATTTTGCGAAGCAATTGGTTCATTTTGTTTAGAAGTTTTAAAAAGCTTTGTTTCTCCTATCACAATTCTGTTGTTAGTTTTTTTTTCTCAATTTTTTTTTGTATGTGTGAGTGGAGTAGTCAGACTTTCACATTGCAACAGCCAAACTGTGATGGCACAGACATCACTGCATGTGCCATACTGGAACAATATCGTAGTCCAACAAAACCATTGTTGATTTAGTGCAGGGTACCGTGTTGTTTTTCTGTGAAGAAAGAAGATATTGAATTTTAAAGATTTGTGTTATTAATGTATGTTTTGATAATGCTTTTTTGGGTAAATAACATTTTTAATTTTGTCATCATTCACTCCCCCTCATGTGGTTTTAAACCTTTATGGGTTTCCATCTTCTGTTGAACACAAAATAAAATATTTTGAAGAAAGTAAAATTCTATGGATCAAGCCATCATCACCGCCCACCCCCCTTTTACTGAAATATGCAATTTTGGATGCAGTCTGTAGGAATGGCTCATTACATCGTCAGCTCACTCAATTTGTTAAACAAATGCTAATTCTTTCATCAACAAAACACCAGAGGCTCTGCTGTGACTGTTTGGAACTATTTCATGAGAAGCAGCCAAACTTTGTGCTTATGAAAAATGTTGATTGAATAATAATGAATCCACAAGCTCTGACATGGTCATTCTGGGCAGCACATTCAAAACCAGAGAAAACTGCCAGTGAAATCTGACGGGAGGAGTGGCAACATGGTGGCTGAAAATCAATGTCTCTATCAAAAAAAAAGAGACACTGTTTACTTGAATGTAGTAATAGTTCTATTTTTATATAGAGTTATAGTTCTAGACCTAAAATGTCGGCTGTGTCAAAAAACAGGTAGCCTACATGATTCTATAGCTAAGTAGTGATTTAGCAGCAGACATAACTTACCTTTTTAAGTAGTCCAAAGTTTCATCCTCTTTCATGCCAATGTGACAAGAGCATAAACCATCACTCCAACTGTGCTGATAAGTGAAGTTTTACAAACTAAAGCCGCGGTCACACTGGACTTTTCTCCTCATAGACTTCCATTCATAGGCAAGCGAATGCGTCGGACCGGAAACGCAAGGTCATGCGTCAAGTTTCAAAGGTCGCTGCGGTGCAAAGTTCAAGCTTGGTGAACTCTGACCTGCGAAATCGCATCACTTGACTGTGTGAGACCAATCAAGGATCAAAACATGACCTCTCTGAACAGAATTTTAAAACATGGAGCAATTATCGCTTTTTTTAATGTCTAACCATCTTGTTTAATCCCGCCCTTTTTCACAACGCTGTACAACAGAATTTCGCAAGCTCAAACTCTAGAGTGACCGCAACTTAATTTTGAGAGTAGCATGTGATATGATTGATCGCGGCTGGTCTCCCATCCGTAATCAGCAATAATCCAATCAGATTGATCCAAGCCTACAATAAATATACTGATTTCACCCTACTGCCTTATCTTCATTTTGGAAAAATCCCCCCTTCCTCCCCATCTCCTCCTTTCCCTCCTTTTACCAGGGGGAGCTCTGGAGACCTACCTGATCTCAGACCCCCTTACATTCTAATCGACCAGGTGGGAGCCCTGGGCTCAATTATCTTCGAGTTTTCTTCCTTCTCTCCGGACAGCATGCCGAACCTGCTAATAGCATCAAGCAATATCCAAGTGTGAACGGTTGAATGATATTCAAGAATTGTTATGTTTCTAATGTGTTCTTGTAAACATGATCAGACCTCATTCATTGTGTGCTCCAAAGAAACATCTGCAATCTTAAATTAATTTGGTGTAAAAATCACATCCTAAATTGTTCACTGATGAGTTATCAGCATAAGCCTCAGCACTGGACATTCCTGGCCCAATTTAACCTCTGGTTATTCCAAACAGAAGTGCTCAAAACTGGCTAAAAAAACAACAACTCTGATCAGTCTTTGTGTATCTTTATGTTGTGACAGGTGATGCAGAAGTGCAATCCAAGTAACACTTTCTTTGATCCTTACAACCTTCATCCCCTCGAAGGTCTCACTCTGAAGGGTAAACCCTTTGATGGGATTAGGGCATAGGGACGAACCTTCAGAATAGAAGGAGCCTGTAAAATCACACATGCTCTTCTTTTCACATACTCTTTTATATAGCAGTGGTCTGGAGTCTGTGCAGTTGCGTATATTCTGCTTATGCTCAAGTTGGCTGCCAAATTCTCTGTGCTGATCTATAGAAAGTTGCTTGGTTTGAATGTGAATTCTGTGTGAGCAGTGTACCATGAATTGCTCCTCTACTGTACAATGTATGTATATTTTGCTTGTAAATTTTCATTAAAAGAGTTGATCACTCCCTAATTTTTTTTTTTCAGAATGTGCATTACTCATCAATAGCTTACACATTGTAAGCAGTAGCATGTTATGTTAGCTTACAATTATCACTAGCTCTTTGAGTGCATGTGTCTGAGACTGCAGCCAGATACTATAGAAATTGCTACATGAGTAAGATACTGTTTACACAGCATGCAACTAGAGAGAAGATGAAATATACATACTGTTTAAGGACTGAAATCACCAAATGGCCTAATAAATAATAACTAAATGCACAATAGAATGTTACATTTTCCCAAATATGCAGAAATTGCATGTATTGTATCAGTGCTGAACAAGCCTGGTTTGGAATCTGTCTCAAAGGGGGGACTTTAGCATGAGATCATGGCCGCCATATTGAAGGGTTCCAAACTGAAGTGCTCAAACTGGCCGATTCAAAGAGCCCACTGGGAAAAAAGAGGACTTAAAAGTGTGCAACTGATGGATTTTTGCGTATGTTGAACTTGACGCAGATGACGTAATATGATGCCGAAATGTGTTCAAATCAAGATTATTTGGTCCGCCTACACCCTTCAACCTTCAAAGCTCAACTCTGGAGTGTGAAAACTTTGAAGGGATTAAAACGATCAGAATCCTACAGAATGGAACGCAGCCTCAAACTCGATTACGTGGGGTGAATAGGCTAAATTAAGCCTGATAATACTCTGTGAGTCATATTGAAAAGCATGTTGAGCTCGTATTTCCATGATATTTTATGTAAAAAAGAAAATAAAATGTTGAAACTTGACACACACTTACTGCATAAATAGTAAAAAGTTGTATATAGAAATTCCCAGTGGTTGTTTCTGGAGATTAGTGAGCAGGTAAGTGCAACTAAATTGCTGTCATCTTTTAGGACTGATGTAAATGTCTTGCTGTCTGTCTGTTATGCTATTTTATATGCTGGACACATACACACTTTAAAGTGCTTTCCACTCCTAGACATTTAGCTAAAGTAAGTTAAAAACAACCTTTCTAGCCCTCCACACCCATAATTTTACATACTTGGTGTGTAAAATGATTTAGATTCAGACCTACCTGATTTTAACCCAGTATTGTCTTCCAGTAGGTGTATACTGTAAACATATATAAGTGCATATGCCATTACACATGCAACCATTGACATTCCTGCTTGACACTTTAATGTTCTTGATTGAACCACTTCACTTTATTTTCATGTGTACAATATTAACATGGTCATTTTTTTTTGTACTGTAGTTCACACTCTGCAAACACATTTACAAACACTCACCGGCCACTTTATTAGGTACACCTGTTCAACTGCTAGGTGATGCATTTAGGCATGTAGGAATGGTCAAGATGATCTGCTGCAGGTCAAACCGAGCATCAGAATGGGGAAGAAAGGTGATTTAAGTGACTTTGAATGTGGCATGGTTGTTGGTGCCAGATGGGCTGGTCTGAGTATTTCAGAAACTGCTGATCTACTGTGATTTTCATGCACAACCATCTCTTGGGTTTACAGAGAATGGTCTGAAAAAGCGAAAATATCCAGTGAGTGGCAGTTCAGTGGGCGCAAATGCCTTGTTGATGCCAGAAGTCAGAGGAGAATGGCCAGACTGGTTTGAGCTGATAGAAAGGCAACAGTAACTCAAACAACCTTGAGGTGGATGGGCTACAGCAGCAGAAGACCACACCGGGTGCCACTCCTGTCAGCTAAGAACAGGAACTAAGGCTACAATTCTCACAGGCTCACCAAAATTGGACAACAGAAAATTGGAAAAACATTGCCTGGTCTGATAAGTCTTGATTTCTGCTGCAACATTTGGATGGTAGGGTCAGAATTTGCCGTCAACAACATTAAAGCATGGATACATCCTGCCTTGTATTAGCGGTTCAGGCTGGTGGTGGTGGTGTAATGGTGTGGGGGATATTTTCTTGGCACACTTTGGACACATTAGTACAAATTGAGCATTGTGTCAATACCACAGCCTACCTGAGAATTGTTGCTGACCATGTCCATACCTTTTTGGCCACAGTGTACCCATCTTCTGATGGCTACTTCCAGCAGGATAACGCACCATGTCATGAGCGACTAAATCTCAGACTGGTTTCTTGAACATGACAATAGTTCTCAAATGGCCTCCATAGGCATCAGACTTAATCCGATAGAGCAGCTTTGCGATGTGGTGGAACGGGAAGTATGCATCATGGATGTGCAGCCGACAAATCTGCAGCAACTGCGTGATGCTATCATGTCAATATGGACCAAAATCTCTGAGGAATATTTCCAGTACCTTGTTGAATCTATGCCACGAAGGATTAAGGCAGTTCTGAAGGCAAAAAGGGGTCAGAATTTATTAGCCCCCCTGAATCATTAGCCCCCCTGTTTATTTTTTCCCCAATTTCTGTTTAACGGAGAGAAAATTTTTTCAACACATTTCTAATCATAATAGTTTTAATAACTCATTTCTGATCACTGATTTATTTTATCTTTGCCATGATGACAGTAAATAATATTTTACTAGATGTTTTTCAAGACACTTCTATACAGCTTAAAGTGACATTTAAAGGCTTAACTACGTTAATTAGGCAGGTTAGGGTAATTAGGCAAGTTATTGTATAAGGATGGTTTGTTCTGTACAGTGGTTCTCAAAGTCGTGGTTGGGACCCCCAGGGGTCATGAGACAATGATAGGGGGTCGCTTGTTGATTTCCAAAAGTCAAAAAATTTAATTAAACTATTAGAATCGCCATATTTTATCCATAACCTTCAGACGATAAAAATAGTAGTTAAAAGTCACATTAAAAAGCAACAACATACAAATAAAAAGCCATCAACTTTTTAATTTATTTTAATAGGATTGGGTATTTACAGTAGATTAACTACACAGCAATAGTGTCAGCTGCAGCAGATTGCTTTTATAGCACCAGGTTAAACTTTCTGACACCTTTATGGCAATCAAATACATTAAAAATAAATACAGGCCATCCTGAACATTGAGGATGATCATGGTGGTGGTCTCCAAAACTAAACCAAGTTTAGACTTGTTCATTAGGTGAGGTTAATTTTACATTAAACACATTAATAGATGACTATATAAATTATAGCCTATGGTTGTTAGATTGTTGCACTTTTATTGTGTTGTCAATATGCTTGTGTTCATATAGGCCTATTGTTGTGTGCGCAACATTTGTATGTTCATAACCACCTCCAAGAAATGTGGGGTCATGAGTCACTGGCATTGTTATTGACCTTAAAATGGTTTTTAAAAAATTCAAAACTGCTTTTATTCTAGTCGAAACCGAACAAATAAGACTTTCTCCAGAAGAAAAATATTATCCGGCATACTGTGAAAATTTCCTTGCTCTGTTAAACACCATTTGGCAAATATTTAAAAAAGAAGAAAAAAAATCTAAAAATCAAAGGGGGGCTAATAATTATGACTTCAACTGTATATATATATATATATATATATATATATATATATATATATATATATATATATATATATATACAGTAATATTTCAGTAGCTATTATGAGTCCACTTCATTTTATTTCTCAATTGGCTACTTTGTTGACTAAGACTTTAAATTGTATAAATATTTAATTAATTTATAAATAATAAAAACATGAATGAACAAAGCACTAAGACATTCTATTTTACTTCTATTCCATATTTTAATTTTAGGTTCTTCATATTATATACTGTATATGCAAACCATTAATTCAGAAAACAGCACGTTAATGTTGTCCATTTGCTATTTCTAGCAGTCCTAATACTGAGCTGAAGAGAGATACCGACTCTAAAACACCAAATAAATTGGTTGTTTGCAGTCAACATGTTTCCTCTTACATTCTGACTAAATCAAGCCCAAATAGTCTTTTACAGACCCATATTTGGAAGGTGATTATGAGTTATTTCGGACCGCAATTATTACCAAAAGGCAAGCAGTAGTTCCTAGACAAATCACAGACACCTAATGCTTGGATGTCAGCACGTAAAAGCACAAAATCCATCCATGTTCAGAGTACACGATCCCAGACACGACAACCTAATCACTGACCGGTCAATCTAGACTCAAAATAGAACCACAAAACAAGACCAAAATAAAGTCTAGCGAATAAAACACTGAGGCCTGCCTAATCAGAGTTTTGCCTAATCACTTTCACTTTTCTTCTCCATACATCAAGAGCTGCAGGACGGCAGTGTGTAAGAAAAAGCAGAGGCAGTGCTATTAGTTAGTACTCTATGCGTTTCATCATAGAGGACGTGAGCAACAGCAGACACATCCACGTCACACGTACAAGCCATTTTCTTTTGATTTCTGTTCACAGATCAGAGGACGAGCCGCTGTTTTCACTTCAAGAGGGTTAAAAACACTTACTCATCCAGGCTTTTATGTTGTTTTTTTTTACTTATCTGAAGCAGGTAATTGTGTTCAGCATATAGAATTATGCATCAAGAACCTTCAGTCAGTAAATTACATTTTCAAGCAGGTAAAAGCATCTAGTGAAACTTTCTTTTGAATTAAATATAGCTTCGTGTTTTCATAACGCATTAACCAAGGAGGTTGCTATCGAAAAACAGAGCATTTTATTCTAAGTTCTTAGTCCAAGTTGGCTTTTTTTGTACCAAACCAAATGCAATGCACAAATTAAAGTACAATTTAAGAAACAAACAAAGAAATGAGATCTTGAATGAGGTTTGAGAGTTAATCTATTTTTGGTTGATCCAAAGTATATCCTGTTGTTCCAAGTCAGCAAACCGGCTGATTTAGAAGAAAGTAAAGATGCTTTGAAAGCAGTGTGTTTCCCAAAAGAAAGCGAGAGGAGCAATTTTACGACTGGACAATCTCTTTATAATAATTCTGTTTACCAAGTTTATTGCGTTTATACTCAAATAGTTTAATGCTGAATTTTATAAAAAGTGTCTTCTTGTACCAAACTTTGGATTGGAGTTAAATAAATGTAAGTTTAGTGTAGAAGATAGTAAGACAAATAAATTTATTTAAAAATACACATGCTTTATACTTATCTAATTAACTTTAAGTGTGTTTCGGATATACTTGATTAATTTGTCAAAGAGAAATAAAGCCTCTGATCAATCTTTAACAATAATCAAGAGGTCAAGCTGGTAATCTATAATGGAGGACTTAAACTAAATGTTAAAGATTTAAAGGTAATAAATGAGATCTTAAATCACAACTGCTGATTTTCTTTTAATCCAAAGTATCATGTTGTTTTGTGTCAGCAAACTGGCTGATTTAGAAGTAAAGATGCTTTGAAAGCGGTATGTTTCCTATAAGAGAGAAAACAGCAATTTTACGACTGGATGATCTCTTTATGATAATTCTGTTTACCAAGTTTATTGCGTTTATACTCAAATAGTTTAATGCTGAATTTAATTAAAGTGTCTTCTTGTACCAAACATCGGAGTGGAGTAAAATAAATGTAAGTTTAGTGTAGAAGATAGCAAGACAAAGTAATTAATTCCAAAATACACATGCTTTACACTTATCTAATTAACTTTAAGTGTGTTCTGGATATACTTGAGTAATTTGTCAAAGGTAAATAAAGCCTCTGATCATCCTTTGACAATAATCAAGAGGTCAATCTGGTAATCTTCTATAATGGAGGAATTGAACTACATGTTAAAGATGTAAAGGTAATAAATGAGATCTTGAATTACAACTGGTGATTTTCTTTTAATCTAAAGTATCATGTTGTTTTATGTCAGCAAACTGGCTGATTCAGAAGTAAAGATGCTTGAAAGCGGTATGTTTCCTATAAGAGAGAAAACAGCAATTTTACGACTGGATGATCTCTTTATGATAATTCTGTTTACCTAGTTTATTGCGTTTATACTCAAATAGTTTAATGCTGAATTTTATGAAAGTGTCTTCTTGTACCAAACTTCGGATTGGAGTTAAATAAATGTAATTTTAGTGTAGAAGATAGCAAGACAAATACATTTATTTAAAAATACACATGCTTTACACTTATCTAATTAACTTTAAGTGTGTTTTGGATATACTTGAGTAATTTGTCAAAGAGAAATAAAGCCTCTGATCATCCTTTGACAATAATCAAGAGGTCAAGCTCGTAATCTTCTATAATGAAGGAATTGAACTACATGTTAAAGATTTAAAGGTAATAAATGAGATCTTGAATTACATCTGGTGATTTTCTTTTAATCCAAAGTATCATGTTGTTTTATGTCAGCAAACTGGCTGATTTAGAAGTAAAGATGCTTTGAAAGCGGTATGTTTCCTATAAGAGAGAAAACAGCAATTTTACGACTGGATGATCTCTTTATGATAATTCTGTTTACCAAGTTTATTGCGTTTATACTCAAATAGTTTAATGCAGAATTTAATTAAAGTGTCTTCTTGTACCAAACATCGGCGTGGAGTAAAATAAATTTAAGTTTAGTGTAGAAAAAACCAAGACAAAGTATTTAATTTAAAAATACATATGCTTTATACTTATCTAATTAACTTTAAGTGTGTTCTGGATATACTTGAGTAATTTGTCAAAGGTAAATAAAGCCTCTGATCCTCCTTTGACAATAATCAAGAGGTCAAGCTGGTAATCTTCTATAATGGAGGAATTGAACTAAATGTTAAAGATTTAAAGGTAATAAATGAGATCTTGAATTACAACTGGTGATTGTCTTTTAATCTAAAGTATCATGTTGTTTTTTGTCGGCAAACTGGCTGATTCAGAAGTAAAGATGCTTTGAAAGCGGTATGTTTCCTATAAGAGAGAAAGCAATTTTACGACTGGACAATCTCTTAATAATAATCTTGTTTAGCAAGTTTATTGCGTTTATACTCAAATAGTTTAATGCTGAATTTAATTAAAGTGTCTTCTTGTACCAAACTTGGGAGTGGAGTAAAATAAATGTAAGTTTAGTGTAGAAGATAGCAAGACAAAGTATTTAATTTAAAAATACATATGCTTTATACTTATCTAATTAACTTTAAGTGTGTTTTGGATTTGTTAAAGATAAATAAAGCTTCTTATCAACCTTTGACAATCATCAAGTGGCCAAGCTGGTAATCTTCTATAATGAAGGACTTACATGTTTAAGAATTAAAGGTAATAAATGAGATCTTGAATTACAACTTGTAATTTTCTTTTAATCCAAAGTATCATGTTGTTTTTTTGTCAGCAAACTGGCTGATTCAGAAGTAAAGATGCTTTGAAAATGCTATGTTTCCTAAAAGAGAAAACAACAATTTTAGGACTGGACAATCTTTTTATATTAATTCTGTTTACAGAGTTTATTGCGTTTATAATCAAATAGTTTAATGCTGAATTTAATTAAAGTGTCTTCTTGTACCAAACTTCGGAGTGGAGTTAAATAAATGTAAGTTTAGTGTAGAAGATAGCAAGACAAAGTAATTAATTTAAAAATACATATGCTTTATACTTATCTAATTAACTTTAAGTGTGTTCTGGATATACTTGAGTAATTTGTCAAAGGTAAATAAAGCCTCTGATCCTCCTTTGACAATAATCAAGAGGTGCTTTATACCAGTGGTCACTAACATGGTAGCCCGCAAGGATCACATGAGCTGCCCGAGGGCCTGTTCTAAAAATACCTCACCATAGCGCCACTTACCAGTTAGCTGCATCTAATATTTTTTGTAGCTATTCTTTTTAAATCACACTTGCATTGGTGTAAATTTGAAAATAACATTTAAGTTATATATAAAAAAACGTTAAACAATATTTCATATTAGCTAGCTGGTCTCCACAGCAATGGTTGCGAGTGCAGTAAAGGGGAGGAGATGATTTGAAAATATGGCAGTAAAAAGAAAAAAACATATAGTTTTCCCAGTGAATAGGAGGAAGAGTTTTTTTACTTGATTTGGTGACGGCAAAGTGGCACAATTTTGAGAGACATTTCAGAACGTGTCATGCAAGATAACGTTTCCATGCTAACTACCCACCGGGCAGCGCACTACAAGTGGAAAAAGTCCGGAAGGTTTGTGAAAACTGCAGTCTTTTTTCACAAGACCGGTGAAAACCCCCCAAAAAGCAGCCAAAGCCTCATTTAGAGCTACACATTTTTTGATTAGAAAAATAAAGCATTTTCATACAGAAAAGCAAAACTGTAATCATTTAAAGATGTAAATACTTGCAAAGATGTATAGAAATAAAGTGTTGCATATTGATATTTCACTGTTTCCTACCATGTTAAATCATTGTTGACAACTATTGTAAAAAAACATTAACATGATCAGTGTCTTCACATGGATGAATATCATTCATTATTAATAATAATATATAATTCAAATTAAATTGAGCAAATTTGTTATTTGAGAAGTGTATATCAAACTGGTAGCTCTTCATATTAATCGGCACCCAAGAAGTATAGCTCTCAGTTTCAAAAAGGTTGGTGACCCCTGCTTTATACTTATCTAATAAACTTTAAATGTGTTTTGGATATACTTGAGTAATTTGTCAATATTTGACAATTTGACAATAATCAAGAGGTCAAGCTGGTAATCTTCTATAATGAAGGACTTACATGTTTAAGAATTAAAGGTAATATATGAGATCTTGAATTGCAACTGGTGATTTTCTTTTAATCCAAAGTATCATGTTGTTTTGTGTCAGCAAACTGGCTGATTCAGAAGTAAAGATGCTTCGAAAGCGCTATGTTTCCTGAGAGAGAAAACAGCAATTTTACGACTGAATGATCTCTTTATAATAATTCCTTTTACAGAGCTTTCGCTTTTATACTTAAAAAGTTCAATGCTGAACTTAATTAAAGTGTCAAACAGATTCAAACCAAGTGGAAGAAATGTTTAAAACCCATTTTTTAAAACATCTAGTTAATCGAATTACAAGTTTCCTACAGAGCATCAGTATTTTTATGACATTAGTATACTCTATGTGGTTGACAATTGTGAGAAAATAAAGAAGCAAGAAAAACTACTCACTAAAAAAACATGTTTTAAATAGTAATTCCACTTGATGTAAGAACATTATGTATCTGATTAACTTCAGCTGTGTTATACTTGAGTAATTTCTCAAAAGAAAACAAACCTTTGGCAAGAATCGAGAGGTCAAGAGGCTAATATTTTAGAAATGCATGAATTGAACTGCATTTTAAATAAATAAATGAACACAAATGAGATCTTGAATAAATTGTGATGTCTTTTTTTTTTTTTTTTTTTTTGCCAATAATATCCTGTTGTTACAAGTCAGTAATTTGACTGTAGTATTTTCCCCCCAAAAGATTGAAGAAACAGCAACTTGTGACAATCTCTTTACAATAATTCAAGCAGTTTAATGCTGAATTTTATTAAAAATGTCTTGAGGTTAGAAATATGGAGGACCAGGAGTGCCACTTAAAAATAAAATGAAGAAACAAATTGTTTTATTGCACGTGCATGGATCCACCTCTCACTTTTTCCTCTGCTTCTCAATTGTTATACACAAACTGCGAAAAGTGTCAGGTTGTACTCTGTTTCTCTTCTGTACAGTGGGTGTAAAAGTCTGCAGAAACACCCGATGAAGACACTCCAGAAGCTCTGCAGCTCCTCAGACATCATGTTTGGGCTGCTTAAAAATTTACAGCAACCTTGACAAAACCTGCAAAGCAACCCGGAGTTAAATGTTTTAGCAAGTTTTGAGGGGGTTTGAAATCTGATTGAACCCCATAAGAGTGAAGAGACGAGCTGGAAGTTTGAAATGGATTACTTGAGCACTTCCATTAACTTTACTGACAGTATTTTGTACGGATGATAAATGTCTCTCAGCTGGTGGGTGATGAAGTGCTTGAAGCTCTTTTTTTTTTTTTTCTTAGATTTTTGGAAATGCAACGAAATGGAATGAGGAGATCTTTACTGTGGGAGGAATGAAATGAAAAGAGAGGATCGGAGGAGGAAGCACCTGAGGGTAGCGCTTTTCTTCAGATGCGGTTTGTTCGAATAATCTTGGCTTAATCCATCAATTAACATCTGAGCTAAAGACAGTGATATAATATTTATCTCTTCTTTAAACTGTTCCTCTATTCATCTGTTACATGTGACATTGCTGTTACATATTTACTGTTGGTGTAAGCATGTATTGAGGTTTTGGATGCTAAAAATGTAATCAAGGCATTAAAGCGGTGTCTTTTTACTTAGTGTTTAACTTTTAATTAAGCTTATTTAATTTAGGGTGCAATGCAACATTTTGCATTAAATTCAATAACATTTTCTTTGCCGTTTTTCTATATTTTTACATAATTGACACAAGATATAATATGGTAAAAATACAATTAATAAAGAATTTCTTATTAATTTTTGCTAAAAGTGTATTGGATCACTATAGTGACCCAAAGTATGCAATAGTGTAAGCTTTTTTTTTTTTTTCCTGCTCAAGATTTGAATGATCTGGTGTACAAATATGCTCTTAAAGTAAAAATGATGGTAAAATCAACCACTTAGTTTTAACTCTTCCAAGTTTTAAAATGTACCATAAAGGGTTCTATTATATTTGTTATTAAAATATCAGGAAAGCAGGAGCAGTTGTCCGTAGTGTATGTGTGTGAATGAGTGTGCATGGATGTTTCCCATGTTGATAGGTTGCAGCTTGAAAGGCATCCGCTGCATAAAACGTATGCTGGATAAGTTGGCGGTTCATTCCGCTGTGGCAACCCCAAATTAATAAAGGGACTAAACCGAAAATGAATGAATGAATGATCAGTATTGGGGGTAACGCATTACAAGTAATGCGAGTTACATAATAATATTACTTTTCTAAGTAGCGAGTGAAGTAACACTTTACTTTAAAAAAAATAAGTAATAATATTTCTTACTTTTTTAAAAATGTAACGCAAGTTAATTAATTAGCTTTTAAAAAATAAATCAAAATTAAAGACGTCACAATGAATCACGCAGTCAATTATGTTTGACAATCATTATTTTGAACGCATTGAAGAAAAGGAAAAGGGTATTGTCTCAATAGACAGTGATTTTACTTAAGACAAATAGTACAAAAGTAGCCAACACATTGCTTTAAACTTTCAATAATCTGTAAATATGGTATGGATAGCTCTGGGGTCAGGAAGTTCTCAGATAACATTATCCTATATTTTTGTAATGTGTTTTTTAAAGGTAAATGGAGGTGTGTAAATGTCCTCTATTAAATAAAGAAAAAAAATAGTTCTGAAAGATCAAGTCTCAGCCAGGTAATTAAAAGTAACTCAAAAGTAACGTACAGTAACATGTTACACTCAAAAAATAACTCATTGGATGAACTCAATTTAATTGAGGTCAGGATTTTCATCCAATATATTTGTTCAAAAAAATAATAATCAATTAAATGAAATTGAGTTGGTCCAACTCAAAGCATTACATGAAAATCTTCTAAATCTTCCCACTAAAGTGAAGATTAAACGTTTACAAGTCTTTCTGTTAACTTTAAACACCTAAGATTACTTTTATTGTCCACATTTCCCTCTCTTAATTCAATCCCACACAAAGCATGCTGGCAACTACAAATCCTCTAACCACGTAGTTGGACCAACACAATTTCTACATGTTGTATAAAAACAAAATGCTTAAGTTAACTTAATGGTTTACAAAGTCAAGTAGATTGAACAAAAAACAAATCATTTGGCCAATGAAATTACAAGAATGATGTTGTTTCAGCTCATTTTAAACAGGCAGTTTGAACCAACAGCAGTAATATATTTTTTTGAGTGTATTTAAAATGAAAAGTAACTAAGTAACGCAACTAGTTAATTTTTTGGGGAGTAACTTAATATTGTAATGCATTACTTTCCAAGTAACTTTCACCAACACTTGTTAGGATTGACAAAACAGAATTTAAGGGATAATGTATTCAACCATGAATGGCAAAATATAGATTTAAAAAGTTCTAAAATATTAAAAAAAGAAATTACAAAAAATAAAATAAAATTACAAGATCACAAAATGATAGCAAATTTACATTTAGAATGAAAAATTATATATACTGTATATAGTTGAAGTCAGAATTATTAGCTCTCATGTTAAATTAGTATTTTTTTAAATATTTTTTCCCCCAATTTGTGTTTTAATATAGAGATGTTTTTTTATAAAATGTAATAATATAATAAAGATGTAATAATATATATTTTTATGTTCTAGCTAAAATAATACATAAGAAGACTTTCTACAAAAAAAAATATTAGGAAATACTGTGAAATTGTCCTAAATCCACCAAATATCACTTGAGAAATTGAAAACGAATACAAATTGCACAAAAGGGCTAATAATTATGTGTGTATGTATGTAAATGATTAAAATACTGGCTGATAAATACCTCCGTTACACTAAAATAACACTGATCTATGCTAATTATGACACTTTTTTTTTTTTCCTGGATTAGAACTAACAATATTTTTATTATTATTATTATTATTTTAACTCAGATGCTTGAGAGTCCTCCATCATAATTCCATCCGCACTAATGTCATAAACACTGCAGCGGTGAGTAACAGGTCCTGTGACTAAAACAGATGAACACAGAGAAGCACTTCATCCACTGGAGTACTTATATAATGCTGTGTTATCTAAAGCTCTCATTCTGGATTGGCCATATACGCATGTCGTCTCTTCCTGATGAACAGCTACATCAGACAAATGTAGAAAAAATAACATATTTTTAATAAAAAGTTATTTCACCACACTGCATAATTCTCACAGTCTCTCATCTCACATTATGGCCCACTCTCATCATTTAAAATAGCATTTCCTGCAAATTTAATCACTCTCAGAGATTAAAGGTTTACATTTGATTTTCCATATGGCCCAGACAGGTTCAAGAGTGCAATTATAATGTCTCTGAATCCACGATCTTGTCTCCCCTCTGACGTTTATGTAATATTTTGGCTAATATCATGATGCTTTCGGCTGCCAGTGAGAGCATAGCTGTCACATTACTGGGAGTCAAAGAGAACAGAGGTTAGGAAAATGACGGAAACGTCATTTAAGTAAATACAGGAAACAGCACACAATATAAATAAACTTTAAACTGCAACTGACTAATACTCATTATGATGGAACCACTAATGCTGAATATAGAATAGGCCCAGTTTCACTTGGTGACAATTTTCACAGAGTTTGAGAACAAAAAGCCAGGAATTGTTGGTGAAATGGCTCTCTGTCGGGTAAAGGAAAATCACACTGTGAATTTTCAAGAACATAATCTGTGTCAGTGTGCATCAATGCATCAAAATTACGTAGTAGGCTACAGAAATATGTGGCATTAAGTGCACATACTATGTGAATGTGTACTCTGAATTGGTTAAATTAACCACAAAACCAACACTTGAATCACTTTTTAAAAAATTAATTAATAATTATTGATTATTAGATTAATAACCAGTGGTGGAAAGAGTACTGAAAAATCATACTTAAATAAAAGTACCATTACTTGCCTAAAAATGTAGTGCAGGTAGAGTAAAAGTATCTGTTGTAAATATTACTCAAAGTTTGAGTAGAAATTAGCCCTTTTAAAAGTACTCAAGAGTAATGAGTAGTGTATTACTCTGCTAAAAGCTGATGTTACATGTACTGTAATTTGTGCATGTGTGTGTGTAAACGTAACATTCTGTAGTGAATCTAGTTATTGCCCAGCAGGTACACAACATCATAAGATGTTAATATTTGGTTAAATTTAGGTTGTAATGTCAGGTGAACAAAATTCTACATCTAGCCAGCATCTAAGGACAACGTTATTTTTATGTTCAATAGATTTTGGACATCTTCTTGGACACTTTTAATTCTTCCAAACAGTTTTCTGCAATTATAAATCGCAAATGTCTTGAGGTAGTTTATTATGATGCAATTTACCTTCTACAGTATGTGCGATTTGATTGCACAGGAATCACATGACTGATTTTTCTAATCCCCATAGACAGGAAAAAATAAAGTAGTGACTGCAGGTTGTGAAAATACAGATAAAGCACTACAAATGTACTCAAAGGAAAGTAAAAGTACACATTTTTAAAACTGCTTAGTAAATTACAATTCCTGGGGAAAACTACTCAATTACAGTAATTTGAGTATTTTTATTTAGTTACTTTACACCACTTATAACAACAATAGGTCTACGTTAATATTTGTTATTAAAAGCTCTAGAACAGTAGAAAAGAAAAGAAAAACATCTATTTAACAAGTCATGTGGAAAAATGGCTTTACCGTAGATGAATAACTGAGATTAAAAAGGTTGTGGAACCATTCCAGTATATCAGGCAGGCAGGAGTGTGGTGGTGGACTGCTGGTGTAGTTCTGTTTAAAACTGAACTGAATCAGTTTTGATTTAACTAGATGTCACTGTTGAAAGACAATTCACTGACGAGCAGCTCCATCAACCACAACCAAGTCCAAGACTTGGAATGACTTGCAGTCTAAGACATTTAAATGCTTTAGGCCCCAGTTACACTAATACGTTTTTATTTTAAAACAACATTTGGAATGAAAACTATCCACGTTCAGACTGGCGTTAATCTAGCATTGCTAAAAAGTGCTCAGTCCACACTACACCACTGAAAATGTACATAACGTGACCATATATGGACTCTGGCATGCGCTGAAAGCTGCTTCAGCGTATTCTCGTATCTGAGCTCCATAATCAGTGGAAGTTCTGAGCACAACAGCCCAGTTGAGAGCAGGTGAACGTCGTCCATACCAAATCTGCCGCTGGGTCTCATCTCTCTGTAGTTGTTAAACGCGATGTGTACTTCATCTTGTGTAGACCTACAGTTGAAGTCAAAATTATTAGCCCCCCTTTGAATTTTTTTTTCTTTTTTAAATATTTCCCATGTTATGTTTAAGAGAGCAAGGACATTTTTACAGTATGTCTGATAATATTTTTTTCTTCTGGAGAAAGTCTTATTTGTTTTATTTCGGCTACAATAAAAGCAGTTTTTAATTTTTTAAAAGCCATTTTAGGGACAAAATTATTAGCCCCTTTAAGCTATATATTTTTTTCGATAGTCTACAGAACAAACCATCGTTATACAATAATCTGCCTAGTTAACCTAATTAACCTAGTTAAGCCTTTAAATGTCACTTTAAGCTGTCTTGAAAAATATCTAGTAAAATATTATTTACTGTCATCATGGCAAAGATAAAATAAATCAGTTATTAGAAATGAGTTATTAAAACTATTATGATTAGAAGTGTAAACAGAAATTGGGGAAAAAATATAAACCGGGGGGCTAATAATTCAGGGGGGCTAATAATTCTGACTTCAACTGTATATCTAACAACTTGGTCTTTTGAATCTATTAGCCTACTTGTTCTCAGTTAACGTGTTTTGGTTGAGTGCAAAGATAAGTAAATATATTAATTTATGTAACCACATACACCGAATCCACACGTTTGACCGATTGCTTGCCTTTATTTCCTATATTGTATACACTTATTGTACTTTATACTTTTTATAATTGTTATTGATTATTAAAATTATAATTTACTGATTATTATATTCAGCAAAAGAGATGGCTCTTTCGTATTTCACCATTTCCTCTGATAATCTTTATTTTGTGCATATAGCCTGACATTATGCATATTGCCAAAACCACACAGTAAGCCTAACGTTTCTTATTTTTCAACGGAAACGAAAGGAGGCAGTTATTAAGCTGCATTTTGTTCTAAATTTGCATACAGTGAAGATGGCGGTCACATAAATATGTACATGATGCCTTAATATTTTTGGTGTCTGTTATGTTTAAGTTGTTAATATAAAAATTAAAAGAGACAGTGCTTTATGTCATGTTTTCATTTTATTGTTAAGATGTGAAAACATAGCCAGGGTGAATGACGTTATAAAAGTACACTGTCTTTACATTTGAAGACCAAACGTGTCCTCTGGAGTTTGTTCTAAACTTGCGAAGTCTGAATTTACAAGGATAGGATACAATTCTGAACTTTGTGTACTTGATATGGAGGCAAAGCTCCAATCAGGTAGCGCAAATGTCTGGAGCCATGCGTCCATTTTCAGATGTCTACGTTTTCCCCCATCCACACTGACACACAGAAGCAGCATTTTAAATCAAAACTGCCTCTTCAGCATTTCGAAAATGGTCAATTTTTGGGGTTTGAAAACTCCGGGGTAGAGTGTATGGAAGGCATAAACGTAGCAAAAGTTAAGCGTTTTAAAACTAAAATGTAATAGTGTAAACAGGGCCTTAGAACAATGAGCATCCATCATGGTCAAGGTGCTTGTACCAATAGGTCACTGGGCAGGTGTTCAGACTAGCTGACAAGATCAATGCAGATATTTCTCTGGCATTAGGGTCTTTGCAGGAATCAATCTCGCACTCTTGACCAATTGATGACCACTGAAAACATCTACTCTGGATATGGACCAAATCCAAGATTGTCAGATCCAACAGACAGTCTAATGTGTGGGTAAAAGCTATTCACAGAGGTGTTCAAATTCATGAAATGAAACCGAAAGATTAAATGAAAACATATTTACAAAGTAATTATCTTTTCCTTTTGTTTGGTTAACAATAATGAGCCAGTATAATTATACAGACGCATCTATCTATCTATCTATCTATCTATCTATCTATCTATCTATCTATCTATCTATCTATCTATCTATCTATCTATCTATCTATCTATCTATCTATCTATCTATCTATCTATCTATCTATCTATCTATCTATCTATCTATCTATCTATCTACAGTATCTATCTATCTATCTATCTATCTATCTATCTATCTATCTATCTATCTATCTATCTATCTATCTATCTATCTATCTATCTATCTATCTATCTATCCACATTGTTAACAATTTCCTGTAGAATCTACAGTAACTTACTGGCAGCAGTTTGCCAGTAATTTACTGTAGATCAATTACAGCAAAAATACTGTATTTACATTTACAGCACCATTTATCTTGCTGTACATGTATTGACAGTACTGTATATTTTTACTGTGAAATAACTAAAATAACATACTGCATAACTGAACTACAGTAAAAACAACGGTTGCAATTACAGTTAAATACTGTGTAATTTACAAAAATCTTTATATATATTCATACCCAGACAGTATCTTTTTGTTTTTTGCTTGTTTGTATGTTTTTATTTAATTAATTAATTATTTTATTTATTTGGAACTGGTTATTGTTACATTCATCATTGTTGTCCCAGTGATTTATAGCTTATAATGACCAAGACAAATGAATCAAAGACAAGAGAACAAAACATTTCCTTGTATTCAGAAACTTCAGAATGAAAGGTGAAGAGAATAAAACGTGGTCATGTCGACTGGGAATATGTAGCTTGTATTTGATGAATGTTTGTGCCATGACACTTCGAGCTGAGCAACTGTTGACAATTTGTGTTATTCATGTCCCTCATAAACGAACAAAATTAGAAACGTAAAATCGTCAAAATCTGGCTAAAAGTGCAGGTTTGCCAGGGCACCACCATAAATCCTTCTGCCGTGAAGTCAGTAATCAAATCAGTTCTTTCCCCAGATATTACATTTGTAATGCAAATGTGATTGATGTTGCTTATCCCTGAGCTGAATAAAAGCAGACAGGGGGAGAACTCATGGGAGGAATATATGCATTAAAAATACTGAACATATTTCTCAGCATTTTGTAACACCTTTATGAGCTTTGCCATCCCAAGTGAACAGAGCACACAAACCGTTTAAGCTTTTGATTTTATAAAATGTTCTATGGATAGTGGTTATCATATAAAATGATTTAGCTGCACACAGATATATTAGTTAGGGCCTATATTCGGTCATTGGTTTTTAGTTATGTCATCTCAATGAAGTCAAGTGATTAATTTTAGACCATAACTAAGCATATTCGTTCTATATAAAGTAATAAGATATAACTCAATCATTCATGTTCATGCTCATCTTTAGGATAATTGGAAGTAAACACTTTACGCATTTTCCCATTATGGCCAGCTTCATGGGGGCCACTCTCTGTCTTGATCTACACAAAAAAATGAATTATGACCCTATGCTGTACTTTAGCACCTTGTACTCTCACTTTGGCGCTCATCTATCTACACCACAAAATAGGATAAACAGTCTGCTCATAAAAACAAAACTAAAAAACAACAACATGTTTTTAGAATCCAATTTTGTTCAACAGTATAGGTCAATAAACTGACAAAATAAAATGCATGCCAACTCACTTCCACTGACACTGGCCTTCACAGTAGGAGCATTAAAGCTAGTACACACCACGACATGCTTATTATTTGGTTTTGCTTATTATCAGTGGTTGTTTGAGGCTTTTTCCGAAATCATACACAATCGATTTTTTGTTGAGCAGAGTGAACACTCAATATGTCCCCCTGACATTAAATGGTGCTTAGTGAAGTTTTATAAACTAATTACGGGAATCCTTCATTAGCAATCACACCAATCATCCAATCGAAATTAAGAGCATGTCTATAAATATTCAAGCCTGTCCTACCTCTGTTATCTCATTGAGTTTGCATCCCTCCACCACCCCAGCTCCACACTTTTAGCCAGATTTTTACTCGGCTTGAGGGAGCATTCTGAAATGGCGCTAGATTCTGACTTCAGACTCTGATCTCTTCTGCCCCGGGCTCGGATGTCTTTCTGGCCTTAAAGTCCTCCCTGGACATCACGGCAAATAACAAATAACTTTGTTCTGTTATCTATTTGCAGGTGTGAACTCATGAAATGCACTTGCAAAGAAACGTGAAATGAAACTCACCATCAAATCCTATTTGCTGCTTTCCATATTAACTCCCTCCTACTGACATTATTGTAGTTGCTATTGTGTTGATCATACAGCTCTTTGTTTTCAGACACCAATGAAATAGCAGCTGCACATTCATGTTGCCTTGGTGCATCATCTTCATTGAATGAAAGTGAAATTGTGCTCACCTAGACCGTTTTGCATATGGGTGCCTTCAAGTCATGTGGGGAACATTTTAAATGATGCTTTATGCCTACCATTTTTTAATGTTGGTG
Organism: Danio kyathit; assembly: GCA_903798195.1. Taxonomy (NCBI): domain Eukaryota; kingdom Metazoa; phylum Chordata; class Actinopteri; order Cypriniformes; family Danionidae; genus Danio; species Danio kyathit. The sequence continues at coordinate 47,016,991 of LR812526.1, forward strand.
TGCACAATCACATTTACACGCTTTGTTTAGTCATGAATCAAATAAACGTTGTCAAAGTGCAAATGAAAAGTGGCCTGTTATACACAGGCCTTAACACATGTTTGTAAACTGTAACCTGCAGCCCAAGACCGATTACTCGCTCAAGCTAAGCAGGGCTGAACCTAGTCAGTACCTGGATGGGTGACCACATGGTAAAACTAGGTTACTGTTGGAATTGATGTTAGTGATGCCAGCAGGAGGCACTCAACCTGTGGTTTGTGTGAGTTCTAATGCCCCAGTATGGTAAAGGGGACACCATACTGTCACTAAGCACCGTCTTTTGGATGAGACGTTAAACCGAGGTCCTGACTCTCTGTGGTCATTATAAATCCCATGACACTTCTCGTAATGACCTACTCATTACGAGAAGTGTCATGGGATTTATAACTCTGTAACTCTGGTGTCCTGGCCAAATTCCCTCCATCTGCCCTTACCGATCATGGCCTCCCAATAATCTCCATCCACTGAATTGGCTCTATCACTGTCTTTCCACTCCACCAATAGCTGGTGTGTGGTGAGCTCACCAACTCTCAATCAAAATAGAATTGTAGGCAGTAGTGCGACGCCAAAAAGCTGTGAGCATGCGAGGCTGGTGGATTGTGTGTTAACAACCATCACCTACAGTATGCTTGTTTTGGACACTTTTTGTTTGTTTTGCTTTGCTTTCCTGTCTATTTGTTTTGATTATTTAATTATTCAAACTATTTAAACTGTTTGTTGGTTCTCCTCATCCTTCTTTCCAATGGCCAAGGAGCCATCAGCCTCATTGCAAGAATATATCTTTCTGCCAGGAATAAAAAGAAAGAAGAAAATTGAGGAAGTTCGAAAACAAGATAAAGGTAAACTGAGAAAATTTATATAAACAATTAGGCTAAATAGCAAGCTGATGTTAGCTGGCTTGTTTATTACATAGCAAAGAAATATAATGTTTGATTAAAAGATCAACTTGTGGCATGTAGCCATACATTCAAGGATGAATTATACTTCTGCGTCAAGTGATAACCGTAACCCACAGTGCATGCCTGGCACATAGTCATGCATTTATACTTTTGCGTTCTGTTTGTGTTGCTCTGAGGCATCACGGTGGCGCAGTTTGTAGCACGATCGCCTCACAGCAAGAAGGACGCTGGTTCGAGCCTTGGCTGGGTCAGTTGACATTTCTGTGTGGAGCTCCAGTTTCCCCCACAAGTCTAAAGACATGCACTATAGGTGAATTGGGTAAGCTAAATTGTGAGCAGTGTGTGTGTGTATGGATGTTTCCCAGTGATGGTGGTGGTGACCCCAGATTAATAAAGGGACTAAGACGAATAGAAAATGAATGAATGTGTTGCTCTGCAATTCCACTTCCGAAACTTCTGTGGGGGTTTATATCTTCATATGTGTCGAGTTTTTTAATGGGTGTTTTATTTACACCAGAAATATCTGCAATGCTACCTTATTGTAGCTGAAACTCGCTCATTCAGAGGCAGGAACTGCTAGGCGTGCTACAACTTTAATCATAAAGACAAAACAAAAGTCTCCATCTGGAGCTCCTCCATGGTACACGACACTTGTCAAACACTCACTGCAATGGACTCGCTCCTCTCGTGTGGCTCTTGGCCCTGCCCACACTCGTCAATCATACCAAGGCAACCAATCACAGAGATTGCGCTACATGTCGTTTTTGAGAGGTGCACGTTAGGATTGACGTGAGCCACAGTGAAGAGTATACAACTGTGGGAAGGCTGCGCCCGACCATCCACATGCACTCGACCCAGAAGTTTAAATCAGCTTTCAGTGGGATTAAGCACATCTAGGCAGTTGTTTCTGCAGAATTAAACCATTCAATCTTACAAAAAGACATGTAAGCTAATGTAAGCAACACAGCTATAGCAATTCAATTCAAGTTTACATGTATAGTTAATTCATTCTTTTTCTTTTCGGCTTAATCCCTTTATTAATCAGGGGTCGCCACAGCGGAATGAACCGCCAACTTATCCAGCACATGTTTTACGAAGCAGATGCCCTTCCAGCCGCAACCCAACACTGGGAAACACCCACACACTCCTGCATACACTCACATACACTACGGCCAATTTAGCTTATTCAAATCACCTATAGCGCATGTCTTTAAACTGTGGGGGAAACCGGAGCACCCGAAAGAAACCCACGCGAACACGGGAAGAAACATGCAAACTCCACACAGAAATGCCAACTGACCCAGCCAGCAACCTAGCTTGAACCAGCAACCTTCTTGGTGTGAGGCGATTGTGCAAACCACTGCACCACCGTGTTGCTACCTGTATAGTGCTTTTCATAATAATTATCGTTTCGAAGAAACAGCACAAAAGGTGCATTTCATTACATAACAGTCAAATATCTTTTTTAGCATGTAACACTGAACGAGGCATAATCAGTACCTGAGGTGATTGTTGGCATAGATGTTTATACAGTTGTTCAGCCGTCAGAAATATAAACCGTTTCTAAAGTAGAAGTTTCAGGTGATGGTTAGGACAAAAATCCTTTTAATATGGATAATATTACTTTTATAGTATCTCATGTAGTTAGGATACAGTATAGACTTGATATTCAGGCACGCTCCTGTTGGTGTCTTCAATCTGGCAACCTCCTTTTTGCATGGTGTCATCAGAAGAGGTGCCAGGTGAAAAAGTGTTTTGATTTTGAGCTGCAATACCAAATTCAACCACTGGATGTCATATTACATACTGCACCTTTAACAATAATGTGTCATATTGGTTACACAGAGAGGTTCCCAAATAAAACTTTAGCTGTTTCTCAATTCCAAGAACGCAGACAACGGACTTGCGTTCTTGTGGAGACCGGTCTTGCCAGGTGTCCATGAAAGAACAAACTCGGGAGACCACGAGAACAGAGAACGCGTCTTGTGAGAAATGAGATGCTGCGTTCTTCCTGATGGTCATGTGAATTGATAATTATTTAAACATTACAGCATTCATACAACGATTTATTGTTTTTCCCCTTTTAAAAATATATACTATGCATAAAAACATAAACATATGTTGCACAATATAAATAAAACAGAATTTATTACGAATTTCAGCAAACAAACACACTTAATATGTTTATTCCTTTATTGTGATGTCCATGGTAATGTTTATATTCACAGTTTCATTTAGAGAAACTCCTGAGGTAAATAAGTTATATCTCTGAACTTTAATAATAAATCTAAATAAAATGCTGCACTTCCCACCTCCAGTCGCAATGACTTCTGGAGCGAGATCGGTGCTCAAGTCTGCATCGGTGCGTCCTCGATATCAAGAACACATCCGGGAAGTTTCACGCGTCCTCTGTTCTTGCGGTCTTGAGTATTGGAAATGAACTTTGGCAGCTGATGATGATGTTACGCAAGAACACGAGGATGCAAGACCGCTGAAGAACGCATATTGAGAAACAGTCTTTGTTTAGGGCTCCCTAAAGGCTTGGACTGGCCCTGGCCTAGAGGCTTGATTTTACACACCTGTAGTCATGGAAGTGATTGGAACACCTGAATTCAATGATTTGGAGGGGTGTGCCAAAACATGTTTTGTAATGATGTATATAAAATCTGAGTTCCATTTAGAAGGGCTCATCCCTATGACCAGGGCCGGTGTGTCCATAGAGGCAACCTAGGCGGAATAGTGAGGTCCTGCCTATGACCCAAACCCTTCAAAGAATTTACTCTCTGGAGTGACAGCTTCAAATGAATTAGGGCATAGGGATGAACTCTACCAAATGCAACACTATTTGTGACACCAAACAATTTCACTGTGCAAAGGATCATAGGGGCCCGAAGTGTCAATCAATATTTCATTCTGAAGGGTCCTTCAGATTTGAGCACTTCAGTTTGGAATTTCAATATGGTGATCATGATTGTTTTCAACCCGACGTGCCCTTTGCACATTTTTCTTGTTTCTTTTGTTTATTATTCCAAAACCCATCTAGACAGGTATCAATCTCAAGACCCACCAAATTATTTTAAAACTGAAATATTATGGAAAACAGGTGCCGAATTAGTAAAGAGCTTTTGATTTTCCCTGTCAATTGAAGAGTATAACTGACTGCAATACCAAAAAAAGTTTAAAAGGAATACAGAGAAATATGGTAATCATTCAAATGTCAAAACTGCAGCCTAATGATTATGTTAATGTTATGCAGGGTTCGAGACTTACATCTGAGAGCACTGGCACTAAGTTTTACAGATGGTAGCTCCAACCAACCTGATCTGGTGGTGCTGCTCAACATTTGTCTGCTAGAAATAACAGTAGCTTAAATTGAGAGCAGCATGAGCGTGAGTTGGGATCCAGATGAAAAAGTATATCCATCAACAAAAACAGTACCATCTGTGAAAATTGAATCGCAGCCTAAAGTGTTGTACATTTGTTGATCCCCATGCACAAGCATTGCAACCTCACCAACATAGTAAAAAGGCAGTCTAAATGTATGTTCTATATTGTAAAGAGTATAAAGAAAAAACCTCTAAAGATAATATATACAACAAGTAAACACTTTATGATTTGGCTTAGCAGTTTTTGGTTTACTCTCACTCTATTTCTTGTAGCACCATCTTTTTGGTATCTTATATAAAGGTATCTTATATAAAGGTACATTAGAAGGTGTATCTTATATAAAGGTGCATCAGATAAGTCAAGACATATAAGCATAAACGGTAACACTTTACAATAACAGTACATGAATAATGATGTATTAATGTGTAAACTAAACATTACTTTATTATGAATTAATGATGAGTTAAGGTATGCACTAATCATGAACCAACTTGAACTACAACATGAGTCACATGAGTTCATGTGTGAATAAAGGCTACCTTAATTACTTGTTAGTACATGTTGTTAATTAATGTATTAGTTAACATTTAAGTTTAAGCTAAATGTAACCAACATGAACTCATGAGCTGTTAATGTATGATTATGTCATGACTTTACTTGGAGGGGCACATCCTCATTAACTCATCCTTAACTACTCATGAGCTCCTGTTCATGCTGACGTTGACAGAACACTTTTCTATTGTTATTCAGTGTAAACTGACTAGTTGGACGTGCATAAGGAGTTCATGAGTAGTTAAGATTGGGTTAATGATGATGTGCCCCTTCAAGTAAAGTCACAACATAATTGTATATTAACATATCATGAGTTCATGATGGTTAAATTAAGCATAAACTAATGTGGTAATTAATACATTAATTAACAAACAATCATGTACTAACAAGTAATTAAGGTAGCCGTTATTCACACATGAACTCATGTGACTCATGTTGTAGTTCAAGTTAGTTCATGATTAGTGCATACATTAACTTATCATTAATTCATAATAAAGTAATGTTTAGTTTACATATTAATACATCATTATTCATGTACTGTTATTATAAAGTGTTACCGCATAAACCTTATCAAAACATATGACATTTACGCAAAAACGTTTCAGCCTATTAGTTTCTGTTAAGGAACAAACTGTGAGATTTTCTCCATTTAAGTGAGACTCCAAATTGTACTTTTTCTTTTAATGGTCTGTGAGAAAAGTCAAAGAAAAATCACCTAATTAAAAACTTCAATGCCAGTTTTTCGACATCTAGACATGGAGTTGCCTCTATGAATAATAAGCGTCTTTAACTACAGTCCTCTCCTGCCTCTCAGAGCAGTGCCGCATGTTGACCGAGGTATTATCTGGTTAGTGCAGACCCACAATGCTTAGCCAGGTGAAACAAATACACAGAGTGTACAAACACACACTCCGACCTGTTCTTTCTGCCTGTTTTTACACAAACACAGACAATGGAAAATCATCATGTTTTTGCATCTCGTTTATATACACTATAAACAGCAGCTACGCTAATTATTCTTTTTATTCTCTATTTCCACCTTGGGATACTCATCCCGAGGCCCTCAGAGACTATGCAGCACCACTGATTCGATCCAAGACCAGCAACAAAATGATCCCAAGGTTTTCATAATCCTGGACCAGGCCGTATCCTGAGCAGCTGCTGTGATGGTCATGGAGGAGTGGAGAGCATGAGACTGATTTCGGTGATGCTCCAGGGACAGACGAGTCTTCGTTGAGGTCTAGCATTCTCCACCTCCGGCGCCTAGACTGCATAGAATCGCATATGCAAGCACACAAAATGTGCACTGCATCCCAGTGAGCACATTTAAACCCACCCTAATACCCTGAAAACATACAAAATTCAGCAAATTGAAATAAAAATTATTTACATTCAAACCATTAACCATAATATTCATTCATTCATTTTCTTTTCAGCTTAGTCCTTTTATTAATCCAGGGTCGCCACAGCGGAATGAGTCGCCAACTTATCCAGCACATGTTTTACGCAGAGGATGCCCTTCCAGCTGCAACCCATCTCTGGGAAACATCCATACACACTCATACACAACGGACAATTTAGCTTACCCAATTCATCTGTCTTTGGACTGTGGGGGAAACCGGAGCACCTGGAGGAAACCCATGCGAATGCAGGGAGAACATGCAAACTCCACATAGAAACGCCAACTGACCCAGCTGAGGCTCAAACCAGCGACCTTCTTGCTGTAAGGCGACAGCCCTACCTACTGCACCACTGCATTCCCTTAACCATAATAACTAAACCTTGGTATGATACAACGGTATACACTTTTGACCAGTAGGTTGTGCCTTTTACCAAAATTGATGTGGTGTAGTCAGTCTAAAGTACCAGGCAGTACATTTACATGGACTGATAATACATTTACAAGTAATCAAATTATTTACCCCATTTCTAATTAACCATGTTTTATTTATTTTATTTTATGCAAGCTTAAAGTGCAGTTAATTAATTCCTTATCCTATACATACATTCAGACAGCAATGGATACAAATTATAGCTCAAAGCTTCTCTTTTGTCTGCCCTGTCAAATACTGCCCTGCAAAATACAATGAAATATCCTACACAATGCTAATAGTGTGATTAAGTTGTGTATATGCCTAAAGCCTAAAACACATCAAGCCATTGACAAGAACTAAAGGTAGCGAAAAACAAACTAAAAAAACCTTTGCATCAACTACATCTGGTCCTGTCTGGACCAAAAAGCTGTATATGAACACACCAAACGGATAACAGCCAACTGAAATGATAATGTGCATTCTGTACCGTGTGAAAGCATGTACATTTTCACACCAGCAGATGGCAGTATCTGTATTACCATACAACTAGTGCTGCATATACAAACTGGAAACAGCAGTGTTTATGTATGATTTTCACAGTACTTCTCACTCACCACAGAGGGATTCACTCATTCAAATGTGTCTGATAATCTGTCTATATTGATGACGTTTATTTGTGAACAAATGATGCGATTATTTTCAATAATCTGAGTAAGAATATATTCGAAATATAACATTTACATGTCAGAAGCAAAGCTCTTAATCCCCTTTCCCAAAGTTTCAGAGTGTCATGGATATCATTGATAGAGCTGTGTAAACTTGTTGGTCACCGAATAAGTCAACAAAAGTTTTCTGTTCCTGCAACTGACCCATGGAGCAGTGAAACTGCTTTGAAAGCACATTCCACAGACGGCACACTGTACTGCCACCCTTATGTCAAAAGTAGTATTCATGTCACAGCAGTAACTGAATCAGCATACTATCATCTCCAAAACATTTCACCCAGCGAGGACTTAGAGAAACTTGTTCATGCTTTTATCACCAGCAGGGTGGATTACTGTAACTGCCTCCTCACTGGCCTTCCCAAAAAGACAGTCAGACAGTTGCAGCTCATCCAGAACGCCCATACCATTGTGCATGAAATGTGGTACTGTATATAAATAAACTTGTCTTGCCTTATGCGCTCTTTGGTCAGAACAGAAATAATGAAATTAAGGTGTTTACATGCCTGTATATTTCGATTGAAATTGGCGAATGCCATCTATGTTAATATGATTATGCTTACTGCAATTATGAGCTTTTTTTTCAATTCAATTTATTTGTATAGTGCTTTTCACAATAAATTATTGTTTCAAATCAACTTCAATATGGTGATCATGATTGTTTTCAACCCGAAGTGCCCTTTGCACATTTTTCTTCTTTCTTTTATTTATTATTCCAAAACCCATCTAGACTAAAAGTGCACATTATTGCATTCCAATCAAATTCAGAAAAGTTAACATTCATTCTCTACTGCTCGCATTATGATAGATTTATAAAAAAACTGTTTTTTTTTCTTAAAATGGCTTAACTTAACTTATTCATATCTATTCAAAAGTAGTGTTGCCATTAAAACTAGATTTTATCCATAATGCAAATGCCATTAGCATACAACTAATCAACATAATATTACTAGCATTCATGTTGTTATTGTTACAACTAAAAAGATCACAGCTGACCTTGCTAGCTAGCTAACCCATTGCAATATTGCACGTTCCACTATTGCACAGTGTTGCCATTTGGCAACACACATTTGATCGATTTACAAAAAGCTAATTTGTAAAAAAAAAAAAAAAAAAAAAACTGAGTTGTGAATGTCATCATAACTTACTGGAGGTGATGTTTCAGATTTGTTTGTGGATCTGACATAATTTGATCCTTTGTTTTTATTGACGTTTACATCTGCATTCAGCAACTACTCACAATAAACGCCAGTCTGTCAGAAATCGCGCCTCAGAAAAACACTGCACGTCATGTGACTTAACCAAAGCACATTATTGGCTACACTAAGGTCTTTTTCCAACAAAAAAAAAAATCAATGTTGGTCTTAAAGAAACAGTGGCAGGGAAATGAACATATATAGCATGTTGTCATATGGCAACACCATGCGGTAGAGGGTTAAGGTTATTAGTTACCATAACTTTATTGGTTATTAATAACTTTAACTAGTAACTAATAGCTTTAACAGTTAAAGTTAATACACACACACACACACACACACACACACACACACACACACACACACACACACACACACACGCACACACACACACACACACACACACATATATATATATATTTATACACACACACAGTTAACCTGCAGTTATATAGCAAATAGGTGATGTGTGCATGTTCAATAAAATGTATTTGTGTATTAAGCTTATGTGTTGTCCTCAAAGTCCTTGATGGTTGGCATCATCTCTTCATCATGCCTGGTGTATTAAGACAGGAAGATTGTGTCCTACGGGTGGTTTGTCAAGCCCACTCACTTGCATGGAGCACACTCACACATCCTACAGTTATGTGATGCATTGTGTATGCTTTACTAAAAAGAAAAAGTTTTTAATCTAGTTTTGTGTCTGAGCCTCGGATGTTGAAGGCTATTCCAGAGTTTAGAAGAATTGTTTGCATTATTTAGATTGAAGTATTGTGTTCACATGGGGTAAAGTTGAATTGCAATACTGCTAAAATCCAATTTTATTTGCATTAAGATGGTCCATGTATGTATCGATTGTTTGCAATTATTTAAGAAATTTATTTTTTTGTTCTTCAAGTTCTTTCTTGATTTGTGCAATTGGCTTAGTTTTATTTTCTTGAGGTTTTAATACTTTCACTTTGGTATTTGCAGAATCATTAAATTAAGATGGTGTGAGATGCATTCAGTTCACTGGTTAGTCCAATTAGTCTAGTTTTTATGCATATCTTTTTAGATTATATATTTTTTTGTACCAATACATCTTTTTTATTCATATTTTCAGAGTTTATGCACATCTTTGTGTTTCTTAATACAAAATTTTAAAATGCGCATATAAATAAGTGGATGGAAATATAGCTAGTGTGCTGCTTAAATGACCGTGACCTTTGTCTTTCTATACAATGAAGGATCCAAGGACACACATATGGCCCATCAAACTAATCGAGACAGCTTTACGAGGGTCACATAGTGTTACTGAATGCTGTAGACATCTTGAAGATTAAACCCCCGGAGTCCCAGAACCCCCTTTTCCAAACAAACCCAGCAGGAAAAACAACACTTCCTGCCTAACAGAACATGCTATGGAAGATTTATGCTATGCCTTTGTTGTCTTGTTTAGATCAAAATAGACGAGATGAAAACATCTAATATTAAGATGCATCACACGATGAGAATGTTTAACACGTTTAAGCAGCTTTTTGTGGCAACAGGGGGCAGCTGGTGGCCTCCTTGTGTCCATTTACATTAATTTACTCTGATAACTAAAGATTAAAGGGAGGATTGGGGTTTTGAAGTTCTGTAATGTGACGCCTGTGATAAATGGTCCTAAACAAGACCTGTCCGTGACACAGAATCTTGTGATGCAGGATCTGACAGGCAGGCTAGCCCGCAGGACAACTGAATAGTCAGCAGGACTATTGTTCATAAGAATAAAGAAATGATTATTTCTTATATTAATTTCAAAATGTGAACATTTAAAAGTGTGCAACTGCATTACAGCTTTTAGCATGTTTATTCATTCATTCATTCTTTCATTGTCTTTTCGGCTTAGTCCCTTTATTATTCAGGGGTTGCCACAGCGGAATGAACCGCCAACTTATCCAGCATATGTTTGACGCAGCGGATGCCCTTCCAGCTGCAACCCATCACTGGGAAACATCCATTCACACACATACACTACAGAAAATTTTAGATTACCCAATTCACCTATACATATTTTTGGACTTGTGGGGGAAACCGGGGCACCCGGAGGGAACTCACGCAAAGACGGGGAAAACATGCAAACTCCACACAGAAACGCCAACTGACCAAGCCAGGGCTCAAACCAACAACCTTCTTACTGTGAGGCGATTGTGCTACCCACTGTGCTGCCCCAGCATGTTTATTATACAATACAAAAAAAAATCTACAAAACTATACAATAATTTACAATAAACAAAATTATATACAGTTGAAGTCAGAATTATTAGCCCCTCTGAATTATTAGCCCCCCTGTTTATTTTTTTCCCTAATTTCTGTTTAATGGAGGGAAGATTTTTTCAACACATTTCTAAACATAATAGTTTTAATAACTCATATATTTATTTATTCATTTTATCTTTGAATGATGACGGTAAATAATATTTGACTAGATAATTTTCAAGACACTTCTATACAGCTTTAAGTGACATTTAAAGGCTTAGTTAGGTTAATTAGGTTAACTAGGCAGGTTAGGGTAATTAGGCAAGTTATTATATAATGATGGTTTGTTCTGTAGACTATCAAAAAAAATATAGCTTAAAAAAAATTAAAAACTGCTTTTATTCTAGCCAAAATAAAACAAATAAGATTTCTCCAAAATAAATAATATTATCAGACATACTGTGAAAATTACATTGCTGTGTTAAACATCATTTGGGAAATATTCAAAAAAGAAAATAAAATTCAAATGGGGGTTAATAATTCTGACTTCAACTGTATATATATATATATATATATATATATATATATATATATATATATATATATATATATATATATATATATATATATATATATATATATATATATATATGCATATTAATCAGGGGTCGCCACAGCAAAATGAACCACCAACTTATTCAGCACATGTTTTTTTATGCAGCGGATGCCCTTTTAGCAGCAACCCATCTCTGGGAAACATCCATACACACTCATTCACATTCACACACTACAGACAACTTAGCTTACCCAATTCACCTGTACCGCATGTCTTTGGACTTGTGGGGGAAACTGGAGCACCCGGAGGAAACCCACGCGAACGCAGGGAGAACATGCAAACTACACACAGACTACTATATATGAGCAATATCACACAAGTAGCAGTGCAATATGGCTGTATATCTTCACTGGTGGGAGGTGTGTGTTGACACAAGGCCAGTAACTATATACTATATACGATATTGCATTTATACAACAGTTTAATGGCATAATCATGTATATTAAAAGAAAATTAAACACGGAGAGTCTCAAAAACCCTTTTATACGAGGAATTACTTTCATCCGCTCAACATCATTTTAGAGTATATGAATAATTCTCTAGCATAACGTAAAAGTGATGACAAAACACCAGCAAACTACCAGCAAGAAGGTCACTGGTTCGAGCCTCGGCTGGGTCAGTTGGCAGTTGGTGCTCAGGTTTCCCCCACAAGTCCCAAGACATGCTTTACAGGTGAATTGGGTAAACTACATTGTATGCAGTGTATATGTGTGAATGAGAGTGTATGGATGTTTCCCAGTGATGGGTTGCAGCTGGAAGGGCATCTGCTGCATAAAACATATACTGGATAAGTTGGCAGTTCATTAAGCTGTGGCGACCCCTGATGAATAAAGGGACTAAGTCAAAATAAAAACGAATGAATGAACAATATCATGCCACAGCATTATCACAGTGAATATGATTTTCATATTTGTAATATAGAAAATAAAAAAAATATAACAAAAAAAATCTAAAAATCTGTAAATAATGTAATCTATATTTTATCCATTTTTAGCACTGTCGCCTCACAGCAAGAAGGTCTCTGGTTCGAGTCCCGGCTGGGCCAGTTGGCCTTTCTGTGTGGAGTTTGCATGTTCTCCCCATGTTCACATGGGTTTCCTCCAGGTGCTCTGGTTTCCCCCACAATCCAAAGACCTGCGCTATAGGTGAAATGGGTAAACAAAATTGCCCATAGTTTATGAGTGTTTGTGCGTGTGAATGAGTGTGCATGGGTGTTTCCCAGTACTGGGTTGCAGCTGGAAGAGCATCCACTGCGTAAAACATATGCTGAAATAGTTGCCGGTTCATTCTGCTGTGGAGACGCCTGATATATAAGGGACTAAGCTGAATGAATGAATGTATGATATGGAAAATTAAACAGAACTCTACAATAAAATAAGAATATAAATTTAAGACATGCAAAACAATTCTATCTACATTTTGGCACACGTTTCTTGTTTTTATATAATATAGAAAATTAAAATATAACTTCTAAAATGAACGTCGCTGGGTCGCAGGTTCGAACCTCGGCTGGGCTGGGTCAGTTGGCGTATCTGTGTGGAGTTTGCATGTTCTCCCTGCGTTCGCGTGGGTTTCCTCCGGGTGCTCCGGTTTCCCCCACAGTCCAAAGACATGCAGTACAGGTGAATTGGGTAAGCTAAATTGTCCATAGTGTATGAGTGTGAATGTGTGTGTGGAAGTTCCCAGAGATGGGTTGCGGCTGGAAGGGCATCCGCTGCGTAAAATCGTGCTGGATAAGTTGGCGGTTCATTCCGCTGTGGCGACCCCGCAAGGGACAAAGCCGACAAGAAAATGAATGAATGAATAAGGTGCTGTGTACAAATGCGTGTGAGAAAGTCTTGCATTGTATATTGTTATAAGGTGCTGTGTACAAGTGCGTATGAGAAAGTATTGAAAGCTTATGAGAAAGTATTGAAAATAAAATTAATGAACAGAAATAAACTGCCAAATATCCCAGCATATGTTTTACACAGCGGATGCCCTTCCAGCCACAACTCAGAACTGGGAAACACCCACACACACTCATTCACACACTCATACACTAGTGCCAATGTAGTTTATTCAATTCACCTATAGCGCATGTCTTTGTACTGTGGGGGAACCCAGAGCACACAAAGGAAACCCATGTGAACATGAGGAGAACATGCAAACTCCATACAGAAGTGCCAATTGGCCCAGTCGGAACTCGAACCAGTGACCTTCTTGCTGTGAGGTGAGATTGCTAACCATTGAGCCACCATCCTGCCCTACATGTCTAATTTTATTTTATTATTACGTTACACCATTTTAGCTTTCTCATAAAAAAAAACAAAAAAAAAAAAACCATCCCAATCAGCTTGGAATGTTCTGCTCAGTTTTTAGTAACCACATAAAAAAATACAGAGTGAAACAATTATAATGTCAAAATGAATAAATGTGTTAAATGTGCTGTGAAAATGAAACAGCAACATTAAACATGTTTAATTAAGCCCATGCTCTAGTTTTCTTATATTTAGCTAAAGGTCTGTAACACCAAAGCATCTCACTAAATAATGGGCTTAACATCACACAAACACATAAGATAAACATGCATGCACACACAAACAGCTATTGGCAAGGCTAGAGCCTAAAAATGGCCAAAAAGCAAAGCAAAGCGTGACGGATGTCCGTCTGCTTGAGCAAAATATCAGCCCCAGAGAGCAGTCGTGCATAACATTAAACAAAAACCCTGAGAGACAACCATTCCCACTGCCGGAATAATCAACACAGACACAGACAAACACGAACAACAGTGTTCAAACACAAAATCATGTTACATGCTACAATTACACATTGTTACATGGAGAATTAGAACAATCACACAACCCCCCTCTCACTCTTTCCCTCTCCCTTCCAGTAGCGGATAAGCCAATTAAAATCCAGTATTTCTGTTTGTGAGTTTTGATGGATGGCTATTAGGAACATGCCAAGAGCATCACAAGGGGAAACTGCTCTGATTAATGTTCGGGGAGTTCAAACACACACACATGCACATGCACACATTCACACACACGCACAAGCAGAAGGAAAAAGTAAACATTTATATGCCAAGTTAATTTCATTAAGTACTTCAGTCTAAGCATATTTTATAAGAACATTTCATTTTTGGGGGAAAAATAGGCTCATTTTACAAGTTTCCTAGAGTAAAACAGTTGAGTTTTAGCATGTTTTAATTCATTCAGCTGATCTCCAGGTCTAGTGAGAGCACTTTTAGTTTAGCTTAGCATAATTAATTGAATTGCATTAGACCATTAGCATCTCGGTCAAAAATGTCAAAAAAGGGTTATAATAATTTGTGTTTATAGAAAGCTGCTCCAGTGGCAGCTCCATATATTGATCAAACATAATAAATGCTTTCTATTTATTATTTATTCAGTATGCGTTTATATTTTTTATTGTCATTATCAAAATGACTCCCATATGATTTGTTCAGTTCTACATTTTTTTTTTCAAACCCCTCCTTTGCATGCTGATGCGATGACCCGATATGATTGGTTGGCTGCATGCAGGCCATGAACAGTAGGAAACAAATAACACATCACGGCTTAGCCATTGTATTTCTGTGAGCCCAATGCAAAACATATTGATAAAGCACTGCAGTTTGTGCACCAATGTGTTGCTCTATTCTTCATTATAACTAATAACAAAGACAAACACTCTGTATTACTTGAGACATTACAAGCCATTGAAATGATTGGGTTTCATTGTGCAGCCTAGTGCTTTCCGTGTGTGGTGTGAAAGCCACTTTAGCTATTAACCAGAGACTGAATGAAGACAAGTAAAACAGAGCAAACACAACACACAGGATTAAATTAATATTTTGCATGCTACAGAAACCAAAAAGACAACCGTTGTAATCACACTTACACGTTGTGATTCAGAAGAAGAAGAAGCTGTCCAAATAAACTGTGAACTGTCGAGGTGTAATGTACTGTACATGTACATTTCTAGTCTTTTGGTACCAATCCTTCCTTTTATGTTATCCGTCCTGTGAATCCTGCATTATGGGATTCTATCTGATCCCCCAGAATCCACTACAGTGTTTGAGGGTCTAGTTTTCTCTGTACAGGCAATGCTTCAGTCAGATATCACAACAAAATAGGTGCGTTCGACTTCATGCAGCGCTGCGCAGATCGATCGAAGTCTGTCTTAAAGCGGTGCATGCTGGTTAGAAATTTTGGCCGGATTGATGCTGCGCCGACGGCATGTGACTGTCACATGTGGCATCAAAGTACCGCGACAGCGCTTCGAGATCAGACGACTGACTCAGCCCGCGCAGCAACTGAAGAGCGCCTGCATGAACTCTGATGACGACACCAATATAATACGATTGGCCAAGTTCACCGCATGACAACAACCACGTGTGATTCAGGTTTATTATTGGACAACATCCTTCTCACAAATTTCAAAACAAACAATTAACTGTTGTTCAAACACTCTCTATCTTGTACACATCATGCTTAAAAGACTACAGATATTTTACTGCAGCATCATCTTTTGTTAAATAATTTGTTCATACTGACTAGATTGTTTGCACAGGATTATTCTGTCTTTTTTATACAGACTACTGTATTTAGCTCCATAAACGATATAAATGATATATTTTAGTAAATAACTTAAATATTAACTCAAATAAGTCTTACAGACTTGTAATATAATAATTATCATCATTGATCCTGACGATTTCTTAGCAAATTAAGTTATATAAAAATATGTAATATAAAAATATGATTCTAAAATATTTTATTTTCAGTCAAACCATATTACGCAGAAATGTTAAACGTGTCATTGATGTACCTGCTCTTTCTGGGAAATTTCTACTGAAAGTGTAGCTCATTTATTTTGGTCATTTTGTTCAATCTTTTTGGATTAAAGGGCTTTTTTAAAAATGCCTTCATTATTCAAAATAATCCAATTCGTGGATATTTATTTCATTTTTATGTGCCCTTATTTTCCCCCTTATTTCTCATGCATTTGTATGTAGGCAGGCTACTTAATTTTAATTCATAATTCCCTTACTGTTTAAAAATGAAGTTTGTAGAGACTGTATTTTGATTTTATTTGTACTTTATATCTTTTGTTGTTATTTCAATAAATAAATAAATAAATAAATGATCACGCCATGTGATCGGTAATCATGACTGCAGCAACTTGAGTCCCCGAAGTGGCCGGCTTGACGGCTCCGTTTTCAACTCCGCCCCCGCCTGCGCTCGGCTAATCTCGTTGATCACCGGCTGCAGCTGTGCTTAATGTCGAACGCACCTTATGGCTCAAGAGTCATTTGGAGATTGACTCATTTCAATTATTCTGATTCAACTCTAGCAGGATGTTTTCATTCACTTAGAGTTGTCTTAAACTCAACCCAGGCTTGTTCTGATTACGTATCCCTTTTATACATTTCTGGAGAGAGCAAAATACGTCCCAGGAGCTACGTTTTTTTTGCAGTTTTTGTTTTCGCAAATCCACTAGAGGCCACTGTGTACTAGGCATGGTACGATAACTATTTTCAAGGTACACCGCGGTTTGGAAAAGTCAAGGTTTTAAAACCGTCAACATTTTCTGCAATACCGTTCCTAAGGTATGTGTACAATTTTTTATTTATGTTTTTTTTGTTTGTTTTTAGGACAACAGTGTCTCCAGCAGAAAATATGCCTTTTTAAATTGTAAAAACATCTGTGTTTTTACAACAAACGAAGACAGCAGAAGTCAATAATTCATTTAGCCTGACATGTTTACTGTTCCAAAATATTTTAAATGTTTCTCAAAATAAAATATACTGTTTATCAAAAGGGAAAAAAGTTTAGGAAGAATAGACATTTAAGAAGAATATATTTTAGAGCAGTAATCACATTACCGGGAAACCGTGAAACCATGATATTTTTATCCAAGGTTATCATACCGTCAGAATCTTATACTGGCCCATGCCTACTGTGTATGCTTTTTCAGATCTCAAATTTCTCTCGGGAGCGCCATTCGTGCCTGCTGTCCTCGTGTAAATCCACCAGAGGCCACTGTCGACTGACTGACTGATTGACCGAATCCCTCCCCCTTCCCTAAACCCAACCAATAGTGTTTTAAAAAGCACTGATTGACCAGCGCACACCCACTTCCCTAAACCCAACCAAAATTGTTTACATATGCAATCTAGAAAAAGAAAGCCCTCACAGCAGCCAGATTTTTACCACGTTTATCACATTCTCACCTTGTTATTTGCTTGTTTATTGAATTTTTTTGGCTTTTGCTTTTGTCTTACCTGCTTTCTTCATCGAACTCTAAGCCCCTCGTCGTGGTCCACTCTGCGTCTCAAGTCTGCCGACATGCTTGGCGAGCTACTTGATAAATTGGTAACAGCGAAAACTCGTCCACATGGAGGTAAGCGGTCAGCTGTAAAAAAGGAACGGCGTCATACCGCCATGTAGCGTTCGTTTTAAAGACAAAATGCAGCCATGCGAACTTCTGGCTACATAATTTACAATCTTCAGAAATGTAAACAGGGGTACATTTCCAGAATGAGCCTATGTTGTTTAAACCGCATGAAAGGTGATTTTCAAAAATCCATTTTAGGGGTACTTTAAATCTATTACCAGGGACTGATTCAATAAGAGTACTTCAAAGCAAGTATACTTAAAAATATTTGATTATAGTTCCAAGTATATCTTAATTAAAAGATTGAGCATATTGAGTATACTTAAGTGTAATTATATTTCTGAGAAGTACATAAAAACAGTTTTTCAATTTAAATTAAGTATTCGAAAAGCACACCATAATGAGCATCTTTTTATTTATTTTTTTAGGAATCATTAATTCTCTATTTAATAATTCAAATATGTACACAGAAACAAAAAGACCCTCGTGCATATTTATGTCAAGAAACAGACCAGAAAACAGATATAAGCAGATATCTGAACAGTACATTAGTGTAAGGTCTGAGCAGGGGAAGGGAAGTCTTCCCTTCAGTGATATTTATAGCGGGACTGAATCCCCCAGAGAGAGTGTGCAAACACATAGACACCAGGAAAATACAGTCATATGCATGCGCACATGGGTATTTGTCGAAGACACGTTGACAAAACAGGAAAACGCACAACATATTGTTATTTGTGCAGTGACTCATCTGAACAGCCAACCAGCAACATGAGAGAAGCACTAATGTCACCGTCTAATAATTATTAATTGAAATCAGTGTCTTCACACATGAACATACACACGTACGCACATGCTTGTAATTTCACTAATGCTCAACATAATGGATTGTCAGTTTCATCAGAAATGGGGGGTTTTACCAAGAACAGGGTCGACACTCCTGAGGTAAAGCCATGTTTGCCGGTGTTGTAATGTAATGATTTTATGATCCAACCATATATCAGGCTTGCCATCCTGGCTTCATCAAACTTTCAGGTTCCTAAGAAAACACAAGGCAAATGTGATTTTTCTTTGCAGGTCAGGCATTGGTTCAGGTATCAATGGTTGAAAAGCGACAAATGTGCTAGTAAATAGTGCAGAACTCACCAGATGGTTGAGAGCTATAATGAATTTTATATACCATTATAGAAAACATGTCAAAAATTGCACTTCACTTAATATAAATTCCTATGAAAATCAATCACATTTTGTATGTTGTACTTTAGAAAATAAAAACTGTACATTAATCTAAAAAAGACACTAAAACAAAATATGATTTGTTTTCATACAACAAATGAAAACAACTACAGTAAAATGTTTACAGACAATATTTATTCAAATACTGAATGCAATTACATTTATAAAGTAGCCTTCTTAACTATAGTTGGACATGTTTATTATTTTTTAAAGTATATTATGTACAAAAAGAAACTGTAAATGTGTACAATGGAATTCAAGCTACATTTCTTTATTTTTATTTTATTAGATCAACTACAGTAATTTGTGGAAAAAACTGAAAAAAAAAATAACATTCAGTTGAATTTAGCTTTTTTGTGCAGATATTGTTATATTTTTGTATAACAAGACATTCTGAAAATATGTTATAAAATTAATCATTGACTATTTTTTTTTAAATTTGAACTTTTCAACACTACTTATTTATTATACTGTATATTCAACAATAATACAGACCTGTGAACTATGTTTTATTTGATCAGAAAATCTATGTTCTCTGTTTTTTAATTTTTATTATAATATATAGTACACTGCAAATCCAGTAAGTTAAGGTAACTCAAACCATTTGAGAAAACCGACTACAACAAACCATTTAAGTTAAAAAAATAAAGTCAAAAAATAAAGTCAAAGAGCCCTAGTAAAGCAATCGCTGTTGTCATCAATGGTCAAATCTAACAAGGTTATTTTCAGTGAATCTTGCTAAGGGGTTTTGTAGACATCTGAGAGAAACAAAGTCAAGCAGGTTAGTAATAGGTGAAGATGCTGATACTGTTTTTGGAGTTGATCATCTGCTAAGATTTTAAGAGATTGAATGTGTTTTATTTCTTTTAAAGGGGTGCTCCACAGTGTAATTTTAAAGCTCTGTTGTGTTTATAAGATGCAAAGCAATGTGTGCTCCTGCTTCATTTGTAGAAAATCACGTTATTTTTTCATATATTTGATTATATACAGCTACTCGGCTAACATGAAAATGACTGTCCTATTTTCTAGTTCCTCTGAAAGGCCCACCCTCAAGAGGCTCTGATTGGTCAGCTAACATAATGTGCTGTGATTCGCAGATTGGCTCCACGTCATGCCCCTACAAGCGCATGCTTTTGCGCTGTGTAAACAGTCCAGTCCGTTAACGCTAGAAACTGTGCATGTATAGTAGTTGATCAATTTTAACAATAAAAATACCTTCAGGTTGTGGCTCACAATCCACAACTTTGTCGGTTGGAGGAGTTTTTAGCTGAATCCAGCACTGAGCTGGGAGAGATTCTGGAAGCTGTCTTTT
The DNA here is from genome assembly GCA_903798195.1 of Danio kyathit. Taxonomy (NCBI): domain Eukaryota; kingdom Metazoa; phylum Chordata; class Actinopteri; order Cypriniformes; family Danionidae; genus Danio; species Danio kyathit. Next base: position 47,037,365 of record LR812526.1, read on the forward strand.
GACAAATGCTAGAGTTATATATATTTTTATAATTCTCTGGAACATCATTAAAATTAAATTGTAAGCACTTCTCTCTTTGTGTCATGTCCTTTGGAAGCCCAAATACAGAAACAGAGTAATGTGAAGTGACGCTAACAACAGGGGTGCGGATCCAAATGCAGGTTTATTAAGAATGGTCAGGCAAGCAACAGTCACAATCAAGAGCAAACAGATGCCTGTAGGCAAATCCAGAGTTGTAGTCGAATACACGGGCAGATGGTCAGGCAGCAGACAGAAATAAGCAAACAAAACAAAGCAAAGACACAGCAAGACAAGGCAAGGAAAATGCATCGTAATGTTCACAATACTGTACAACAGGGCTATTCAATTGGCGGCCCGCAGGCCGAACCCGGCCCCCGAGGCAATTTGTTCCGGCCCTCCAAATAGTGTGACCAAGACATCAAAAATAAATTTAGTTCAGTTGAAAAACGGCCGTTATAGTTATGAAGTGACGTGCGCCTGTTCAATACAGCATGAGCTGCAGAAGCTGCGCAGAGCGTGAGTCACCTGACATTCAGGGAGTGGCACGGGCAGCCAAAAATATTTGGATATGTTTGTAGAAAAGGCCTTTTGTGCTATGCACTGATGTCGTCAATAGGGATGCAACGATTAGCCGATTTCACTATTAACTGCGCATTAATTCGTCACAATTAATCGTAAAGCCGCATTTCTGTTGCACGGAACAAAACGAAACTGCAGCTAAACAAAGTTATGCCAAGTTGCCAACTGTGCCCTAGTTTAAAGTTCCAAGTATGTACACTGAGGCTAATACACCAGATTAACTATAGCAGCGGCCGTCTTTATATCACGTCTTTTCCGCTTGCAAGTTTATTGTTTCTAATGTAAGAATATATGACAATATGCGGCATAAGCGGAGCAACGCGCTTGCGTCTTTGCGGGCGCACACAGTAGAACACATCTCACGGTGAGAGTTCTGCATGCCTTTCAGTGCAGTAAACAAAAGATATGTTAGTATATTAAGATGATTATGTATGCATGAACGCAGATGGCAACAACAGTTAATCTAAATAGCTCACCTAATATAAAGCTTGAATTTACATTAGACCTGATAACGGTCAAACCATGATTATTCTTCAGACTATATAATCGTACAACCAAAATCTATAATTGTTGCATTCCTAATTGTTATGTAGTTCAAAAAATAACATATGAAAGTGTCTGAATGTAGAAGCCTACTTCAGCAATGCACTGCTTTTGTTGTGCTCTGAAATACAACATTTGAATGTTTGTAAAAAAAAAAAAAAAAAAGTACAATGCAGTGATGTTATGTAGTTTCAAAATACAATATATTAACATTTTAATGTAGAAAAAGCCAACGTGGGTGTCTTAAGGAGCAAAAATACAACATATGAGCTCTTATATTGCTTATGTGTTATCACTTATATAGCAAGTCATATCTCTCTGGCCCTTCGTTTGGGATGCTTTTCATGAACCGGCCCCCATGACAAACTAATTGAATAGCCCTGCTGTACAACAAGCAACTTCTGTGTGTTTGTGTGCTGACATCATAGTCCATGTCAGTTCATGAGCGGCTTCAGCTCTGTGTTTACAATCAGACAGGATCTAGGCCAGGTGTGTGAGTGTTGCATGACTGCATTTTGTAGTTCTTTTGCTGGCAGATTTGTAGTTCTCCAGTGATCTGCATGGGCTAGATCGCTGGTGACTGTAAAAAACAGAGCAAGCTTTGTGGAAATAGCAGTGTTTGGACGGCATTTTAGCTTTCTCTGCTATAACATTACAGCGCCTCTGGCCACACCCCTTCACTGTGCAAGGTGTGTGCTCGTGGTGAATGCACGTAACCAGAAGCTCATGTGACCTCACTAGCCCAGATGTATTTTTTTTTTTATTCCCCAAACTTCATTCGCTGTAGGTTTTGTTAAGCTATCTCTGTAAAAGCCAATGTCTCCCTTTGCATTGAACTTTGAGCATATTACATTCAGAGATATTGTTTATGTTCACACAGATACATTACACATCATTTATTCATTCATTCAGAAACTCGTCAACTTTTCCAGCATATGTTTTACGCAGCTGCAACCAATCTCTGGGAAAGATCCATAGACACTCATTCACACACATACACTACGGACAATTTAGCTTACCCAATTCACCTGTACCACATGTCTTTGGACTTGTGGGGGAAACCGGAGCACCCGGAGGAAACCCACACAAACACGGGGAGAACATGCAAACTCCACACAGAAATGCCAACTGACCCAGCCGAGGCTCGAACCAGCAATCTTCTTGCTGTGAGGCGACAGCACTACCTACTGCGCCACTGCGTCATCTATTACACATCAACTAAAGTTTAAAATAGGATATCGTCGTGGACCACCCCTTTAAGGCTGTGCCTGAAGTCAGCTGTTGTTGTGTGTTTCTCTTCAGTAATTCTGCTTATTAACAGCAGGTGTATATTGTTAATGCTCAATCAACAATTACTTAATCACTTAATTAACTCGTTAACTTCAACACTGAGTTTAAAACTCTTTTCAAATGAGTGGAATTAACTTTTAGCTACACTTATTGCATTTGATAAATTTGACTGTTGGGTTTTTCAGTGTATTAAGGCCTGTGCACACGGAGATGTTTTTTGCTCGCGTTTTCCGTCATCGTTTAACGCTTCGTGACTAAATAAAGGTCGTCAATGTGATCGTGTACACCAACGCGCAAAACGGCAGGCGCAAAAGCGTCATTTTTTAAAAAAATCGCCTCATGCTCGTTTTTTTTTTTGACGCACCGCTTCAAAACCTTCTCCACCAATCAGATTGCCACTTTTGTTCATGTGTCCGGAGCTGCTGAAGTTACAGTAAACGGCACTTGGAGGCGCTCAAGCGCAAAACTGTCAATGCGAGCGCACACTGAAGAAGATGCCCAGAGGCGATATGAACGTGGAGCTGCTTATTGCACTGGTGAACAATAATCATTTCTACATCGCTAGAGCTGGAGCTGCTACTTGAACCATCCATAACAACAAGCGTGTCAACGTTGTCTTCTGTGTTACAAGCGGGTGTCAGAGGCTTAAAGTTATGTAGCGCCATCTAATGTCAGGGAGTGATTTTGCATACTCGTCTGCTCGACGCCTGTGAAAATCGATTGGGTTGGAATTCGGAAAAACGTCTTGAAAAACGATGACGATAAACGCAAACAAAAAGCGTCCCGGTGTGTACAAGCCTTTATACTGTAAAAAAAAAAAATCTGTTAATAAACAGGTTATTATTTTGTCATTCACAAGTGTTTTTTGTTTATTTACTGTGGTGAATTGCATTTTGGGAATTGCATCTCTGCTCTGTCCATTTCGAAAGTTCAACCCTGCAGTGACTTTTTATGGACATTTTAGTTGTTTAAGATGAGATGTTGTTTAAGAAATGCAGTAATATATAGAAAACTAAGGTTGTAAAATAACAGAAAATGCACTGGCAGCTTATTACCAGGTTTTTGTACCGTACTTTACAAAACCAACCCAGACAATATGTCACTTTAAACTATTAAAAATGTCAACAAAAGTAAAAAATTTTAACTTTTTAACATAGAAAGCTTTTGAAGGAAATATCAAGGTCCCATAATGAAATTCAAACCATAAATAAGTAAAAAAAGAAAAGAAAAAAAAAGAAAAACATGAATCACAAAATACGGAAACTGTCAATTTACAGATTTTTTTTTTTTTGCAGTGTATTGTATATTATGGTGGTTCATTTTGCTGTTTAAACCCTAGATTAATAAAGTGACTAAGCCGGAAAAAAATGAATGAATGTATATTACTGGAGTCTGTGGTTCACTTCAGATTTTCTGTGCTGCAGAAATCATAGGTCCCTCAAAATAATCCTCTTATTAAGCCACCCAGAGGAAATTGTGTGAACCAAATACGCATCAACTTTTTTTTTGATCCGGCTTGTCTACTGTCAGTTTGGACTGAGCTGCTAATAGAAACGCTAATGGTGTTCGTGAAGTCGTTACAGATCCTCCCCATCCAGTCCTTGTCTCTCTTGCTTTGTGTGTAACATTTTTCAGTTTAGTTCATAATGACAGCAATCATTTGAGCAGCAGTGTTCAGCATCACCCTGATAAATAACGTCTTGTACATGAAGAATGTGTACGAAATGCCTCCATTCATCAAACTGTCTTGTCAAGGGTCTTGTTTGACTTCTGAAGGCATTCAGTAATGAACTGTTAGATGAACTTTAAGCTCTTTAGCATAGTCTGTGTCAGTGTCCTTCACATAAATAGACATATTTGGCTTCATCAAACTTTACCTGGTGCAATGCTAGGTGCGACAGAGATGTTTTTTTCTTTTTGCTAGTTTCAGCCCGGTGTATTTTGTCATGTCCTGTGCCACGTTGTTTAAATGGGCATGCTGGTCTGAAAAGCAGGTGTGATAATGCATATTATTGGCTGTTTTGAGCCACCTGAAATAGACTAAAACAACTAAAAAGCTGGTCTAAAATCAGTGGCGCAGTTTTATGTTTGTTGTTTAAAGAACGCATTAGTGATATGCACCTGTAAGCAGATTCACAACACTCACACATTGCTCAAAGGGTCATATTTATTGTACACATTTAAGTATGAAAAATTGAAGGATTAGTTTTTTTTGCTTTTTTTTTTTGCTTAGTTTATTTGTTTACAGGGTCAATGCACATTAATAAACATTACTGTAAAATGTGCCAGAATTAGCCAAGAATGGCTATTTTTCATCTGTAGACCCCTTACAGAATGTTAAAAAGTCACACCTAAAATAAGATGATGAATTTGATCACTTTTTGATATGATACTTCGTACATTCAAATGACTACCGAAGAGAGCCTTTGATTTACTTTAGGATCCCAAATTTTTCTTAAAAACTTTTTCTTATTTTTTGAATGGCTGGATTATTAATTCTCGTTTTGACATGTTGCATTGACTTTGCAAACACTTGTGGAATAACTAAACCAGCATTTACAGAAGTAAAACTAATTGGTAACTCAATTAGCACAGAGTTCCCTTCATTCCACAGTGGCATCGAGATGCGCAAACTTTTCCAAAAGTCTGCAACGCTTCCACTTGTCGATGCGGAACCCAGGCCCGCGTCCAACGATTCCACCCGGACACACCGTGGAACAACAGCTCTAGCCACAGAAACAACCGAGGACCCAGTCTCCCACTCCGCGATTAAAATATAAAAGCTTATTGTCTACATAACTATTAAAACCACTACCTCCTCCCACACATCTGGCTCGTTCTGTACAGATGGTCTGCTTTATGAGCAGATTCGTTCCTTGCTAGTGATGCATTTAGTGTTTCAGCTTACAAAGTCTGCCATGTACAGTAGAGTGTGTATATGTATGGAGCGTATTGTGTGTGTGTGTGTGTGTGTGTATATATATATATTAGTGCTGGGCCGTTAACGGCGTTAACGTGCTGCGTTAACACGAGACTCTTATCGCGCGATAAAAAAAAATATCGCCGTTAATCTATTCTCAAAGTTGGGTTGGGAGCTGGGTCTATTCTACGCAAGCTATGATGACTTTCACCTTGATATATTACCGCGGATGTATACCTGACCGGTGAGCCGTCTGCTCTATTGAATCAAATCAGCAGGATGCCTGACTCTAACTGCAGTTTCACTTTTCATTTATTCCTTCGTGACAAACTGGGGTAATATAGACGCAACTACGGAGTAAGGACAGGTGAGAGAGTTATGGAGTTTAATAACGCATGCCAAATGGTAAGAAAAAAAAACTTCCGCATTTCGCGATGTGTGTGTGTGTGTGTGTTTGTGTATGTGTGTGTGCAGTCCTTTCTGACAGCCGCGTGTGGACCTTAACGGAAAATATGGCGAAAGGTCCTAAAGACCGCGGTGTTTACTTCAATAATGCCACTAAAATCTGCATACTCCACGTCTTAATTCCATTTCTGTTTAGTTCAGTGCTGACTTTAGTCTGATTAAGCTCATCAGAATTCGCTGTTTGGAGCTTATGTAGGCCTACAGTTCAACATTTATGTTTAACTGAATAAACAGTTAGTAAACACAAGTAAGTAAACACTTCTTATTGAACATCATTTATTTTCATCACCAATTATCATAGTAGAACAGTTTCTCAAGCAGTTTGTGATGCATTTTGGAAACATTTTGGAGATGAGACACTGGTCTAATGCGACACCCGGCTTGAGAAACCTGTTCTCAAAGACTTATTATTTGGGTAGCACACATATTCTGAATATCTTCGGCAGAATTCAAATGAGCCATTTTAATCTAGATTATCTAGATTAATTTTGAAATTAATCTAGATTAATCTAGATTAAAAAAATTTATCTATGCCCACCTATAATATATATATATATATATATATATATATATATATATATATATGTATGTGTTACAGTTCCCGTATATTTGTATATGTGTAGAATTTTGCCTCTCGTACTCTCTCTTTTTCTCTCTCTCGCTTTCTCCCAGCCTGTCATTTCTTTTAGGTCCGCCTTCGTAACCGCTGATTGGTCGCGAGACCAATCAATCATCATTGGGCGACGTGGTGCGGGCATATAAAAGGACGCCGGTAAAAGCGGAAGGAAGCGACTTTTTTCTCTTGATCTCGTTTTTGTCTATTCTGCTGACATGACTTTGTTTTCGTTGTTATTCATTAACTGTTGTTTGGGTAAAAATGTTTTGTATTACTTTTACCCATTTTGGAGAAAATTTGTGATTTTTGTACATCTTTATTTTAATTTGTTTGTTTGTTTGTTACTTTGGCGCAACTCTTTCCAGACCAAATTTGAGATATACTCTTCATGTTCACTCTTTTCTCTGAGTAAGGTGGATAGGAAAGATGTCGTACGACTTCCATTTTGCAAACACGTAGTTAATCAATTGTTAAAACATCAGGTAAGAGGTGAACGCCATCTTTGTACTTTTTATTCTATAGTTCAGTGTAAGTAAGATACGGCGCTGAAGACCTTTTTCTTTTCTTTTATTTTCATGTTTTTAGTGAGATAAAGGGTCTGTTATGAGTTAGAATTGTTTTGCTATATTTATTTCTTTTATTTTGGCTTCACTTTCATCCCCTTACTCCTGAGTTGAACATTTTGTTTTTGTTTGATACTTTGTTGAACTTGTTATTCATATTATTGTAAATATTTTTCTTCTTTTGTATATATTTGGACATTAATCTGATTTCATTTTTGTTGGCATTTCCGTGGTTAGTGTCTTTTGATTGCCCCACCACAGTGTGAAAATACCACTCCTTTTAAATGTTATTCCTTTTACCCTAAACTAACATCAAAGAGGTTGTAATATATATATATATATATATATATATATATATATATATATATATATATATATATATATATATATATATATATATATATATATATATATTAGAATGTATCGTGTATGGAGTGTATCATGTGTGTGTATAAGTATCATGTATTTGTATGGAGGGTATTATGTGTGTTTATGTATGGGGTGTATCGTGTGTATTTGTATGGAGTGTATCGTGTGTGTATGTGTATCATGTGTGTATACGCGTATATACATAGAATGTATCATCTGTGTATATGTATGGAGTTTATCATGTTTGCATATGTATGAAGTGTATATGTGAATATGTATAGAATGTATCATGTGTGCATATGCATGTAGTGTATCATGTGTGCAAATGTATGGAGTGTAAATGTATAGAGAGTATCATGTGTGCATATGTGTGCATATATGTATACAGTATGTATGTATATAAGTATCATGTATATTTATGGAGTGTATCATGTGTGCAAATGTATGGTGTAAATGTATAGAGAGTATCTTGAGTGTATATGTATGGAGTGTATCATGTGTGTGTATATATAGAAGGTATAAAGTGCATATGTATGGAATGTATATGTACAGAGTGTATGTTAAACTATAGAGTAAAGTATTGTGTGTGTATATGTATAGAGTGTATCAAGAGTGTCTATGTGTATATAATATAGAATATATCCTGTGTGCATATGTATGGAGTGTACATGTATGGAGTGTATCATGTTGCCTTATGTTGAGTTCCCAGACCCTGACATTAGTGTAACATGCGCATATGTATGGAGTGCATATGTATATTATGACTGTATCATGTGTATGGAATGTATCATGTTGCCTTTTGTTGAGTTCATTTGCCTGAGTCCATCAACTTCCAGTAGCTCAGTGGTTAAGTGACTCACCCCTCACGCCAGAGACCTGGGTTCTATCCCAGACCCTGACGTTAGTGAAACGTGTGCATATGTATATTATGACTGTATCATGTTTGTACATTCTTGAATGTATCAAGAATGTATCTTGTGTGCATATGTATGGAGTGTATATGTACATAGTGTATGTTAAACTATAGAGTAATGTGTGTGTGTGTGTGTGTGTATATATATATATATATATATATATATATATATATATATATATATATATATATATATATATATATATATATATATATATATAGAGTGTATCAAGAGTTTCTATTTGTATAGAATGTATCATGCATCCATATGTATGGAGTGTACATGTACAGAGTGTATCATGCTTGCATATATATATATATATATATATATATATATATATATATGTATGGAGTGTATTGTGTGTGTGTGTGTATATGTATGTATGGAGTGTATCATGTTGAGTTCATTTGCCTGAGTTCATTAACTTCCAGTAGCTCAGTGGTTAAGTGATTCACCCCTCACGCCAGAGACCCGGGTTCTATCCCAACGTGTGCATATGTATGGAGTGTATATGTATATCATGACTGTATCATGTGTGTGTATATGTATAGAATGTATCAAGAATGTATCATGTGTGCATATGTATGGAGTGTATCATAATTGTATATGTATATAATGTATCTTGTGTGCATAAGTATGGGGTGTATATTTATGGAGTGCATCAGGAGTGTATATCTATAGAATGTATCATGTGTCCATATGTATGGAGTGTATATGTACAGAGTGTATGTTAAACTACAGAGTAATGTAACGAGTGTATCAAGAATGCCTATTTGTATAGAATGTATCATGCGTACATATATATATATATATATATATATATATATATATGCATAGAATGTATCATGTTGTCTGAGTTCATCAACTTCCAGTAGCTTAGTGTATATGTATAGAATGTATCATGTGTGTATACGCGTATATACATAGAGTGTATATGTTTGCATGTGTATATGTATAGAATGTATCGTGTGCATATGTATGTAGTGTATCATGTGTGCATATGTATGGAGTTTATATGTAAAGCGCCAGAGACCCGGGTTCTATCCCAGACCCTGACATAAGTTTAACGTGTGCATATGTATGGAGTGTATATGTATAGAATGTATCATGTGTGCATATGTATGGAGTGTATCATAATTGTATATGTATGGAGTGTACATGTATGGAGTGCATCAGGAGTGTATATGTACAGGGTGTATCATACGTGCATATGTATGGAGTGTATTGTGTGTATATGTATAGAATGTATCATGTGAATATGTATGGAGTGTATCGTGTATATCTATAGAATGTATCATGAGTGTATATGTACAGAGTGTATGTTAAACTACAGAGTAATGTAACTTATGTATAGAGTGTAACAAGAATGCCTATTTGTATAGAATGTATCATGCATGCATATATATGTATGGAATGTATCATGTTGTCTGAGTTCATCAACTTCCAGTAGCTTAGTGTATATGTATAGAATGTATCATGCGTGCATATGAGTGGAGTGTATCATGTATGTGTATCATGTGTGTATACGCGTATATACATAGAGTGTATATGTATGGAGTTTATCATGTTTGCATGTGTATATGTGTATATGTATAGAATGTATCATGTGTGCATATGTATGTAGTGTATCATGTGTGCATATGTATGGAGTTTATATGTAAAGAGAGTATATTGTGTGCATATGTATGGAGTGTATCATGCGTGTATATATATATATATAGAAGGTATAAAGTGTGGATGTGTATGAAGTGTATTATGTGTGCATATGTATGAAGTGTATCATAATTGATTATGTATAGAATGTATCTTATGTGCATATGTATGGAGTGTATATGTACAGAGTGTACCATGCGAGCATATGTATGGAGTGTATATCTACCGAGTGTACCATGTGTGTTTATATGTATAGAGTGTATCATATGTACAGAATGTATGGAGTGTATATGTACAGAGTGTATGTTAAACTACCGAGTAATGTAATGTGTATATGTATGTGTGTGGTGTGTAGTGTTGTCTGAGTTCATCAACTTCCAGTAGCTCAGTGGTTAAGTGACTCACCTCTCACACCAGAGACCCAGATTCTATCCCAGACCCTGACAGTAGCGTAACGTGTATAAAGTGTATCATGTGTGTATATGTATAGAGTGTATCTGTGTGCATATGTATGGAGTGTATCGTAAGTGTATAGAATATATCATGTGTGCATATGTATGGAGTGTATCATGTGTGTATATGTATGGAGTGTATAATAATTGTATATGTGTAGAATGCATCTTGTGTGCATATGTATGGAGTGTATATGTACAGAGTGTATCATGTATGTATATATATATATGTGTGTGTGTGTGTGTGTATATCTATGGAGTGTATCATGTATGGAGTGTATATGAATAGAGAGTATCATGTGTGCATATGTATGTATAGAATGTATGGAGTGTATATGTACAAAGTGTATGTTATATGAGACCTGGGTTCTATCCCAGACCCTGACATTAGTGTAACATGTACATATGTATGGAGTGTATATGTATATCATGACTGTATCATCTGTGTATATGTATAGAATGTATCATGAGTGCATATGAATAGGGAATATATGTGTATGGAGTGTATCATGTGTGCATATGTATAGAGTGTATCATAATTGTATCGAATGTATAATGTGTGTATATGTACAGTGTATCATGCGTGCATATGTTTGGAATGTATCATGTGTGTGTATATATGTCTAGAATGTATCATGAGTGTATATGAATAGAGAGCATCGTGTGTGTAAATGTATTGAGAGTATCTGTGTGCATATGTATGGAGTGTATCATAATTGTAAGTGTAAAGAATATATCATGTGTGTATATGTATGGAGTGTATAATAATTGTATATGTGTAGACTGCATTATGTGTGCATATGTATGGAGTGTATATGTACAGAGGGTATCATGCGTGCATATATATGTATGGAGCGTATTGTGTGTGTGTATATGTACGGAGTGTATCATGTTGTATATGTATATCATGACTGTATCATTTGTGTATATATATAGAATGTATCATAATTGTATGTGTATATAATGTATCTTGTGTGTATATGTATAGAATGTATGTATGTGAATATGTATATAGTGTATCATGTGTATATCTATAGAATGTATCATGTGTGCATATGTATGGAGTGTATATGTACAGAGTGTATGTTAAACTACAGAGTAATGTAACGTATGTATAGAGTATATCAAGAGTGCCTATTTGTATAGGATATAGAATGTATCATGCCTGCATATGTATGGAGTGTATCATGCTTGCATATATATGTATGGAATGTATCATGTTGTCAGAGTTCATCAACTTCCAGTAGCTTAGTGTTTATGCATGGACTCTATCATGTGTTTATATGTATAGAATTTATCATGTGTGCATATGTATGGAGTGTATATGTATAGAGTATCATGCGTGCATATGTATAGAATGTATTATGTGTGAATATGTATGGAGTGTATCATGTGTATATGTATAGAATGTATCATGTGTGCATATGTATGGAGTGTATATGTACAGAGTGTATGTCAAACTACAGAGTAATGTAACGTATGTATAGAGTGTATCAAGAGTGCCTATTTGTATAGAATGTATCATGCGTGCATATGTATGGAGTGTATCATGCTTGCATATATATGTATGGAATGTATCATGTTGTCTGAGTTCATCAACTTCCAGTAGCTTAGTGTATTTGTATGGACTGTATCATGTGTTTATATGTATAGAATATATCATGTGTGCAAATGTATGGAGTGTATATGTATAGAGTGTATCATGCGTGCATATGTATGGAGTGTATTGTGTGTATATGTATAGAATGTATCATGTGTGCATATGTATGGAGTGTGTACTGTATATGTATAGAGTGTATCATGTGTGCATATGTTTGGAGTGTATCATAATTGTATATGTATAGAATGTATCATGTGTGCATATGTATGGAGTGTATATGTACAGAGTGTACCATGGGTGCATATGTATGGAGTGTATATCTACCGAGTGTATCATGTGTGTTTATATGTATAGAGTGTATCATATGTACAGAATGTAGTATATCATGACTGTATCATGCGTGTATATGTATGGAATGTATCAAGAATGTATCATGTGTGCATATGTATGGAGTGTTTCATAATTGTATATGTATTTAATGTATCTTGTGTGTATATGTATGGAGTGTATATGTATAGAGTGTATCATGTGTGCACATGTATGGAGTGCATCATGAGTGTATATGTACAGGGTGTATCATGCGTGCATATGTATGGAGTGTATTGTGTGTATAAGTATAGAATGTATCATGTGTGAATATGTATGGAGTGTATCATGTGTATATCTATAGAATGTATCATGCGTGCATATGTATGGAGTGTATCGTGTGTATATGTATAGAATGTATTATGTGTGCATTTGTATGGAGTGTATATGTACAGAGTGTATGTTAAACTACAGAGTAATGTAAGTGTATTGAGTTTGTTAACCTCCAGTAGCTCAGTGGTTAAGTGACTCACCCCTCACGTCAGAGACCCGGGTTCTATCCCAGACCCTGACCATACTGTAATGTGTGCATATGTATATTATGACTGTATGATGTGTTTTTTCCTATAGAATGTATCAAGTATCATATGTATCAAGAATGTATCATGTGTGCATATGTATGGAGTGTATCATGAGTGTATATGTATGGAGTGTATCATAAGTGTATGTGTATAGAATGTATGCATGTGTGCATATGTATGGAGTGTATCATAATTGTATATGTATAGAATGTATCTTGTGTGCATATGTGTGGAGTGTATATGTACATAGTGTATGTTAAACTATAGAGTAATGTGTGTATATATATATATATAGAGAGAGTGTATCAAGAGTTTCTATTTGTATAGAATATAGAACGTATCATGCGTGCATATGTATGGAGTGTACATGTACAGAGTGTATCATGCTTGCATATATATGTATGGAGTTTATTGTGTGTGTGTGTGTGTGTGTGTGTGTGTATAGAATGTATCATGTGTGTATATGTATGGAGTGTGTACTGTATATGTATAGAGTGTATCATGTGTGCATATGTATGGAGTGTATCATAATTGAATATGTATAGAATGTATCTTGTGTGCATATGTATGGAGTGTATATCTACCGAGTGTACCATGTTTGTTTATATGTATAGAGTGTATCATATGTACAGAATGTATGGAGTGTATATGTACAGAGTGTATGTTAAACTACCGAGTAATGTAATGTGTATATGTATGTGTGTGGTGTGTAGTGTTGTCTGAGTTCATCAACTTCCAGTAGCTCAGTGGTGAAGTGACTCACCTCTCACACCAGAGACCCAGATTCTATCCCAGACCCTGACAGTAGCGTAACGTGTATAAAGTGTATCATGTGTGTATATGTATAGAGTGTATCATGTGTGCATATGTATGGAGTGTGTACTGTATATGTATAGAGTGTATCATGTGTGCATATGTTTGGAGTGTATCATAATTGTATATGTATAGAATGTATCATGTGTGCATATGTATGGAGTGTATATGTACAGAGTGTACCATGGGTGCATATGTATGGAGTGTATATCTACCGAGTGTATCATGTGTGTTTATATGTATAGAGTGTATCATATGTACAGAATGTAGTATATCATGACTGTATCATGCGTGCATATGTATGGAGTGTATCGTGTGTATATGTATAGAATGTATCATGTGTGCATATGTATGGAGTGTGTACTGTATATGTATAGAGTGTATCATGTGTGCATATGTTTGGAGTGTATCATAATTGTATATGTATAGAATGTATCATGTGTGCATATGTATGGAGTGTATATGTACAGAGTGTACCATGGGTGCATATGTATGGAGTGTATATCTACCGAGTGTATCATGTGTGTTTATATGTATAGAGTGTATCATATGTACAGAATGTAGTATATCATGACTGTATCATGCGTGTATATGTATGGAATGTATCAAGAATGTATCATGTGTGCATATGTATGGAGTGTTTCATAATTGTATATGTATTTAATGTATCTTGTGTGCATATGTATGGAGTGTATATGTATAGAGTGTATCATGTGTGCACATGTATGGAGTGCATCATGAGTGTATATGTACAGGGTGTATCATGCGTGCATATGTATGGAGTGTATTGTGTGTATAAGTATAGAATGTATCATGTGTGAATATGTATGGAGTGTATCATGTGTATATCTATAGAATATATCATGCGTGCATATGTATGGAGTGTATCGTGTGTATATGTATAGAATGTATTATGTGTGCATTTGTATGGAGTATATATGTACAGAGTGTATGTTAAACTACAGAGTAATGTAAGTGTATTGAGTTTGTTAACCTCCAGTAGCTCAGTGGTTAAGTGACTCACCCCTCACGTCAGAGACCCGGGTTCTATCCCAGACCCTGACCATACTGTAATGTGTGCATATGTATATTATGACTGTATGATGTGTTTTTTCCTATAGAATGTATCAAGTATCATATGTATCAAGAATGTATCATGAGTGTATATGTATGGAGTGTATCATAAGTGTATGTGTATAGAATGTATGCATGTGTGCATATGTATGGAGTGTATCATAATTGTATATGTATAGAATGTATCTTGTGTGCATATGTGTGGAGTGTATATGTACATAGTGTATGTTAAACTATAGAGTAATGTGTGTATATATAAATATATATATAGAGAGTGTATCAAGAGTTTCTATTTGTATAGAATATAGAACGTATCATGCGTGCATATGTATGGAGTGTACATGTACAGAGTGTATCATGCTTGCATATATATGTATGGAGTTTATTGTGAGTGTGTGTGTGTGTGTGTATAGAATGTATCATGTGTGCATATGTATGGAGTGTATCATAATTGAATATGTATAGAATGTATCTTGTGTGCATATGTATGGAGTGTATATCTACCGAGTGTACCATGTTTGTTTATATGTATAGAGTGTATCATATGTACAGAATGTATGGAGTGTATATGTACAGAGTGTATGTTAAACTACCGAGTAATGTAATGTGTATATGTATGTGTGTGGTGTGTAGTGTTGTCTGAGTTCATCAACTTCCAGTAGCTCAGTGGTTAAGTGACTCACCTCTCACACCAGAGACCCAGATTCTATCCCAGACCCTGACAGTAGCGTAACGTGTATAAAGTGTATCATGTGTGTATATGTATAGAGTGTATCTGTGTGCATATGTATGGAGTGTATCGTAAGTGTATAGAATATATCATGTGTGCATATGTATGGAGTGTATCATGTGTGTATATGTATGGAGTGTATCATGTATGTATGTATGTATATATATACACTCCATACATGATACACATGTGTGTATATGTCTAGAATGTATCATGAGTGTATATGAATAGAGAGCATCGTGTGTGTAAATGTATTGAGAGTATCTGTGTGCATATGTATGGAGTGTATCATAATTGTAAGTGTATAGAATATATCATGTGTGTATATGTATGGAGTGTATAATAATTGTATATGTGTAGACTGCATTATGTGTGCATATGTATGGAGTGTATATGTACAGAGGGTATTATGCGTGCATATATATGTATGGAGCGTATTGTGTGTGTGTATATGTACGGAGTGTATCATGTTGTATATGTATATCATGACTGTATCATGTGTGTATATATATAGAATGTATCATAATTGTATGTGTATATAATGTATCTTGTGTGTATATGTATAGAATGTATGTATGTGAATATGTATATAGTGTATCATGTGTATATCTATAGAATGTATCATGTGTGCATATGTATGGAGTGTATATGTACAGAGTGTATGTTAAACTACAGAGTAATGTAACGTACGTATAGAGTGTATCAAGAGTGCCTATTTGTATAGAATATAGAATGTATCATGCGTGCATATGTATGGAGTGTATCATGTTTGCATATATATGTATGGAATGTATCATGTCGTCAGAGTTCATCAACTTCCAGTAGCTTAGTGTTTATGTATGGACTCTATCATGTGTTTATATGTATAGAATTTATCATGTGTGCATATGTATGGAGTGTATCGTAAGTGTATAGATTATATCATGTGTGCATATGTATGGAGTGTATCATGTGTGTATATGTATGGAGTGTATAATAATTGTATATGTGTAGAATGCATCTTGTGTGCATATGTATGGAGTGTATATGTACAGAGTGTATCATATATATATATATATATATATATATATATATATATATATATATATATATATATATATATATATATATATATATATATATATATATATATATATGTGTGTGTATATCTATGGAGTGTATCATGTATGGAGTGTATATGAATAGAGAGTATCATGTGTGCATATGTATGTATATGTATAGAATGTATGGAGTGTATATGTACAAAGTGTATGTTATATGTATGGAGTGTATCATGTTGCCTCACGTTGAGTTTATTTGCCTGAGTTCATCATCTTCCAGTAGCTCAGTGGTTAAGCAACTCACCCTTCACGCCAGAGAACCGGGTTCTATCCAAGACCCTAACATTAGTGTAACGTGTACATATGTATGGAGTGTATATGTATATCATGACTGTATCATCTGTGTATATGTATATAATGTATCATAATTGTATGTGTATATAATGTATCTTGTGTGTATATGTAAAGAATGTATGTATGTGAATATGTATATAGTGTATCATGTGTGCATATGTATGGAGTGTATATGTACAGAGTGTATGTTAAACTACAGAGTAATGTAACGTATGTATAGAGTGTATCAAGAGTGCCTATTTGTATAGAATGTATCATGCGTACATATGTATGGAGTGTATCATGCTTGCATATATATGTATGGAATGTATCATGTTGTCTGAGTTCATCAACTTCCAGTAGCTTAGTGTATTTGTATGGACTGTATCATGTGTTTATATTTATAGAATATATCATGTGTGCAAATGTATGGAGTGTATATGTATAGAGTGTATCATGCGTGCATATGTATGGAGTGTATTGTGTGTATATGTATAGAATGTATCATGTGTGCATATGTATGGAGTGTGTACTGTATATGTATAGAGTGTATCATGTGTGCATATGTTTGGAGTGTATCATAATGGTATATGTATAGAATGTGTCATGTGTGCATATGTATGGAGTGTATATGTACAGAGTGTACCATGGGTGCATATGTATGGAGTGTATATCTACCGAGTGTATCATGTGTGTTTATATGTATAGAGTGTATCATATGTACAGAATGTAGTATATGTATGGAATGTATCAAGAATGTATCATGTGTGCATATGTATGGAGTGTATCATAATTGTATATGTATATAATGTATCTTGTGTGCATGTGTATGGAGTGTATATGTATAGATTGTATCATGTGTGCACATGTATGGAGTGCATCATGAGTGTATATGTACAGGGTGTATCATGCGTGCATATGTATGGAGTGTATTGTGTGTATAAGTATAGAATGTATCATGTGTGAATATGTATGGGGTGTATCATGTGTATATCTATAGAATGTATCATGCGTGCATATGTATGGAGTGTATCGTGTGTATATCTATAGAATGTATTATGTGTGCATATGTATGGAGTGTTTATGTACAGAGTGTATGTTAAACTACAGAGTAATGTAAGTGTATTGAGTTTGTTAACTTCCAGTAGCTCAGTGGTTAAGTGACTCACCCTTCACGTCACAGACCCGGGTTCTATCCCAGACCCTGACCATACTGTAATGTGTGCATATGTATATTATGACTGTATGATGTGTTTTTTCCTATAGAATGTATCAAGTATCATATGTATCAAGAATGTATCATGTGTGCATATGTATGGAGTGTATCATGAGTGTATATGTATGGAGTGTATCATAAGTGTATGTGTATAGAATGTATGCATGTGTGCATATGTATGGAGTGTATCATGTTGCCTCACGTTGAGTTCATTTGCCTGAGTTCATCATCTTCCAGTAGCTCAGTGGTTAAGCAACTCATGCTTCACGCCAGAGACCCGGGTTCTATCCCAGACCCTGACATTAGTGTAACGTGTACATATGTATGGAGTGTATATGTATATCATGACTGTATCATCTGTGTATATGTATAGAATGTATCATGAGTGCATATGAATAGGGAATATATGTGTATGGAGTTTATCATGTGTGCATATGTATGGAGTGTATCATAATTGTATCGAATGTATCATGAGTGTGTGTGTATATGTACAGTGTATCATGCGTGCATATGTTTGGAGTGTATCATGTGTGTGTATATGTCTAGAATGTATCATGAGTGTATATGAATAGAGTGCATCGTGTGTGTAAATGTATTGAGAGTATCTGTGTGCATATGTATGGAGTGTATCATAAGTGTAAGTGTATAGAATATATCATGTGTGTATATGTATGGAGTGTATAATAATTGTATATGTGTAGAATGCATCTTGTGTGCATATGTATGGAGTGTATATGTACAGAGGGTATCATGCATGCATATATATGTATGGAGCGTATTGTGTGTGTGTATATGTACGGAGTGTATCATGTTGTATATGTATATCATGACTGTATCATGTGTGTATATATATAGAATGTATCATAATTGTATGTGTATATAATGTATCTTGTGTGTATATGTATAGAATGTATGTATGTGAATATGTATATAGTGTATCATGTGTATATCTATAGAATGTATCATGTGTGCATATGTATGGAGTGTATATGTACAGAGTGTATGTCAAAGTACAGAGTAATGTAACGTATGTATAGAGTGTATCAAGAGTGCCTATTTGTATAGAATGTATCATGCGTGCATATGTATGGAGTGTATCATGCTTGCATATATATGTATGGAATGTATCATGTTGTCTGAGTTCATCAACTTCCAGTAGCTTTGTGTATTTGTATGGACTGTATCATGTGTTTATATGTATAGAAAGATCATGTGTGCAAATGTATGGAGTGTATATGTATAGAGTGTATCATGCGTGCATATGTATGGAGTGTATCGTGTGTATATGTATAGAATGTATCATGTGTGCATATGTATGGAGTGTGTACTGTATATGTATAGAGTGTATCATGTGTGCATATGTTTGGAGTGTATCATAATTGTATATGTATAGAATGTATCATGTGTGCATATGTATTGAGTGTATATGTACAGAGTGTACCATGGGTGCATATGTATGGAGTGTATATCTACCGAGTGTATCATGTGTGTTTATATGTATAGAGTATATCATATGTACAGAATGTAGTATATCATGACTGTATCATGCGTGTATATGTATGGAGTGTTTCATAATTGTATATGTATTTAATGTATCTTGTGTGCATGTGTATGGAGTGTATATGTATAGAGTGCATCATGAGTGTATATGTACAGGGTGTATCATGCGTGCATATGTATGGAGTGTATCATGTGTGTATATGTCTAGAATGTATCATGAGTGTGTGTGTATATGTACAGTGTATCATGCGTGCATATGTTTGGAGTGTATCATGTGTGAATATGTCTAGAATGTATCATGAGTGTATATGAATAGAGAGCATTGTGTGTGTAAATGTATGGAGTGTATCATAATTGTAAGTGTATAGAATATATCATGTGTGTATATGTATGGAGTGTATAATAATTGTATATGTGTAGAATGCATCTTGTGTGCATATGTATGGAGTGTATATGTACAGAGTGTATCATGCTTGCATATATATGTATGGAGCGTATTGTGTGTGTGTATATGTACGGAGTGTGTCATGTTGTATATGTATATCATGACTGTATCATGTGTGTATATATATATGTATAATGTGTGTATATGTACAGTGTATCATGCGTGCATATGTTTGGAGTGTATTATGTGTGTGTATATGTCTAGAATGTATCATGAATGTATATGAATAGAGAGCATCGTGTGTGTAAACGTATTGAGAGTATCTGTGTGCATATGTATGGAGTGTATCATAAGTGTATGTGTATAGAATGTGTGCATATGTATGGAGTGTATCATGTTGCCTCATGTTGAGTTCATTTGCCTGAGTTCATCATCTTCCAGTAGCTCAGTGGTTAAGCAACTCACCCTTCACGCCAGAGACCCGGGTTCTATCCCAGACCTTGACATTAGTGTAACGTGTACATATGTATGGAGTGTATATGTATAGAATGTATCATGAGTGCATATGAATAGGGAATATATGTGTATGGAGTGTATCATGTGTGCATATGTATGGAGTGTATCATAATTGTATCGAATGTATCATGAGTGTATATGTATAGAATGTATAATGTGTGTATATGTACAGTGTATCATGCGTGCATATGTTTGGAGTGTATTATGTGTGTATATGTCTAGAATATATCATGAGTGTATATGAATAGAGAGCATCGTGTGTGTAAATGTATTGAGAGTATCTGTGTGCATATGTATGGAGTGTATCATAATTGTAAGTGTGTAGAATGCATATGTATGGAGTGTATATGTACAGAGTGAATCATGCTTGCATATATATGTATGGAGCGTATTGTGTGTGTGTATATGTACGGAGTGTATCATGTTGTATATCTGTATCATGTGTGTATATATATAGAATGTATCATAATTGTATGTGTATATAATGTATCTTGTGTGTATATGTATATAATGTATCTTGTGTGTATATGTATAGAATGTATGTATGTGAATATGTATATAGTGTATCATGTGTATATCTATAGAATGTATCATGTGTGCATATGTATGGAGTGTATCATGCTTGCATATATATGTATGGAATGTATCATGTTGTCTGAGTTCATCAACTTCCAGTAGCTTAGTGTATATGTATGGACTGTATCATGTGTTTATATGTATAGAATATATCATGTGTGCATATGTATGGAGTGTATATGTATAGAGTGTATCATGCGTGCATATGTATGGAGTGTATGGTGTGTATATGTATAGAATGTATCATGCGTGCATATGTATGGAGTGTATCATAATTGTATATGTATAGAATGTTTCATGTGTGCATATGTATGGAGTGTATATGTACAGAGTGTACCATGGGTGCATATGTATGGAGTGTATATCTACCGAGTGTATCATGTGTGTTTATATGTATAGAGTGTATCATATGTACAGAATGTAGTATATCATGACTGTACCATGCATGTATATGTAGGGAATGTATCAAGAATGTATCATGTGTGCATATGTATGAAGTGTATATGTATAGAGTGTATCATGTGTGCACATGTATGGAGTGCATCATGAGTGTTTATGTACAGGGTGTATCATGCGTGCATATGTATGGAGTGTATTGTGTGTATATGTATAGAATGTATCATGCGTGATTATGTATGGAGTGTATGATGTGTATATCTATAGAATGTATCATGCGTGCATATGTATGGAGTGTATCGTGTGTATATGTATAGAATGTATTATGTGTGAATATGTATGGAGTGTATCATGTGTATATGTATAGAATGTATCATGTGTGCATATGTATGGAGTGTATATGTACAGAGTGTATGTTAAACTACAGAGTAATGTAACGTATGTATAGAGTGTATCAAGAGTGCCTATTTGTATAGAATATAGAATGTATCATGCATGCATATGTATGAAGTGTATTATGCTTGCATATATATGTATGGAATGTGCATCTTAATTGTATATGTATAGAATGTATCATACGTGTATATGTATAGAATGTATCATGTGTGCATATGTATGGAGTGTATATGTACAGAGTGTTTGTTAAACTACCGTTCATCAACTTCCAGTAGCTCAGTGGTTAAGCAACTCACCCTTCACGCCAGAGACCCGGGTTCTATCCCAGACCCTGACATTAGTGTAACGTGTACATATGTATGGAGTGTATATGTATATCATGACTGTATCATCTGTGTATATGTGTATATGTATATGTATAGAATGTATCATGAGTGCATATGAATAGGGAATATATGTGTATGGAGTGTATCATGTGTGCATATGTATGGAGTGTATCATAATTGTGTCGAATGTATAATGTGTGTATATGTACAGTGTATCATGTGTGTATATGTCTAGAATGTATCATGAGTGTATATGAATAGAGAGTATCGTGTGTGTAAATGTATTGAGAGTATCTGTGTATATGTACAGAGTGTATCATGCTTGCATATATATGTATGGAGCGTATTGTGTGTGTGTGTGTGTATATGTACGGAGTGTATCATGTTGAGTTCATTTGCCTGAGTTCATCAACTTCCAGTAGCTCAGTGGTTAAGTGACTCACCCCTCACGCCAGAGACCCGGGTTCTATCCCAGACCCTGACATTAGTGCAACGTAGGCATATGTATGGAGTGTATATGTATATCATGACTGTATCATCTGTGTATATGTATAGAATGTATCATAATTGTATGTGTATATAATGTATCTTGTGTGTATATGTATAGAATGTATGTATGTGAATATGTATATAGTGTATCATGTGTATATCTATAGAATGTATCATGTGTGCATATGTATGCAGTGTATATGTACAGAGTGTATGTTAAACTACAGAGTAATGTAACGTATGTATAGAGTGTATCAAGAGTGCCTATTTGTATAGAATATAGAATGTATCATGTGTGCATATGTATGGAATGTATCATGTTGTCAGAGTTCATCAACTTCCAGTAGCTTAGTGTATATGTATGGACTCTATCATGTGTTTATATATATAGAATGTATCATGTGTGCATATGTATGGAGTGTATCATAATTGTATATGTATATAATGTATCTTGTGTGCATATGTATGGAGTGTATATGTAAAGAGTGTATCATGTGTGCACATGTATGGAGTGCATCATGAGTGTATATGTACAGGGTGTATCATGCGTGCATATGTATGGAGTGTATTGTGTGTATATGTATAGAATGTATCATGTGTGAATATGTATGGAGTGTATCATGTGTATATGTATAGAATGTATCATGTGTGCATATGTATGGAGTGTATATGTACAGAGTGTATGTTAAACTACAGAGTAATGTAACGTATGTATAGAGTGTATCAAGAGTGCCTATTTGTATAGAATATAGAATGTATCATGCGTGCATATGTATGAAGTGTATTATGCTTGCATATATATGTATGGAATGTGCATCTTAATTGTATATGTATAGAATGTATCATGAGTGTATATGTATAGAATGTATCATTTGTGCGTATGTATGGAGTGTATATTCCAGTAGCTCAGTGGTTAAGTGACTCACCCTTTACGCAGACCCGGGTTCTATCCCAGACCCTGACATTAATGTAACATGTACATATGTATGGAGTGTACTGTATATGCATATCATGACTGTATCATGTTTGTATATGTATAGAATGTATCATGTGTGCATGTGTATCATGAGTGTATATGTATGGAGTGTATCATAATTGTATATGTATAGAATGTATCTTGTGTGCATATGTATGGAGTGTGTATGTATAGAGTGTATCATGTGTGTATATGTATAGAATGTTTCATGTGTGCATATGTATAGAATGTTTCATGTGTGCATATGTATGGAGTGTATATGTATAGAGTGTATCATGTGTGCACATGAAGGGAGTGCATTATAATTGTATATGTATAGAATGTATCATGTGTGCATATGTATGTATGCATATGGAGTGTATACGTAAAGAGTGTATGCTAAACTACAGAGTAATGTAACGTATGTATAGAGTGTATCAAGAGTGCCTATTTGTACAGAATGTATGGAATGTATCATGTTGTCTGAGTTCATCAACTTCCAGTAGCTTAGTGTATATGTATGTGACTGTATCATGTGTTTATATGTATAGAATGTATGCATGTGTATATGTATAGAGTGTATCATGAGTGTATCGTGTGTATATGTATAGAATGTATCATGTGTGCATATGTATGGAGTGTATCGTAGGTACTGTATATGTATAGAGTGTATCATGTGTGCACATGTATGGACTGTATCATAATTGTATATGTATAGAATGTATCTTGTGTGCAGATGCATGTTCTTCCAGTAGCTCAGTGGTTAAGTGACTCACGCCAGAGACCCGGGTTCTATCCCAGACCCTGACATTACTGTAATGTGTGCATATGTATATTATGACTGTATGATGTGTTTTTATGTATAGAATGTATCAAGTATCATATGTATCAAGAATGTATCATGTGTGCATATGTATGGAGTGTATCATGAGTGTATATGTATGGAGTGTATCATAAGTGTATGTGTATAGAATGTATGCATGTGTGCATATGTGTGGAGTGTATATGTACATAGTGTATGTTAAACTATAGAGTAATGTGTGTGTATATATATATATAGAGTGTATCAAGAGTTTCTATTTGTATAGAATATAGAACGTATCATGCGTGCATATGTATGGAGTGTAAATGTACAGAGTGTTTCATGCTTGCATATATATGTATGGAGTGTATTGTGTGTGTGTGTATAGAATGTATCATGTGTGCATATGTATGGAGTGTGTACTGTATATGTATAGAGTGTATCATGTGTGCATATGTATGGAGTGTATCATAATTGAATATGTATAGAATGTATCTTGTGTGCATATGTATGGAGTGTATATGTACCGAGTGTACCATGTGTGTTTATATGTATAGAGTGTATCATATGTACAGAATGTATGGAGTGTATATGTACAGAGTGTATGTTAAACTACCGAGTAATGTAATGTTTATATGTATGTGTGTGGTGTGTAGTGTTGTCTGAGTTCATCAGCTTCCAGTAGCTCAGTGGTTAAGTGACTCACCTCTCACACCAGAGACCCAGATTTTATCCCAGACCCTGACAGTAGCGTAACGTGTATAAAGTGTATCATGTGTGTATATGTATAGAGTGTATCTGTGTGCATATGTATGGAGTGTATCGTAAGTGTATAGAATATATCATGTGTGCATATGTATGGAGTGTATCATGTGTGTATATGTATGGAGTGTATAATAATTGTATATGTGTAGAATGCATCTTGTGTGCATATGTATGGTGTGTATATGTACAGAGTGTATCATGTATGTATGTGTGATGTTTCATAAACAAATTTCGGGAGGAGCATGCGCAGACGTTTCAGCAATTATTTACGTCATTGACAATCATTCTATTATCCAATCAGCAATAGACCAAACCCCTATAAATTCCAAAGTTGTCCTACCTGCATCATCTCACGACTTTAGCATCCCTCCACCACCCCAACACCGCACTTCCTAAACATTATCTACTCGGGGGGAGCATTCTGAGGTCGGGCTAGATTCTTCGCTCGATCCCCAACTCCTCTCTGTTCCCCGATACGGGGAATAACGTGAGTTGGGGAGGGGTCTTCCCCGAGCTCAGAGCCCTCTCCCTGGACAGCACGCCAAATATGCTTTATTCTTAAACTTCTGTAAGTGCGAACTCGTGAAATATATATATATATGTGTGTGTGTGTGTGTGTGTGTATATCTATGGAGTGTATCATGTATGGAGTGTATATGAATAGAGAGTATCATGTGTGCATATGTATGTATATGTATAGAATGTATGGAGTGTATATGTACAAAGTGTATGTTATATGTATGGATTGTATCATGTTGCCTCACGTTGAGTTAATTTGCCTGAGTTCATCATCTTCCAGTAGCTCAGTGGTTAAGCAACTCACCCTTCACGCCAGAGACCCGGGTTCTATCCCAGACCCTGACATTAGTGTAACGTGTACATATGTATGGAGTGTATATGTATATCATGACTGTATCATCTGTGTATATGTATAGAATGTATCATGAGTGCATATGAATAGGGAATATATGTGTATGGAGTGTTTCATGTGTATATATGTATGGAGTGTATCATAATTGTATCGAATGTATCATGAGTGTGTGTGTATATGTACAGTGTATCATGCGTGCATATGTTTGGAGTGTATCATGTGTGTGTATATGTCTAGAATGTATCATGAGTGTATATGAATAGAGTGCATCGTGTGTGTAAATGTATTGAGAGTATCTGTGTGCATATGTATGGAGTGTATATTAATTGTATATGTGTAGAATGCATCTTGCGTGCATATGTATGGAGTGTATATGTACAGAGGGTATCATGCATGCATATATATGTATGGAGCGTATTGTGTGTGTGTATATGTACGGAGTGTATCATGTTGTATATGTATATCATGACTGTATCGTGTGTATATATATAGAATGTGTCATAATTGTATGTGTATATAATGTATCTTGTGTGTATATGTATAGAATGTATGTATGTGAATATGTATATAGTGTATCATGTGTATATCTATAGAATGTATCATGTGTGCATATGTATGGAGTGTATATGTACAGAGTGTATGTTAAACTACAGAGTAATGTAACGTATGTATAGAGTATATCAAGAGTGCCTATTTGTATAGAATATAGAATGTATCATGCGTGCATATGTATGGAGTGTATCATGCTTGCATATATATGTATGGAATGTATCATGTTGTCAGAGTTCATCAACTTCCAGTAGCTTAGTGTTTATGCATGGACTCTATCATGTGTTTATATGTATAGAATTTATCATGTGTGCATATGTATGGAGTGTATATGTATAGAGTATGATGCGTGCATATGTATAGAATGTATTATGTGTGAATATGTATGGAGTGTATCATGTGTAGATGTATAGAATGTATCATGTGTGCATATGTATGGAGTGTATATGTACAGAGTGTATGTCAAACTACAGAGTAATGTAACGTATGTATAGAGTGTATCAAGAGTGCCTATTTGTATAGAATGTATCATGCGTGCATATGTATGGAGTGTATCATGCTTGCATATATATGTATGGAATGTATCATGTTGTCTGAGTTCATCAACTTCCAGTAGCTTAGTGTATTTGTATGGACTGTATCATGTGTTTATATGTATAGAATATATCTTGTGTGCAAATGTATGGAGTGTATATGTATAGAGTGTATCATGCGTGCATATGTATGGAGTGTATCGTGTGTATATGTATAGAATGTATCATGTGTGCATATGTATGGAGTGTGTACTGTATATGTATAGAGTGTATCATGTGTGCATATGTTTGGAGTGTATCATAATTGTATATGTATAGAATGTATCATGTGTGCATATGTATGGAGTGTATATGTACAGAGTGTACCATGGGTGCATATGTATGGAGTGTATATCTACCGAGTGTATCATGTGTGTTTATATGTATAGAGTGTATCATATGTACAGAATGTAGTATATCATGACTGTATCATGCGTGTATATGTATGGAATGTATCAAGAATGTATCATGTGTGCATATGTATGGAGTGTTTCATAATTGTATATGTATTTAATGTATCTTGTGTGCATGTGTATGGAGTGTATATGTATAGAGTGTATCATGCGTGCATATGTATGGAGTGTATTGTGTGTATAAGTATAGAATGTATCATGTGTGAATATGTATGGAGTGTATCATGTGTATATCTATAGAATGTATCATGCGTGCATATGTATGGAGTGTATCGTGTGTATATGTATAGAATGTATTATGTGTGCATTTGTATGGAGTGTATATGTACAGAGTGTATGTTAAACTACAGAGTAATGTAAGTGTATTGAGTTTGTTAACCTCCAGTAGCTCAGTGGTTAAGTGACTCACCCCTCACGTCAGAGACCCGGGTTCTATCCCTGACCATACTGTAATGTGTGCATATGTATATTATGACTGTATGATGTGTTTTTTCCTATAGAATGTATCAAGTATCATATGTATCAAGAATGTATCATGTGTGCATATCTATGGAGTGTATCATGAGTGTATATGTATGGAGTGTATCATAAGTGTATGTGTATAGAATGTATGCATGTGTGCATATGTATGGAGTGTATCATAATTGTATATGTATAGAATGTATCTTGTGTGCATATGTGTGGAGTGTATATGTACATAGTGTATGTTAAACTATAGAGTAATGTGTGTATATATATATAGAGTGTATCAAGAGTTTCTATTTGTATAGAATATAGAACGTATCATGCGTGCATATGTATGGAGTGTACATGTACAGAGTGTATCATGCTTGCATATATATGTATGGAGTGTATTGTGTGTGTGTGTGTGTGTGTGTGTGTGTATAGAATGTATCATGTGTGTATATGTATGGAGTGTGTACTGTATATGTATAGAGTGTATCATGTGTGCATATGTATGGAGTGTATCATAATTGAATATGTATAGAATGTATCTTGTGTGCATATGTATGGAGTGTATATCTACCGAGTGTACCATGTGTGTTTATATGTATAGAGTGTATCATATGTACAGAATGTATGGAATGTATATGTACAGAGTGTATGTTAAACTACCGAGTAATGTAATGTGTATATGTATGTGTGTGGTGTGTAGTGTTGTCTGAGTTCATCAACTTCCAGTAGCTCAGTGGTTAAGTGACTCACCTCTCACACCAGATACCCAGATTCTATCCCAGACCCTGACAGTAGCGTAACGTGTATAAAGTGTATCATGTGTGTATATGTATAGAGTGTATCTGTGTGCATATGTATGGAGTGTATCGTAAGTGTATAGAATATATCATGTGTGCATATGTATGGAGTGTATAATAATTGTATATGTGTAGAATGCATCTTGTGTGCATATGTATGGAGTGTATATGTACAGAGTGTATCATGTATGTATGTATGTATATATATATATATATATATATATATATATGTGTGTGTGTGTGTGTGTGTGTGTATCTATGGAGTGTATCATGTATGGAGTGTATATGAATAGAGAGTATCATGTGTGCATATGTATGTATATGTATAGAATGTATGGAGTGTATATGTACAAAGTGTATGTTATATGTATGGAGTGTATCATGTTGCCTCACGTTGAGTTAATTTGCCTGAGTTCATCATCTTCCAGTAGCTCAGTGGTTAAGCAACTCACCCTTCACCCTTCCAGAGACCCGGGTTCTATCCCAGACCCTGACATTAGTGTAACGTGTACATATGTATGGAGTGTATATGTATATCATGACTGTATCATCTGTGTATATGTATAGAATGTATCATGAGTGCATATGAATAGGGAATATATGTGTATGGAGTGTATCATGTGTGCATATGTATGGAGTGTATCATAATTGTATCGAATGTATAATGTGTGTATATGTACAGTGTATCATGCGTGCATGTGTATGTTTGGAATGTATCATGTGTGTGTATATGTCTAGAATGTATCATGAGTGTATATGAATAGAGAGCATCGTGTGTGTAAATGTATTGAGAGAATCTGTGTGCATATGTATGGAGTGTATCATAATTGTAAGTGTATAGAATATATATTGTGTGTATATGTATGGAGTGTATAATAATTGTATATGTGTAGACTGCATTATGTGTGCATATGTATGGA
Source organism: Danio kyathit (assembly GCA_903798195.1). Classification (NCBI taxonomy): domain Eukaryota; kingdom Metazoa; phylum Chordata; class Actinopteri; order Cypriniformes; family Danionidae; genus Danio; species Danio kyathit. Next base: position 47,067,127 of record LR812526.1, read on the forward strand.
GTGTATATGTACAGAGGGTATCATGCGTGCATATATATGTATGGAGCGTATTGTGTGTGTGTATATGTACATATGTATAGAAGGTATCATGTGTGCATATGTATGGAGTGTGTACTGTATATGTATAGAGTGTATCATGTGTGCATATGTTTGGAGTGTATCATAATTGTATATGTATAGAATGTATCATGTGTGCATATGTATGGAGTGTATATGTACAGAGTGTACCATGGGTGCATATGTATGGAGTGTATATCTACCGAGTGTATCATGTGTGTTTATATGTATAGAGTGTATCATATGTACAGAATGTAGTATATCATGACTGTATCATGCGTGTATATGTATGGAGTGTATCATAATTGTATATGTATATAATGTATCTTGTGTTCATGTGTATGGAGTGTATATGTATAGAGTGTATCATGTGTGCACATGTATGGAGTGCATCATGAGTGTATATGTACAGGGCGTATCATGCGTGCATATGTATGGAGTGTATTGTGTGTATAAGTATAGAATGTATCATGTGTGAATATGTATGGAGTGTATCATGTGTATATCTATAGAATGTATCATGTGTGCATATGTATGGAGTGTATCGTGTGTATATGTATAGAATGTATTATGTGTGCATATGTATGGAGTGTATGTGTACAGAGTGTATGTTAAACTACAGAGTAATGTAAGTGTATTGAGTTTGTCAATTTCCAGTAGCTCAGTGGTTAAATGACTCACCCCTCACTACAGAGACCCGTGTTCTATCCCAGACCCTGACCATACTGTAATGTGTGCATATGTATAATATGACAGTATGATGTGTTTTTTCCTATAGAATGTATCAAGTATCATATGTATCAAGAATGAATCATGTGTGCATATGTATGGAGTATATCATGAGTGTATATGTATGGAGTGTATCATAAGTGTATGTGTATAGAATGTATGCATGTGTGCATATGTATGGAGTGTATCATGTTGCCTCACGTTGAGTTCATTTGCCTGAGTCCATCATCTTCCAGTAGCTCAGTGGTTAAGCAACTCATGCTTCACGCCAGAGACCCGGGTTCTATCCCAGACCCTGACATTAGTGTAACGTGTACATATGTATGGAGTGTATATGTATATCATGACTGTATCATCTGTGTATATGTGAAGAATGTATCATGAGTGCATATGAATAGGGAATATATGTGTATGGAGTGTATCATGTGTGCATATGTATGGAGTGTATCATAATTGTATCGAATGTATCATGAGTGTATATGTATAGAATGTATAATGTGTGTATATGTACAGTGTATCATGCGTGCATGTGTTTGGAGTGTATCATGTGTGTGTATATGTCTAGATTGTATCATGAGTGTATATGAATAGAGAGCATCGTGTGTGTAAATGTATTGAGAGTATCTGTGTGCATATGTATGGAGTGTATCATAATTGTAAGTGTATAGAATATATCGTGTGTATATGTATGGAGTGTATAATAATTGTATATGTGTAGAATGCATCTTGTGTGCATATGTATGGAGTGTATATGTACGGAGTGTATCATGTTGTATATGTATATCATGACTGTATCATGTGTGTATATATATAGAATGTATCATAATTGTATGTGTATATAATGTACTGTATCTTGTGTGTATATGTATAGAATGTATGTATGTGAATATGTATATAGTGTATCATGTGTATATCTATAGAATGTATCATATGTGCATATGTATGGAGTGTATATGTACAGAGTGTAAGTTAAACTACAGAGTAATGTAACGTATGTATAGAGTGTATCAAGAGTGCCTATTTGTAAAGAATATAGAATGTATCATGCATGCATATGTATGGAGTGTATCATGCTTGCATATATATGTATGGAATGTATCATGTTGTCTGAGTTCATCAACTTCCAGTAGCTTAGTGTATATGTATGGACTGTATCATGTGTTTATATGTATAGAATATATCATGTGTGCATATGTATGGAGTGTATATGTAAAGAGTGTATCATGCGTGCATATGTATGGAGTGTATGGTGTGTATATGTATAGAATGTATCATGTGTGAATATGTATGGAGTGTATCATGTGTATATCTATAGAATGTATCATGCGTGCATATGTATGGAGTGTATCATAATTGTATATGTATAGAATGTTTCATGTGTGCATATGTATGGAGTGTATATGTACAGAGTGTACCATGGGTGCATATGTATGGAGTGTATATGTATAGAGTGTATCATGCGTGCATATGTATGGAGTGTATGGTGTGTATATGTATAGAATGTATCATGTGTGAATATGTATGGAGTGTATCATGTTTATGTCTATAGAATGTATCATGCGTGCATATGTATGGAGTGTATCATAATTGTATATGTATAGAATGTTTCATGTGTGTAGATGTATGCAGTGTATATGTACATAGTGTACCATGGGTGCATATGTATGGAGTGTATATATACCGAGTGTATCATGTGTGTTTATATGTATAGAGTGTATCATATGTACAGAATGTAGTATGTCATGACTGTACCATGCATGTATATGTATGGAATGTATCAAGAATGTATCATGTGTGCATATGTATGAAGTGTATCATAATTGTATATGTATATAATGTATCTTGTGTGCATATGTATGGAGTGTATTGTGTGTATATGTATAGAATGTATCATGTGTTAATATGTATGGAGTGTATCATGTGTATATCTATAGAATGTATCATGCGTGCATATGTATGGAGTGTACCGTGTGTATATGTATAGAATGTATTATGTGTGAATATGTATGGAGTGTATCATTTGTATATGTATAGAATGCATCACGTGTGCATATGTATGGAGTGTATATGTACAGAGTGTATGTTAAACTACAGAGTAATGTAACGTATGTATAGAGTGTATCAAGAGTGCCTATTTGTATAGAATATAGAATGTATCATGCGTGCATATGTATGAAGTGTATTATGCTTGCATATATATGTATGGAATGTGCATCTTATTTGTATATGTATAGAATGTATCATGAGTGTATATGTATAGAATGTATCATGTGTGTATATGTCTAGAATGTATCATGAGTGTATATGAATAGAGAGCATTGTGTTTGTAAATGTACTGAGAGTATCTGTGTGCATATGTATGGAGTGTATCATAATTGTAAGTGTATAGAATATATCATGTGTGTATATGTATGGAGTGTATAATAATTGTATATGTGTAGAATGCATATGTATGGAGTGTATATGTACAGAGTGTATCATGTATGTATATATATATATACTGTATGTGTGTGTGTATATCTATGGAGTGTATCATGTATATATTTATATATATATATATATATATATATATATATATATATATATATATATATATATATATATATATATATATATATATATATATATATATATATATATATATATATATTATATATATATATATATATATATATATATATATATATATATATATATATATATATATATATATATATATATATATATATATATATATATATATATATGTATGGAGTGTGGCAACCCAGTGGCGCAGTGGGTAGTGCTGTTGCCTCACAGCAAGAACGTCGCTGGGTCGCAGGTTCGAACCTCGGCTGGGCTGGGTCAGTTGGCGTTTCTGTGTGGAGTTTGCATGTTCTCCCTGGGTTTGCGTGGGTTTCCTCCGGGTGCTCCGGTTTCCCCCACAGTCCAAAGACATGCAGTACAGGTGAATTGGGTAAGCTAAATTGTCCATAGTGTATGAGTGTGAATGTGTGTGTGGAAGTTCCCAGAGATGGGTTGCGGCTGGAAGGGCATCCGCTGCGTAAAATCGTGCTGGATAAGTTGGCGGTTCATTCCGCTGTGGCGACCCCGCAAGGGACAAAGCCGACAAGAAAATGAATGAATGAATGAATGAATGTATGGAGTGTATCATATGTATGGAGTGTATATAAATAGAGAGTATCATGTGTGCATATGTATGGACTGTATCGTGTGTGTGTGTATGTATAGAGTGTATCATGTGTGCATATGTATGGAGTGTATATGTACAGAGTGTATCATGTGTATCATGTGTGTATATGTATAGAATGTGTGCATGTGTATAATAATTGTATATGTGTAGAATGCATCTTGTGTGCATATGTATGGAGTGTATATGTACAGAGTGTATCATATATATATATATATATATATATATATATATATATATATATATATATATGTATTGAGTGTATCATGTGTGTGTACATCTATGGAGTGTATCATATGTATAGAATGCATGGAGTGAATTTGTACAGAGTGTATGTTAAACTACAGAGTAATGTAACATGTGTATATGTATAGTCTATCAATGGTGTCTATGTATGGAGTAAATCATGTGTGTATATGTATAGAATATATCATGAGTGTATATGTATGGAGTGCATATGAATAGAGAATATCATATGTGGATGGAGTGTATCATGTGTGCATATGTATGGAGTGTATCATAATTGTATAGAATGTATCATGAGTGTATATGTACAGAGTGTATAATGTATGGAGTGTATCATGAGTGTATAATAATAATTAATAATTCCTTACATTTATATAGCGCTTTTCTAGACACTCAAAGCGCTTTACATATTGGGGGGAATCTCCTCAACCACCACCAATGTGCAGCATCCACCTGGATGACGCGACAGCAGCCATTTTGCGCCAGACTGCACACCACACACCAGCTGATTGGTGGAGAGGAGACAGAGTGATGAAGCCAATTATGATATGGGGAGGGTTCGAAGGCCATTTGGCCAGGATGCCGGGGTTAAACCCCTACTCTTTCTCAAAGGACATCCTGGGATTTTTAATGAGTCAGGACCTCGGTTTAACGTCTCATCCGAAAGACGGCGCTCACTAACCTCACTAACACCACTTCTGGCAGCAACCTAGCTTTCCCATGTGGTCTCCTATCCAGGTACTGACCGGGCGCAGCCCTGCTTAGCTTCAGTGGGCGACCATGTGAGAGTTGCAGAGAGCTAGCTGCCGGCTACGGTATGTATGGAGTGTATATATAGAACGTATCATGTACAGTGTATATGTTAAACTACAGAGTAATGTAAAGTGTGTATACTGTATGTATAGAGATTATCAAGAGTGTCTATTTGTATAGAATATAGAATGTAGCATGTGTGCATATGTATGGAGTGTACAGGTACAGAGTGTATCATGCTTGCATATATATGTATGGAGTGTATTGTGTGTGTGTGTGTGTGTATGTATGGAGTGTATGATGTTGTATGAGTAGCTCAGTGGATAAGTGCCTCACCCCACACGCCAGAGACTCGGGTTCTTTCCCAGACCCTGACATTAGTATAACGTGTGCATATGTATGGAGTGTATATGTACAGATTGTATGTTAAACTACAGAGTAATGTATATAAAGAGTGTCTATTTGTATAGAATGTATCATGCGTGCATATGTATGGAGTGTATCATATATATATATATATATATATATATATATATATATATATATATATATATATATATATATATATATATATATATATATAATTGTATGGAGTGTATCATGGTGTCTGAGTTCATCAACTTCCAGTCGCTTAGTGTATATGTATGGAGTGTATCATGTGTTTATATGTATAGATTGTATAATGTGTGCATATGTATGGAGTGTATATGTACAGTGTATCATGCGTGCATATGTATGGAGTGTTTATGTATGGAGTGTATTGTATGTATATGTATAGAGTGTATCATGTGTGCATATGGATGGAGTGTATCATAATTGTATATGTATAGAATGTATCATGTGTGCATATGTATGGAGTGTATATGTACAGTGTATCATGCGTGCATATGTATGGAGTGTTTATGTATGGAGTGTATTGTATGTATATGTATAGAGTGTATCATGTGTGCATATGGATGGAGTGTATCATAATTGTATATGTATAGAATGTATCTTGTGTGCATATGTATGGAGTGTATATGTACAGTGTATCATGCGTGCATATGTATGGAGTGTTTATGTATGGAGTGTATTGTATGTATATGTATAGAGTGTATCATGTGTGCATATGGATGGAGTGTATCATAATTGTATATGTATAGAATGTATCATGTGTGCATATGTATGGAGTGTATATATACAGAGTGTATGTTAAACTACAGAGTATTGTAACGTGTATATGTAGAGTGTATCAAGAGTGTCTATTTGTATAGAATATAGAGTGTATCATGTGTGCATATGTTTGGAGTGTATCATAATTGTATATGTATAGAATGTATCATGTGTGCATATGTATGGAGTGTATATGTACAGAGTGTACCATGGGTGCATATGTATGGAGTGTATATCTACCGAGTGTATCATGTGTGTTTATATGTATAGAGTGTATCATATGTACAGAATGTAGTATATCATGACTGTATCATGCGTGTATATGTATGGAATGTATCAAGAATGTATCATGTGTGCATATGTATGGAGTGTTTCATAATTGTATATGTATATAATGTATCTTGTGTGCATGTGTATGGAGTGTATATGTATAGAGTGTATATGTAGAGGGTGTATCATGCGTGCATATGTATGGAGTGTATTGTGTGTATAAGTATAGAATGTATCATGTGTGAATATGTATGGAGTGTATCATGTGTATATCTATAGAATGTATCATGCGTGCATATGTATGGAGTGTATCGTGTATATGTATAGAATGTATTATGTGTGCATTTGTATGGAGTGTATATGTACAGAGTGTATGTTAAACTACAGAGTAATGTAAGTGTATTGAGTTTGTTAACCTCCAGTAGCTCAGTGGTTAAGTGACTCACCCCTCACGTCAGAGACCCGGGTTCTATCCCAGACCCTGACCGTACTGTAATGTGTGCATATGTATATTATGACTGTATGATGTGTTTTTTCCTATAGAATGTATCAAGTATCATATGTATCAAGAATGTATCATGTGTGCATATGTATGGAGTGTATCATGAGTGTATATGTATGGAGTGTATCATAAGTGTATGTGTATATAATGTATGCATGTGTGCATATGTATGGAGTGTATCATAATTGTATATGTATAGAATGTATCTTGTGTGCATATGTGTGGAGTGTATATGTACATAGTGTATGTTAAACTATAGAGTAATGTGTGTATATATATATATAGAGTGCATCAAGAGTTTCTATTTGTATAGAATATAGAACGTATCATGCATGCATATGTATGGAGTGTACATGTACAGAGTGTATCATGCTTGCATATATATGTATGGAGTGTATTGTGTGTGTGTGTGTGTGTGTGTGTGTGTGTGTGTGTGTGTGTGTGTGTGTATAGAATGTATCATGTGTGCATATGTATGGAGTGTGTACTGTATATGTATAGAGTGTATCATGTGTGCATATGTATGGAGTGTATCATAATTGAATATGTATATAATGTATCTTGTGTGCATATGTATGGAGTGTATATGTACAGAGTGTACCATGCGAGCATATGTATGGAGTGTATATCTACCGAGTGTACCATGTGTGTTTATATGTATAGAGTGTATCATATGTACAGAATGTATGGAGTGTATATGTACAGAGTGTATGTTAAACTACCGAGTAATGTAATGTGTATATGTATGTGTGTGGTGTGTAGTGTTGTCTGAGTTCATCAACTTCCAGTAGCTCAGTGGTTAAGTGACTCACCTCTCACACCAGAGACCCAGATTCTATCCCAGACCCTGACAGTAGCGTAACGTGTATAAAGTGTATCATGTGTGTATATGTATAGAGTGTATCTGTGTGCATATGTATGGAGTGTATCGTAAGTGTATAGAATATATCATGTGTGCATATGTATGGAGTGTATCATGTGTGTATATGTATGGAGTGTATAATAATTGTATATGTGTAGAATGCATCTTGTGTGCATATGTATGGAGTGTATATGTACAGAGAGTATCATGTATGTATGTATGTGTATATATATATACACATGTGTGTGTGTGTGTATATCTAAGGACTGTATCATGTATGGAGTGTATATGAATAGAGAGTATCATGTGTGCACATGTAGCTCAGTGGTTAAGCAACTCACCCTTCACGCCAGAGACCCGGGTTCTATCCCAGACCCTGACATTAGTGTAACGTGTACATATGTATGGAGTGTATATGTATATCATGACTGTATCATCTGTGTATATGTGAAGAATGTATCATGAGTGCATATGAATAGGGAATATATGTGTATGGAGTGTATCATGTGTGCATATGTATGGAGTGTATCATAATTGTATCGAATGTATCATGAGTGTATATGTATAGAATGTATAATGTGTGTATATGTACAGTGTATCATGCGTGCATATGTTTGGAGTGTATCATGTGTGTGTATATGTCTAGATTGTATCATGAGTGTATATGAATAGAGAGCATCGTGTGTGTAAATGTATTGAGAGTATCTGTGTGCATATGTATGGAGTGTATCATAATTGTAAGTGTATAGAATATATCGTGTGTATATGTATGGAGTGTATAATAATTGTATATGTGTAGAATGCATCTTGTGTGCATATGTATGGAGTGTATATGTACAGAGTGTATCATGCTTGCATATATATGTATGAAGCGTATCGTGTGTGTGTATATGTACGGAGTGTATCATGTTGTATATGTATATCATGACTGTATCATGTGTGTATATAGATAGAATGTATCATAATTGTATGCGTATATAATGTACTGTATCTTGTGTGTATATGTATGTATGTGAATATGTATATAGTGTATCATGTGTATATCTATAGAATGTATCATATGTGCATATGTATGGAGTGTATATGTACAGAGTGTAAGTTAAACTACAGAGTAATGTAACGTATGTATAGAGTGTATCAAGAGTGCCTATTTGTAAAGAATATAGAATGTTTCATGCATGCATATGTATGGAGTGTATCATGCTTGCATATATATGTATGGAATGTATCATGTTGTCTGAGTTCATCACCTTCCAGTAGCTTAGTGTATATGTATGGACTGTATCATGTGTTTATATGTATAGAATATATCATGTGTGCATATGTATGGAGTGTATATGTAAAGAGTGTATCATGCGTGCATATGTATGGAGTGTATGGTGTGTATATGTATAGAATGTATCATGTGTGAATATGTATGGAGTGTATCATGTGTATATCTATAGAATGTATCATGCGTGCATATGTATGGAGTGTATCATAATTGTATATGTATAGAATGTTTCATGTGTGCATATGTATGGAGTGTATATGTATAGAGTGTATCATGCGTGCATATGTATGGAGTGTATGGTGTGTATATGTATAGAATGTATCATGTGTGAATATGTATGGAGTGTATCATGTTTATGTCTATAGAATGTATCATGCGTGCATATGTATGGAGTGTATCATAATTGTATATGTATAGAATATATCATGAGTGTATATGTATGGAGTGCATATGAATAGAGAATATCATATGTGGATGGAGTGTATCATGTGTGCATATGTATGGAGTGTATCATAATTGTATAGAATGTATCATGAGTGTATATGTACAGAGTGTATAATGTATGGAGTGTATCATGAGTGTATAATAATAATTAATAATTCCTTACATTTATATAGCGCTTTTCTAGACACTCAAAGCGCTTTACATATTGGGGGGAATCTCCTCAACCACCACCAATGTGCAGCATCCACCTGGATGACGCGACAGCAGCCATTTTGCGCCAGACTGCACACCACACACCAGCTGATTGGTGGAGAGGAGACAGAGTGATGAAGCCAATTATGATATGGGGAGGGTTCGAAGGCCATTTGGCCAGGATGCCGGGGTTAAACCCCTACTCTTTCTCAAAGGACATCCTGGGATTTTTAATGAGTCAGGACCTCGGTTTAACGTCTCATCCGAAAGACGGCGCTCACTAACCTCACTAACACCACTTCTGGCAGCAACCTAGCTTTCCCATGTGGTCTCCTATCCAGGTACTGACTGGGCGCAGCCCTGCTTAGCTTCAGTGGGCGAGCATGTGAGAGTTGCAGAGAGCTAGCTGCCGGCTACGGTATGTATGGAGTGTATATATAGAACGTATCATGTACAGTGTATATGTTAAACTACAGAGTAATGTAAAGTGTGTATACTGTATGTATAGAGATTATCAAGAGTGTCTATTTGTATAGAATATAGAATGTAGCATGTGTGCATATGTATGGAGTGTACAGGTACAGAGTGTATCATGCTTGCATATATATGTATGGAGTGTATTGTGTGTGTGTGTGTGTGTGTGTATGTATGGAGTGTATGATGTTGTATGAGTAGCTCAGTGGATAAGTGCCTCACCCCACACGCCAGAGACTCGGGTTCTTTCCCAGACCCTGACATTAGTATAACGTGTGCATATGTATGGAGTGTATATGTACAGATTGTATGTTAAACTACAGAGTAATGTATATAAAGAGTGTCTATTTGTATAGAATGTATCATGCGTGCATATGTATGGAGTGTATCATGCATATATATATATATATATATATATATATATATATATATATATATATATATATATATATATATATATATATATATATATATATATAATTGTATGGAGTGTATCATGGTGTCTGAGTTCATCAACTTCCAGTCGCTTAGTGTATATGTATGGAGTGTATCATGTGTTTATATGTATAGATTGTATACTGTGTGCATATGTATGGAGTGTATATGTACAGTGTATCATGCGTGCATATGTATGGAGTGTTTATGTATGGAGTGTATTGTATGTATATGTATAGAGTGTATCATGTGTGCATATGGATGGAGTGTATCATAATTGTATATGTATAGAATGTATCATGTGTGCATATGTATGAAGTGTATATATACAGAGTGTATGTTAAACTACAGAGTATTGTAACGTGTATATGTAGAGTGTATCAAGAGTGTCTATTTGTATAGAATATAGAATGTATCATTTGTGCATATGTTTGGAGAGTATATGTACAGAGTGTATCATGCTTGCATATATATGTATGGAGTGTATAATTTTTGGAGTGTATCATAAGTGTATGTGTATAGAATGTGTCATGTGTGCATATGTATGGAGTGTACCATATATATATAGAATGTATCATGTGTGTTTATGTATGGAGTGTATCATGTTGCCTTTCGTTGGCTGAGTTCATCAACTTTCAATAGCTCAGTGGTTAAGTGACTCACCTCTCACGCCAGAGTCCCGGTTCTATCCCAGACCCTGACAGCAGTGTAACATGTATATGTGTATATACAGATATGGCTACTGAGAATGTGCATTTTTGCACGCGCAGTACTGCAATTTGTCATGTGCTTTATTGCGGCTGAACAGTATTTGTGTACAAGAGCGCTTGATTCAGCTCCCTCGATGCCTCCAGCGGCTGGGTTTCTTTCTTTCTTTATTTATTTTGGAGAACAGGCCCGGATTGGCTACTCGGGAGGACCGGGAGAATTCCCAGTGGGCCGGTCCGTTTTTTAGCTGCAAGGGCCGGTGTCCCTAGCTGCTTGCACTCTCAGTAGTCGCATATTTTTCATTTATTTATTTATTTGACCATAGCCTTACTCTTTTTATTCATTATTTTATTCATTATTTTGCCGCAGCTCCACATTTTTTATTTATTTAATTAATTTATTTATTTAAGTAATACTGTGGTTAAAAGTGTTGCAGATGACAGTGTAAAACAATTCTTATTCCAAACGCACCGGTATGATAGCACCATTGTGGTCCAGTGGTCAGCACGTTGCATTATGACGCCGCCAGCCCGAGTCGAACCTCATTTGGGTATTTTTTTTTTAGTGTTAAGACATATAATACTGTTATATAGATGTACATATTTTATTTTTACTTTTTGTATGACCACCATTACGAAGCACTGGATATCTATAAAGAATTTTGCACAGAATATATATTCAGATATTGCCGGAAAGTACATTGTGATGTTTTAAAGAATAGTGTTGGAGATTTAGCTACCCTTTATTGTTTTCATATTTATGAAAAACGTTTAAAGTTTTAAAGCAGCTGTTTCCTTGAAAAAGATGCGATAGTGTCATTAGAAACTGAATTGAAAATGACGTTATTTTAATATAGTCAGTCGTGAACTGAGGTGGGCCGGTCTAAGGTTTGAAACTCCAGGGCTGAAAAGTAGTCCCACTCCGGCCCTGTGTATACATAATTGTATTCACATATGAATACACATTTGAATACAACAGATATGAATACAACAGAAAGACATAAAAACTTTACAAATTATGTGTCCACTTTTGAGGGCTCAACACAATTTCATAGATCTAGATAAAATAGCCTAAGCAATATTGAAATCATTTAAAGATATACAAATATCGGATAATAAAAACATTAAATAAACCAATATACAACAAACAAAAGCTATAACGATTTAGGAATATACAGTAATATAAATGAATTAAACAGTTTTAAGCCATTTTGAACTTTAATTTTACAAAGGCCTATCTGAAAAAAGATTTGATATATTTTCAAAAAACAAACAACGGAGTTTATTGTCATTTTATTTTTTTAAAATAAATATTATTATAAAGTATTTGGATACGAGGATATTAATCAAATCGTGCAAACAGAGCTTTTTTTTACAAACAGATTGTGAAAACTGCAGGTGAAAATGTGTTCTATGACATCAAACATGTGTTTATGTTTTTATATAACGTGGTAAAATTTAAAAATTAAATTAATCATCACGAGAAAGTAATCAAATTGTTTGTTACAACATGAAAACCCATCCCTGCAAAGGTAAAAACAAATGATAACGGAGAAGTCAAATAGAGCGAATTTGCGGAGTGGGAAGTCATGGACGGAAAATGGAATGGATGTTCTTGGCTGGTGGAAGATGAACAAACATCCTACCCAAAACATGTTAAAGAGCTAAAGCTACAGCAGATTCAAAAAATGTTCGTCCACAAAAACACGTTTACAAAGTGTGGTGAGTAAATGGTTTTCAAATTATAACTAAATATTAATTAAATCGTAAATGAAGACAGAAAGGAATTGAAAGGTAGCTTCTGATGGTTTTGCTCAAAATGCTCTTAAATACTAAATAATATTTCAAAACTCCTCCGTTGTTTATTGTTTTTAGAAACTATCTAAAAAAATATTCTGATTTGTAAAATGAAAGTTTGGCTTAAAACGGTTTAATTTATTTGTATTGCGTATATACCCAAATTGATATAGCTTTTTTTGTTTTATTTTGGTTTATTTAACTTGTTTTTATTATATCCGATATTTGTAATTCTTTAAAGGGTTTCAGTAGACTATAGCTTATTTTATCTAGATCTATATGACACTACAAAAGTGGACACGTCATTTGTAAAGTTTGATGTTTTTCTGTTGTATTCATATTTTATTATCTCCAAAAGAAAGAAAGAAAGAAGCCGCTTGCGGTAACAACAGAGCAGTCGGCCAGTTTCTTTAATCTTAATTTATAACTATTTACTATTTATAACATTTCTTTGCTGCGTCCTCTGTGTTTCAATAACACATAATAACTTTTACACCACATTAAAGGCACAGCAGCCAGTAATTTTTAATTGCCAGGAGTTTTTGTCAAGTTTAAATGGTGTGTTTTGATGCATGTGTGTGTGTGATCGGGCGAAAGAGCGCTCGCTTCACAGCTCTTGATGCATAGGCTATTAAATGCATATTAAAACTTTTTTTTTTTGTATGGATTTTCCGATCCTTTGCAAAAAGAAAATTAAAAATGGCTATGACGAATTTGTTATAGCTTATGTTTGTTTTATTTGTTTTATTTATATTTTGTTATATATTTTTGTATGCTTTTCTTAACACACATTTTATCTACATCTTTATGACGCTGTTAGCTAAAATGACATAAAACAACAGTTTTTATGTTGTTCTGGTATATTCATATTTTCATTTTGTATTATCTCCAAATTAATAAATTAATAAATACATAAACAAGCGTCATTACTCCCTTTCGCTCCGTCTCTCACACACCACATGCATGCACCTCTTTAACATGACAAAAACTCTGGAAAACCAATAGATAGATTTAAAATACCACCTAATTGCAAACTGTATTTAAAATTAGACTCCTGTATTTATAGTATAATTTTAAAAAGATTGTGCAATACTTAATGTGTCAGTGTAACCAAGGGATGTGACACTGACAACAGGGGTGTGGATCCACATGCAGGTTTATTAAAGGGATGGTCAAACTAAAGGATAAACGCGTTGTGGTGTCACTGAAAACAGATAACAAGACTAAGCACCAAATGAGTGTTTGAGAGGTGTTTATATAGTGCTTGAATTAGTCTTTCAGCAGCTACAGCTGTGCCAGTCTAATCAGTGGAGACGAGGAGCAGGTGAGTGTGTGTGTGTGGCCTGACTGGGTATTGTAGTCCATTTCTCAGCCGATTTGTAGTTCTATGTGTTTGTGCAAGTTTACCAGCGATCTATGGAGAGAGGATCGCTGTGGTCATGACAGTCAGACAATAAATAAAATTGTATATATATATATATATATATATATATATATATATATATATATATATATATATATATATATATATATATATATATAATTAAGTTAGAATTTAATACTAATCTGACCAGTTAAAGGTAGCCTATTCGGTTAACTGCACAGTTTCAGTCGAAGAAATACTAACATACAAACATTTCTGGCTGACGATTAAAATTTGAAGACAAAGCACTATTTTACCTTTTTTGTTTAGATTTAGCCACAATTCACACAATACTGTCTGGCTATAGCGGAGCTTGCTGTGTGCATTTGTCCTTAGATTTTTGGGAGAGCGCGTTCAGGCACCTGCAGTCTGCTAAACTGCAGTCTGCCGCAATACTTTTTAAACATAGGTATTACATTTTTCCATTTTTGTTGCTGCTATGTGTGCATATTTCACACGTTTTAAAGCACATGAAACAAACTGAAACTGGGCAGTTAGCCTAATTTAAACAGTTTCAAAAAAACATAACAGTAATTTGAAGGAGATCACTGACGTTTTGAAAAAGCAAAAAAAAAAACGAATTTTTATATATATACAATTTTATTTAGTGTCTGACACATTAAGTATTGCATTTTAAAATACTGATTTATTTTAACATGCAAACAACAGCATACAGAACATATTAACAGAACATTTTCACGCACCTGCATTTCCAACAGCATAGAATAAATAAATATTAACATAAAAAGGACCAGCCCTAGATATTTTTCACTTAAATTAGAAATTTAGATTAAAACGAAAACACTGACTGAATCATTTCAAAGAACCAGCATTGGCTATTTTTCTAATCATGTTTTATTTTCTTTTGTCAAAAAACAGAAAGTCGATCGCTCCACGGAAAATATGCATTAATTGCTCCACTGTAATTGTTAATAATCACAAATCTATGTTCACATTTTAACAAAGTCATTATTTAAAGATTATGAATTAAGCATTTTATTTTAACTTAGACTCTCTCTGCTTTCTTTTTCTCTGTACTTTGCAAGTACATGTCAACTTACACTAACTCTAACTCCAACCCCAACTTAATAGTCTACTCATAAACTAATGAGAATTAGTTGGCATGTAGATGCAATGTAACTAAATTCAACAAACGGACCATCAAAATAAAGTGTGACCATTTAACTTTATGTAATTAATAATGCATCTAAGCACAATAGCGACCTATTTTTTTCATTCATTAGATGTCATGAAATTTCAGCTTTTTATTCAGTGAAAGTCAGGGCATTTGAAATTTTGCTTAAAGTGGGACCCTAAGATTCAGACATGCACTAACTGCAACTACACTGTGCACTTTAGACAATCCACTTCGATCATTAAAAAAGAGACCGCTGTGTGTCTCAGAACTGGTGACTCAGCTTTTATAGTATATTGATTTTGAGTTTTACAACTGAACATTATAGCTGCTGTTTTAACATTTCAGGTAATAATGTTGTAAATAATACAGTTTCTTTCACATATTTTTTGTTTTGCTTAATAAGACCTCAATGTATCACCAGAGGGGCATTGTACAATAGCAAGATAAATGATTTAGCCAGGACTTTAGAGTTATTCTGACTGAATTTATCACTGATTCAGATGCATGAAAGCAGGCTAAATTAAACTAAATGAAGTTACTATGGAGATTTATTCTTTGCATTTAGCCTGCTCCAGAGGCTTTGATGCCTCACGTACCGATTGTCTACAGTCCTGGAGGGCTCTGTGAAGTCAAGCCCAAATCCTGGTGCAGCATTTCCGGAGAGAATTAAAGTGGTCAGCCCACATCAACTACCTGCTGATCAGGAGAGTTTTGTTGACTAAAGGCCATATCCTGAGCACCCACCATAGTCATCCTTGGTCCCCAAGTCTAATTCTGTATCTGTTTCAGTTCCCGAGTCCAGTCCTGTGTCTGTTGTAGTCCCTGAACTCATCCCTGTGTAAGCTCCATTTCCTGAGACAAGTTCAGTGTCTGCTCCATTCCCCAAACCCAGTTCAGTGTCTGCTTCATTCCCTTATCCCAGTCCAGTATACACTTCAGTCTCAAGGCGCCTGCCAGCGATGGCTTCAATCCCAGAGCGCTTGCCATTGATGGCTTCAGCCCCAAAGCTCTTAGCCCTGCCAGCACCAGCCCAGTTCCTAGCCTTGTCACCACATCCCTTGCCCTATGCCCTGACATTTCAGTCCATCTACTTGCACTGTCTTCACCGCCCAAGCTTCCTGCCATACTGGCTTTGCCTGCCTTTCAATTCTGCCATTTTCAGTCCCAGCCAGACTTTCAGTCCCATTGTTTCCATTCCCAGCCCAGCTTTTAGTTTTAGCTTTTCCAGTCCCAGCCTGGTCTCCAGTCCCCTCTTTTCCAGTCCCAGCCCAGCTTCCAGTATCGCCGTTTCCAGCCCGGCTTCCGGTCCCAGGTTGTCTTCCAGTCATGCTGGCCCCAATCTACCATCCAGCCCAGTCCAGCATTCAACACAGTGTCCAGCCCCAGTTCACTCTCCAGCCCAGCCGGCAACAGTACAGCATTCAGCCATCCATGGTTTTCCCTATTATATATTTTATAATGATAATAATAAAAAAAGGCTTTGTATAACAGTGGATAGCTTATTGCTAAATGGTTGTTGATACAATTAATTACCAACAAATTAATGGTTATTGTAATGTAATAATGTGTGTATTTATATAGCACATTTATCGTGTATGGCCATACACCCAAAGCGCTTCACAATCATGAGTGGTGATCTTTCCACACCACCACCAGTGTGCAGCATCCATCTGGATGATGCAACGGCAGCCACAGGACTGGGAAACATCCATACACACTCACTGACACACATACACTACTGCCAATTTATGTTTATTTAGGAAAATAAACTGACCCCAACACGGGGAGAGCATGAAAACTACACACAGAAATGCCAACTGGCCCAGCCGAAACTCGAACCAGCAACCTTCTGGCTGTGAGGTGACAGTGCTAACCACTGAGCCACCATGTCACCCCAACATAGTTACTTTGTGAGAAATAATATTTCACCATTTCACAGTTTTCTGTCTTTTTGAACTTCTAAACTTTTAAGCATGTTTTC
Organism: Danio kyathit; assembly: GCA_903798195.1. Classification (NCBI taxonomy): domain Eukaryota; kingdom Metazoa; phylum Chordata; class Actinopteri; order Cypriniformes; family Danionidae; genus Danio; species Danio kyathit. Next base: position 47,084,752 of record LR812526.1, read on the forward strand.
TTTTTATTATCTGAAGTATTTTTATAGAGGGCAAAAAGGGCAGAACTGATTATTTCGTATGCAACGATCAGTTCTGCCCTTCTTTAAACAAGCTAGTTTACTTCATTATCATTTTCTTAATGCAAATCAGAACTGACAAGAGACTAAAAAGTTTAATTAAACTCTACAAAATGCTTTTATAGATTGCACTTTAGCATAGCAAGTGATATACACCCCACCGTGCCATTTCCAACAGGAACAAACAACACAACTGGTAAACACATTCACTGATAACTGCTTTTATTCTTTTCAGAGCAAATTACTAAAAGCGACGACAAATTACAATTGACAGAGAGTCTCATGTGTATATATAAAATTCCCAGAAGTGCTTTTGTTGATGCAATCATATCTTCACAACTGGAAACGGATTTACTGAAGAGAGAGAGAAGAAAGCGATTGCAAACAGATTTATAGACAAGAAGATGCAGAGAATAAAACAGAGGAAGTAACATGTAGAAAGCAAACGCTAGCCTAATTTCAGAAGTGCCTCTCTGGGACATGACACAGGATAAAAAAAGAGAGAGAGAGAAGGACATATGGTAAAAGGAGAGGACACACAAAAAAGAAGAGAAGTAATCTATTAAGAGATGCATTTAGATTTGGTGGCATGAAGAAGCCAGGAAGCACTTTAGAGTCACGTTTTTAATTTCCACACAAAGAAATGAGCAGATAGGAGAGGCTCTTCAGCATATGCTGTAATGAGCAGTGCATTAGAAACAGGCTGCGCTGGGACACAACAGATCTGAGCTCAGTATCACGCACTACTGCTGCATATAATTGTGATACAGTTTTTAATTACCTCAATAATTCAAATCCCTGAGCCAGACTTGGGGCTCGCTTTTTTTTAAACATTGTTAGTTTCAAAAGTTAAATGTCCAATGAGTGGGGCTGAAAAGTGTGCGTCATTTGATCAGAAGCAGGTACAGTAAATGTGATTTGTGCAAAATATATATTTTTTTAATAATTTGCTGAAATGAGTGGTCATAGTTTTAAAGATATCTATAAGCTAATAATAAACCGTTTACTGATACAAAACATTGACAAATTGTGCATTTAGTTAATATACAATGCATCCGGAAAGTATTCAAAGCACTTCATTTTTTCTTATGTTACAGCCTTATTCCAACATAGATTAAATTCATTTATTTCCTCAAAATTCTACACACAATACTCCATAATAACAATGTGAAAAAAAGATTTTTTGAAATTGTTGCAAAGTTATTAAAAACAAAAAATCTGAAAAATCACATGTACATAAGTTTTCACAGCATTTGATCAGTACTTTGTTGATGCACCTTTGGCAGCAATTACAGCCTCAAGTCTTTTTGAATATGATGCCACAAGCTTGGCACACCTGTCTGGAATTTTTGCCCTTTCCCTTTTGCAGTACCTCTCAAGCTCTCAGGTTGGATGGGAAGCGACAGTGTAAAGCCAATCAAGGACATTCACAGAGTTGTTGTGAACCCACTCAATTGATATTTTGGCGGTGTGCTTTGGGTCATTGTCCTGCTGGAAGATGAACCGTCTCCCCAGTCTGAGGTCAAGAGAACTCTGAAGCAGGTTTTCATTCAGGATGTCTCTGTACATTGCTGTATTTATTTTTCCCTATATCCTGACTAGTCTTCCAGTTCCTGCTGCTGAAAAACATCCCCACAGCATGATGCTGCCATCACCATGCGTCACTGTAGGGATGGTATTAGCCTGGTGATGAGCGGTGCCTGGTTTTCTCCAAACGTAATGCCTGGCATTCACTCCAAAGAGTTCAATTTTAGACTCATCAATCCAGAGAATTTTGTTTCTTATGGTCTGAGAGTTCTTCAGATTCCTTTTGGTAAATTCCAGGCGGGGAGTGGCTTTCGTCTGGCCACTCTACCATACAGGCCTGATTGGTGGATTGCTGCACAGATGGTTGTCCTTTTGTAAAGTTCTCCTCTCTCCACAGAAGAACGCTGGAGCTCAGACAGAGTGACCATCGGGTTATGGATCACCTCCCTGACTAAAGCCCTTCTCCCCCCAATCACTCAGCTTAGATGGCCGGCCAGCTCTAGGAAGAGTCCTGGTGGTTCCAAACATCTTCCACTTACGGATGATGGAGGCCACTGTGCTCATTGGAACTTTCAGAGCAGCAGAAATTTTTCAGTAATCTTCCTCAGCCTTGTGTCTCAAGACAATCCTGTCTCGGAGGTCTACAGACAGTTCCTTTGTCTTCATGTTTGGTTTGTGCTTTGACATGCACTGTCAACCCTGGGACCTTATATAGACATGTGTATGCCTTTTCAAATCATGTCCAATCAGCCGGGGCTCGAACCAGCGATCTTCTTGCTGTGAGGCAACAATGCCAACCACTGCGCCACCGTGCCACCATTCATAAATCATTCATTTTTTTTTCGGCTTGGTCCCTTTATTAATCCGGGGTCGCCACAGCGGAATGAACCGCCAATTTATCCAGCACATGTTTTTTACAGCGGACGCCCTTCCAGCTGAAACCCATCTCTGGGAAACATCCATACACACCCATTCACACTCATACACTACGGACAATTTACCCTACCCAATTCACCTGTACCGCATGTCTTTGGACTGTGGGGGAAACCGGAGCACCCGGAGGAAACCCACGCAAATGCAAGGAGGACATGCAAACTCCACACAGAAACACCAACTGACCCAGCCGAGGCTCGAACCAGCGACCTTCTTGCTGTGAGGCGACAGCACTACCTACTGCGCCACTGCATCACCCATTCATAAATCAATATTATTTTATTTAAAAATATTATTTGCTTTTACATAAACATTTAAATTAAACTACAAACCCTCTTCAATAGTTTGTGTGGCTGTGTGGTTTAAACTAAACTGAACTTTTGTTCAATGCAATACAACTTTTATAAGAGTAAAATTTATTTATTCTTACTGCTAAGTTAAGAGAATATATACATCATTCTGAAAATTCATCCTTAATCCTCCATTTCCTGATTCCAGCTTTTTTTTTCCTTTTTCTCAAGAGTACTAATATTTTTACAAGCTAGCCAATATCATCTCTTCCAGGATGTAGTGGTGGTCTCCAGAGGCACGGTCAGAGCGGGCTATTGTGCCACACGTGCTTTGAATTCTGCCCAGAACTCTTTATCTTGGTCTTTCCGAGTGCAAACCATTTTCACACATCTAGATCAGCCACTCTCACACCTCTCACCAAACTGCATACATGCTTTCAGATGCTACTTTTTAAAGTGATGTTTTTTCCCCCAGCCACTCAATACGGGTCAGTTTCAACAGAACTCTTGACATTAGTCGTCTTTAATCCACTCCAGCCACTGCGCTCAGCTCTTTCAGCCTGCTTTTGCTCTCTTTATTCCTCATTTATTGATTGCTGTAAGGACTTTTAACAATTGTCTAGCAGTTTTTTTGGCCTGCATTTCATCTTACACTAACACTAACACATCGTCCCCATTTTAACACAATATCTTCATTTTCACACCTTACAGCTGATGTCTGAAAGCAACAACTTCAACTTTATTATGAATGTATTCTGTGGTTCAGAAAGTGTGGTGGCTTTATGAAAAATTGTTAACATGTACAGTCAAATACGCCCTTATTAGAAGCTGTATAAATATTCAGACAGTTGTCTTTTTTCAATGTTCTGCTGATAACAATAACATACACAATATGTTTTTAATAAGTTAGTTATTAACTAACAATGCAAAAAAAAATGTCTAAAATATTTATTAATCAAATCAAATGTTATATTGATTAAGCTTACATCAATATATATTTATAACGAATATTAACAACAATAAACTAACAATACTAACAAATATTAATAAACAGTGTATACAATGTGCTCTCCATTGTTAGTTATGGTTAGTTGAAGCTTTAACTGGTGTCAATTTATAGGTGCTTACTGTAAACATTTTCCAAAATTTAAATAGAGCATTTAACCATTGACATTGGCACTGTGAAATCCGTCTGATCTAGTGCATTTTCAACTCTCTTTAAACCTGCATTTGGTGCCACCAACTGTAAACAAGTTTAAAAAAGCTCTAAAGTTGTTTATTAGCTCATAATCATAAGGAAACAACATTAAGTGCTATCTTTAAAGCTATAAGAGTGCTTTCACATCTGTGATTCGGTTTATTTAGTCTGGACCAAGGGCAACAAATGATACATTGTAGCATTTTTCTGGTGTTTTTGGGTCCGTTTCACACCACCCTGATTGCTTTGGTCCGAACCACTTGAAAAAGAACCAAATGCAGTCAAGTGACAAAATGCACATCACTCATTGGCTAGATGTTATTGAATGTATTTCCTAAACTGCTTTTCGATTGGTCAGAATTAACGTGCAGAAAAATGGCAATGAAGCTCCCGCAAGTAAACAAACTGGCAGACACAAAATGTCGCTTATTACTATTTTTAATACTGTGCTGGTTGATCGTATCCATAGTTGTAGTATACTATAGAGTTTGTATTTATCACTTTAGACACACTATACATTTCAAGAATGAAGCCCTGCTGCGGTTGGAGAACAATGTTTTATGCATTGCAAATGCGCATTGCAAGTCACTTCAGGAGGAGGCATGAATTAATTTTGCTAAACTGCGACATGGTCATCTTCCGGAAATATTACCAACAATCCACCAGGTAATGTTTCTCTCTCTCTCTCATTCTCTCATTCTCTCTCTCTCTCTCTCTCTCTCTCTCTCTCTCTCTCTCTCTCTCTCATTTTTTCACATTTTCACATTTTTAGGTGCTTTATTGGCATGACAAATAACTGTACATTCGTATTGCCAAAGCAGTGCAGCGTCGCTGCGTACAAACATGACAGTGCAAAAAGGGCAGTAGTGCAAACAAAAACGAACATAAAATATAATACAGAGAAAACACAGACAGAAAGAAAAAAAAATAGATTTATAAAAATAAAAATAGATTTACAAAAAATAAAAAATAGATTAATAAAGAAGAAAAAAAAAAGGATTAATAAAAAAATAAAAAATAGATTTATGGTAATATATTAAACAGAATAAATGTAATGACGGTATTATCAAACGTAAGTTCACAAGTAAAGAGTTCCAGTTGTTGTGTGTAGGAGACAGTGGAGCAGGTCATTGTTGGTTCCTCAGGCGGTGGCAGGAGTGCACAAACTGAGCTGCTAACACACAGCAGCACACACACTCCCCCAGTAAGATGGGCAGTTTCTCACTCTCTCTTTTCTCTCTCTCTCTGTTTAAAATTGTTAATAAAGCGCTGTCAACAAATATTTTTCCTCCACATCCCATGATGCATAGCGCATCAAACTACGACAGCTGGATTAGTCTAAAAAGGACCAGTACTTTTTATGGTTGGGTCCGTTCTAGTTCGGATCATACTCTCACCACAAACGAAGCGATCTAGGGTTTGTTTGAAAGCGTATCGAGACCACCTCTTCAAATGCAATTGCTACATTCACACCTGCCCAAACGAACCACACCAAAAGAAAAAAAACAACTCTAGTGCAAACTTAATTCAACCGAACTAAATAACGCAAGTGTGAAAATACCCTAAAAGAGCGCCTTTGTCATAGCACCTTTGTCATATGATGTCATATAGTGTGAACCATTTTTTTTTCTGTGAATTGGAATGTAAGACAAAGGAAAAAGCTGTTTTTAATCTCTTTTAGCTTTTCTGAGGTCAAAAAGTCTTGTCTGGGTTCTGAAAAAAACAGCCTGGCGGGCTAAAAGGGTTAAGAGACATCTTTAGAACATATGCTGTATTATTCCTTTCCACAAACCAAGACTATATTGTGGAGAAAGCTTTTGGCCATGTCTCTTCTGAAGCCCTCTTTTGTTGCCCATACATGCAGCACATTCATTCTAAACAATCAGTTAAGCCAGTTGACAGAATTTTACCTGTGTGGACTTGGCTATGGATGGATATGATGGTCACTGAACTGCAGTTATGGTTAGTTAAAGTTTTATTCAGCACATGCCTGATGCCAGGATGTCATTACTGAGGGGGCATTTTGATTCCATACGGGGGTACTAGACCTGGTGACTGATTTTGGTCCCTCTTGTTGATTTAATTTAGGCTATTTATTCACTTATTTATTATTGGCAGTAATATACTTTTTATAGTAATAATAATATGCACAGTTTTGCTATTAATGATTTTATTAATAAAGGCTATGCAACGTTACCATTTACATAAACGCAGACGGATTCAGCGCCAAACTAGTGATTTAAATGATATTTTATTTACCTTATTTATTTCCATGTCATTTCAAATAATATAATAGTTTAAAGGTAAAGCTAAAAATAAAGATTTATGTAAAGCTATCATAAGGGTTTTTTTGTTTTGTTTTGTTTTTTCCTGAAATTGTCAAGTTGGCATTTGTAAAAACACCACCACAAACCATTAGGCTATTAGGCCTACCCGTCGTTTTATTTATTTATTTAGCCTTTTTAATCACTTGTTTTCAGCTTACATTTTAATTTTTAAGGCCATGAGCTACAAGTCAGAATAAAATCGTGATGCTAATTTTATTTTAGCTGTTTTCTGGTGTTTAATTTTGCACAAGCAAATAGTAGTATAGCCTAAAATACATATTTTTTAAAGGTTATCATTCAGCCTAACTGCAACGCATGTGAGAGGATCCGCGACAAATCCATGTGCTATATAGGCCTACCTATTTCATTTATAACACTGTAAACTTGACTTCGCAGGCCGATCATCTTTAAAGGCATCTTTTAAAGTGTCCTAACTTGAGACTGCTGATGCATAATGCGATGTTTCTTTTCACAACTGTAACAGTGCGCTTTAGCGATTTGAAAATGAAAGCAAACATTCAAAAGGATTCTGCGTTTTGTCAATTTTACAGTTTAATTTTAATAATATTAATAATAATTAATATATAAATTATAATATTAATTATAGTGTAGACTTCTGTGGGACTGTGCAGTGTCCAACTACACATTTTTATTAGGCTGCTCTAATATTAACCCCTAACTGAAAAACGAGTGTAAAAATGACTGGCAAATTTCTTTTGCATTTTTTTCCCCTTTAGTGCTCAAGAGAGTTGTATTTAAATAATTAGTTAACCAAAACATGTAATGAACTAATCTGCTTGCCTTCACGTCATCTACTAGTCCAGTTTTCTCCCGTGTGAGTTTAGAATGTGCCTCAACCGCTGCATGCACGTTTAAACAGACGCACCCTGACCTGACACAGGAACCAGATCTCTGGACTATTGCTTTAATTTCACAATTTTCATAATTAAATAGCTTTTTCATAATATAAAATATCTAAATTTGTGTTCTGAGAGTTGAAATGACGGGGGTGTAGTAATTAATGATAGAAAGAATTTTTGACAGAACAAAATTCTTTCTGAGGTGGCAAAACTCCCTTTTGCCGGGCCTGATTCTGCATCAACTAATAGGTCATTATTGTAAAGAATTTCCAAAAATGAAATGAAGCATTTGACCATGAGCGTTTGCACTATGAGAGCAACCCAATCTAATGCATTTTCAACAGTGAATGTGGAAATGAACAAGCACAAAATGTGTTGGAACCTGTTTAAAACTGCATTTGATGTAAGCAACAGTGATCAGTTTTTTTTTTTTTTAAATAGCTCTAAAGTGGTTCATTAGCTCATAATCATCATCATACAATTAAAGTGTTATAAAGCTATATTTAAAGGTGCAAGATAGCACCTATGTCATATGATCATACATAGTGTTGTAAAAGAGGTTTTATATGTTACTCTACTCTCATATGTTTTCTTTTTTTCTTGTGAATTGGAATTTAATACAATGGCAAAAGCTGTTTTGAATCTTCTTTTCTGAGGTCAGAGTCTTGTGTGGGGCCCTGGAATATTTCCGTATGGGGGGCCTTGGGGGAAAAAAAGGTTAAGAACCATGTAATCTTCAGGAAATACGCTGCATTATTCCTTTCTGCGACTAAGAATATATTGTGAAGAAAGTTTTGGCCATTATGCTTTTGGACTCCATTGGTTTTCACATTCATTTCATTCACAGCACATTCATTCCAAATAATCATTTATGCCAATTGATGGAGTTTCAGAGTTTCAGAAATTGGCTTTGGCTATGATTATCATTGAGTTACATGACCCATATTCAGTTAAACCTCTTTTGACCAGATGCAACCCAGATATGCTTGTGTTAATGCCAAACACTCAACAAACCCCATGGTTTCTTCACAATTAGGACAGTGGCAGGGATAATTCATTATTAGTTTATGCAAAAGCTTTTAAATATAAACATCACTGTCACAGATTTCATTAGAGCCACTGATTATAATTGCCTCTCTCACATCCTATAGATTACAGTTCATGTTCAGAAAAAGTGCAAAGAAAAAAAATGCAAAGGTACTTTTAAAATTAAGTTCATATTGCATTTCATCAAATCCCAAAAGTGCTCTGTTGGATTGAGTCAGGTGACAAGGCTATTTGAGTATAGTGAACCGATTGTCATGTTTGGGAAACCAGTTTTAGATGATTTCAGCTTTGTGACATGGCACATTATCCTGTTGGAAGTAGCATCACAAGATGGGTCCGCTGTGGTCATAAACAAATGGACAGGGTCAGCAACAATATTCAGGTTGGCTGTGGGATTTCAGTGATGCTCAGTTGATACTATAAAAGGGCCAAAAAGTATGCCAAATAATATATCCCACACCTTTACACCACCAGCAGTCTGAACCGTTGAAGCAGTTTTATGCCTTCATTTCGTTTACACTAAATTCTAACCATACTACTCAAATGTCAAAACTGAAATTATTAACAGGCTAACTATTTTTTTTCAATCTTTTATGGTGCGATTTGGATGAACTGGTGTGAATTGAAGCCTTAGTTTGCTGTTGTTAGGTGACAAGAGTATCACAGGCGTGCTTTTCTTCTGGTGCTGTAGCTCATCTGCTTCAAGGCTAAATATATTGTGTTTAGAGATGCTCTTCTGCAGACCTTGCTTAAACCAATCTGGTCATTTTCCTCTGACCTCTCGCATCAGTAAGACATTTTCACCCACAAATTACTGGATATTTTCTGTTATTGGACCAATCTCTGTGACCCATAGAGATGGTTGTGCGTAAGCAGTTTTTGAAATACTCAAACCAACCATCTAACCAACCATGTCACATTCAAAGTCACTTAAAGGTGCCCTATAATGAATATCTGGGTATACCTAGTCATAGTCGATTAATGAAAGATCAATATATGAAAATTACCATACCGTGAGCCTCACACATCATTGTTTCCTTGTTCTAACCATATTAGACAGCTTAGTATTTAATATAGATTGTGCTAAAATAAACATCTATCATTGTGTTTTTTTATATTAATATTTTTTATATTTTTTGACAAATTAAATATGATTATTTTGCATGACAAGAGTAGATCATGCTGTGTGTTTGTGTTTATTTATTTATTTATGTTTATACAATAAATTAAATTTAAAAATATATATATTTGATCATTGTCCATATTGCATTTTACATTACACTTATGTTACCAAGGCAATGACTGACGCATTTGTATTGCATTCCAAAGAATCAGCATCACCATAGAGAATGAAACGCTGAAATGCTGACTGGCCTGAATCGCCACAGAATAAAAGTATTAAACTAGCAGACACACTGTCACCAAATTATAAGGTTCTATCTGACATTTTTGTCAAAACTGAGTTATTGACATATTCTTATTAAATTACAACTTATTTACATTATGGGATGATTTTTATAGGTTGTTTACAATTTAAGACATTTTATTTAAAAAACAAATGTTACACACATACTGTTTGCTATATGGAATGCAAAAATTTTGAAGCTCAATATCTCAAAATCATTCAGAACGCAGATAGAACCTTATAATTCCAAGGTGACGACACTAGGCTTAGAAAAGAGCATTACATTTCTATTATGTCACTCATTAAAATGTTAACATTTTCTTTAGTATGTGTGCAATACAGTTTTGCATTAATGAGCCTGTTTACAAACAGAGATTTACTGATATAATTGCACTCTAAATTAACTTCATATTATCAGTCAAGTCTTTTATTTTTGTGACCAGTTATGGTTTCATATCTCAGAATGAGACAGAAATGATATATTTTAAAATAGTGTTATATAAAGTGAAAAAGACTGGGCCAATTAGGTTTGCATTATAATTATACTTATAACTATACTACTCATGAACTCCTGTATTTAAACTGTGCATTTTTATGTAGACGGAACACTTTTCTAATGTTTTTCAATGTAAACCAATGGTCTTAAACTTAATTCCTGGAGGGCCAAAGCTCTGCACATTTTAGTTTCAACCACCTCCAACTCCACCTGCTTAATATTCTCTAGTAGACTTGAACACCTTGATTATTTGGATCAGCTGTGTTTGATTAGGGTTGGAGCAAAACTGTGCAGAGCTGCGGCCCTCCAGGAATCGAGTTTGAGCCCTATGATGTAAACACTCACTAGATAGGTGTGCATAACTGTATACTGTACTGTATACACAGGAGTTTATGAGTAATTAAGAATGAGTTAATTATAATGTGCCCTTCCAAGTAAAGTGATGACAAAAACATTAACAGGTCATAAGTTCATGTTAGTTACATGTTAATCAATGTACTGTAAAAGAATACATTAATTAGTAAACATGTACAAACGATTAAATAAGGTAGCCACACATGAACTAGTGTGTAGTTAAAGTTAGTTCATGAGTAACTCATGCCTTAACTCATTATTAGTTTATTATATAATAAAATTTTGTTTGCATATTAGTACATCATTATTCATGTACTGTTATTGTAAAGTGTAAAGTGTCACCCAGAACTCTGCTCCAGGGGGCCCACAAGCAGGGGCGGACTGGCCATAGGGAGCATCGGGACATTTCCCGGTGGCCCGATGGTCAATCTGGCCTGCCACTGGGACTCTGGCCTGCCGCGCATCCCCGCACATCCCTCAGCGCCCCCTCCCCGCTTCTCACTTTCTAGATCGCATCAGATGTGGCCTGACTGACAGTTACTTTTGCCCGGTTGAAAATGCTTTCCCAGTCCTCCCCTGCCCACAAGCAAGTGAAAATGCATGTTTATCAGTGTTCTCTGTTTGTTGGGTAAAAAAAAATAAATAAAAAAATACAGATTCTGTAGAATGACACTGGAAGGAGGATCCAATTGCAGAATGAGATTGAGGGGGGTTTATTGACAGACAAAAGGGGATACGGGGGTCAGGTTATTAACAGTCCAACAGATGATGGTGGGGACTGCAGGGGAGCCCTGCTGGCGTGGATGACAGCCACAGATGGTTATAGGCAGGGAGCCTGTCCAGGGAGAGACCTGGCCAGACTAGAGGTGGGAAGGCCTTGAATGAGGCACAGAGCACCGTCAAAAGATGGTTGTAGACTATGTACCAGTCTCAGTCAGGCAGAGGATACCATCCAAGGAGTCACAGGTGGGAGGAGCGGGGAACACAATGACAAGACAAACACACAACAACACATAGATAGACAGGGGAAAACTAAAACAGAAAGCTAGAAAAAGTTACAGCAATACAGTTAAGACTATTGTTCAAATAAAACAAAACTATGTATAACATAATATTATATGTTTAACTACGTATAAAAGGGTGGCTCGGTAGTTAGCACTGTCGCCTCACTACAATAAGGTCGCTGAGTCTCAGTTGGGCCATTTGGCATATCTGTGTGAAATTTGCATGTTTCGTGCGCTCCGGTGTCCCCCACAGTCAAAAGACATGCGCTATTAGTGAATTGGATTATCTATTGGCGTAGTGTATGAGTGTGTGTGTGTGTGTGAATGTGAGAATGTATGGGTGATCCCAGTATTGGGTTGCAACCCAGGCTCATTGCGAATACGTACAAAGGCCTATATTTCTAAGGACAGCGAAATACATAACCTTAGGTACATCTGCTTGCAGTTTTTGTTTTTGCAAACTACCAGCGGCCTCTGTGTATGCTTTCTGATGATCACAAATTCCTCTTGCATGTCCTCTTCTCACGGAAATCCACCAGAGGGTGCAATATACACTTCAGCCGATCAGGCCAGCTTGCTGTTGACTGAATGACTGACCACTGACCCACCCACTAGGTTTGGGCCGATAGACGATGCCATCATCCATTGCCGATGGCCGATAGACATCACGATGCTGAGCCGGCATCGCCGATCCTCCGCCCCGCCCCCGTCGCAAACCCTCTTGTGAAAAATACATACTCAGGCCTCGTTTACACTAATACAGCTTACTTTTAAAATGGCATTTAGAACGAAAATGACCCACGTTCACACTGGTGTTTCATCTAGCATTTCTGAACAGCCCTCCGTCCACTGAAACGCACACACACACACACACAGCCACAGACACACACACTGTCATGCTCTCGTCTGAGCTCCAGAGAACAGTGTACGTTGGACAGTTTATCAAGGATGTATCGCTGGATCGCGTCTTACTATAGTTGTTAAACGTGATATTTAATTAATCTTGTCTCGAACCAGGGCCTAATTTGTGCCGGAACACGCCTGATCCGGCACCTCTAAAAACTGATCCGGCACCTCATTTTATCGATCTCCCTCCTCAACCACCCTCCTCCCCTGTCCGCTGTTTATTTTCACTTTCTTCCGTGACTTCCCAACCCTCTTCACTTTCGTCCGCGACACCCCAGCGCCACTCACTTTTGTCTGCTACACCCCTCCGTCATCTACCGCACCAAACAAATGACTGACACGGATCACTCTGCCTACTTATGCCAGAGTCCCGCGAAAAAGTGATTGATAGGTGGTAATTTGTGTGTAACTTATCTTTATTTATTTATGATTTAGTTATGGGTAAAACAAAGACCAGGTAGTTGAAACGATAGGCTACAAATAATTAATTCGTTATGAACTAGTTAATCATTCATAAATTATTAATTCACCTCCGCCTATGAAGACGATGTCATCGTCCATCGCGATGTTTCACATTAGACATTGTATGATGCTAAATTGGTCAACATCGCCCAACTATACCACCCACTCCTTTCCCTAATCCCAACCGATAGTGTTTTCAAAAGCAATCAGAGAAAGAAAAGCCGTCACCGCAGGTAAAGTTTAGATCGGATACACGGCCGACTGGAAGTGCGATATGCACATCAATATAGCAGCATTTTTTCCAACACTGTATAACAATAATTAATATTTTTATAGCATTGTGACAGTTTAGGGTTGGGGTGGGGGTAGGGGTTAAAAAATACAAATAATTGGGTAATTTAATAGATAGCATAAATAATACTCAGTACAACTACAGTTTTTACGTTACTGTGACGATAGAGTTTAGGGTTGGGATGGGGGTAGACGTTAATAAATTACAATAATTGGGAAATTTAATAAATAATATAAATATTTCACGTTAACTTCCAGCCACAACCGTATCCAATCTAGCAATAACCATCACGGCCGCGTGATTTCACTACGTTTTCAGCCAGTTGTTTTTATTCAATTATTTTTTGTTTTACTTCACAGGTGTCAAACTCAGTTCCTGGAGGGCCGGAGCTCTGCACAGTTTAGTTCCAACCCTAATTAAACAGACCTGATCAAACTAATTGATTCCTTCAGGCTTGTTTGAAACCTGCAGGTTAGTGTGTTGAAGCAGGGTTGGAACTAAACTGTGCAGGGCTGCGGCCCTCCAGGATCTGAGTTTGACACCCCTGTTTTACTTGCTTTCTGGAACTGTTCTCCAATGGACTTGAACCCTGTCATCATGGTCAACTCCGCACCATGTCCCTAGTCCACCGACATACGCAGCGAGCTACTGGGCAAAAAGGTAACACTGAAAAACCCGTCCACATGGAGGTAAGCGCTCAGCGGTAAGGAACAGAAGTGGGGCGACGACATCATACCACCTTGTAGCATTCGTTTTAAAGATGAAATGCAGCCCGATGTACCTCTGGCTACATAGTTTGCCCTCTCCAGAAATGTAGACAGCGGTGCGTATCTACAATGAACCTGTGTTGAGAAAATTAATATAATAAATATAACAACTGCAACCCGGTTACTGAAATGAAAAATTGGACAAGGAGGAGAAGATTCTTGGAGTTTAGCAACAAAGTTTGAACACAAACTCACAGACACACACCATGAACTTGAACGTGAGAGCCCAATATAAAGGTAGGAAAGCACATGAGAGCCAGGTGAAGACAGTTATACTAACAAGGTAAGCTCTAAGATAAGAGCTAATAAAGTGGGCATCATAATGGTAAATGATAAACCAACGGGGAAACACCATCGCATATCAATGTTTGTAATGACCGGGATATATTTTGTGCCAGAACAAGCACCACCACCTCTGAAATCTGACCCCCCCCCCCCTTCCCGCTCTTCACTTTCTTCAGCAATTTACAAATTAAACACTGGTAATGACGAAACTTGTGATCTTAGTTGGCTAACAATGGTTTTGGGAAATGCACTCCTGTTTGACTTTAGAAGTGCTTAGTGAGCTGTATTTAAAGTACTTGTTTAGTTAGAAATCACCATTGTGTTGAACAGTGTTTGCTCTACTTGGGCTCTTAATTTAACACTGGGCTTTTGTGTAGGTGCATTGAATTTCTGCAAAGTGATTGGCAGATTAGATAGTTATTAACAAGCAATTGAACAGGTGTACTCAATAAAGTGACTAATGAGTGTATATTCAGCACACACATACTGTAAATACATTACTGTCACATCCTCTGCTGCTGTGAGATCGCTGTATGACAGTGTGCCACACAGAAACTTCTATTTGACACTGGCAGTAATTCAGCGCGCTGCAGCACGGGTGTTAATACCAGCAACTGCCAAGGTTCTTCCATACTGAGGTCAGTCAGGATTTCAGTATTTCACCTCATCAGCTCTCGGCAGTAAACATGCCTGCTCAATTTTTCTGGAGGGCTTTTCATCTTCCTTACTTTGGAGATTGTGTCCAATTTATTTCATTTTCGAATGTGCTTATAAATCTAGCGTTCCGAGGCAGACACATACAGACACACAAGTAAAGAACAGTGCACTTCATTTCCATAAAATGTATTGGGAAAAGATGCATTAACGACTTGAAATAACAACAGTGTCTAAGACTGGAGGTTAATGGAAGGCTGCTCTCAGTCTGTTTACATAAATATGACAAGATTCATCTGAAATAACAAATCTGAATTTGATTTGCTTGCACGGGGTTAGGCGTAATTCAATTTAATAACTGGGCCATTTTAAATTATTCACAGAATATCGAGTTGGAATTTTGTTTGGAATAACAAGAAGAGGGATTTATCAAGCTGAAATGGAGCACAGTCACGTAACACAATAATTAGTTCATTAGACCAATGGATCACCCACCTTTAAGCCAAAATACAGGTTTTATTTAATCAATTTTCAACAAATTATGGGTATGCATTCCCCAAATCAAATTAAATGATTAGCATATTCATTCTGAATAATGAAGGCTATTTATTTTCCCTAATAATGCATTTTCTCATTTATAGACATGCTCCTCTAAAACTAACTTTGATAACGTTGAAGCGATTTATATTGTTATATATAATTATTATTTACAATATAAGTTGATATACAAGTTATCCTTATAAGAATAAAATAATCAGAATTTAAATCTTTAGTCTTGATATTACTTTGTTTTCAAGAGTTTTAATTAATTCAAATGAAACATGATTAACTATTAGAATAGTTCAATTATAATAATTATTTTTAAAGTTATTTCTTATTTTGACAGAAATGTGGAGTACACTGACTCATTTATGCTAATTGTGATAAAAAAATTAGCTTGAATAAGTGTTTTTGAAACAGTTTTATTATTATTGTATTAACTGTTTAACATAAACACAGTTATTCTCTTAAAAATAAAGCTTCCAAAAGTGTTTTTGCAGCAGTGCTATAAAAAAGTAAAGCACATTTCATAGAACACGTTTTCTTGGTCTGAACAACATTTTTATTAATATAATAACTCTTTGTGGGACGTAAATACTATATCGACAATAAGTGTTTATGGAATCATCTGTGGCAATACAGAACCTTTATTTTAGGTCTAGCTACCCAAGACTAACAAACAAATTAATTATTTATTTATTTATTTGGTTGTTTGTTTGTTGGTCTGATTGTTGGTTGTTTTTTTGTTTAATCATTTATTCATTTATTTTGTTTGTTGGTTTATTTGTGAACTTTATTATAAGGGTGTAAAGTCTAGCTACCCAAGACTAACAAACAACTTACTTATTTATTTATTTAAATAAATAAACAACTTATACAGCACATGTTTTACGCAGCAGATGCCCTTGCAGCTGCAACCCATCTCTGGGAAACACCTATACACACTCGTTCACACACATACACTATGGACAATTTAGCCTTCCCAATTCACCTATACCACATGTCTCTGGACTTATGGGGGAAACCGGTGCACCCGGAGGAAACCCACTCGAACGCAGGGAGAACATGCAAACTCCACACAAAAACGCCAACTGACCCAGCCGAGGCTTGAACCAGCAACCTTCTTGCTGTAAGGCGACAGCACTACCTACTGCGCCACTGCATCGCCCAACAACTTATTTATTAGCAAATTTTTTTGCCTGCTTGCTTGTTTGTGCAAATCAAACAACATTGAAAACATTGAACACGTAAACAGCAGTAGAACAAGAAAAAAAAAAATTATGCCTACAAATAGTACTGACAATCTGAATATTTAAACAGTGTTTATTCATAATAATAATAATAATAATAACATTTGTGTTAATGGAAATATTTTATATAATATAATATATAATATAATATAATATAAAATTAACTGGTGACACAGTGGTGCAGTGGGTAGCACATTCGCCTAACAGCAAGAAGGTTGCTGGTTCGAGCCTTGGCTGGGTCAGTTCGCATTTCTGTGTGGAGTTTGCATGTTCTCGCCGTGTTTGCGCGGGTTTCCTCTGGGTGCTCTGGTTTCCCCCACAAGTCCAAAGACATGTGGTAAAGGTGAAAGGGCAGCCACTGCGTAAATCAAGTGCTGTATAAGTTGTCGGTTCATTCTGCTGTGGTGACCCCAGATTAATAAAGGGACTAAGCCGAAAATAAAATAAATGAATAATATTATTTTGTGATGGCAATCGATATCAGAGATGACAGTGATAATAATGAAGGTAATAACAATAATAATATTGATGTAAGTTAGCACATTATTAATACTGAGAGAAAAAAAAAATGAGAAACACACCCAAGACATACCACTTCTGTCCTGTCTTCTGTCATTGATTCTTAGTGAGTCTTTTTTTCTTCTTTTTTTAAAAGACAACTTACTTTCAGTTTCCATGTCAACCGACAATGGAAAGTTTTTTGGAAAGCCCAAACATTTCTGGTTAAGCATGTCGCTCTCTGACAGATACTGGACAGTAATAAGGTGCAAATTCAGTTTAAATGACACAAGCACATTTTGGGAAAGTGGCATGGCAATGGTGCCCAGTCAGGTGGAGTTTAAAAGAAGAGTCTAGAGAACAGGAAGATCCAGATCAGTGGTCAGAAACACATTATTTGCCATCTGGTTGCGTTGCTTAGTAACATATAGATAGCAATGCAAAGACTGGATGCATTGTGGTGTGCGACCCTCTTCATAAGTTTTGGACCCCACTGTGCAAAATTCTCTAGATGATTGCAGAGAAAGGGTGCAGTGGAAATCAGTATCATCTTCTGGTTGTTGTCCTCCTGACAGGCTTAATGGCAGAAGTGTGACCTGCTGATAATGCAGCAAAACAATGCAGATCTCTGTATGCCATTGTGCCTCAGAAATAGGCCATCACTTCAGGTTTTTTGGGCTTGCGCATGAATTTGTTAGCATGTGCACTGTATAACTGCTGCCAAAACAAGGCCACACTCCTGACACCCGAAAGTCAGCCAGCAGCACAATACTTAAATAGACTTGGAGGAACAAAGAGTCATATTATTGTCTGTGGTTTTGCGTCTGAGTGAGCAAATGGCTATCAATCAAGGGTTCACATGACTGGATTCATGCGTCTGGGCAGATTGAAGATACAGGGATCATGCAATGCTGCAGGTGAGAGTATTTGCAGGTAATGATGGCAAGAAAAACACACACTAAAACTCTATAAAGGTGGGAGTGCTTTATTTTCAGGTTTTATTTATATTTAAACCCTCCTGTTTGATTTGGGTGCAATGTTACCAGTGGAAAAATTAAAAAAAATATATTGGTGGCTTCTTCTAAAATGACCCTAATGTTAGAAAAAATATATATAATATCATCTTTTTAATGAAAGTTGTAATGCAAGGCAAGGCAAGTTTATTTATATAGCACATTTCATACACAGTGGCAATTCAAAGTGCTTTACATAAACAGGAATAAAAGAAACAAGTATAAGAAAAAATAAAAACAGATAAAAATGTGTTAAAACAGGTTATAAAAGAATGAAAAAGAAGAGAAAAGCATAATAGTGCAATCTGGTAATCCACTCTGCTGCTGATAAAAGCATGAACTAGTTTCTCTAAGTCTTCACTGGAAACAAAGCATCTGACTCTTGCAATGTGTTTGAGATGATAGTATGCTGATTTACTAATTGCTTTGACATGACTATTGAAACTCAGATCTGACTCCAGAGTCACACCAAGATTCTTGACCTTATTTTTTGTTGTTTGACCCTTAGTGCCAATGTACTAGTGATGCGCGGATGGCGGTTAAATCCGTGGGCGCTGCGGATAATCCGCGGGTCGGGTGGGTCGGGTAATAAAAAAATACATTATGATTAATTGCGGGTGGGTCGCGGGTGGATGTAGCGGGTCATAGCAGTTGACCAGCAAAAAAGCAGAGAGTGGACTTCGCAGAATGTGAAGATGAGAGACGCCCAAAATAATGGATGAAGTGCAAGAGTACTGTGCTAACTTCAGTTAGAGGAGTCATCAGAGGGAAATCTGCTGTCGTTCTGGGAGAAACAAGATCGCTTATTTACACGACTGCAGCGCCTTGCAAGAAGAAGCTTGTGCATTCCTGCAACAAGCGGTTCGCGCGAACGCTCATTTAGTGCAGCCAGCCGTGTTTTGGAGGCGAGGCGGAATCGCCCGAATCCAGGCACAGTAGATGCTATTCTGTTTTTGCACAGTGTTAAGAAAAGGGCCAAGTACACACAACATAGCTGCTGTTTAGGCTGAAGGGACGCCGTTTTTGTTCTCTTTTTCCTGTATATGTAAAAGCTGAATCTGCTGTTAATAACGAACGATCCACTGTAACCTAAGTTGCAGGAGAGAGGAAATAGTGTGGCCGCTTTTAGCACTGCTTTTACGGGAGTTGTAGTCCATAGCGAGGGGCATTGTGGGTAGTGTAGTTCGACACGCATGCTGTGTGACGTGAGCTCTCGCTGTGTGCTGTGCGTGCGGTGAATTAGAGGGAGAAAGTTTTATCCGGTTTTGTTTTATGTTTACTTCAGTAATTCCACCCGGGAGCTGTTTTGCACTGTGAACCTGAAAACACTGAAATAAGTAAAAGAAGGGCATGCATCGAGTACTTTTGTCCGTCTCATCATTTGCTCGAGCATGAATTAACAAGCTGTTACTCTGCCGCCGGACATTGCGGAGAAAGTTACACCTATCATCATGCTTAAAACAAAGAATTATAATTATTAAAGTGGCGATCGGGTGCGGGTCGGGTGCGGATATATATATATCAGATAAAATAATATGTGCGGGCGGGTGGCGGGTGGATGATTAGAATGAAGGAGCGGATTCGGGTGACATTTGAGCTGATCCGCGCATCTCTACAATGTAAGCATTCACCTTGAGAACCTCATCTCTGTACACATGTAAGGTCAATTTCCACACTCATACAATTTTTACATCACAAAAAACAACTTGCAGATACATGCACACACCAACCAATAAAAAAAAAAAAAAAAACATACACACACACACACACACACACACACACACACAGCTAGGATGTGCTTTAACTTGTATGAATACTGTCTTCCTAAAAACTTTTTAGACTTACGCAGGTATCTTTAGCATTAGAGAATAAAACAAGAGTTGCCCTCTGATTAAACATTGATGAAAAACTCCATACTGATGAGCCAAAACCTGGACGCTCACAAGGTTTGTGATAAAGATGAGGTTATTTCTTCATGCAAAATAGATTTGAGGCCTGAAATTGAATTTAGCTGCTTTTTTTTAAAGGTTAAGTGGAGGCAGGCCATTTTTTGACCTGAAGGGTGAACGATGTACAAAGAATACAGAACAGCAAGGTTAACTTTAACGGTTCATATAGTCTATTAGACAACAATGCATTAGAATGTAAAAGATTTTAATCCATGGTACAAAGTCAGTGTTGTCCTAATGATCAACAGATTAAAACAATTAAAATCGTTGTATATGCATGTAAGTCACTTTGGAAGCCAAGTTTATTTTTTTAAAAGAAACACTCTACTGTTATTCTGGTTGAGTACTCATGCATACTGTAACTACATTGTTAAAAATATATATGTTAATTAATAATACACAAAGAGTCCAGATGCAAAAACCCAAGTCTGCACTGTGAGAGTTGAATGCACTGAATGAATTTACATATTCGACAACACACGTCTGGTCTTATCAGCACTTTTGTGCCTTTTGGAATTTAAATAGGCTCTTTTGGTGAGAAAGACATGGTTTGCAATAAAAATAAAATGCCTTTGATTATTTTCATGGTTTTCTTAGACTCTTCTGCAGACCTTGCTTGAATCAGTCATTCTACTCTGACATCTACTGTAAGTCTGATTTATTTGTATTTCTTTAGCATTTCTATCTGGATTCTGTGTTTAGATTAATTAATTTCACTGTAATGCCATGAAAAAAAAGACGATTTAATAATTGAATAATAAACCTTTCATTCTTATTTAAGTAAATTACGAAAACTAAACATAGAATTCTGGTGAAAATGCTTAAAAAAGTGGAAGGTTTGGCTTCTGAACTCTTCCTGTATCATGTGTTCAGTCTACAAACTGTAACAAAAAAGTTCACAATTATAGTTGCGCATAGCTTAGAGGATTTTGCATCTAAACTCTTAAATGTGATTGTTTATTTATTTATGTTTATTTGGACAGTATATATATGCACATATGTATTTATTGTGATTTATATGGAGACAGAATTAGTATAATTTTTTTCTCTCTCAAAAACAAGGGTGTTTTCATGCCACAAAACTGATGCTACTATGTAACTTTTTTATTTTTATAATTTATATATCACTCAAATCTGATTGGCTGATAGCCGTGCGATATTCTGCAATAACAGCACTCGTACAGCCTCTTCACCCCTCTGTATTACTCCGCCCGCATAGAGTGACAGCAGATCAATAAATTCACTACAGTTTGACAAATATTGTAGCTGTTGGACAACATAATGTACTTTCGGGTATTTTTTAGGTGAGAATATAGTTGTTTAGATTGCAACTATGCAGTTTATTTATAAGAACAGTGCCTATTTTAAATATTTTTAATTTTGGAGATTCAGCGCGTCAGCATTCATCAGCCTGTCATTGAGCAGAGCAAAGATGGTTGACTTTCTGCCACAAGATGGTGACATAGACCATATAATAAGCCCTTAGATGAGAAAAAACTCAACGTAATTTGTAACTACAGCAGATCAAAACATTATTAAACAGTTAAGCGACTTTCTAAATTGATCTCTCTCTTTTGTATGTTGTAGTGCTGTATGTATACCATAATTTGGTTGTGTTTCTGGTAGTGTTTGCTTTGGATTTTTCGGGGTTAATTATTGGTTTCTCCCGATTACAGCAGAGAAATACTTGGAAATGTCTCTACAATATGGCGTCTCATGCTGTTCAGCCTTATAATCTTAAAATGTGAGCAAAACTCACCTGTTTTGTCATCACTTTAGATATTACGCTAGAGAATCATTCAATTACTAGCTCTAAAGTGACGTTTGTGAAGTAGCAAAGGTTTCTGCTGTTTTGACGTCAGCTGCAGATGCGAATGACTGGTGGAAGAAAGTAATTCCTCTTACAAAAATGATTTTTAGACTCTCCATGTTTGATTTCTTTTTTATTCGTATCAGTGAGATATGGCTGTATATCATCACAGGTGGGACACTAAGGCCTCCTGCCACAATGCACGCCTCCCACCAGTGTCGATATACAGCCAAATCGCACTGCTACTCGTATATTTATACAACAGTTCTCTCTGGTTCTTGAATCTGATTGGATGATAGACGTGATATTCTGCAAATAACAGCACTCGTCCAGCTTCCTCATTCTTGTGTATTACTCTGCTCACATACAGCAACAAGCAGAGCAAACTCTACATTTTGACAAATATTGCAGCTGTTGGACAACATGATGTACTTTTGAGGATTTTTTTAGACAAGAATGTAGTTGTTTAGATTGCAACTATGCAGTTTATTTATAAGCATAGTGCCTATTTTAAAATATTTATATTTCGGAGAGACAAAGAGTCGGTGGCCATTAGCCTGTCATTGAGCTGAGTAAAGATGGTTGATGCTGTTCATTCACAATATAGCGACAGAGACCACATAGTAAGCCCTTAGAGGATTAAAAAAAGTAATTTCTAACTACAGCTGATCTAATTATTATTAAACAGGTAAATGACATTCTAAGTCAATCTCTCTCTTTTGTATGTTGTAGTGCTGTATTTATACCATATAATGTATTGAGTGTGAGATGGGACTCGCATATCAGGAATGTATGTATTTTGTGTTGGCCACTCTTTGTATAACTTTTTAGTTACGTTTTTGGTTGGCCATCTGTTTGTTTCAAATGAGTCTCCTGTTTCCGCTACTGCAGACTAGTTCAGTAAAAAGAAAGAAAGAAGAAATGCCCGCATGTGTTTAGTGTTTTTCTTTATTGCAAACACAACAGTAATGGTAGAGGTAGTGTTTGCGTTGCTTTGGCTTTTTCGAGGCTAATTATTGTTATCTTCAAAATCGCAACAGGAAATACTGGAAAATCTCTGTAGACTGATGCTATTTCATGCTGTTCAGCCTTATAATCTTAAAATATCAGCGAAATCACCTGTTTTGTCATCACTTTAGACATTACGCTAGAGAATCATTCAAATACTAGCTCTAAAGTGATGTTTGTGAAGTAGTAACAGTTTCTGCTGTTCTTACGTCAGGAAGAAAGTAGATCCTCATACAAAAGTGTTTTATGTCTCCGTGTTTGATTTCCCTTTTTATATACATGATTATGCAGTCGATCTGTTGTATAAACACAATATCACACTCATAGCAGTGTGATGTGGCTGTATATCATTACTGGTGTGCCAATATACAGCCACATCACACTGCTACATATAATTCTGACTTCAAAAAAAAAAAAAAAAATATATATATATATATATATATATATATATATATATATATATATATATATATATATATATATATATATTTTTTTTTTTTTTTTTTTTTTTTTTCAACACATGTCTAAACATAATAACTAATTTCTAATAACTCTAATAAATATTCAAGACACTTCTATTCAGCTTAAAGTGACATTTAAAGGCTTAACTAGGTTAATTACGTTAACTAGACAGGTTAGGGTAATTAGGCAAGTTATTGTATAACAATAATTTGTTCTGCAGACTATCAGAAAAAATATAGCTTAAAGGGGCTAATAATTTTGACCTTAAAATGTTTTTAAAAAAATTAAAAGCTGCTTTTATTCTAGCCAAATTAAACAAATAAGAATTTCTTCAGAAGAAAAAAATGTTATCAGACATACTGTGAAAATGTCCTTGTTCTGTTATGCATTATTTGGGAAATATTTAAAAGAGAAAAAAATATATAAAAGGGGGGCTAATAATATTGACTTCAACTGTGTATATACAGTTGAAGAACTAACATTCAGAACTATTAGCCCCCCGGTTTATTTTTTTTCCCAATTTTTGTTTAACAGAGAGAAGATTTTCTTAACACATTTCTAATAATAATAGTTTTAATAACTCATTTCTAATAACTGATTTATTTTGTCTTTGTCATAATGACAGTAAATTATATTTTACTAGATATTTTTCAAGATACTTCTATACAGCTTAAAGTGACATCTAAAGGCTTAACTAGGTTAATTAGGTTAACTAGGCAGGTTAGGGTAATTAGGCAAGTTATTGTATAATGATGGTTTGTTCTGTAGACTATCGAAAAAAAAATTTGCTTAAAGGGGCTAATAATTTTGTCCTTAAAATGGTTTTTAAAAAATTCAAAACTGCTTCTATTCCAGCCGAAATAAAACAAATAAGACTTTCTTCAAAAGGAAAAAGCTAATAATTCTGACTTCAACTGTATATATATATATATATATATATGTGTGTGTGTGTGTGTAAGGTTCGAACTGTAGTTCTGCCGAGCGACTAAAAGTTATCAGCATGATGGTAAAAAAGTGTACATTTCCAGTCAAACCATTCTTCTGCAATCTCATACCAAAAACTGAAATAAGGGCAGTATTAATAGCTAAAAATGTGGGAGAGTGTTGATTATTATGTGATTGTATTGTATTGCAATATGGAGCAATTAAGTGTTGATGTTAAATCAAAAGTAATTCACAAATACTTGATAATGAAATGATTTAATGACAATAACTTGCTATGGTTACAACCGAATTAATTACAAACAACTGTATAAATGGATAAAATATGAAATGATAAAAACATATGATAATAATTGTACCCAGCCTAAATGTAAGAAATAAAGTAACCTGAAAGAGAGAGACAGGGGGAGGGAGAGAGAAAGAGACAAAGAGAGTAAGTAGGCCTCAAAGAAAGCCTGAGAGCAGTATAGCCAGAGAAGATAGCCTCCAGAGCAGGAGAGGAGCAGAGCAGGAGAGAAGCAGACGAGGAAAAGTGACAGAGCAAAGTTTACCATCTATTTGTATCTTTCTTGACCATGTGACCAAAGCCCAAATACTTAGACATTCAAACTGACCAATCAACATGTGACCAGATCGTAAAACCCCCAAACTCCACACATCAGGCCCTGATCTAATCAGTATCTGTCTTTGGAATTTGTGTGAGCCTTCTTTGGTGAAAAAGACATGTTTTGTCATATAAACAAATGCATATGATAATTTAGACTCTTACTATATATATATATATATATATATATATATATATATATATATATATATATATATATATATATATATATATATATATATAAAGATTATTATTTAATAATATATATTATTGTGTTATTATACTTATTTATAATTATGTTTTATGTAAATATATATTCTTATTGATTTAAATATTTTTTTTTAAATTGTGAAAAACCCATATATTGTGACTCATGTATCCGAAATCCAACAGAACTTTAGAAATGTCAACATCATGGATTTAATTCCCACAAAGCAAACGCACTCAAGAAAAAAGGAATGGCTGTCACTGTGCATGTGTGGAAATGTGATTTGGAGTCATTTTCTGCATGACGTAAATATTAATTACAGTCTATCACCACTTCATCGTCTCACGTCATCGCTGTCTTTCTTACTCTCCGTGGAATTTACATATTCATTTTCCATCATTCCTGATTTTTATTTTTTCCCCTTTGCACTTCAGTTGCCATGGGAGCTTGTAGCATAGCAACAAAGTGACTTATTCATGAAGTCACCAGTAAAAAATCAAATGATTTTTGGCAATCCTGCTGAATGATCATTATCAGAAACACACAAAAGTTCATTCATAACTCTTTATAAAAACTTTCATTATGATATCTTTAACAAACATCACATTGTTGAACTTAATCATTATTTAATCTGCACTGAGATAATGTGCTTGTGAATGTTAACTGATGAACTTACTGAGTATTACATAATGATTAACAATTGGTATTTATATTCAGTTCGCATAATGTATTTTCATGCATTTGAAACATTTTACAAGTTTAAAAGTGGCGGTTCATTCCGCTGTGGCGACCCTAAATTAATAAAGGGACTAAGCCAAAAAGATAATGAATGAATGAAGTTTAAAAGTGTTTTATTTCTATTGAATCATTGGCAGACATTATATCATTCCTAACAGATTTAGTCAACATATTTAAGTATGGGTTTATGTGCTTGTAAATGTTTACTAGTCAACTCACTGAATGTTACAAACCTATTAACAGAACAAAAGTTAGGAAATTAAAATGCATAAAAGTCATTAATTGTGAATGTTAGTTATTCAATTACAAATTAAATTTAACTGGCTTGATTAACATGATTCAAATGATTTATATAGGATCTAAAGCCATTTTTTACAGTGACAAATATGTAAAAATAAATAAATAAATAAAACCTTTAGTTTATAAGTAGTTTTAAGGAATTATGTCGTGATAAACCATTTTTTTGTGTTGACATTCGCTAAACAAACCCACATTTATATATTTATTTACTTGTTTTGTTTGTTTGTTTATTTATTTTGTTTGGTAAAAATAGGTGGAAATTACTTTAAAAGCTTGCCTTTGTTTAAAAAACACATAATAACAAATAACATTAAGTGTATTTATAGTAATTATGTTATGTTTTAGGCAAACTTAAACTTCTCTTTTTTAAGGCATTGTTTGTATTTTTTGAACACATCATTTATTGATTATTTGTTCATGTTATTTGTTCATACCCAATAATAATGATTAAAATTTTTTTTATTGCAGTGACTAATGTTGTGCTAATCGTAACACAGGCTCATTGGGAATATGTGCCCAAGGCTACATATGTGAACTGCAAAATATGTGCCCGCGGCTACATTTGGCTGCATATTGTGTGCAAAATAAATGATATGCGCTGGTGTGATGCCGCAGACAACTTCTGTTCATTTTTGCGATACTGCTGACCACTTACCTCTGTGTGAATGGCTTTTTTGGGCTGACCAGTTTTCTTGGTAGCTTACCTCAAACAGTGTTGAATTTGGGATGTGGAGTGGAGTGGACCAGGGTTTGAGTCTGTTAAGGATGGTTCTAGAAATCAGGTAAAACAATCAACACACACACACAAAAAAAATATATATATATAAAAGCAGTATTTTTATTAAAAACACAATCAGTGGCACAGTGGGTAGCGCTGTTGCTTCACAGCAAGAAGGTCGCTGGTTCGAGCCTCAGCTGGGTCAGTTGGCATTTATGTGTGGAGTTTGCATGTTTTCCCCATGTTTGCATGGGTTTCCTCCGGGTACTCTGGTTTCCCCCACAAGTCCAAAGACATGTGCCATAGGTGAATTGGGTAAGCTAAATTGTCCGTAGTGTTTGTATGTGTGTGAATGAGTGTGTATGGGTGTTTCCCAGTGATGGGTTGCGGCTGGAAAGGCATCTGCTGCTTAAAACATATGCTGGGTAAGTTGGCGGTTCAAAGGGACTAAGCCAAAAAGAAAATGAATGAATGAATGGATTCTCTCAAGGAGTCATGTGTAAACAACATTGTTATTTGCAGAAAAGTACACATCGACCTCTGGTGGATTTACAACAAATGACACGTATGAGAAAACGTGTCCCAGTAACCAATTTGAAATTGTTAGAAATGTACAAGGTGGCCTCTAGTGTGAAAACTAAAACTGCAAGCATACGTAGCCCTGGGCACATATTTTGCGGTTCTCAAATATGTAGCCCTGGGAACGTATTTATAATGAGCCAGTAATGTTCATTAAGTTCATTAATAAGCACATATCATCCTACACTTAAAGCTATTTGAATCTATATTATTAAATGATCTGCTCAACATTATACAATGTTAATAATTTAATTATAAACGTAGTTGTAAAGTGTTACCAGATCATCACAGAACAGAACAAAGGACATATTCACTTTTGAGGAAAACACGGTTAGCAGTAAAGTCACCTAAATTTACATTTGAAAAGTTATAACTAAGCCAAATGTTCTGCAATCTGTGATCTTTTCAGTAATTGTCCGACTGTTCAAGGGTAAAACAAATGAAAGCTAATGACTGAAAGTGAGCGTGAACTCCTCACTCATCATGAACAATGGGCTCCAAACATCTGCTTGTTCAGTCAATGTCCTCTGAAGGACAGGCCTGCCGGTTTTATTCATGCTGGACACCTTATTCCTGTCACTACAATTTTAGCCTTTGATGTGAAATGTTTAATTTCTTCTTGAAGCGGAGAGACATGGTTGCCTACAGATTCTGCAGTGAGCCGCACTCACATTGTTAGCGGCAAATGAAGGAGATGTGAAGCCTCTGGTTTTTAAGCAAAATGGTTGATTAAAATTGCACTTCATTTACCCAAGCTGCAAATATGGTATACTGTAAAATTAGGACTGTATATTTTAGGCCTGTTTTTGCACCTTTGACAAGATTAAACAACCAAATTAACTTGTACTTTTCTTGTTTGTTGTTTAGGGTTTTTGTTGGGCTTTGATTTGTTCTGCTTTTTGTGGTTTACAAGGACAAAATTGTGTGACGTTGATACGAAACTTAAGCCCTGCCCAATTGTTGCACGCGCAAACCCGGGAAAATTTAAACCTGCGACCCCGCCCACAAACACGGTAGCAGATCCCGATTGAATCAAGTCATAAAGACGCTGTGCTCAGCTGGATATTATTGGAAGTGTGAGGGAAACTTAGTGTTATTTTCTCTACCCAAAGATGAAACCGTGAAGAGTCAGTGATTGAAGTTTATTTTTGCAAAAATACCTCAGCATTGATAATGATCGAACCTTACCTTTGCCCCCGATGAGAGGTTTGCCAGGCAAGAGAGAGTGTGAGTGCACCTGCATCACCAGAAGCGCGGTCTTTCAACGTGTTCCCTGGCTCTTACTTATCCCACTTCAACAGAAGATTTACAAATTTAGATATATTTTTGGGAGTCGCAAATGCGTCTAGATAATTCTTGGAATTTACTTACGACAGCACGTTGGGAAGCATGCAGTCCTGATAGGGAGGACACTGCGGAGGCCACTTGCTACCCAAGTGGGGAGACCTGGTGGCAAAAGAGCATATGAACTAGCCCTGAGATAGGGGAGTACACTTATGAATATAAGATGGTTAGCGGTGAGGGAAGACATGTGTCCGCCTGTAAGGGGGGACTGCACTGTGTCTGTATAAGCATATGGGATCGCCAGCGGGGATCCCATATAGTGGGCACCTATACCCAGACATGGGCTCACCGGCCGGCAGACCTAAAACGTATCGGGCCAGCGCCTGACTCCTCCGCTGAGTCAGATGCTGGGGGCCTCGGAGGAATCACTGCAAGGTTCGCCAAGCGGGGAACTTTACTGACAGCGTGAAATAAGCGCACATATCTCCGTGTTAGGGAGAATGGCGCAGCAAGCGTGTTACAACACCTTCACTGAGTTGTTTCCTCAATCACCAAGGTTTACCTAATACCCTTGAGGAAACCGGCTCCATTCGCAGATTATAAACCTTGCAAATGTGTTAGGTGTCGCCCAGCCCGCAGCTCTACAGATGTCTGTTAGAGAGGTGCCACGTGCACGCGCCCAAGAGGAGCGAAGCTCTGAGTGGAGTGCGCTCAAACTCCTGGGGGACACGGCTCGCCCTGGCTTTGGTAAGCAAGGGAGATGGCATCCACTATCCAGTGGGCCAACCTCTGTTTAGATACGGCACTTCCCTTCTGCCGACCACCATAACAGACGAAAAACTGCTCAGATGATCTCTGAGTGCGGTCCACATAATTCGCAAGCGCGAACTGGACACAGTAATAAAAGGGCTGGGTCTGCCTCCTCCGTGGGCAGCGCTTGCAGGCTCACTACCTGGTCCTTGAGCGGTGTGGTAGGAAACTTGGGCACATATCCAGGCCGACGTGAGAGTAGGCCGGCCTGAATTCCAGGCATGAGTCACTGACCAAAAATGCCTCCAGGTCCCCAACCCCCTTAATCCATGCCAAAGCGACCAGCAGAGCTGTCTTCAGGGACAGAAATCTTAAGATACTGAGTCGAGTGGTTCGAATGGATCAGTGCGCATGCTCGTGAGAACGAGGGCGAGATCCGACAACTGGGGTGGGTGGCCCTTTTGCAAGAGTGAGCCGGGATCTTAACTGCGCAACAGGCATGCCACCGCAGTGATGGCATGCACTGCCCGCGAGCACCGCATTAACATGCTGGACCCCCAGACATGAAACGCAGTGCTTGTGCCTATCATTCGGGGACAGGAAACCACCGCATCCAGAAACGTAGTCGGAGCGATGCGCTGCACGACCATGTTGCTCTTTTAGGTAATTCTTAACAATACAAACCGCTATGGAGGACCGGACCCAAAGAACACCAGGGAGAAACCCAGCTCGACCGTCTGCCGCTACATGTCACACACTCTGGACCGGGAGACCACTCTCGTTCACTCTCTCTGTAGTACAGCTGGAGGAACCCTCATTGACTCTCTCAGAAGCTTCATGAAAGACTCTGAATCGAAAAAGGATGCTTAAGCTTTGCACGCACTGTGCTTATATTGCCAAATTGATTGCAACGAGCATCAGCTGCGCAAGCTGAAGCTGCCAACTCGTTGGCATTTCATAGGCCCGTTTCATACTCTTTCAGATGATTGGCTTTCTGAATGGAAGTTTTTTCCACATAGCATTGAAGTTCCCCTCCCGAAGGGGAACTATTATAGGGTCTGACCAAAAAGTTGAAAATCTAATCTGTCTAATGGATTTATCAACCAGCAAAGCACAACCAAAATAGCATTACGTCACTCAATGCTTGAAGTCACTCACTTTTTTTCATTCATTCCTTCAAGTGGACCATATTAGTGGACTGATGTAGAGAATAGTGAATGAGAGTATAGGGGGAAATTTCAGATACAGCAGCTCTCTATCAAAAAATTGGTGCATGATGTCCCTTGCTAGTACTGTGTATTTTCCACTACCCCTTGTAGAAATTCATGTTACAGCTCCATCCAACTACTATCTATTCATCTTGCCCATCTACTAACGTTTATATTCCAGGCAGCATGTCTGCAATCAGGAGTAATGGAAGCAAACCATGAGGGAGAGCCTGTGTGTGCTGTAGTCCACTGACTCACAGCTCATTTATCTGCATCCAGGAAATGCTTCTGTATTTGCTCTGACTTTGTCAAAAACATCCGCTTGGCCGTCTGACAACTTATAAACCACATTAATTAATCCACATACCCCAAACTGTCACTCAGGCAATCTTTAATCTCGTTACATATGTTTGAGGAGTTCAAAGGCTTGAGGGGAAAGTATGTGCTCAGTCTTTGTTCGTAATCCATAAAACAATTTATATATGTTAGAGACTCTCAAAAAAGACCACTTTTACTTTAGTGAATATTTCTCAGGGTGGACTTAACTTTAATCAACTTTTTTAAGTGAAAAGGCATAATTATTATTTAAAGAATAATACATAGTATGTGTATTCAGGGGCATAGCCCAGATTTTTGGGCCTTTGCAAAGAAAGTGTGTGATTCACCCCTTTCCCATTATTCATGATCCATGCTATTTATTACTTATTTAATAAGAAAACTGTTACTTACTCAGAACTGCTTGAAAATAGCTGATGCAAATCAGCCAACAGTATTGAAAATATGCCTTTATGTTAATGCAGTATGGAATATTTTTTGTATAAATCATGCTATACTGATACTAAATATTTCATACTATAGAGCACTTTGGGTTTCCCCTTAAAGATAGCTCTCTGCAACTCCCACATGATTGCCCACTGAATCTAAGCAGGACTGCGTCCAGTCAGTACCTGGATGGGAGGCCACATTGGAAAGCTAGGTTGCTGCCGGAAGTGGTGTTATGGTGCAATGATACACTAGGGCTTGCCTTTATGGATCTACTACATTCACTTGGGATAAAACAAAATGCTGTTGGTCCAACCCATCGCTTAAAGCATACATTAGATCTAATATTGTCTTATGGAATTGAGGTCTTTGATGTAGATATTATACCACAAAGTGATGATGTGTACGGACCACTACCTCTTGCTATATAAGCTGTGTTTACCTGAATTTAGCAGATCTGCCCCAATATACCGCCCTGGTAGGACTATCGTTCCGTCCACCAAGGATGAATTCATAAATAACTTAACTGATCTTTCTTTTATTCGAAATACACCCGCAAACGCAAATGACCTTGATGTAGTAACCAGCAGTATGGATGCCATCTTTACTAGCACACTAATTATAGTGGCACCCATCAAATTAAAAAAGGCTAGAGAGAATAAAACTGCACCATGGTACAATAATCATACTCGCGCTCTCAAAACAGCAACCCGTGCTCTGGAACGTAAATGGAAAAAAACTAATTTAGAGGTTTTTAGAATTGCGTACAAAGACAGTATGTCCAGCTATAGGAGGGCTCTTAAATCTGCCAGGGCCGAGCACCTCCACAAACTGATTGAAAATAATCATAACAATCCGAGATTTTTATTTAACACCATTGCTAAACTAACAAATAATCGAACATCTTTAGAACAAAATGTCCCACCGCAAATTAGTAGTGAAGACTTAATAAAATAGAAGGCTTTAGACAGAAAATAGAAGATGTTAAACTTTCTACACCACCTTATACTCCAGATCCAGTAAACATTCCACTGAATCAAAATAACCTACAATGCTTCAAAACCATAGAACAGGAAGAGATAGATAAAGTTATAAATAGCTCTAAATCAGCTACATGTATGTTAGATTCAATTCCAACAAAATTACTGAAAGAATTGATACCTATTATAAAAGAACCTCTCCTTAGTGTTATCAACTCTTCTTTATCTTTAGGCCATGTTCCAAATCCTTACAAGCTAGCTGTTATTAAACCTATTATTAAGAAACCACAACTGGACCCGAGCAACTTAGCTAATTATAGACCTATTTCAAATCTTCCGTTTATGTCTAAAATACTAGAAAAAGTTGTTTCTACCCATTTATGCTCCTTTCTGCAGACAAACAACATTTTTGGAGTGTTTCAGTCAGGTTTCAGGCCTCATCACAGTACAGAAACCGCATTAGCAAAAATAACCAACGATTTACTCTTAGCTGCTGACCAAGGGTGCATCTCACTATTAGTTTTACTCGATCTTAGCGCCGCATTTGACACCATTGACCACAATATTCTCATAGACCGCTTAAATTCTACAGGTGTCCAAAAACAGGCTCTTGAATGGTTAAGTCATACCTAGCTGACCGTTACCAATTTGTGAATATTAATGGACAGCTTTCACAAGTCAGGCCAGTAAAGTACAGGGTCCCTCAAGGATCAGTTTTAGGCCCCTTGCTGTTTACCATATACATGCTTCCCCTGGGGGACATTATTAGAAATACATTTCAACTAAACCTAATGAGATGTCTGAACTGTCTAAGCTAACTGAGTGTATTAAAGATGTTAAAGACTGGATGACCAACAATTTTCTTCTCTTAAACTCAGACAAAACAGAATTATTACTTATTGGGCCTAAATCCTGTACACAGCAGTTCTCACAACTCGACCTGCAACTAGAGGGATACAAAGTTAGCGTTAGCTCTACTATAAAAGATCTGGGTGTCATATTAGACAGCAATTTAACTTTCAAAAATCATATATCCCATGTCACAAAAACTGCTTTCTTTCATCTGAGAAATATTGCTAAATTGCGAAGTATGCTATCTATACCAGATGCAGAAAAGCTAGTCCATGCTTTCATGACTTCTAGGCTGGACTACTGTAATGCTCTGTTTGCTGGTTGCCCAGCATCCTCTATTAACAAACTCCAGCTAGTGCAAAATGCAGCTGCCAGAGTTCTTACCAGATCTAGAAAATATGATCATATCACCCCAATTTTATCCTCCTTACACTGGCTGCCTGTTAAGTTTCGTATTGAATTTAAAATATTACTCCTTACCTATAAAGCTTTAAATAATCCAGCTCCTGTTTATCTAACCAACCTTCTGTCTCGCTACAACCCAACCCGCTCTTTACGATCTCAAAACTCAGGGCTTCTAGTAGTACCTAGAATATCAAAGTCGAGTAAAGGAGGTCGAGCCTTCTCATTTATGGCCCCTAAACTCTGGAATAGCCTTCCTGATAATATCCGAGGCTCAGACACACTCTCGTGCTTCAAATCTAGATTAAAGACCTATCTTTTTAGCAAAGCATACACTCAGTGCAGTACATAGCGCTATGACGCATGATGTGCCCCACACATGATTTTGCTTCTTGTTTATATACACTATGAACGGGCCGTATCCTGAGCAGCTGCTGTGGTGGTCATCGTGGAGTGAGAGCATGAGACTGACTCCTGTGATGCTCCAAGGACAGACGAGTCTTCGCTGAGGTCCAGCTTCCTGCGCCTAGACTGCAGCTCTGCACAAGACGTTTGGCCATAGGGGAAATGGTCGTGCCCAACTGAGCCAGGTTTCTCTCAAGGTTTTTTAAATCTTCGCTTTTGCCAATTGGTGAAGTTTTTTCCTCGCCGCTGTCGCCACTGGCTTGCATCGTTCGGGATCTGCAGAGCGGCGCATCGATGGATTTGCTCTTCAGTGTTTGGACTCTTATTAACCCACACTGAACTGAGCTAAACTGAACTGAACTTAATCTCTGAAAACTGAACTGACACTGTTTCAAATCACTATAATCTTCCATGTGAAGCTGCTTTGACACAATCTACATTGTATAAGCGCTATACAAATGAAGATGAATTGAATTGAATTGTTAGTGAGGCCAGCAGGGGGCAATCGACCTGTGGTCTGTGTGGGTCCTAACACCCCAGTATATTGATGGGGACTCTATACTGCTCAGTGAGCGCTGTCTTTCAGATAAGATGTTAAACCAAAGTCCTAACTCTGTGGTTGTTAAAAATCCCAGGATGTCCTTCAAAAAAGAGTAGGGGTTTAACCCCGGCATCCTGGCCAAATTTGCCCACTGGCCTTTGTCCATCATGGCCTCCTAACCATCCCCATATCATAATTGGCTTCATCACACTGTCTACTCTCCACCAGTCAGATGGTATGTGGTGTGCGGTCTGGCACAATATGGCTGCCGTCGCATCATCCAGGTGGATGCTGCACACTGGTGGTGGATGAGGAGATCCCATGTGGTCTCCAATCCAGGTACGGACCAGGCTCAGCCCTGCTTAACTTCAGTGAGTAACCAGTCTTGGGCTGCAGGGTGATATGGCTGTGGCGTAATGAACCAATTGAGTGGATGGCAGCACTGAGACCACACCATTACTCATAATTTGATGAAGTACTTGTACACTAAAGTTTGCTGAACAGCAAATTAATTACTTTTAATGCAGGCTCTCATATACACCTATTACAATCTGAATGCATTCAATGAGCTCAATCATCCTTTTCAGATCCATTTGCCCTTCTACACTTTAAAGGAGTCATTCACCTTAAAATAAAAAGGTCATCATTAAAATACTGTCATGTCTTACTCATCCTCACGTCATTTCAATTTGACAACTTTTCCTTATGTGAAACATAAAAGAATGAGTTTTGGAACAATGTCCTTGCTATGATGATGAGTGATGTAAGCTATTGAAAAAGCTGCTTAGCTTCAGTGAGTCTTGGGCTGCAGGGTGATAATGCTTTTTCAGCAAAGTTTGGATTTACTTCACAACAACCAACAGCCGACGTGCATTTTAAACACATGCCAATTTGGAAATACACATCAGCGGCAACAACATGTCTAATCATTACTTCCTTACAGCTAACAGCACCAGCTACTGTCCTGGCATATGTAATGCAACGTGTTTTGGCAGATACTGTATTCATAAATGCAAGTCACTTTGAAAATGTTGTTGTATTTACTTTTTTCATTTTTGATCACATTGTTGTCATGTAAATTTAGCTTTAGATTTGCCTAACTCCAGCTCCACTCTAGTTTATTGAAGACCAAGTTCCACTTCAGCCATGTATCCCCTTTAATACACCTTGGCCCTTGAACCCAGTGACTCCCCTTGATTCCACCGTGGACCATCACCCCTGAGGCTCCACCAAGGTACCATGTGCTTCACCCTGGTCCAGCTGCAGCTGAGTCTTATCCCTCAACACCATGGGAACCCAAGCTCAGTCCTGGAGGTTCGATGTATTGCAGAGTCTAGCTCCAACTTGTTTCAACACACCAGCAAGGATGTTTTAGTATGCCTAGTATGAGCTTAATTAGCTGGTTCTAATTGCAATTGAAGTTAAACTCTGCAGGACTCCAGCCCTCCAGGATTGAGTTTAGGCACCCCTGGTTTAGAGGAATAATGTTTAGTTGTAGATGGACTACGATGAAGCCTAAGAAACCTTGGAGGAGGGATCTTGGTGCAGGAGTGAGTCTGGGCATCTGTGCTCTATACCTGTGGCTCCACCTTGGTTTTGTCATCCCCAGCCTGTTGATGAAGATGGGATCTCCCCTTTGACCCACCTGGGATGAATGATGAAGGATGAATGGTGTATACAAAATTCTAAGACAACAGGAGAGTTAATCAGGGCTTAATCTTGATCTGCTTTGACTCACTCCCTGATACATCTCTTGATAATCTAATCCCTAAATACTCCCTATATCATCTATTGTCAATACCATGGTGTTCCCCTCTGCCTGCTTCTCTACTTTCCCATTTTTCTCTGGCTCCATGTTCTCCATCCTCACCCCAATGCTGGTACAGCTAACTGCAATGACTATGTTTGTTTCAGTGCACTCTTATTTCAATAAACAAATCAGTTTCTGTCTGCTTAGTATCACCTTTTCTGATGATGTCCTTTGCTGTATTCGAAAATTGTACCCTACAGGTATACCCTCATTCACTATTTCCTACATTATCCTGTAATATATCCATTTTATGTGGAAATGAAAATCGGGTTGACGTCAGAACCCAATGTCCGACATCAATGTCCAACGTCCAACCTAAAATCAACCAAATATCATCGTCTAATGATGTTACAGCTTGACATTGTGTGGATGTTATCACTATGACGTCTATCAGACATTGGATTTTGGTTGCTATACCTGAGAAATATATGTGAGTATTTGACATCAATATGATGTTGATTTAAGATGTTGGCTCAACGTTGGATTTTTGTCACTTTCCACAACCTAAAATCAAACAAATATCAATGTCATTTGACGTTGTTATTAGACGTTAAACTAACGTTGTCCTTAGATGCTAAATAGACATTGAATTTTGGTCACCTGACGTCATAAGCTAAATTTTACGTAATATTATCATCTTATGATGCTGTGTGCCTGCTAGGTGGGTTGTACAAATGGTGGGTTGTGTGTTGTGAAATGGCTGTTCCCTCAAATGATGCACTACTTAAGGGTATGGGGCAATTTTGGGTACAGCCCTTGATTTTTTTTTTTTTATCGTGGTTACTTATCTTGCACATATTTTTCTTATCTAGATTCCTTTTGTTATCTTTTTCTCTATGTATAGCCACTAGTTTGCTTAATGTGTTGGTCAGATATTGTATACAGTATTCTTATTTGGCTGCTTCTCTATGACTTTTACTCCTGCATGTTCCTTGAAGGATTTTTTCAAGAATGATTTGTTTTGGATTCTCCTTGGTCTCCTTCATTATATATTTATTAAAGTCACAGTGTGACAAATATTTAGATTTCAAACTTTTATTTTGACAGAAAACCACAGGGAGCCCTTAAAGCTTCTCCTCTGTTGATAATTTCTTTATTCCAAGTCAAGAAAAAGTTTGTATCTTTCTCAAAGTTGCATCTCAGTGCTATTTAACTTGCTAGATTGCTGATAAGGATGTTGGATGGCAGCACTGAGACCACGCCATTACTCATATTGTGAGGAAATATTTATACACGAAAGTTTGCCGAACAGGAAATGAATTACTTTTAATGCAGGCTCTCATATACACATATTACACTCTGAATTCATTATACGAGCTCAATCATCTGTTTCATGTCCCTTTGTCCATCTACGCTTTAAAGGAGTCATTCACCTAAAAATAAAAAGGTCATCATTAAAATGCGGTCATGTCTTACTCATCCTCATACCATTTCCTGTTGACTTTTCCTAGTGTGAAACACAAAATATTGAGTTTTGGAACATTGTTCTTGCTATGAGGATGAGTGATGTAAACTTCAGAAAAAGCACCAAAAAGTTGAGATTTCAGCTTTAATATTTTATTACTATTATCTTGTCCTGTAAAGTTTAGAATAAAACATGACATATTCAGCAATGGTAACACTTTTCTTGAAGCGGACATTCAAAAAACTATCATGAAATCTAATTATGACATCATATGTCATAAATTTGAAAGAGATTGTATGCATGCTTATGACAATATCCATTACATGTTATTCCCTCAGTTATGTCATTTTAAATGCAATGGTGACATTGTTTGAGGTGTACTTATAATAATAATAATAATAATTCCTTACATTTATATAGCGCTTTTCTGGGCACTCAAGGGGCTTTACACATAGGGGGGGATTCTCCTCATCCACCACCAGTGTGCAGCATCCACCTCCATGAAGCGACGGCAGCCATTTTGCGCCAGACCTCACACCACACACCACCTAATTGGTGGAGAGGAGACAGAGTGATGAAGCCAATTGTGATATGGGGATGGTTAGGAGGCCATGATGGACCGAGGCCAATGGGCAGATTTGGCCAGGATGCCAGGGTTAAACCCCTACTCTTTTTCAAAGGACATCCTGGGATTTTTAATGACCACAGAGAGTCAGGACCTTGGTTTAACGTCTCATCCAAAAGACAGCACTCACTGATCAGTATAGAGTCCCCTTCACTATACTGGGGCATTAGGAGCCACACAGAACACAGGTTTGGCACCCCCTGCTGGCCTCACTAACACCACTTCCGGCAGCAACCTAGCTTTCCCATGTGGTCTCCCATCCAGGTACTGACCGGGCGCAGCCCTGCTTAGCTTCAGTGGGCGACCGTGTGAGAGTTGCAGAGATAACTGGATAACTTGACATAACTAAACACATTCCAACCTGTCTTTGAATTTGTCATGAAAACCTGACATTATCAAGACAACATAACTTGTCAGAAATCTGTCACAAACATGATTGTTGTGAGGGTACTCTAATTGTTTGATGAACTACAGTGGTACAAAGTGAATTTGCCATTAAAAATTTCATTAACTGTCAATAAATATTATTGGCGTTGTCATGAAATTATTTGACATTTGACATTATTATTAATAGTATTGACACTTTTAATAATAAATTTTGAGAACAAAATAGTTTTGCTCCACTAAAAAAAAGTGATCAGAAACATATTGATGACACATTATAATGGCCTCATGGCAATCATGTTTATGACAGATTTATGACAAATTATGCTGTCTTGGTGTAGTGGGTTTGGGGTTAGTTGCGGATGGATGATGTCATGGAAGGACGTGTGCTACGTAATTTCCGCTCAAATTAGGTAAACAGAGTGTTGTGCGAGAACTGTGCAGATCGCACAATGTTGTTTGGCGTGGTTTCAGCTTACCTGGGGTCGCTGCCATTGAGCTGGAGCTGTACTTCCTTTACTACAGCCTTCTTTTCTCCTTTTACGCGGCTGTTTTTTTTCCGGTATGTTATTAAATATACTAGATGTGTAAAGCAAAGCGTGTTGGTTTTGAACACGTATGTTTGGTTTGTTGAATTAACAGACGCAGAGTCACGGTCGCTGATGTGGAGCTGTCGTCTTTTATTGCAGCTTGTTATCAATTAATGCAAAGTATAGTAGTTAATAACAAACCTGGAAGTACGGTCGTCAATCTGGACATTTGAACAAAACTCACATAATGGACAAAATATGACAAAATGCTGGACGTTTTATCGCAGCTTTTTGGTTTCCTTTTTTATATGACTGATATTGCCCTGGTAGGTTGAAAAAACTGGTTCATTATGCATTTTAATGTGAGTTTTGTTTCTAAATGTGTGTTTACTACTATTATTATTACTATAGTCACAAATGGAGCTGCACCGTGACTAAGGTGATGTGACGTGTTCAGACTAATTAGGAGAGGTTGTAAAGGTAACAATGTTTTTTAAATGTTTTAGGAGTTTTATTAATTAAACCATATGAGCAATGTGAAGTGTAAATTCTGAGATGTATTCAAATGTGTAATTGTGTTTTGACAGACTTTTCTGGGGTTGACCATGTATTAGGCCATGCATACACTGTCAGGTCTTGATGCCTAAAGCCTGGTTTATACTTCTACGTCAAGTGATTGGCGTGACCCGAGGCGCAAGCCTCGCACGTAGCCATGCATTTATACTTCTGCACGCTGTTTCTGTTTCTCTGCAATACACTTCCGAAACGCTAGCTGACAGTAGGTGTTTATGTTTCTCTGTGTCGAGTTTCTTTGCTGGTGTTTTGTTTCTTCTGAACACTTCCTTAATGTACAAGTGGCTCAAATTCACTCATTTTGAGGCGGGAACCGGCGGACGTGCAACAACTTTAATCGTAAGGTAAACACAAAACAACAGTCTCCATCAGGAGCTCCTTCACGGGACTGCACACTTGTAAACACTCGTTGCATCGGGCGTGCGGCTCTCACCTCCGCCCACACTTGTCAGCGCTACCAAGCCGACCAATCACAGAGCTTGCGCTACACGAACGCGTTACATTTTTTGAGAGGTGCGCGTCAATGTCTGCTTTTAGCTTTGCGAAATATGCAGTTCGCTCAACTTTAAAACTTTCTAACATCCTAAAATTAATTAAATATCAACGTTTTGACATTTGATGTCATTATTGGATATCAAAATAACGTCCTTTGATGCTGGCTAGACATTGAATTTTGGGCACCTGAAATCACAACCTAAATCTCACCTAATATTAACGTCTTATGACTTTGTGTGCGCTCTGAGCAACAACTAAATGCACTACAGAATGTTCCATTTACACACACATGCACAAAATACATGTAAATGCATCAGCTTTTTACAGCATAATACTCGCTACTCAGTACTCTTGTGTACTTTTGAAAGGGCTACTTTTTACTCATACTTTGAGTAATATTTACAACAGGTACTTTTACTCTACTTGCACTACATTTTTAGTCAAGTAATGGTACTTTGACTTAAGTATGATTTTACAGTACTCTTTCCACCACTGCTTCTAACCAACAACTTGTAGATCAAGAGGACTATTTTAATCCTCCTGCAGGTTTTTTGCGTTTTCCTTATTTTGTTTTATTTGGATCTTGTATTTGAAAATTGTTCTTTTTTGTATTTCTCACATTTAAAAAATGGAAAAGAAAACAGAGAGAGAAATTAATGAAACCATGTATTGCACCAGTGCCTATATTCATTCAGTTTATAACCTGAGGGGGTCTAGTGCCCCTATTGGGAGTTTATGGATTCTTGGTAATGACAAGATGTCATGACAAAGTCAGAGACCATATATGATGTATTTGTTTATGAGTAAATGACACTTAACAACAATTGTCATAAGTATGCATAAAATCTTTACATTCATGACATGTCATTTCATAATTATAATGATTTCGTGACAGTCTTATGAACATCCCTTTCAAGTACAGTGTTACCTCAGATATAAATAAATAAACATATAAATGAATAAAAAACTAATGATTAAATAAACGTGAGCAACGTTGCAGTCGAAATCACATATCATATCCAGCTTTTTTCATAGAGACTCTCAGTGAAATATGGGAGTATAACTTCAGTT
This sequence comes from Danio kyathit, assembly GCA_903798195.1. NCBI lineage: Eukaryota > Metazoa > Chordata > Actinopteri > Cypriniformes > Danionidae > Danio > Danio kyathit. The sequence goes on from LR812526.1 coordinate 47,126,312, forward strand.
CAAGTGCTGTAAAAAGTAATTTGAAAAAATAAGTGACATTATGCTTACTTATCAACCATGAAACGTCAAAAGCAAACGTAAAAGTGTAAAAGTATTTACAAATCACTATGAACAGATCATGAACAAGCTCAAATGAGTGAGCCTTTCAGCAGCAATATTATAGACATATTAAATATTACTGGCTAGTTATACATAACTCTTGTCTTATGTAACATCAGAATATGTTGCATGAATCAAAACTTTTCCATCATTAACTGGAACACTGATGGATACTTAAGTGCCTTCTCCCATTCTGACTGCTAAAAGTTGTATTTTCTTCAGAAGTGTTTCAGTAAACACTACTTACAGTGCAAGGATTAGGTCGAGACAATTATGCTTTAAAGCACTGTGCTGATGTGAGTGGTTTAGTAGGAGATATGCAGACCACAATTACACAGTGAGTAATGTCCTTTTCATATTAATACAGCGAAACACAAAGGAAAAAGAAAATCTGGAGGAACAGAACACAGCTAGTGGACTGAAAAGAGATTTGGCCACAGATACTGTATTCCCATGAAGCCAATATCACATTCAAATATAACAAATATTTTCCTGATAAAAAAAAGAGCATGATGAAAAAAAGCTCTTATACAAACTGACAGATATTAATTGTTTGTACTGAAGGTGTATTGATTTTTGTTTGTCCATTTGAATGAAAGTTCCTAAACCAGAGGTGTCCAAACTTGGTCCTAGAGGGTCGGTGTCATGCAAAGTTTAGTTCTAACCCCAATCAAACACACCTAGGCTAGCTAATTAAGCTCTTACTAGACTTCTTAGAAACATCCTTGCTGGTGTGTCAAGGCTAGCAGGAGCTAAAATCTGCATGACACCGGCCCTCCAAGACCCAGTTTGGACACAACTGTCCTAAACCATCATCTCATTTAAAATACAGCAGACTTTCACTATCTTTGGCTTCTAATTTGCTTCACAAAATTAAAAAATTAAAATTTGTATATTATTATGGTGTGTAGCATGGATGTATTTCAGTTTTACAATTACAATATTATTATTGTCACATGATCTTATATAAGTTTTAATGGTTTGGTACTATTTTTAAAAGGTGTACATTTTCAAATCTTGTAGTACAAACATTTTAGAGGCCATGAAACCACGCTGTCTCAGCAGGGTGTTTTCACTCCTCTAGTTAAAAAAAAGTAAAGCTGTAGTCACACTAGAGTTTGTGCTTGCGAAATTTTGTTGTACGGCGCTGTGAAAAGGGGCGGGATTAAACAAGATGATTAGACATTAAAAAAAGCGAGCGATTGGTCCGTGTTTTAAATTTTTGTCCAGAAAGGGTATGTTTTGATCCTCGATTGGTCTCACGCAGTCAAGTGATGCGATTTCACAGGTCAGAGTTCACCAAGCTTGAACTTTGCAACGCAGCGACCTGTGAAACTTGACGCATGACCTCGCGTTTCCGGTCTGATGCATTCACGTGCGTATGAATGGAAGTCTATGGGGAGAAAAGTCCAGTGTGACCGCAGTTTGTAAGTCCAGCTTTTTTTTTAGGTAGGAGTGTTGAGTGGCAAAAGAGGGAAAGGTTTGCATGAAAATGGGAGTTTTAAACACAGGCACAGGGGAGATGCACAGCAAATTTAGAGGGTAGCATTTGCAGTGGATTTGAAAGCTGTGTGGAAGTGGAGGATTTCTCTCCACCAGATTCTCATCTGGTGATATTATCTGGTTAATGACAGTGCAGGTCCACTGCCTTATCATTATTAACCTTTCAACACAAACACGCCCATAAATGCAGGAGAAAGTGAAAATGCTTCTGACGAGGCGAATATTGATGTCTCGCAATGGTAGTTATTATTCCCAATTGTATTTGTTGAAATAAACAAATAACTAATAAATACACTATTGTGCCTGCCACAAATACTGCACTGCACTGAAAAAGTGGACTGTTGTAATCTTAATTGTCTCTGTTGTAATCTTAGCATGCTACATCTGTTGTGAAAACATCGGCCTGTCACCCCACCTCACAGCGCACATAAGGTTCAGAGCACAGATGTACAGTAACTTTGGTACAATCATTAAAAAGACACAGAACAAAGGGTTTTCAGTTCATAATATTGTAGTAATATTATTGTAAACTATTTAGTAACTTCAGTCATTTCTCTAAGTAATGTCTTAAAAAACTGAGTACTGTTGACAATACAATCTAACTTTACTATTCGAATATTGTAACGATATTACTGTAAACTTAGTAACTAGATTCATTTTGACTAAGATATGTCTTTAAAAACTGAAAGAGTACTGCTGACGTAACTAACTAACTTTGCCCTCTGAATAAACATAAACATAGAACATTGATCACACACTTACCAAATCTATATAGACAGGACAATCAACACCAACTGCAACTGCATCTTTTTGAAAAGAAGAGAAGTGGCAAATCCGGATTTCACCATTTCCAGGTGCAAAAAGCTCTCGGATAAAAAATGTTCCTTACAAACATATTATTGTTGCGTGTTAGCAGACCACTGTAATCTAGCTGCTTGGGTCCCCATGTAAGCTGTGCTTTTATCGCAGGGAAATGGAAACAAAACTTTTGTTATGGCACATTTAAAAACAGAACACCAACGACCCATGTCTCCTAACAATTCTTCTTCTTCTTCTTCCACTTGTTTGAATTACGGTTGGCAACACAACGTGGCATCTCTCTGCCGTATGAACACAGTACCAAGTAAAACAAGTCTTTGAAGCTATATCATGCATATTAATGAAGTTGCATCTCATTCACAATAGATCGCGCTGATTGGTTCGAACCAAGTCTTTTTCATGAATTAATGCTAAAAACTCAATGATTTCACTTTGTACCGGCCAATACAGACATCCAATCTCCACGCTGGAATTTACACAATGATCTCATCGCTGTGACGTTGCTTCAAAATGTCTTTTCAAACCGGAAGAACGAATTTGCAAAAAAACAACCAATTTTCACTTTTTTTGTGAAATATATGTGTCCTAATAGTGTTTTTAGCAACGTGGGACATATATATGACTGTCAACATCTCAAAAAATGTGTTTTGGTATTCTGTGACCCTATAAACTGATAACCACTACTTTAAACCACTAGTTATTCTTTAAAAACCTGAGGTCACAATTTCATTGTAGTTGCACTTATTTAATGTAGTCATTGTGTCAAGATCTTCTGTGCTGAATAAATGTTTCTGTACTGTAAAAGTATATACAACATGATAATGTAGAGCACATCAAGTCATTGAGATGAGCAAGCAAAAAAGGTGTTCACTGTAGTAACTGGTATTTCTTAACTGAACGCTCTTGCAGCAGACAGCAATCAGACAAATTGAAAATATGTAAACCTAATAAACAATTATTTGATTAAACAATCTTAATTAAGATTTGTTCAATTAAACAACTGACAAATGTTGTAAACTGAACAATAAGGGATATAAAAAATGTGATACTATCTTCATGCAAGGCATGATATATCAGCATAGATGCAACACAGGCTCATTCTGAAAACGTAGTCCCATGGACGTTTCTGGAGACCGCAAATTATGTAGCAGGAGGTAGGTATGGCTGCATTTCATTTTTTTCACGAAAACAAAAACGGCAAAAATACGTACCTCCCTAGACGTATGTCGCGGTCTCCAGAAACGTCCATGGGACTACGTTTTCAGAATAAGCCTGGGTTGCATACAGGGCTTGATATTAACTTTTTTGATCACCAGCCACGGTGGCTAGTAGTTTTCCAACATTACTAGCCACTCGCCATTTTCACTAGCCACAATTTTATTGTTGGGAAAATATATTTTATACACATAAATATGACTTTGACATGCTAAAATTACTTGACTTAGATGTTGCGTTTTCTCCACATGCCTCATTCATTTCACTTTTTGTGTGTCGTGTATGAGCTTGCTAAATGTTCATGAGCAAATGGGTCATGGTTTCATAGTATTACAATTAGTTTTTATTTCACAAAATTTTCAGAGCTCAAAATGAAGGATTTACCAAATTTATCTCTGACCACACCAAACATGAACAATTAATTATTTCTTAGCCACAAATTTTAAATGTGTCAAAACAAGCATAATATAGCTGTTTACTATACTTTTTATTTAACAAAACATATGCACAGTAATCTGTCCTGGCTAAAAGTCCCAGATCACCAGTTAACTACATATAAATGGGGAGTTAATCTCCAATTAAAGCAATGTTATTGTAAAAAATGATAATTAAACCACATTACGCAACAGAAAGCAGGTAAAAAAACATACCGTGTGATAATGAAAGGATTATAACGCACACGGTTAACGTTAGACCCATAAAAAATCTGTTCAAATAATGGTGAAAGTGAAAGAAACTGGTGCTGCTTACAAAAATACAAATCTGGAGCTCTTGAAGCAGCAAGACTGTGGGTGCATGTTCATCACTTTTTGTCTAGTCTATTTGAAAGAGAACCGATCACATCAGCTGTGTTTCTAGACACAGTTGCTTCACGCAAGGAAACGAGAGCGCGCACACGTTTTAAACAGTCGCGTGCATCAACTCAGCTGCGAGAGATCATTCTTTCATTTGGTATTCATCTGCGTTTTTATTGCTCACGCGAACGTAATTATTTTTGTCAGTCGTGTTGCTTCTCAATTCTAAGATCACCTTTGCATGCATATTGGACCATCCTTATTGTCGAACCCTGCTTATATGAATTATTATCCGGAAAAATTATTTTCAACCATCCAAAGTGGCTAGTGGGAGTGTCATTTGGCGGGTTGGCCGGTGTAAATTTAAAGCCCTGGTTGCATAAATGAGTAGACCCTCTTTTAAAAATGATTTTTATTCATTTGTCAGTGAATATAACCACTAATGTTTGCCACATTTAAACAAAACAGTTTTATTAAACAGTTATATCGATTAAAATAAGAGTTCACCGAACGTCTTTAGGAATAGAAAGATAATACATTTAAATTAGTTCCTGTTTTGGCTTTGATAATGGCTAATCTAATATATATGCACACGTTTGTTTTAGTAAAGCATCCTATAGAAAATATTCATTTATAAGAGATATGTGAGGGGTGTACTCATTTATGTTGAGCACTGTAAATATAGTCAAAAGAATGAAAGGGAAAAGAATACTTTGTAATTATGTGTGTTGTACTAACACAGTTGAAAACAGTTTTAACAAATGCAAGTCTATCCAGAAAGGGTTATTTTAGTTAATTTTCAACATTTGTGGTTCCCTTCTGGATTTGAATTTTTGCAATTAAATGGTGGAAAGACACCATGCTTAATCCTGGACCTTTAAAAATCATTTTAAATAATCATAATATGAAACAATACCAAATGGGGGGATATAAAGATGTCCATAAGCATTGAAAACAGCATTTCTGTGGGTCCTGTAAAGCAGATATTCAAGCATATCACATAGTTCTTCTGAATCATAGCAAGCCAATTCTGAATCGATGCGGCCCTAAAAGCGGACGAATGCACATTTTGTTTGACAGCAGCATAACTGCAGTCAAAACCGGCTAGTCTGTTAGGGCGGGTAAGCCTAAACTGTCAACACACATTGCATTGCGTTCAAGCATTCTGACAGTGGATCGTTTAAGAGAACTGGTCAGTGAAATTGCTCAGGAGAATATACAAAGGCCCTGGACAAATATGTTCGACCCTGATTATGCAGATAATTGGGCCAAGTATTCAACAGGAATAACTGAAGGCTTTAGGAGAGGAGATATATTCTTTAATTATCGATGAGAGAGCTGAAGTTGGCATGCATAAACGATTAGATGTTGCAGTCTGGTATTATAGTCAAAATTAACAGGGTGTAGTGTCATCTTTTGCTGGGATTTTACACCTAGACAAAAGACAGCGAATAAGCGTTGGTTATGTTGCAGTCTTATGGACTTAAGGGATATGCACATATGCTTGTTGATACAATTGTTAAACCGCAAGTGCCCATAAAGGCCTAATACCAAATGCACTCACATTCTTTTTATGGATGCTGAGGAAAACATCAGTGATTTAGGGTGCCATTTGGGCTTGGGTCATTATCCTGCCCAAAGCAGCAGATCATTCTAGTACTGTTTTATGAATACTATTAATTTGAACATTTTAGTTGACTTTACAGAATGGAAGTACAGGAAAAAAGCAACTTACTAGTTCCACAAAACTATTTGATTCTCAAATACTAACAATGCATCTTTCTTAAAACTATTGTACATAAAAATCCATGTCAAACCATTAAAATTCCTTGAAATACTGTCCCAAACACAGTTGTCAAAGTTTATATAACTGAAATATCCACCTATCCACCATTTTGTTGAACAAAAAAAAAGTTTAAATAATCTTGTATACACTTGCAAAACATACCCAGACAGACTGAGGAATATACATAATTGCTGTTCTAAAAATTACCTGACCAAGCTGACAAAAGTGCACTGCATTTCTATATTTTATAAGAACACAATATTTTATTGTTATTGTAAGTATTGTAGGCAAAAATACACCCTTCACAATTTCAAATTATGTCCCACTCATATCTATACGATGAAAAAAGCTGTCAACAGAAAATGCATGTGAACACACCTGCTTGTTTGTTGACCCCACTAAACACCATCTGCTCGATTGCATCTGCATGAAAGCTCTCAATGCGTCAACCATCAATGTTTTCCAACCCAGGCTCATTGTAAATGTATGCCTCGGCCAACATTTTAGCAAACACTAAAATATGATGCTCCAGGTAGTGTATGTTTACACTTTTGCAAATATAAAATGCGTTACTTAGGGTATGTTTTGCAGCAGGTTTCTAACACTCACCCTTCTTGGACATATCTTGGACATATCCATGAGTAGGTGAATATGTAGCCCTGTATACATTTCTGGAGAGAGTGAATTACAGTATGTAGCCAGACGTATGAATGGCTGCATTTCGTCTTTAAAACAATTGCTACTGGGTGGTATGACATCGCTGATGGCTTCTGTTCCTTTTTGCACTACTGACTGACCACTTACTTCTATGCGGACGGCCTTTTAGCTGTTACCAGTTTCCCCAGTGTCTGCCCTGCAGGCACAGGATGTCAACATGACATCATATTGACATTGTACCCCAACGTCATGGGGATGTTTGATTTCATTTGGAAATGAAAATCAGATTGACGTCAGAACCCAACGTTAGGCTGACGTCAATGTTCAATGTCCAACCTAAAATCAACCAAATATTAACGTGTAATCATGTTACACCCTGACGTTGTGTGGACATCACCACCACTATGACATCTATCAAACGTTGGATTTTGCTCACTTTCCAACACAACCTAAAATCAACCAAATATCAACGTAATTTGACGTCGTTATTGGACGCTGGCTAGACATTGAATTTTGGTCACCTGACGTCATGATTTAATTCTAACCTAATATTAACGTCTTATGATGGTGTGTGCCAGCTGGGTGAGGACTTGGGACACAGATGGAAGTTGATGACGGGGTTCAGGTTCGGGGAGGAACGGTTCCAGAAAACAGGTGAAACAAAATCAAAAGGTAAAACAATAAAATAAACACGTAAATCACAGGGTGAAAACGTGGTAAGGTCTGAGAACATAGTAAAAATTAGGTGGCCGTGAGGGCTTTTCTTTTTTCTGGATTGCTTTTAAAAACATTGGTTGGGTTTAGGGAAGGGGGTGGGCGCTGGCCAATCTGTACTTTTGAAAAAACTATCAGTTGGGTTTAGGGGTGGGTGTGGGTATCGGTCAGTCAACAGTGGCTGACAGTCGACATCGGCCTCTTGTGGAATTACGTGAGTACAGCAGGCACAAATAGCACTCTTTTTGTGGGTTTTTACCTTTAATTGGACAGGATAGTAGAGTATTGACAGGAAAAGGAGAAGAGAGAGGGGAAGGATCCGCATAGGAGCTCAAGGCAGGAATCGAACTCAGGTCACTGTGAGCACCAGAGTGCATGTGTCAACACATTAACCACTACACAATTGGCGCCAACACAAATAGCACTCTTGAGAGAAAATTGGGATCTGAAAAAGCATACACAGCGGCCTCTGGCAGATTTGCAAAAAGAAAAACTGCAAAAAACGTACCTCCTGGCATTTATTTCACTCTATGCAGAAATCCATACCGGGAAACATATCTATAATGAGCCTGGGTTTCATACAGTTCACCTAGCTAACCAATGACCTACAATCATCCTTAAACGCAAACAATAGTGTTTTCTAAAGCAAATGTAGAAGAAAAGTGCACTGCGGTCATGTGGTTTTAGCTTGATTTTACATTGCTTTGGTCTCTTTTGTAGAACTTTACTTCACTGGACTCAAACCAGACTTTTGGGGTATTTATTTGTTTTTGTGCATAGAGCTAAATCAAAATGATCCTTTATTTGTTGATAATATGTCTATCGTTGTATCTCTTTTCAGTGTGAAAAGGAACAAAAGTTGTTTGCATCATACTGACCCGTGGCATTCATTATACTCAGAAAAATGTAGTCAAACATTTAAAGAGCCCCTATTTTGCATTATAAAATATCATATTTTGGTTTTGGGGTCTCCAACAACAGGCTGATATGCATGCAAGGTCAAAAAACACTTTCATTGTCTTATAATATGCATTTATTTTTACCTAATTATCCCAACGACTCCCATATGATTTGTTCAGCGATTCATTTGTTTCCAAATCTCTCCTTAGTGCGAAGCTAATCTGCGCTGATTGGTCCGATGGCCCATTCTGTTGTGATTGGTCGACTGGGTTCAGTTCAAGACAGAGAGAAACGCCCACCACGGCTATGAAGTAGCACACAGAGTGTGTGAGAGTCCAATGCAGAAATGCAATAAAGCAATGCAGTTAAACACCAGCATACTACTCTACTCTTAACTCTAACCCCAAGTAATAACAACAACACACATTCAGCATTAATCCACACAGTGGCAAAAGTTGAACTATTTCGAAAATTGACAGCTGATGGTGGCCATAGCAAAGGCAAAATAACGCCCCTTAAAGATATACCTTGAGAGATACTGTACACGCACTGATCTATAATAGATAATTACAAGCCACGTGGGGCGATTACAAGTTACAACACACAATTAAACACTTATTTTTCAAACTACACAAAACGAGGCAACAATTTTAATCACACTTAAATGTTATAATCCGGAGGAAGAAGAAACTGGTCCATATGAACTGTTACTGACAAAGTCCCAGTCAAAGTCTGACAAAGTCCCATACATAATAGTCTATGTTGCTCCTTCCTTTACTAGCAAACGGCTGGCGAATCCCACATTGCAGCGTAGGTTATTGTATCAAAAATCTGAAAAACGACAGGCACAATCACAGCACACGGTTGGCCATACTGTGGTGTTGTTGTAAAAATTAACTTTAACCTTTTATTCCTCGCAGCTGAATATCCAACGCTATCTCATCTCGTAACTTTTGGATTAGTGGCTAATTCGTATGAATTCGTACGATCTAATTCGTACAAATTAGTACGATTTGCCCACCACCCAATGACGGTTGGGGTTAGGGGTGGGGTTAGGTGCCACGCCTCCTTTTTAAAATCTAACATTTTCGTACGACTGAACTCGTACGAATTCGTACGAATTAGCCACTAAACTGACAAAACGTAAAATATTTACGTTTCCTCGTGAGATCAGGCTGGAATATCCATAGGTCAGTGATTGTCATCTTCATGTCTTGATCAGTCCCGTGATCCCCAGCGCTCCGCTAGTGTTTGAATGGAAAGGTGAATTCACGTTTTTACCAGAACCGGCATTTATATTTGGTGATGTATTGTATCAATGTCAATGCGTTCAAGCAAAAGATCCGAACCCAACACGATTCATTTAGTTAACTCTGAGTTGACTATTTCGTTAAAGAATCAATAGTTTTAATCATGGTGCACTTTCAGATTTAAACCTCAGCTGCATGTTTTCATTCACTTTGTGCTGTGTTACACACTGCATGGAAGGTAATTTTCAAAAACCCATAATAGGGGCTCTTTAAAGTACCTTTTTGTTGTTTCACTAAATGTAGGAAACAGCTCATATTTCCAATGAGCCTGCGTCGATGTTATCTTGGGCATCACCTTTTAATTAATTGCACAAAATGACAGTATGAGCAAAGCTGCTCTTACCGAAAAAAGATATTTTACATAATGTAGCAATGTGACTCCCTTATACTTATTTTGAGCATACTGTATAGGTATAACTTTACCAAAGTAATACTGTAATCTAGGTTAACTTTCTATGTAATGTGGGGGCTGTAATCTAAAATGTTACACTCTACAGAAGCCAAATCGAGCCATGCCCAAGTCCATCTCTTCAAGCAGGCAAAACTACAAAGCATTCACACTAGTCGAATATACCAGACACAAAGTGTCTGGAGGTTTTCAGGAAAGATGACCCAGTTGCAGCAATGAACAGAGAACAATGTGTTTGACAGGACAAGACACAGGTAGACAGACAAAAGATGACAAAGTCCAAATAGCAGAGGCAGCATCATGCAGGGAAGCCAGAGGGAGAACGAGGCAGCACCAGAATCAAAGTCCAGTCAGCCGTAAGGGCATCTGTGGACAGAACTAGGGCTTGATACTGGATAAAACTAGCAGCTTTAACGCCAGCATGGCAGGCCACAGAAGTCACCGACTGGGGAGAGCAGAATAGGACCGGAAGCAGCACCATACAAACACTCAAGTCACTCAGGACAGCAAAAATGTATTGGTAACAATGACCAAAGGGAAAAGTGAAACAGAAACAAACACAAAACCTAAAGTCACAAATAAATATATATTTTTAAAAAAATAGGGAAAGAGATAAATCAGAAAACTAAAGGAACAAAAGGCTTCTATAACCTATAATTTTAAATCAAAACAGAAATTAAACAAATCAGAAGAGGACTAAAAATCAGCTACTAATACAAGACTGAGACAGATGGAAAAACTATTACAAGGTCTGAAGATAAACAACAATTAGGGTAATTAGGGTTAGAAACAACTCTTAGAACTACAACGCTTGTTATTACAACTCTCTGCTAATGAAGCAAAGGATCTAAATTAGACAGCGATGTGAAACAAGTCCAGTGTCCAAGACCAGGCATGAAGATTAATAATGTAGGCTTATGACTGATAAGCCTCAAACCTAATTCTGGAGGCTCACTGTCAGATCAAACCCAAATTAAAACACTTGAACTAGCTAATAACGGTCTTTAGGATTGCTAGAAACTTTCAGGATGGTAAGCTGAAGATACTATGAAGGAAAGTGGCCCACTGGGGATTGAGTTTGAGACCACTGATTTAGCATATTGATGTATTCTGAGTAAATGAGGTATTTAGGTCTATTGGACATTCTTTAGATTGTGTTGTTTGGTAAGAAATGTATGAGTTGTAAAATAATTAAGCTAAGATTGCTGCTTGCTTGCTGGTGTACTAAAAGGATCTCTCTTTCTCTTAACAATACATTTAGTGGACAGTACACTAGTGCATAGTTTAAAAAAAATGTTGGGAAATTTTTGTTTGATCACAAGATGCACTGTGAATCAAATTAAAATTATTTATATTCAGTGTTGATGGAGCTGTAAAACACCAATTCTGTAGATCTGTGATAATAGTTTAGTTTTTTTTTTTTTTTCTGCAAACTTAATAACAATTAAACCACAATTAAAATGTTTAATTACAAGTGGCTAAATGAATAGTTCATAGACTAATTTGCATATTTACTATAAATTGAAATTTTGAAAAAGTAGTCGTGGGAGTTCTTTGCAAAGATATAACACAGCACCAGAAAATAATCCACAGCTAGGTAATTAATGGTCTAATCTGATTCAATGATCTATGTTAAACTAACCTAAAAGTGCTCACGCCAGACCCTGAGTGTAATTTTGACGCTGACAACAGGGGTGTGGCTCCAAACCCAGGTTTATTGAGAATGGTCAGGCAAGCAACGGTCACAATCTGGAGCAAACAGATCTATGAAGGCAAATCCAGAATTGTGGTCATAAAACAGGTGGATGGTCAAAAGGCAGCAAGCAACGTAAACAAACAAAACAAGGTACAAACAAGGAAGGCAAGGCAAGGAAAACACTCAGCAAGGAAGTGTGCATGTGTGCTGTGTATATAGTCCTAGTAATCAGTCTTTGACAATCCTCCGGCTGTGTGTTTGCAATCAGTCAGGATCAGGAACCGGTGTGAGTGTGTGTGGTGCTGCATGACTGGATCTGTAGTCCATGTAACAGCAGATTTGTAGTTCTTTAGTGATCTGCGCCAGCTAGATCGCTGGTGATCATAACACTGAGATCAGCTGATTGGACTCAAAAATGGTAAAACTCAACTGTTTAACTAAACTATTCAAGAACACAAGAAAAATTTCATATTCAAAAATGACACCTTTTGTGAATAATTTGTTTGCATGAGTGAGTGAGTAAATAATGACAAACAATGATTCTGGAGTGTTTTTCGAAAACTACAATTCTACAATTAAACATTTTAATAATGACGTAAAAATAAAGAAAATGACTGTGATTTTCAGATATTGAACAAGTTTTTCACCTTTCCTTTCACCTTTGCCAAATCTACAAAGCTGTTCTGACTGACTGACACATTTTTTTCTATGAGCCGGTCTCGACTTTAAGCTGTTCTTTATGTGGCAAGTCCACTCTCAGTGTAATTGTTTGTATCTAATTCTGCTCGACTTCTTTTTGCTTTGACAAGTCTGCTTTCAGTTCAGTTCTGTGTATCATCTGCCTTCGGCCTGGGTTTGTACTGTCACAAACATTCCCATCTCCGTTACTTTTGTTTTTTTCCTTTCCGTCGAGAGTGTAGCTAAGTGTGCCGCAAAACCAGATGTCAACACGACTCTTTTGCCGCTCAACATTGGAACTACAGACTCTTCCCCACTCCAGGCCTCACAGGACAAAGAACCAACCACCAGCGAACCCATGTGGGAATCCAGTTCAACAGAGGGAGTTCTTCACATCACAAAAGGAATGCAAGTAACACCTCCAGACTGAACTGTTGTAAATTATATATAACACTAAAGAAACCATAGAAGGGTTAAATTGATGACTTTTGGTTCACTTGGTTTTGTCTTACAAAATTCAAGGTTTTTCCATCGTTGCACTCTCTCAAGCTCTTCTTTTTTCTTTCTTTACTCCTATCTACAACCTGTATGAATGTGTGTTTGTGTTAGGTGTTAGTTTCTGTTAGATTAGTCAATAAAGTTTAATTTAGTATTAAAAAATGCCAGAATATACTGCCTAAAACATCTATCTTGTTACCCTGGTGAAATATAAAAGGTTTTTCTATTTTATTTTGGATAGCAATAGCTGTAGTTCAAGTCAAATATCAATTTGAATGATTGCTGGATGAAAATTAATCTAATCTTTAATTAACTTTGAGCTAATTTGTTAATATATATATATATATGTATATATATTAGTGGTGGGGCAACCCAGTGGCGCAGTGGGTAGTGCTGTTGCCTCACAGCAAGAACGTCGCTGGGTCGCAGGTTCGAACCTCGGCTGGGCTGGGTCAGTTGGCGTTTCTGTGTGGAGTTTGCATGTTCTCCCTGGGTTCGCGTGGGTTTCCTCCGGGTGCTCCGGTTTCCCCCACAGTCCAAAGACATGCAGTACAGGTGAATTGGGTAAGCTAAATTGTCCATAGTGTATGAGTGTGAATGTGTGTGTGGAAGTTCCCAGAGATGGGTTGCGGCTGGAAGGGCATCCGCTGCGTAAAATCGTGCTGGATAAGTTGGTGGTTCATTCCGCTGTGGCGACCCCGCAAGGGACAAAGCCGACAAGAAAATGAATGAATGAATGAATATATTAGTGGTGGGCCGTTATCTGCGTTAATGTGCTGCGTTAACGCGAGACTCTTATCGCGCGATAAAAAAATATTGCCGTTAATCTATTCTCAAAGTTGGGTTGGGAGCTGGGTCTGTTCTACACAAGCTATGATGACTTTCACTTTGATATTTTAGTGCGGATTTATACCTGACCGGTGAGCCGTCTGACAAAAAAGTGCCCTTCTAAATAATTTCAGCAGAATGCCCTTCTGGATCTTTCACTTACTTCGAAGACATACTGACTACGTTAACATGGACATCTGTAGTCTAGTTATTTGCCTTCAAAGACAATAATATAATTAAGGTATTTATGTGAAGTGCTTTCATGTAAGAGTTTCCTGTATTTTTGGGTGACTTTAACTGCAGTTGGGCAGTTTCACTTGAACTCATGAACATTTAATTCATGCACAATTGACAAACCGGGGTGTTCGACGCAAATATTGAGAAAGGACTGGTGAGAGTGTTATGGAATTTAATAATGCACGCCAAATGGAAAGAAAAAAATTCCGCATTTCGCGATGTGTATGTGTGTGTGTTTGTGTATGTGCGGTCCTTTACTGACAGCCGCGTGTGTTGATCTTGTCGAAAATATGGCGAAAAGTCCTACATGACTGTAATAGTTTGATTGAGGTGTTTACTTCAATAATGACACTAATATCTGCATACTCCACATCCTAATACCATTTCTGTTTAGTTCAGTTATGACTTTAGTCAGATTAAGATAATCAAAAATTGCTGTTTGGAGCTTATGTAGGCCTACAGTTCAAAATTCATATTTAACTGAATAAACAGTAAACACAAGTACATCTTATTGAACATAATTTATTTTCATCACCAATTATCATAGTAGAACAGCTTCTCAAGCAGTTCGTGATGCATTTTGGAAACAGGAGATGAGCCCCTGGTCTAATGTGCCACCTGGCTTGAAAAACCCGTTCTCAAAGACTTAAATTTAGTCATTATTTGGGACAAATTCTGAATGCCTTAGGCAGAATTCAAATGAGCCATTTTAATCTAGATTAATTCCAAGATTACAGTGAGATTAATCTAGATAAAAAAAATAAATAAAGCTATGCCCACCTATAATATATATATATATATATATATATATATATATATATACATATATATATATATATATATATATATATATATATATATATATATATATATATATATATATATATATATATATATATATATGGGTTAGCACCATAGACTGTAAAAGATATGGACGTAGTGTCCGTGACGTCACCCATAGGTTTCTGAACACTGCAAAAGAAGCCACAAGTAGGCGCGGCCAACCGTCGCCATTTTGTTAGCGCGTCATTGCACCAAACGCGGCATACCAAATAAGGGCAAAGAGGCGGAGAGTGAGCGGAGCTTAAGACACATGCTGAATTCTCAGCATTTTCCTTGGACCTGGATTAAAACAGACTTATTACTTTGGGAGAACGTTTAATACTTCATTGCCTGTGACTCGTTTGTGTTCTGACCACACGTGCTTGGTTGTACACTATATTAATAAAGTGTTTAGACTTTTAAAAACACTGTTGTAACACATTGAGCCACTAAACATTGTTCTTATGACGTTTTTCGACAGGAGGAAAACGCGAATTACTATCAAACACTTCAGATATAGTCTGTGTTAGTAAATGCAAGGCTTTTTATAAAAATCCAGCACTAACACTGTATGACAACGCTTCAGATGACTGTTTTATAGCCTACAGCTAATCAATCTGTCAGATTCTGGAGTGCAATACTGGTCTAAAGAACATTTAAATGATAAATGATCTTAAATAAAACAAATACATTTATAGAGATGGTATAGAAGTATATAATTTCACTCACCTGTGAAATGGAGGCAACTTGAACGGTTTGTAAGCACAATTAAGTCCACACAGCATGCCATATCATCTGATAATTGCAGGAAATAATTCCAAAAGGCAAATGACGGTGTAAAGAAACATTAACCAAAACAAATACACGATTTATATGCCGAGCTCAGCGACTAATTAGCCAGAATCAGCTGAGGTGACGAGACAGCGAGCAGCGAGGGCTAGCTGTCACTCAAGTGGCCACGCCCTTAATTATGCAAACTTAATATAACCTAATAAAAACGAAATGGATGAGTTATAAAAAAATTCACCCCCCTCAGAGTTGTCATGAAGGGTAATCATGGCTATATGCACCAAAGCCATCGTTTGTACCAGGCTGTAAACATGTTTTTATCAGCTGTAAAAATGGCCAATTTACCAATGCAGAAAGAAAGCCCTTGGACTTCCTGGAGCCAGCCCCCCAGGCAAGTCGATGAATTGCAGTTTTAGTTACTTCCGTATTGGCTTCCCGAGGGAGAGCGGGAGGTTGCCGCTTGGTTAGCACTCACAGCACGAGGGTCACTGGTTTGAGTGCTGGCTGGGTCAGTTGGCATTTCTGTGTGGAGTTTGCTGTTTCGTGTTGGCGTGGGTGCTCCGGTTTTCCCCACAGTCCAAAGACATGCGCTACAGGGGAATTGAATTAACCGAATTGGCCGTAGTGTATGTGTGTGAATGAGTGTGTATGGGTGTTTCCCAGTACTGGGTTGCAGCCTGAAGGGCATCCGCTGCGTAAAACATATGCTGGATAAGTTGGTGGTTCATTCTACTGTGGTGACCGCTGATGAATAAAGGGACTAAGCCAAAGGAAAATTAATGAATGAATGAATATACATGTATATATATATATATATGAATTGTATATATGAATTGTGATTGGCATCAGGTGATTAAGCATGTTCCCTCATTGAAAAGCTGTTCTATAGTTAAATATTTTGCTTGTCTTTAAAAAGGTTTGATTATTAGATGCAGTTATCTGGATGTTTGCGGGATAAGAAGACATAAATTGCTTTTGGTGGTATATTGGTTATTATCATGTCCATAGTAAAACTTCTGAAATGGTGTACATCTGATGATTTTACACCTATTTATAAGCCTGTGATGATGAGTTTTAATATGTGTAGATCTAGGCATTTGTATTGGTTTGTTAGGGCAAAACAGCTAATATTCTCATGGTTTACATATAAAAAAGCACATGTGCGCCTTTATAGTGGATTATATATTTTTTTCTCTTCTTCATTGTCAATAAATATTCATTTGATATTATTGTTTGAGTAATATATCACGTGACGCATTGATTGTTTCAATGAACTCCAGTTGCAACTGTATGTCACTCTGATGGATCTCAGTCAGATCATTCGGATAATGTCTGCGCCAGACTTGGACTACATAAAACCATACATGATTTTAACAGGGATTGAGCCAGACCTGGGCCGGATCTAATTGTATTTGTTGATTTCCATTGTGTGTGTGTGTGTGTGTGTGTGTGTGCTGGTTTGGGCCGAGGAACCAGGCATATTGTGGGCAAGGAACATGTGCCAGGTTATGACTCAGAGGTTGTAACTAAACGTTCAAGGAAATTGCACTGAAGGTATCAAACAAAATATGATTAAAATTCTGTCTCTTTCCATGTATGATCACTATCTGTTGTTGATGTTTTATTGCATGACTGATGTAAAAGAACATCCAGACAATGAGCCATGTGTAATAAAATAAACCAATAAATCAATTAGCCACCCCTAAATAATTTTGTGTTCAATTTTAATGTATAAATTAATAGTTATTTGGTCTAAATGAACAATATAAGAAGACAATTAACCACATTTCTTTGTACTTTGAAGGATTAATTCAATTAATTAAAAATTAATTAAAAATTGCAACTGTCATGGCATTTTTCCACCAATTGCTATTCTAAAATACACATGACCTTTTTCTGCTTCTTCATTTTTAATGTGTGAAGGATTTCACATCCATTAAAGACTTAATTGATGTGAATATGAACAGCGCATATTGCATAGTGTGATATTTATCTCTAATATTTGGGGCCATTTTTGAAGCAAGATGCATTGGTAAGTGAACAGGGGAGGGCAGGCCAGATTCACGGTGGCAGGCCAGATTGACTGTCAGACCACCGGGAAATGTCCCAGTGCTCCCTATGGACAGTCCGCCCCTGGCAGAAGACCACACCGGGTACCACTCCTGTCAGCTAAAAACAGGAAACTGAGGCTACAATTCACACAGGCTCACCAAAATTGGACAATAGAAGATTGGAAAAACGTTGCTTGGTCTGATGAGTTTCAAACATTCGGTATAGGGTCAGAATTTGGCATCCACAACATGAAAGCATGGATCCATCCTGCCTTGTATCAACGGTTCAGGCTGCTGCTGGTGGTGTAATAGTGTGGGGGATATTTTCTTGGCACACTTTGGGCTCTTTAGTACCAACTGAGCATCGTGTCAACCATGACCATGTCCATCCCTTTATGATCACAGTGTACCTCCAGCAGGATAACACGCCATGTCATAAAGCGTGAATCATCTCAGACTAGTTTCTTGAACATGACAATGATTTCACTGTACTCAAATGGCCTCCACAGCCCCCAGATCTCAATCCAATGGAGCACCTTTGGGATGTGCAAGTGCGTCATGCTGTCATGTCAATATGGATCAAAATCTATGAGGAATCTCGAATAAGAGGCTAATGTATGCAGAATTTCTTCTTTCAAACTCATCAGATAAACAAAATCAAATCAAATTAAAACATATTACAGATTTGGGAATGACAAGAGGGTGCATAAATGTTTTCTTTTTTGAATGTTCAATCTCTGAATGTTAATGCATTCCCTATAAATGACCTTTTTGGTTTTCAGTGGCTGAGCAAAGAAGTCACAATCAGCGCTTCATATATCAAATGTTATATTCACCGCAACCCTCAAACAGTGGAGAATTACGATATCTGTGAACGCCGCTCAAGTGCTCACTGACTTCACCGAAATGCTCCATCACTTTTTTACCATTTCACTCTCACAATCTTCCAGAACTTGATGGCTTCTCTACAACAAAAAACCCATTTGTTCAAACAGAAATCGGTGAATCATAGCACAGTCTGGAGTGTTCGTGACAGGATGCCATGGCCCATGAGTCTCACACAAAGAGGTAAATGCTATCTTTGTCATCAGCTGGATTGTTTGCAGCAGTGAATTGGTGCCATGTGTGTGGGTAAGTAAGACCATAAATGCAGCTAGGTGGAAATCTGAAAGCCTGATGTAAGTTGGCTAGTGTGTTAATGTGTGTTTGTGGACTTTCTGAAAGACTGAGAAATGTTAACTGTTGATGTTTTTTTTAACATTCACTATGTCTTACTCTGCTGATACTCAGACTAGCAGGCCCATATCTAGCGTTATATTTCTTCTATACAACAACAGTTTTGTGAAAAGGATCAAGTATCCTACACTTAGACATCATATTATAAATCATCAATCCATATTTTGAAGACAATATGGCTGGGATTTGGAATATGAGCCAGATGCTGAATGTACTGGGGAAATGAGCTCAGTGACAGTGATGATTAAATCATCATCTCAGAGTTTCAAAGATAATAAAAAAATTCCTTATTTTATTATTTTGTTATTCTTATTAAAACATCAGCGTGGCGGAACACTGTCACACACGTTAAGTGACATTTGCTAGTGTGTTTTTATTTTAAAACGGCAGTTTAGAAGGAAAACAATCCCCATTTAGATTGGCGTTTTTATCGTGTTTCAGAAAAATGGTCTTGACCAATCAGGGAAAAAGACAAAAGTCCAGAGGTCCAATCAGAGTCTGCACTGAAATGGATCACCAGTGTCCCAAACTAAAACAGGGTATCAGAACTTTCAAAAGGCTCCATTTACATGGGTCAAATATGCCAAAGTAATGTGGATGCCAGGTGTAACTGAAACAAAATGTATGTGTTTTAACATTAAAATGCACTAGTGTAAACAGCATCCTTTCGTATTACTGTAGATATAGAGCCCTGGGTTTTTAAAAGACCTAAAAATTAATTAATTAATTCATTCATTTTCTATTCGGCGTAGTCATTTTATTAATCCTGGGTCGCCACAGCGGAATGAACCGGCAACTTATCCAGCACCTTTTTATGCAGCGGATACCCTTCCAGCAGCAACCTATCTCTGGGAAACATCCACACACACTCATTCACACTCATACACTACAGACAATTTAGTCTACCCAATTCACCTGTACTACATGTCTTTGGACTGTGGGGGAAACCGGAGCACCCAGAGGAGAACATGCAAACTCCACACAGAAACGCCAACTGACCCAGCCGAGGCTCGAACCAGGGACCTTCTTGCTGTGAGGTGACAGACAGCACTACTGCGCCACTACGTCGCCAGACCAGAAAATGTAAATGTAAAATCCAAACAGTAACCAGTGATGTTTTTGTTTTGTTGTTGTTGAGTGAATGATTCAGTTATTTTATCCAAATGGTCTCTTGCTTCTGAAGCTGCACTGTAAAAAATTATCCATAAATTAGCAGTTTTCCATATTTTGTGATTCATGCTTTAATTTTTTTACTTTTCCTCATTTATTTATGCTTTTGAATTGCAGTATGAGACCTTGATCTTTCTTTTGACAATTTTCAACCTTAAAAAGTTGTGAAAAAAGTACTTTTATTAACATTTTCATTAGTTTAAAGTGATATATTGTCAGGTACTGCTGTCACCTCACAGCAAAAAGGTCACTGGTTCGAGCCTCGGCTGGGTCAGTTGGCGTTTCTGTGTGGAGTTTGCATGTTCTCCCCGCATTCGCGTGGGTTTCCTCCGGGTGCTCCGGTTTCCCCCACAGTCCAAAGACATGTGGTATAGGTGAATTGGGTAGGCTAAATTGTCCGTAGTGTATGTGTGAATGAGTGTGTATGGATGCTTCCCAGAGATGAGTTGCGGCTGAAATTCCCACTTTGCTGATGAAGTGTTAGGAAACCCTTGAGCAGCTTCAACACGGATTGTGTGGGTCCTAATACCCCAGTATATTGATATATTTCTATATTTATTCTATGCTGAACAGTGAGCACCATCTTTCAGGTGAGACGTTAAATCGAGGTCCAGACTCTCTGTGGTCTTTAAAAATCCCAGAATGTCCATCAAAAAAAGAGTAGGGGTTTAACCCCGGCATCCTGGCTAAATTTGCCCACTAGCCTTTGTCCATCATAGCCTCCTAACCATCCCCATATCATTGGCCCCATAACATTTTCCTGTGTTTACATGGACATTATAATGGGGCCATTTTTTTTTAAAAACTTCCACTTTGTAACCTGTTTTTAGATTCATGGACTTTTGGTCATGAAAACGAAAAGCCAAAAAGATTAAAAGTTCTTTTTTTTTTTTTGACTGAAAACGTCATCTAAAATGCCCCCTGAATGAATGGATGAATCATTCAATCAATCAATCAATCAATGCAATTAAATAATTGATAAGTGTTAAAGTGTTAACACTAGTTGAATAAACCAGTTGAAGGAAAGACAGAGTTACGTTGTTTCGAATGAGTATATGTTTCTAAATATGTCTACTTTCATAGGAGGTGAAAAATTTAGCCATAATATAGATTTAAAAATGATTAGGAAGTTATTGAAAGAGTATATGCAATGAAGTTTCTTGGTGTTGTATTGGATCATAAAATTAGTTGGAAACCACAAATAAATAATGTAATATCAAAATTAGCAAAAACTGTAGCAATAGTGTATAAAGCAAGATTTATCCTGGACAATAAATCAGTGTATGTATTATATAACACACTTATGTTGCCATATATGAGTTATTGTGTTAAAATTTGGTGGAATACATATAAACATACGATCCTTAAGTACAATGTAGAAAAAAGTAATTAGACTGATAGAAAATGTGGGGTATGTGGAGCATACAAATCCTTTATTTTATAAATTGAAGATACGTAAGTTCAATAATTTGGTTAAATTTAAAACAGCACAATTTTTGTTTAAAGCTAGGAATAAATTACTCCTGAAATTCATACAAAAGTTTTTTTTGAAGAAAAACAATAAATATATAATCTGAGAGAAAAACAAAATCGTAGGACGTTGAAAACAAGGACAACTTTAAAAAGTTTGTGTATGTCTGTATGCGGTGTGAAATTATGGAACAGTCTAGAACAGATTCTCAAACAATGTCAGGATATTAATCAATTTAAAAAGTTGTATAAATATTTATTATTAAAGGAATATAATGATGAATAGAGGTGATTGAAAAAGAATAAAATAAGAAAGGGATGATACAATTTTAATTAATGCCTTGATGTAATAATGTTTTTGAATGTTGTATGTCTATGTTATAACATTTAAATGTACAAATGGAATCAAACATATTATGTCAAAGATGCCAAACGAATAAAATATGTCTGACGTAAAGCTCATATGTCTCATGTGAAAAGAAGAGATAATTAAAAGTAGAAATAAGTTTAATAAATAGACGAATGATGTGTGTAATAATGGGGTGGGGAAAATTCTAAGCTTGTGCTTCATCCTGCTCCATTTCGACCATGTTGAAATTTATTTTTTTTAAAGAATTATTTTGTGTATGATTTTTCTGTTTGAAATAAATCAAATCAAAACAAAATGTGAGTAAATCCAAATTAATATATTGGTAGTCATGAAAACCGTACACAAAAGTAGCTATATGATGTTCTTCAGTTTAACACAACTGTTTGTTCTACTATGGAAGTCTATGCTTATAATCAACTCCTCACACACAAAACAACGTGTTGAACAGAAGACACAAACTCAACAGCTTTGAGTAAACTGTAAATGGTGGGCAAACTATCCCTTTAAGAGAAGGGATCTGCTGTAAGGGAAGAATGGAGGGCAGAAAGAATTGAGTTGTATTACACTGATTCCAGCTAAATCTTAGCTTTAGCACCTGAAGCCTAGCTTGAGCTTTCATCTGTGTATACTGGTCATGCCCACTTGTGATAATTCTTTTTCCACCACATCATCTAAAAAAAGTTTGCAAGGTGCCTCAGACTTGGCGGAGGTCAGCATTTTCAGACCTGAAGATGTCCACTGGTCCATGACCATCCAATATCAGGGTTATAGCAACCCCGACTTTCTGAAAATTATTGATCAGTTGATAAAACTAGAAAGCACACACTTAATGAGAAAGAAATCCCTCCGCTTAATGAGCTTAGGAACAGATCAAATTAGCAGTGGGAGGCCTATTATGTTCGACCATGAAAATGTTAGATAAAGCTGCAAAAATAAAAAAATTGAATGTTGGGGGAAAATCAGCTTGTTAGTGCAGATCTCAAGTAAATAATTATGCACACGCTCATGAGCAACTGTACAGTATATACACGGAATAAAATGTACTGCATACAAATAAAAGTACATTCATTAACTCCCTCTCTCTCTCTCTTTGTCTGTGTGTGCACGTGTGAAAAATATTATTATTTTATATGACTATTTAACTTTTTTAAATTCCAGATTATTATTTTTATTATTGTGCTGAAATTATTTGAATTTATTATCAGGTGTAATGAAAAGGATTCATTTTGTGAATGATTTACTTAAAAAAATAAATAAATAAACACAAGGTGTGTCCCAAATGGCACACTATATACACTATGCACTTATGTACTATGTACTTATGCACTTATACATTCAACAGTATAGTGTATGTACAGTTGAAGTCAGAATTATTAGCCCCCCTGAATCATTAGCCCCCGTGTTTATTTTTTTCAATGTTTTCTGTTTAACAGAAAGCAGATTTTTTCAACACATTTCTAAACATAATAGTTTTAATAATTTATCTCTAATAACTGATTTCTTTTATCTTTGCCATGATGACAGAAAATAATATTTTACTAGATATTTTTCAAGACACTTCTATACAGCTTAAAGTAACATTTAAATGCTTAACTAGGTTAATTAGGTTAACTAGGCAGGTTAGGGTAATTAGGCAAGTTATTGTATAACGATGGTTTGTTCTGTAGACTATCGAAAAAAAATTTGCCTCAAGGGGCTTATAATTTTGTCCTTAAAATGTTTATTAAAAAATTAAAAACTGCTTTTATTCTAGTCGAAATAAAACAAATAAGACTTTCTCCAGAAGAAAAAATATTATCAGACATACTGTGAAAATTTCCTTGCTCTGTTAAACATCATTTGGGAAATATTTAAAAGAGAGAAAAAATTCAAAAGGGTTAATAATTCTGACTTCAACTGTATGTAATGTCGTCCCAAATGGAACACTAATCTTTTTTTTACTAAGCGGAAATTCAAACTGTTTCCTTGATGACGTTTGACGATTGATAAATTAGTGAAATAAATGACCAAACTACCAAATAATACCTGCCATGAGGATAATCGCATTTACCATCAGGAGGTGGCATAATCACTCTCATAGGAGAATTGTGTTTTCACAATCAAAAATAAATAAAGTAATCCAACATTCCGCTACTTGAGCAAAGCTGCGATCGTTGAGTGCGTGAAATGTCTATCATTCCACACTTAATTTTAGCAGCTGAATAAGTGCATTATCCGGGTAATTAAAGAGCACTTATTTTTAGAGTTTTCAGTGTGAACGCACTACTTACACTATTTTTACTACAAAATGGTGTAGAATAGTGCATTTGGGATGCACCATTAGTCTATACTGTACATAGTATAATCTGTATATAGATAAACTTTCTGATGATTTGAAGTGCTCATATCCTCACTTGTAAGTTGCTTTGGATAAAAGTGTCTACTAAATGAGTAAATGTAAATATACATAGAAAGTACAGTTATATATGGTTTTTGACCTTCATTCATTAATTTTCTTTTCGGCTTAGTCCCTTTATTAATCTGGGGTCATCACAGCGGAATAAACCACCAACTTTTCCAGCATATGTTTTATGCAGGCAGGGGATGCCCTTCCAGCTGCAACCCATCACTGGGAAAGTTTTTTGACCTCTTGGTTGGAAAAAAATAAACAAACAAAAGCAACAATAAAAATCTGTTTTGTTTAAGGTACAGTTCTTTCTATTTGTAACAGTAGGGCACTGGACAACTGAGTTGAAAATCCAAGTGCAATTTATAGGGATGGCTGATGATATGAATCTAACATTTCGACACGGTGTCGAGATCCCGAAGCACAAGTGTTTCAAAACACTGCACAGAAGCATGATCCGAAACACCCAGGTCATGTGACTACAGTGATTCAAAGCATCAGTCATTTCAAAACACTGCACAGAAGCATGATCCGAAACACCCAGGTCACGTGACTACAGTGATTCAAAGCATCAGTCATTTCAGAAGCGTTTCGAGACTTGGCGAATCTGCATTTCACTGACAGGGTCGGTCTCATGTAGGTTAGTGGACCGTGTGTGTGCTCAGAGTAACTGTGCTGAAAATGACCAGAGTTTCAATCCCTGCTTGCACATTCATTCATTCATTCATTTTCTTTTCGGCTTAGTCCCTTTATTAATCAGGGGTCGCCACAGCGGAATGAACTGAAAACTCATCCAGCACATGTTCTAAGCAGTGGATGCCCTTCCAGCTGCAACCCACCACTGGGAAACACCAACACACTTTCATTCACACACATACACTACAGCCAATTTAGCCTACCCAATTCACCTGTAGTCTTTGGACTTGTGGGGAAAATCGGAGGAAACCCACGCGAACACGGGGAGAGCAAGCAAACTCCACATGGATTGCGAACTGATCCAGCCTGGGCTCGATCCAGCGACCTTCTTGCTGTGAGGTGATTGTGCTACACACTGCGCCACCATGACACCCCTCCCGGCTTGTACAAATACCGGCTGTACCAGCTTGCATTTTAATAATGTTACTTTTTTATGACCAAAACAAGACATATTTATTCACAAAGTGTTCGTTTGGATGTCAGACCAATGTTAAAACAAAACACATTACAGATCAGAGCATTTAAAAACTAGCATCTATAACTGCATCACCCTGGATTCAAACCCATTATCTGTGCATGCTTCACTAAATCACTTGAAACCTACAACTCTACAACGTGGGGTTTAATACCTCAATTTGCTTAACTGTTTCTTTGCTGAAACTGTTCCAGAACATTGTAGAGACAGGTTTCGAAACGTTTCGAAGCTTCGACACATTTGCTTCAACTTGTTTCATGAAGCCTCACTTTGCCCACCACTAGCAATTTATTAACAAGAGTAGTCAGGCAGACAACAGTCAAACAGGTACAAACTGAAGCATGAGGGAAATCCCAAGTGCGAAGTCAGAAACAAGCAAAGAGGTTGATACAGGCGGCTAAGCAACATTAACAAGGAAACAAGGCAAGGATCAAACACTGAACGACTAGACAAGGATACACTTAATAGTATTACAGCAAACAAGACTCAGCAAAGTTTATGTGTGAGGGAGATGCATATATAGTCCTGGTAATCATTTTGTCATGAGCTTCCAGCTGTGTGCGGGTAATCAGGGGGAATCAGGAACTGGTGTGTGTGAGATGCATGATAGTATTTGTAGTCCAGTTCAGTGACAGATGTATAGTTCTCCAGCAGTCTGCAACCGCTAGATCACTGGTGACCGTGACATTACTAATAAACCATTACCTACGACTTTTGTCTAAATAAATTCTTCATGGATTAGTACTATAACCAGTCAATATATTAATAATAGTTGATTAAATAAGGCACTAGTTAATAGTAAAAAAAACAGATAGATAGATAGATAGATAGATAGATAGATAGATAGATAGATAGATAGATAGATAGATAGATAGATAGATAGATAGATAGATAGATAGATAGATAGATAGATTGATTGATAATGCAAGTTATAAGTAGTAGAAATGTGTGCATTTTTTTCATGAGAATGACTGAAATATCCCCTATATGTAAAAGAATTTCACATTGTGAAGTGGATGTGAACGTCAAATGTGTGAATGAACTACATTAGAACCCAGCGTATGCCTGTAATAACTCAATTTACATTTAAATAACAGGAGAAAATAGGACAGTAACAGAACTGCATCCCCAGTAAATCTCATTACATGGAGCTTATAATGAATGTGATTGCGGTTTGACCCTTGAAGCAGTAGTCAGAGTGAGGACTACAACAACAAGTACAGTATAGTGTCACTTCTTGTTATGTTCTTGTTTTTTTTCTGCATTCACCTTGGTTTTGAAATTATCTTGGTTACTCAAAATGTTTCAGGCCCTGTGTTTTCTGAGTGTCCACACCTGTGCCTTGGTTCCAAATGAGTTTTTGTACTGTACTTTGTTTTCCCTTGTGTTTTTTGGTGATTTTAAGTGTGTGTTGGCTATTAGATGTGTCATTCTGTGGGTCTGAATACTCCTTCACGCCAAAAAATAAAATAAATAAATAAATAAATAAAATGTCAAGGGTACACTAGCCCACCCAGACCAAACAAAAGCTGGCAGAATTTGTTCTGGTGTGGTAATAAAAATCTGATATTTTGTTTTCCTCAATGATCCACCTCCTCACAAATGTACTGTAGCTTTGATTCATTTTAGTGATTTGTTTAGTCCTAAATTACTCTTTTATGCTTGATCTTTCATACAGTATGTTTCATTGAAAAGTATGATTCATTCTAGTAAATCAGTTCAAATGAATCCTCCTCTCATATGTAGATTTGGTTTGTTCTGTGTGAGTTTGCATGTGCTCCTCGTGTTTGTGTGGGTTGCCTCTGGGTCCTCGAGTTTCCCCCGGTCCAAAAAGTGGTTGGAAGTGCATCTTCTGCATAAAACATATTCTGGAATAGTTAGCGGTTCATTCCGCTGCGGTGACCCCTGATAAATAATGGACTAAGCCGAAGGAAAATAAATGAATGGTTCGCCTCAAGTGATCCCTCTTCTCTCTCTCATACATTGCTTTGAAAAGTCTGATTCACTTGAAACATTTTGTCCTAAATAAGATAGAGAGAGAGAGATAGAGAGAGAGAGAGACAGGGAGAGAATGAATGGATGTGAATGGCAGCTACAATTGGGATCATAACACTTGTCTTTTGGTACAATTCAGCAAACCATGAATCTGTTATATTATGGGCAAAGGTAATGTGTTCGGTCAATAGATGGAGAGTAGGTGGTGTTCTGCGGCTGTTTGAATGCACTTGACTTGAAATGTGTTTTGGACAACTGCTAAAAGTGGACAAGCTTAAAACTTTTAAAACACTATGTACAGTACATTTTAGTGTTGTCAAATTGTGGTTGGATTGCTGAAAGTGTGTCTTAACCCATTAAATGTTTCCTGCAATTTGAGTATTTACGTTTTACTCCTTTAGACCTCTCTAATACACAAATTTCATGTCTCCTTTTATATAACATTGGTTAAATTAGGTTTTATACTTGGTCTTAATAGTGACTGTTGGAAAACAGCATAGTCAGAATTGCATTGTAATTCAGCTGGTAACGATTGTAATACCACAAGTAGCAACTGTGACCGTTAACAAACTTCAATCCAGGCTCATTCTGAAAATGTACCCCTATATACATTTCTGGAGAGCGCCAAATACCTCCCATGAAGTAAGTTTTATTGCAGTTTTTGTTTTCACAAATCCACCAGAGCTTGTAAGCATGAAATGGAACTTCATGTAGAATAAATAATACATAGAGAAATAAGCGTGTAAAATAGCAGAAAAGGTACTGGCAATTTATTATTAGGTTTTGTACCATAATATACAACAACAACCCACACATAATATCACTTTAAACCATTAGAAATGTTAATAAAAGTCACTTTTCAAGGTTGAAAGTTGTCGAAAGAAAGATCAAGGTCCCATAATGCAATTCAAAAGCATAAATAAACCGGGAGAAATAAAAAAAATAAAAACACAAGTGACAAAATATAGAAAAAAGGGTGCTTTCACACCTGTACATTGATAGTTTTGTTCCGAAACAGGAATTCAAATTGTTACAATGTTTATTTTTTTTCTTGGTGTGGTTCGCTTTCACACAGCAAAGTTTCTAAACAGACCAAAAGAGACAAACGAGTCACATGTAAGTAAACTCTCCTCACATTGGTCAGAGTTTCAGGGTTTATTTTTCATAGTCCCATGGATACGTCGTTATCATAACCTCCTAGGGCCCGAGTGTCCACATACGTGGACAGCACATTTTTAGCTCTTAAGTGGCTATTTAAAATACTTTGAATGTTTTATATTTTGTTACAGACATACAGTGTCATCCTGCAACTGTTTTGCAGCATATGAAATGTCCCAAATCCTATTTTTAACTGTCCAAAATGGAAAAAAAAAAAATGTTGTTTTTACTCTCTGATTGTCCAAGAGTCCACAAATATGGACATAATTTTTCTCTAAAAGTACATCATATCAAAAGGTGATACTTAGATTTTTATTCTAATTAGGTTCCAATAAGCCCAAATAGCAAAGAGAAATAAAAATTCATGTAAAAAAACACCTTGGGCCTTAAAGGTGCTGTATGTAAGTTTTTGACTCTTCTAAAGCATAAAAATACCATAATATGTGTGCAGATATTTAAGAAACATCCCAAGTGAACATACTTGTTTAACTGAAAAACAATGCTGCAGTCAGATATTCTGCTTTGAAAATGGTTTTTCCGTGCCGGAACGCTGTCTGTGTTTAGATAAATTTTATATGCACGATGCCAGTTTAGCCAATTATAATTCAGCACCCCGGGTTGCCTTGTTGGAAAACAGCGTATTTCATTCATTCATTCAGAAAGACTCTGAAAGCATGCGTCCGTGACCAAAAAGAACAGTATGGGAGACAGATTCAGTTCCACATGAGGTTATTAATTAGCAAATTACATAAATATTACGAACGTAAACATTAGGTGAGCAGGTTACATTGTAACCGCGTGTCCTAACAACACGCTGTGACGAGAGAGGCAGTGACCAGCTATTTGGCTGTTTGCACCAGACGAAACACGGCAGAAATGTAAATACAGCCTTTCAGAAGCACAGAATATGCACTCGCTCACCAAACGGTAAGGTTTAGAATCTATTTAATACATGTTAACCCACTTTAACATCAATGTAGATGCTGAATCACTCATATGTGTTTAGTTCTAAAGTTCAATTTCAGACGGTTTATTGTATTTTCAAGATCTGAGGTGAACTTTCTGCTTTCAGTATATGGCAACAAATGCCATGTAAAATGCATTCAAACTCGCATTGTTAGCATTTAGCACAGAATAAAGCACACAAGGCTTACCTGAGGTGATCTAGCTGTCATAGGTTTCTGTTGTTCAGCTGTGAGAAATAGAAGCCATTTCTAATATATCAATTCGAGGTGTTGGTTAGGACAAAAACTCCTTTTAATATGGAAAATATTCCCTCTATCGCGTGTCGTTGCTTTTATTTAGAACACAGTTTAAATCACTCGCTCCTGACCTGTACACAATCTGGCATCCTAGCGTACTTTTATTATGATCCAGGAGTGCAATACCTAGTTCAACCACTGGGTGTCAAACTTACATACTGCACCTTTAAGAGGTTAATTTGTGATAAGAAATGAGAAATTATAAGCGAAAAGGTGCACTTTCATTTTGAATGGTGACACCCACATATATCGTCACCAAATATAAATCATAATACAAAATAGGCTATTATAAGACTAAAATATAGTAAAATTTTTAGGTGGAAGCCTAATTTCGGTTAATTTTCCTAACGAATAAACCGCTCTCATTAATATTTCAGCATGCTTTTGCGGTCATATTTGACATGAAATGCACATTTACCACTAGGAATGATGACATCCCGCCCTACTCATAATTCTGTCTTCATATAGCCGTATATATGGCTAATACATATCCATAATAGACTGTGATATAGCCTGGTTTGTTAGTTCGTTGGATCGTTTTGCTTTCTCATTGCAATCGATCCGCTACAGAGTTCGTCAATCGACTGATTGTTTTGCTGCAGATCAGAGCGTGATTGCTGGATTCACAGATCGTCACCTTAGAATTATAAGGTTCTACCTGACATTTTTGTCAAAATTGAGTTATTGACATATATCTACAACTTATTTACATTATGGGAGGATTTTTTTATAAGTTGTTTACATTTTAAGACTTTTTATTTAAAAAAACAAATGTTACACACATACTGTTTGCTATATGGAATGCAAAAACTTTGAAGGTCAATATCTCAAAATCATTCAGAACGCAGATAAAATCTTATAATTCCAAGGTGACGATATGCCAAACGAACTGCGCTAACGGGGAAAACACACCAGGTTTCGAAACAAAAGTCTAGATGTAAAAGCACCTTTAATTATTTTTTTTTTTTACAGAGTGGGTTTAGTCAAATGGTTAGGTCATTTTTTTTTCCGCTTGATGATCTGTTCAACAAGCTCTGCCTTCTCATGGATGTGTACAAGTAGGATGTGTATCTCAATCATGCCTCCAATTAACATATTTAGATTTGCAAAAAGTGTACACAGTGTCTACTAGTAGATTTGCCATCTGAAACGTGCAATAAAATGTAGCCGGAAGAACATATTTTACATTTCACAAAAATGTTGGCTGAGGCACATATTTCCAATGAGCATGGGCTGAATTTTTCCCTTCACTAGTTTTTACTCAATTGTACTATAGTACAAAACATAAGAACCAGCTTGATTTGTGTTGACTTTATGAATGTGAATTTTTCCTACACAAGAGGAAGAAGAATAAAAGACATTCATTTATTTCTCTAATCTATGTCTGATGTGCTAAAGTTTTTCCGAATGACCAGTGTTCCTCGATCGACTATGACACTCCGGCTTTACAAGATGTGATTACAGTCAATTAAACGCCAATGAAAGTTCACCACCCCTGTCATTCAGAAGAGCAGGTTAATGTCATTGTTCATTTCTCACAGAGTGACTTCTGCTCCTCCAGCGACTCTGGACCTTGTATGAGTCGAGGTCAATTACAAAAGTGAAGGTGAAGGGAGTAAAATAGCACATTAGAATTTTGCTCACAGTCCAACAAGGCGGAAAAGCAGGGGAAAAGAAATTAGCACCGCTAATGCTAATGAGGTCAACTGTGGCACATTTAATTTGACAGACAATCAGCTGTCCTATGTGAAATATGAATGTTTGCCAGTATGAGAGGATAATATGAATTCTCAAGACAGTTTCTGATAGAGGTACAGCTCTGCAGTTTAATGAGCTGGCCTGCTACGGATTTATTGATCGTGAAGCTGTTCAAATACTTAACCATTAGCAGGCCTAACAAAAGCCTCTATGAATTATGTCATTTGATCCTCTCAGGCTTCACTCTCCAATGAGAGCTTTGAATGGACCGAAGGGCGCAGGGGGCAAAAAAAATTATGGTTATGATCACCATTCTTTCAAAGTCGAAATGAGACCCTTTTACAGTAACTCAAAGACTTACTTTAATGAATAGCAGTTGAACCTCACTTGAAATCCTAACATCCTTCTACCTCACAACCACTAATCATATTGTAAGTGGTTGTGTGAAATAAATGAATACTTTTATTCAGTAAAAATGCATTAAATTGGTCAAAACTGACATTAAAGACTTTTGTATTGGTACAAAAAAAATCTATTTCGAAATAATTTTGTTCTTTCGAACCTTTGAGAATTTGGGAAAGGGGGATCACAGCAGTACAACTAATTAAAAAAGTGATAAAACTATTCGACCTCTACTTAAAAAATGATGTTTGCTGTTTGATTAATCTATTTATTTAAAAAGCCTCTATTATACTTCACAAAATGTCATATTTTGGTTTTGGGGGTCTCCAACAACAGGCTGATATGCATGCAAAGTCAAAAATCACTTTCATTGTCTTATAATATGCATTTATTTTTGCCTAATTCTCCCAAGGACTCCCATATGATTCGTTCAGTGATTCATTTGTTCCCAAACCCCTCCTTAGCATGATGCTAATCTGCGCTGATTGGTCCAATGGCCTAGTCTATTGTGATTGGTCGACAGTGTTCAGCGTGTGACAGAGAGAATCGCCCACCACGGCTTATAAACAATATTGAAGTAGTCAGAGTGCAGATTGTATGTGTGAGCCCAATGCAGGAGTGCATTAAAGCAATGCAGTTAAACACCAGCATATTGCTCTATTCTTAACCAT
Organism: Danio kyathit; assembly: GCA_903798195.1. Taxonomy (NCBI): domain Eukaryota; kingdom Metazoa; phylum Chordata; class Actinopteri; order Cypriniformes; family Danionidae; genus Danio; species Danio kyathit. Next base: position 47,159,106 of record LR812526.1, read on the forward strand.
GACACAAATTCAGCATTAATCCACACAGTGGCAAAAGCTGAACTATTTTGAAACTTGGCAATGGATCGCGAGAGCACAAACACATTTAAATCAGTAAACAAAGCGGCATGCTTCGCGTTTTCAATGTTTTTAATCACACTTAAGTTACTTACACTTGTGAAATGGAGGAAGGAACTGATCCATGAACTGTGTACTGTAAAGTTCCTGTCAAGCTCTGACAAAGTCCCATACATCACTAGTCTTTTCTGATCCTTCCTTTAACAAACGGCCGACGAATGCCCCGTTGTCAGTGTGTAGATTGCTGAAGCACTCATCAGAACAATGACGGGAACACAGCACAAGGCTGGGGCTATAATGCTGAGGTATTTTTGCAAAAATAAACTTCCACCACTGACTCTTTACAGCCTCATCTTTAGGTAGGGAAAATACCACTAACTTCCCCTCACACTTCAGAGCACACATCCTCACATTTGCGACATGATTCAACCGGGATCTGCTAAAGTGTTTGTCTTCTTTTTCTTTCTACAGTGTTTGTGGGCGGGGTTTCAATTTTGCCGGGTCTGCGCTCACCACAAACGAACTTGAGTTCCGTATCAACGTCATACAAACACGGCTAAAGATTTGTGCCCTGACAACTTAACTGTTTTATGTTCAATCCTCTTTTTTTTAAAGTGTCTAATTTTTATTTTATTTTTTTTTATGTTCGATCCACTTAAACTAGTTAAGTTAACTTAATCAAATTGTGTTGGGCAACATGAAGGAATTGTGTGGAACGCTACATTTTTTACAATGTTCAGTTTAATGTTCCTAGCCAATCAGATTCACATACTGCTTTTGTTTTAGCCAGGACGTATCCAAACAAATGCTATCTGCGACATTCCTGTCTTCATCTTAGTCCTCTATTTCCCCAGCACCACATCTGTCTCTCTTTAGCAGCAGCATATTTACTTTTAATTTGAAGTTCAGCATTGTCAGCATTCTGCCCTGTCTGTCCTGTCTGTCTTGTCATTATCACATGGCTGTGTCTTTATGTTGGCCATGTGCTCCCCTGAGGCCTGTTGCACAAAACAAGTTGAACAAACGTTGCAGAGTATCTTTTGGGTTGACAAAACCTTACAAATCCAACCTAGTTAAGATCAGGTTTTGTTTTACAACACTTGATATAAATGTTTTTTGTAAACGTTGGGTTTGTGATAAGTGCAGCTGAAAGCGTGACACGTGCAGCAAACAACCAATCAAACGACACATAGGATAGGAGGGTCAGTTTTCTAATGGTTTCTCACAAGCGAGTCAGCAGTTCACTTCTCTGTTTCAAGATAATGAATGTAAACACATTTACAAGGCGGAAATAAACATCACTGATGAAGCAAACATTTGAGAAGGCAACTTAAAGCAAATATTATTATATGAATGCAAATTCATCTTATTTTAATAATGTAGGTTCACAAACAAAAGACATTAAAGCAAATTTATGAGCAAATATTTAAAAGTAAATTTTAATTTAAAAACATTATTAATGTTACTTGGCAATTTAAATGTAATATGAATACTTAAATACTATGAATACTTATAATTGATATAAATAAATTATAAGCACCAAAGCATATTGACTCAAAAATATATTTATAATGAAATGAATAGGCTTTCATTTGAAGTAAACAAAGATGCACTGGGACTGAGAGTGGCTTTGTTGCATCAGATATATCTGTCACTTTTGGTCCGTTTCCACTGAGTGGTACAGTTCAGTACACTTTTATGGCCATTTCCACTGTCAAAAAGTACCAAAAAGCGTACCACTTTTTGGGTATCCTTTAGGAAGGGTACCTAGCACAGCAATAGTGTACCAAAAGGTGGAACAAGACATGCAGCTGAACGCTATTAGTTTACAGAGAAACGCCACTAGCTTGTGCACAAGCCAGGAGAATGAAAATAAAGGAAGTGCCAGTTTTAAATACACAGCTGAGACATTAAGGCCCAGTTTCACAAACAGGGCTTAGATTAAGCCAGGACTAGGCCTTAGTTAAATTAGGCTATTTAAGACACATTTATAAAAATGCCCTTAGAAATATATTACTGGTGTGCACCTGGAGACAAAAAAAAATGACACTGACATATTTTAAGACATCTCACCTCAAGTTATTTTGAGTTGAGACAGCTCAAACATGCAATTTAATCTTGACTAACCTTAAACCTTGTTTGTGAAACCAGGGATAAACCGTAATAATATATACATATAATAACAAACCATGGTCGACGCAAGCTTAAACAAACCTTTTCGTCTTCTTGATGGACAGCCACAAAGCGAAGAAGAGCAGAATCTACCCTGTGCCTTGTAGTTGTTTAGAAGGCCGTCTAAAGCGCGAGTGGTTTCACTTTCTCTCGAGGGCTCACGTGCGCGTATTTTAAATTTGAAATAGCGAACTTCTTGAGCTGATGATAATAACTTGCGCGTGATTATTGAAGTGCTTCTGACATCCGATCCTTTCAGAAACGGACAAACGTGAGAGTGATGCGCGAAAAAGCAAACGAGAAGCCGGAAAAATCAAAGGAGCAAATGATTGTTTCAGCAACCGAAAAGATGAACAAACCGCCATGTTTAACTATTATCATCACCTTTAGGGCTATCATGAACTCGGGTTGACGGAATTACTTTCTAACAAGAGGTTACATGTGCTGGCAAAAATTAAAGATACAGATGAGAGGTTTGCACTTACTGTAGGCTATACGTTGTGGGTTGTTTTTGAACCCAAATAAGGACTAAATGTATGCTGTTTTTCTGTAATTGGTAACACATCGGAGACTGTGAGGGGCTGTATGTGTTCATATATGTTGCATTTATTTATATATTTCATATAATTGCAAATGTTACAGACTATTTCGCACATTAACCTACAGTTATAATAAAATCATGTTGGTAGAAAGGTTAGCAATAAACATTTATACACAATTATTACATACATAAAGCATCTGTTTTGTGAGAAGTGTGAATGATATGATATGTGAATGACCAGTACAGCTTTACTTTGACATTTCCATGAGCGAGAATGACATTTACTGAAACTTTCTGTCATACACCACGCCCACCAAAAGGGTACCATTGGTACCCTTTTCCATTGGTACCCTTTTGGCAGTGGAAATGCAAGCCTGATAAAGGTCACCTGTACCGTACTGTACCACCCAGTGGAAATGGCCCATTTACTCACAACTGGTTCTGTTTGGTTTTGTCCTAACCCAGAACAAAACTTTCTGGAGCAGGTTATCCATGTAGCATAAGTTACTGTGTCGATGAAACCCAGCTAAAACCAACCTTCTTGAGCCAGAAAACTCAAAGTTAGCTCAATCTAAATGCAAACTTACCTGGGTAAAATACTAAACCAATCTGGTCTTTCCTCTTTGTTTCCCCTTACAATGCCTCCTTGTTTAGCTCTTTTCCGGGTTTTCATTTACCTGATTGTTCTCATCTATTCCTTGTGTGCTTTTTCCTATTGATTGTTTTCTTTTCACTTTTGTCTTTGCTTTTTGCAGTTTGTTGTTTGATATTGTTTGCGTTTACTGTGTTCACTCCTAGATTTAGTTATGTTCTATCCAGGTCTTTTTTGAAGTTTTAGCCTGTCGCACAAAGCCAGTTTGTGTTTTTACCTTGGGTTTTCAGGTTGAAGATGGTGGGTTGGTTTTGCCATTAACAAGGCAGAAAAAAACAATGCTTTAAATCAACTTAAAAATAAATATCTTTATGTGGGTGTAAAACAATTGATTTTGATAATGTAGATTTACAAAAAGCTCATACGACAGTCATTTTAAAAGCTTTGACAGTTCAAGCAAAAATAAAAATGTTATGTTATAGCATCATTTATTCGCCGTTTGCTTGGTTCAAACCAGTTTGAGTTATTTATTTAAACAAAAGATTGAAGAATGTTTTAAACATGCCACCTTTGCCTTCCATGGTATTTGTTTTTTCCTTCTATGCATGTAAGTTGTTGCAGGTTTCCAACATTCTTCAAAATATTTTGTGGTATTTGTCAAAGGTCAACAAGTAAGGTGAGTAAATGACGACAGAATTTTCTTTCTTTTTTAACTACAATTAAGCTTGAAATTATTCAAACAGAGGATGAATAATTTTAGGCTTAACTGTAGTTAAGTCAGAAGTAATAACTGATGCTGTCATGATTCTGCCACTCTGTTCTTGTTGGTTCTTGTTTTGGTGGTGGAGTCCTGACACTACTCCTGTTATGTTTTGTCATTGTGCGTGTCTCTGTATGAACACCGATCGTGGGTGCGCCTGGACCCTGCACGTTCCCGCTCTACGTGGGCGCGCGGAGTTTGGGCGTGTTTACGATTGTGCGCTCTCGTCCGGGTGTTTCTGTTTGTCTGTTTGCAGCGTGGGATGAAGCATGTACGTTGCGTCTGTGTGAGCACTCGGTGAGTTTTCATTCATTGTGTGCTCGTGTCTCGCGTCAGTCCTCTGTTGGTGTTGTGTTTGGCACGTGGCGTATGTTTACGTGCGCCGCGTGCTTGTGTGTCTGTTATGTCATGTGCTCGTCAGCCCCACTGCATTGTCTAGCCCACCCTTCTTGTTAACTCTTTATTAGTTCATTTGGCTCACCTGTTTGTGTTAATTTACTCGTGCTTAAAATCTCCTGATGTCTGCTGTCCTGTGCCAGTTCGTCGTCTATTCTCCCCCGTGTTCCTGCTCCTGTCTTGCCAGCCCAGCCAAGTTTGTGTGTGTGTATTTGTTTTGTTAATGTTTTACCCCTCGGGGTTGTTTATTTTGCCTTTTTATTTTATTTTATTATAAATAAATACCCATTATTTCTGCACCTGAGTCCTTGCTCCTTTTCCCCACCGATCGTGACAGTACAAACTGGCCAACAGAGAACACAGCAGTAATATGGGTATCTTCCTTTTCCCATCTCCCAGTTCTCGTCCCTCTGCATGCCAGCGGAAGGAGCGTTTGGGCAGAATCCTTGGTCTTCGTCAAGGGGAATCTTCAGTCAAGGAGTTTGCCTACCAGTTTGTCTACGCTGCAGAGGGGCTTGAGTTTACCACCACAGCACTGAAGGAGGCTTTCAATGCTGGACTCAACAGCCCCCTTCAGGCCTGGGAGATGGGGATACTGTCATTCTGGCAGTTTGTGAGCTATTTGTACCACAGCCAGGGGAACGGTGGCCTGCCTCCCCTTGGTCCACCGCCCCTCCCGCTCACAGACTGCCAAATCCCCAGTCCTCCGATGACCCACCAGCGGAGACGGAGGAGGAAGAACGGGTCTTCCTCAACTGAACCCACTGCAGCCCATCCAGCATCATCCCCTGAGGTGCCCGAAGATGACACTGCAGCACTTCAAGAGATAGAGTGCCCAGCAGTGCCTGAAGAGGTGGCCAGCTTCCCGCCACCTAAACAAAGGAAGCGTAGGAAGAGAAAGGGCTCCTCCACCACAATGGCTCCAGCCCCAGAGCACCCGCCAGTGTCGGCTCCAGCCCCAGAGCGCCCGCCAGTGTCTGCTCCAGCCCCAGAGCGCCCGCCAGTGTCGGCTCCAGCCCCAGAGCGCCCGCCAGTGTCGGCTCCAGCCCCAGAGCGCAGCTTAGTGCCTGTGCCTGTGCCAGTCCGGCTCCTAGCCCTGCCGGCCCCAGCCCGGCTCCTAGCCCTGCCGGCCCCGCTCCTTTTACCCACCGATCGTGACAGATGCTTTTCCATTACAGGAGTGATTTACATTTGATTACTGACACCTTATGAAAATATGTGGTGGGAAGAATTGTTTTGAATGAATAAAGTCCTAATTGTCACGATCACCCGTGATCCCGCCTGTGCAGATCACTGAAGAACTACAAATCTGCCACTTTAATGAACTACAAATGCCATCATGCACTTCACTCACACACCTGGTCCAGATCCCCCATGATTGCAAACACACACAGCTGAAGCTGTTCAGGACTAATTACACAGACTTTTTATGCACCTCTCAAACACACACATGTTCCAGAGTCTTGTTTGGGGAAGTCCCTTAATATTTCAAAGCGTCCCCTTGCCTTGCCTTGCCTTCTGACCCTCATCTTGTTTTATGTTGTTTGCTGCCTGAACTGATTTCTTTGCCTGGGACCCTGACTACTCTTTTGGATAACCTGCATGGTCCTGCTTTGCTCCTGTGTTGACAATTGTCTGCTTGGCCATTCTCTTTTGAATAAAGTACTGCACGTGGATCCTCAACGCTGTTGTCAGCATCCCCATCAATTACACTAATATAGTTTCTACAATTTTCCAGTAGTTTCTACAACTTTCCAGATTTTCCATCAGCTACTTGCATTGTTAAAATGAAAATAATGTGCATTATATTTTCACTTGATGATTTTCTCAATCAAATGTTCAACTCTCATCTCGACTTATATATAACAATGGGTCATTTTCTTATGTGTTTTTTTTTTTACTAAGTTGTCTTTATCTTTTAATTTTTCCTTGTTTCCAGCATCAATTGGCCGAATCACAGGTCTTCTTGAGCAATGGGAAATGTGAGTAAGATGGGATTCTGTGCTGTGGATATATGTGTGTGACAATAAGAGCAAGGCAGAGGAAAGAAGCAAGAAAGTAGGTCTGTTTGGTCAGATATGGTTAATCCGCTCACAGCTTGACAGAACAGGAGCCCAGAACTTTCTCCTCCAAGCCTAAAAGCCTTCAAAACTTAAAGCTTTTCTTCTTGTCAACATTCTTTTAAATGATCTTTTTGGATAGGACATGGAAAATTGTATTGCTATTTTAAAGTTTAGGAGACTTATAGGACATGTGAGACATGTTTCATTAAAGTATCAACTTTGCCTACAAGCTACTTTTACCCTTAAAGCTAAACTGTAAAATTTATTTAAGTAGTCTGTTCTTTAAAGGGGCTCTATGTACAAGTTTTACTTTTTAATAATGTGTTATTGCCAACGTGTGAACAGCTTGTAATCAAACTTTAAAAATGAGACCTTCCCAGGCTGCCTGGGTTGTGTAAGAAAGTATGAAAGCCTGCAAATTGATTTTTTTATGTGAAGAACTTTTTTTTTTTTGGCATCAGAGAATCAAAGGGATTTTAGGTGAGGGAGCCACATTCTTGTTTATACCTGCTGTTTTAATCTCTCTCTTTTGTCCACTTTCAACCACGTTTCTTTTTTTCTTATGTATGGATATTGATTTTATTTTCAATCTTTTGATCTAATGCACAGATCTGCAAGGTTCCAAAGCTAAATATTCACTCCAAAGAGAAATATTCCACGGAAAGGGGCCATAAACTGAGAAATCAAAATTCCCTTTGGTCTTTTGACATATAAGGGGTCACTGTACTATAAATAACATCTTGTAAGGTTAAGAACTGTTTTTCATTGGTTTAAAAACATCTTATAAGCCATTTTATATGTTTAGAGTACACCAACATACACTAAAAATATAATATATACATATATTGAAACACTCAATCCAGCAGAGAAATTGTCTATTTCTTTTAAAATCCTTTAACAGAAAATATTTAAGAAGTACAGCATTCATTTGGACCACATCACTCTTCCTCTGAAAAATCTGCATTCACATAATTCCTGCCCACTGAATATGAAAAAAAGGGGGGCGTGTTTGGAGAATATGATGGATAAGAGCTCCTTTTTGCATGTTGTCACCATGTCTAATGCCTTTTTTTACACTGGATGCACAGATGATGTGCATATTCTGATATGTGGCTTGTGTAATTTATAATATTACAGTGGTAAAAAAAATACAGTGATGTGAAAAAGAGTTTGCCCCCTTACTGATTTTTTTTTTTGTATGTTTGTCACGCTTTACTGTTTCAGATCATAAAACAAAATTAAATATTAGTCAAATATAACACAAGTAATCATATCGTGTTTTAAATTAAGATTTTTATTATTAAGGGAAAATAAATTTGAAAACTACATAGCTCTATGTAAAAATGTTTATTTTTTTCTCTCTTTTTTTTTGCCTCATTTAAGGTGTGTTCATGACTCCACCATAAGTAAGGTATCGGGCAAAATATGAAACCATAAATTCTGTGTACTAAAATATCCAGAAGGAGAATGTCCGGCCATCTGTTAGTGACCTCAAGCTGAAGCGAACTTGGGTTCTGCAGCAGAACAATGATCCAAAGCACATCAGCAAGTCCATTTCTGAATGAATGAAGAAAAACAAAATGAAGACTTTGGAGTGGCCTAGTCAAAGTCCTGACCTAAATCAAATCAAGATGCTCTGGCAAGACTTTAAAATGTTTAAAAACCCTCCAATCTTACTGAACTATAACAATTCTGCAAAGATGAATAGGCCAAAATTACTTCACGGTGTTGTAACAGATTCCTTTTGCTGCTAAGGGTGGCCCATTCAGTTAATAGGTTTAGAGGGCTTTTTCAAAGAGGACTGTGTAGTTTTGTTTTTTGTATTCCCTTAATTTTAAAAACCTCATTTCAAAGCTGCATGATTTGTTTGTTTGATGGCCTGAAATATTAAAATCTAACAAACATGCAAAAAAAAAAAAGAAATCTGTAGGGGGGCAAACACTTTTTCTCTCCACTGTATACTGTATGTTGCAAATATTACATTTTTATATATGTGAAATTTGAGTATGAACTTGTATGTCATATATGTAATTTGCATATATTGCCATATATCAGATCAGACAAGCTGTATATATGTAGTAGTAGTAAAAAAATTTAAAAAGTCCTGGCTGTGTATTTTTGTTTTCCTCAGCTCTGAATGTCATATAGTTTCTGTAAAACACAAAACACCTTGCTTGTATGATTTAATGTTGAAAACTGATATTTTTCATGTGAATTTATGAGTGCCGCAGCAAAAAAATTGACTCGGCTTGCTTTGTAATGTTTTGATTTGTAACATGTTGAATGTGTAGACTGCCATTACTGTGAAATGAAATATTTCCTCATTTCATGATGTCCTACAGAGTACATCACAGCAGGGTCCTTGTACCCAAGACTTTCCCTTTTCATATAACATCTAATTTAACACATATACGATTATTATAAAACAATTCATATCCTTCTGAAATGTACTGTTGTGATTAAATCAGGCACAGACTAGGTATGAACTCAGCAAGTTGAAGGTTTTTTGAAACTAAGCGGCAAAACATTTTTTAAGTATGAGGTTTGTAAATCAGGTGACCAATCAGAGCACTTATTTTAAAGGAAGGGGGCTTTATCAGAGAATCAACAAAACTGATGAGAGTTTCATTGATAATGTATAAAAGGGGAAAATAATTAATTTTTATAACTGACCATGAAAACCCATTTAAGTGTATTCAAGCACCCTAAAAACTACACTCCAAAACAGTAAATAATAATGTTGGTAGAACAAAATGATTACATTTGGGTTAAAGAGATATAGTTCACCCCAATAAATTAAATGAAAATGACAATGCCGTCACTGTTTACTCAGCCTAAAGTGGTTCCAAATGTTTATGGGTTTCTATACTCTCTTGAACACAAAAGAAGATATTTCAAAGAAAGCTGAAAACCTGTAACCATTGACTTCCATAGTAGGAAACCATAGCAGTCCATATAGGTTTCCAGCTTTCTTCAAAATATCTTCTTTGTGCTCAGCGGAAGAAAGAAAGTCAAACGAGTTAGGAATGGGTGAGTTATACTGACAGATTTTTCAGTTTTAGGTGAACTATCCCTTTAAGAAGACATCCTTAAAAATAAAAGGTTTATTTAAATTCACCTGAAGGGAAGGAAAAAGTGGAAAACAACCATCAGAGGCACTTTCTCAATAATGAAAAACCTTCCTAAACTAAAACAGTAACAGTTGCTGAATAATTTGGGCTACATTCACAGTTCATTTATCTCTGGAAAGAAGACACTTTGGGCTTTACTTTCCATCATCTAGAGTTCATAATCCTCAAAATGAAAAAAAAAAAGTTATAGATGCTTAATAGTGTGAATTGCACCTTAAACTAAAGTTACTAAAATTGTTAGAATAAATGTCAGTGTTTTCCATTATTTTGTCATTTGAATGTCGACATTCAGAAAATTGGGAATGTAGTTTCAGCCTGATCTCACGAGGAAACGTAAGTATTTTACATTTTGTCAGTTTAGTGGATAATTCGTACGAACTCGTACGAGTTCAGTCGTACGAAAATGTATGATTTTAAAAAGGAGGCGTGGCACCTAACCCCACCCCTAACCTTAACCGTCATTGGGTGATGAGCAAATCGTACTAATTTGTACGAATTAGATCGTACGAATTAGCCACTAAATTAAAAAGTTACGAACTACCGTGAGATAGCGTTAGCCTGTTTATTATAATAATTTCCTTTTTTCTTTTGTTCTCTAAACACCCGCATTCAGGAATTTATTTTTAATTTTGGAAAATAATTGAAAGTAAAATACACCTCTCGGTGTGACCCCATCAGAATTTATTATTATTATTTAATAATTAGACTACTTAATATTTATAAAGTAGTAGGTTTCCAGCTTTCTTCAAAATATCTTCTTTTGTGTTCAGTGGAAGAAAAACAGACAAACGCGTTAGGAATGGGTGAGTAAATAATGGCAGAATTTTCAGTTTTGGGTGAACTATCCTTTTAAGAAGACATGCTTAAAAATAAAAGGTTATTTTAAATTCACCCAAAAGAAGGGTAAAAGAAGAAAACAACCATCAGAGGCACTTTCTCAAAAATGAAAAACCTTCCTAAACTAAAACAGTAACAGTTGCTGAATAATTTGGGCTACATTTACAGTTCATTTATCTCTGGAAAGAAAACACTTTGGGCTTTACTATCCATCATCTAGAGTTGAAAAAAAAAGTTATAGATGCTTAATACTGTAAATTGCACCTTAAAATAAAGTGACTAAAATTGTTATAATAAATGTCAGTGTTTTCCTTTGTTTTGTCATTTGAATGTTGACATTCAGAAAATTTGGTATAGTTTAGCCTGTTTATTATAATCAGTTACCCCTTTTTTTCTTTTTTCTTCTGTTCTCGAAACACCAGCATTCAGGGTTTTTTATTTTTATTTTGGAAAATAATCAAAAGTAAAATAGACCCTCTGGGTGTGACCCCGTAAGAATTGATTATTATTATTTAATAATTATACTACTTAATTATAAAGTAGTAGGTTTCCAGCTTTCTTCAAAATATCTTCTTTTGTGTCTGGGGTTACAAAGAAAGTCAAACGGGTTAGGAATGGGTGAGTAAATAATGAAAGAATGCTCAGTTTTGGTTGAATTATCCCTTTAAGAAGACATGCTTAAAAATAAATGTTTTTTTTTTTTTTTTCAGATTCAGCCAACAATCGGGTGCGTTTCCCAAACAGTGACGTAACTCTGTATGATGCATCGTTTGGGAAAAGAACGATGTAGTGACAAGTGTTTCCCAAAAGCCGTAGTTTCTCTGTTGCAGATCCATCGTTTGAACCACGTTAGTTATAACTTAAAACGCCCATAATGATGCTCTAAACGGGGTGGTACTTCTTTAGAGAAGAACCTTATATTTTCTTTGTGCAAATGATATCCAATATTAGTTTTAGTAAAAACATGCTCTCGTTTTCCATATTAATTGAAATATATGTAAACGGCACATATGTTTCCTTTACAAATGTTATATTGAGAACATTAGGTATTCTATTCTAAAACATAAAATCATTTACAAAAGCTAACTTACAATATAAATAAATAAATAATGAGGGTATTTATTAAGAAATGAAATTTAATATTTATTATTTATTAGGAAATGAAAAAAAAAATCCATCTTCAATAACAATTTTAATGATGATGATGATTATTATTATTAATATTATTATTATTATTATTATTAAGTAGGATATTGTTTATTTATTTATTTATATTTGAAAAGTCTACTTTTACAATTTGACACATGCAAACCACTGCAGAAATGTTCTAACCAACAGGCCCATGTCATCTACAGTACAATTACTTCATACATAGCCTACTATAAATTAAAATCATGCTATGTTTTTTGTTTTCACAAGCTTTGGAGACGTAACATAAATTCCGCTTTTAAATAATAGGTCACCTATAGCTTTCGCCATGAGCCACGGCTGTGTTCAAAATGACATCAATGTTTTCAAAGTGCACTGCGAAGGGAGCGCAATTGTAAACATGAAGATCGCTAAAACTGAATTGTAAAAATACTTTGAAAGCAAATTACACCTAAGAGTGATGACTTTAATGCTTTTGTTTTTTTATAATTCCAAGTTTAAATGTTAGAATGTTCTAAACGAATGGGGCATAAGGGGGATAAGTGGGAATAGAACACAGCCAGGAACTACGTTTCTAACTACAGCTCCAGAGGTGTAGTTGCAAGCATACAAGTTTTCGACGCAGTTTGTGAATGTTCATTGGAACGATGGATTTGGGAAACGCCAAATCAACTAACTATGTTTGTAACAACGAAACTTGCGACCTTGCGACCCAACGGAACGCACCACTGAATGGTTAATGTTGACTGCACTAATGAACACAAATCCAGTCAATATTATAATCTTTTTAAATTTGGAGTCAAGTATGGGCAAAAAAAAGAAAGAAAAAATGAACAAATATTTTTAAGAGAGAACATGGGTGTATATAAAAATCTAGTTATTAAATAATGAAGTTGCTTGCCTATTTTAATCTATTATTTTTACAGTGTGTTGATAAAGTCAATAGCACAGTACATGTTTCAGTTATGTCAAACGGTCTAAACAAAAATAACACAAAGATCCTTCTCTGCAGCTCAGAGTTAGGGTTTAAATACTAGATATTGCCTCTTATTGACTTGCATCCAGTATATCAAGACAGGGTTACGGCAGGCTAAAAAATGAACGCAAGAATTATTAATAACCACCTAAAGCATGATTGTATCTCCTATTTCAAACAGGCTGTCAACAGGCAAATTATTTTTTGTGCTCTTTCCAACTTCCAACTGTGTCCTGATTGCGAGTGAGCCAAAGAGCAATAAAACATCAATTTTCTGCAAACCTGTGAAATGATGATCTGCATGGATTAGAAGCCAAACGTACAGCTATTCTGTGCTTTCTGGCTCATTATCACCTGCAAAACCTTACGCGTTAACAAGGCCGCTGATGTGCTTGGGCCTAGATTATGATAGCTGCAACTATTGTTGTTATTTTATTAGCGTCGCAGACAGGATAATGAAGGATAATTATTTAGCAGCTATCAGATGGGAACGTGACAGTTGCGCTGCTCATTCTAGCTTCTCCTCCAATGTGCGGTAATGCTGATGCCTCTCATCAGCTGCCACAAGACAGATGACTTTTCTCTACTAATAGTCCCAGTTTCCTTTGTTAAATTGCCAGATTCAGAAGCGAGAACTTCGAGGGCTTATTTAATTAACCCCACATGAGCTATGCTTGTTTTTTTCTGTGTGATTACAAAGGAGATGGCAGGTGCAGCAGGCAGATCACTAAGTGCTTTTGTCCACCATGCACTTTCTAGCACTTTTTTTTTGCTTCTTTGCAGCGAGGATTACTGCTCAGACATTCCCCGCTGGCAAAAATAGTAGACATACACAATGTTAAGCCTAGACGGCCTGGTGAGAGGAGTGTGTCATGGAAATTTGAATTATATCAGCACAACAACATAAAGATCACATATGCGTATAAAAAAGAAATAGTTAACACTTTAGTATATGCACCAATTCTCACTTAAGTGGCTTATTATCTGCATATTAATAAGACATTTGCCAGATGTAGCTGGCTGATTCCAGTCCAAATACTATCCAAAACCCGCCGTAATGCAAAAACAACCGGCCAGAATTCTGGAGGCTATCATAAGCAGTTTTACAATTGTTTATAGTTATAAGTGAAGACGGGGCGGGGGGTTTGATTTGGATCTGTAGAGGTGAACGAAAGCAGGTAATAAGTGAAGACCAGGGGGAAGGGGGTCTATGCTGTCTTGAATCAAAAACGAACCAGCAGGATCCTTCATATCTATAGCCCAAATTTTCTCTGTCATTTTTTACACACACAATCAAATTCAAAACCGCCCAATCTGACAACACTGTCCATCATCTAGAGCAGGGGTGCTCAACCCTGTTCCTGGCGATCGACCTTCCAGCTGATTTCAGCTCCAACCCTGATCAAACACACCTGAACCAATTAGTTAGAACGTGAGGAGCACTTGATAATTACAGGCAGGTGTGTTTGATAAGGGCTGCAACTGAAAACTGCAGGAAGGTCGATCGCCAGGAATAGGGTTGAGCACCCCTGATCTAGAGTTTATAATGCTCAAAATGAAAACAAAAGATGCTAAATACTGTGATGTGCAACTTAAAATAAAGTGACAAAAAATTGTTATAATAAATGTCAGTGTTTTCCTTTATTTTGTCATCTGAATGTCGACATTCAGAAAATTGGGAATCTAGTTTAGCCGGTTTATTAGAACAAGTGTTTCCTTTTTTATGTTATCTGAACACCAGCAATCAGGAAATTCGATTTATCTGGGCAGATCTCAGTGAACACAGATGTGGAATAGGCTTTTTTTATTGTGGAAAATAAGTAAATTAGACCCTATGGGTGTGACCCCATCATAATTTATTAATATTTAATAATTATGAACATAATTAGAATAAAGTTGAGCAATTTGTTCTGAATTAATAATCGTTAGCTGCTTTCACTCTGTAAATTACTGTAAAATTATTGGACCGAAATTTCGGTCCCACTTTATATTGTCGCTTATACCTGTGAACTTACATGGTAATTAGATGTGTAAGTAGTATGTAACTACAGTGTATGTACACACTGGTACAGAGTATTTACTTGTGTATACTGGAGTAACTACACTCATGTAACAACCAACTGAATAGCATGTGTAAGTACAAATGTGTAACTGGACATTGGTAACAACAGTAGGAAAGTACACATCTGTAACAAGAATTATGTAAGTGCATTGTGTAACAACAATATGTACTTGCAGATGTTTTCCCACTTCCACACCTGTTTGCAGATCATGTACTTGTGAACACTGTATGGCTGCATTAGAAGGTTTCACCTTGTGATACAAGTGTACTTGCATGGTAAATCCACAGGATCCACTCAATATAAAGTGTAAAATGGTCACAAATGACTGTTCATACATTCATTCATTTTCTTTTCGGCTTAGATGGGTTGCAGCTGGAAGGGCATTCACTGTGTAAAACATATGCTGGATAAGTTGGCGGTTCATTCCGCTGTGGCGACCCTAGATTAATAAAGGGACTACGCCGAAATGGAAATGAATTTTATTTTAAACTTTATATTGTGGACTGTTCCTGTGGAGTTACCATGTAATTACACTGTTATTAAAGTGTTGCATAGAAGATATTTCTACAAGTTACACAGTAATTTGTGACCAATTTACACTTTATATTAAGTGGACAGTTCCTGTGGAGTTACCATGTAAGTACACTGGTATCACAAGGTGAAACCTTCTAATGCAGCATTAGTTCTGCCATACAGTGTTCACAAGTGCATGATCTGCAAACAGGTGTGGAAGTGGGAAAACATCTGAAAGTACATATTGTTGTTACACAATGCACTTACATAATTCTTGTTACAGATGTGTACTTTCCTACTGTTGTTACCAATGTCCTGTTACACATTTGTACTTACACATACTATTCAGTGGGTTGTTACATGAGTGTAGTTACACCAGTAATACAAAAGTAAATACTATGTAAACATGTGTACATACACTGTAGTTACATACTACTTACACATCTAATTACCATGTAAGTTCACAGGTATAAGCGACAATATAAAGTGGGACCGAAATTTCTATTAAATGATTAGTCTTGTTGGTGTCAGGGTTGGCAAGGAGGACCCAAATGCAGAATAGACAGGAGAACACAAGGTGTATTTACAGGAGGGAAACAAGGCAATGCAGAAGGACAGTCCACGCAATAGTGCAGGGTGACAGCAGGAGAACAGGCTGGTAAGGGATGGAGACTCAGGACTTCAGGGTGATATCGAGGGGAGTTTCTTGTGAGGGTGGAAAAGGCTGGTCAGGAAAGGGGAAACTCCAAAGTTCAGGCCAAGCAGTCAGTAAGTAGCTAGCAGAACCTCAGGTTTGAAACAGGGGTGGCAAACAGATGGCACGTACAGTAAGGGGGGATCCACAACCAGCGGAGACTCGAGGCAAGTGACAAACACCACAACAAGACTAGACAGCTGGGGAGACTAAATCTAAAAGAAAAGTAAACAAAAACAAACTAGAACAAAGTAAAAACAACAAAGATTTAAAAGGGAAAAAAATAAAGCTCGAGAAATAAAATGAAACTAATAAGGGTTTAAAAACTACTAAAACAAAAGGCCAAAAGCAATAAGCTGTAGCTAGAAATAAAACAAAAAGCAAAACACAGCTAATGCAACTAAAAATAAAGAACTAACAAAAGACTAGGACTAGACTGGGCCTGAAGATCACAAAAACGGCAAAATGATAACTTGAAATAAGTCTTAAACTACAAACAAAAATAACAGCAAAAGGGTAAATGAACTCGAGGTAAAACTAAGACTAGACAAAAGAAACAAAACTAGACTATATAAAATACTTCTATCAAGCACTAACAAGACTAGCTAGATAAGCATACAGTACAAAAAGATAGTGTGACAAACCGGCAAGGACAAGGGGGAAATGAACACAATATAAAGGGAGTAGAGAGCATGAGGAACAGGTGAACATAATTAGGGCTTACTCACACTGTGTACAGTTGCCTTGAACCAGGCCAAAGCATGCTTGTTACCCCTCCCGTTTCCCCTGGTGGGGGCACTCACACATTGCATTCAGGCCTGAGCACGCTTACGTCATCGATGATGCGCTGTTTAGTAAGAAGCGCTCTCACTCAGCACAGTGGAGATTGATTTAGTTATATTGTTTTAGTCATTTGGGATGCAGTGACACGCAGTCAAATATTTTGCCGAACAGATCAGCCACTTTTGACGCCCATAAACAATCATAAAGTCCTCATGCTGCAGGAATTAGGAGGTTTGCTGAAGCTGCAGCTGTCGTGCAGTGAGGAGTTTGCGTCTTTAATAATCTACGACAGTTTGCGTTCATTGAACAGTAAGAATGATTAATAAACACATATGAAACAGTCCCTTAAGGTCACGTCTCGTCTTCAGTTTTGGACTCAGGCTTGCTTTGCACTCACACTACAAGCGTACAACGCCAAAGCCCAAGTGAACCGCGCTCTAGCACACCTCTTCCAACCGGGCCAGGGTCGGCCAACTGAACCGTGCCTGAGCCCGATTCAGAGCACTCACACTTCTCAATCGATCAGATAGCATAGTGTGAGTACGCCCTTAGACAAACAAGGACTAAACAAGAGGGCTAGGCATAGGAAAACAAGGAGGCGGGACAAGGGGAGCACATGGCCAATACAACAAAAGAGACAGCCATGTGCTAATACACAAAACAAACAAAGAGACATAAAACACAGATAGGAGTGACAGCACTGTAAAGGCTGGATCCTGACAGTTAGAGTGAAGAAACCACACATTAGCAACAAATATATGGCTATATATACAATTACAATACGCATATATACAATTATAGCTATATTGTAATTCCAATGGTATCAAATGCAAGTAGCCATTTTTACATTTTTTTTGCCCCTGTTTAGTAAAACCAGCCCTTAAGATCTGTCTGTATATCTGGTGCTTTTAATATGATAAAAAACGATCCATGTTCAGATTCATCAGTCACTTGGGTTACATAGAAAACTGTACCACAGTGTATATGTAAAAACTAAAATATACTTTGGCCTTAATCTCTGTACAGGAGGGTAATGCTTTTTAAGCAAATTAAATTTCCAATTTATCTCACACTGTGCAAGAGTAACAGTAAGGTATTAATGAGATCTCATTTGTGATTTTACTTTTCCTATGACACGTACTGATCAGACAAACCTGACACTTTTGCATGGCAGCAAAACAAGTCAACATCATGTTAACATTAATTTCATCACTGGCTCTTTTATAAACGTACCCTGTTTAGTAAATCTAGCCTTTAAAATTTTTCTGTTTATCTCAACATAGGCTCATTCTGAAAATGTACCCATATGTACATTTCTGGAGATTGTGAATTATGTAGCCAGAGGAACGTATGGCTGCATTTTGTCTTTAAAATGAACTCTACGGTGCGGTATAATGATGTTCCTTTACGTGCTTACCAGCTGATTGCTTACCTCCATATGGACGGCTTTTCCGCTGTCACCAGTTTGTCAAGTGGCTCACCGCGTACGTCGGTGGAATTGTGACGTCCAGCGAAGAACGCATATAAGACAAAAACAAAAGACCCGAATAGCACTCGTGAGAGAAATTTTAGATCTCAAAAGAAGTACACAGTGGCCTCTGGTGCATTCGTGAAAACAAAAACCGCAAAAACATACCTGCTGGTACGTATTTGGCGCTCTCCAGAAACGTATATAGGGGTACGTTTTAGAATGAGTCTGTGTTGGTTTATCTGACTATATACTTAAAATCGGCATGAAACAGAAACTGAGATTGTCCTTTTTTGCTTATTTTGACGTACATTATGTCTGAGTGAAACATAATGAAACATACAACATAGTGAAACATACAACATGGAGGTAGATTTGAATGGCAGTTCTGCACTCAGTTGTTAAAGATTACTCTCCATCAGACATTATAGAGCTGCCTGATGATGACAAAAACAAGGAATCACATTTATAATAATCAGTACACTATTTCAAGTATGAATACAAACTATAAGAACTGATTTCATGGCATACTTTGCATTAAGTGGCCTTAACTACTATGTAATTGCTTCAAAAATAAATGCAATGTACTTAATGTTTTCAAAGTCTATTGCAGAACACTTCTGATGCTCTTGAGGCGGGATACTGATATCTGTAACTGTTAGGGACAGGTTTGGTGGTGTGTTTAAGGGCGTACTCACACTATGCTATCTGAACTGTGCCCAGGCCCATTTCCCAGATCGTTTGAGAAGTGTGAGTGCTCTGAATTGGGCTCAAACATGGTTCAGTTGGCCGGCCCTGGCTCGGTTGGAAGACATGTGCTTGAGCACGGTTCACTTGGGCTCAGGCACGGTACGCTTCTAGTGTGAGTGGAAAGCGCGCCTAAGCTCGAAAATGAAGACGAGACATGACTTTTAAGGGACTGTTTCATATGTATTTATTAATCATTCTTACTGTTTAATGAACGCAAACTGTCATAGATTATTAAAGACGCAAACTCCTTACTGCACGACAGCTGCAGCTTCAGCAAACCTCCTAATTCCTGCAGCATGATGATTGTTTATGAGCGTCAAAAGTGGCTGATCTGTTCAGCGAAATATTTGACTCCGTGTCACTGCATCCCAAACGACTAAAACGATATAACTAAAGAAATCTCCACTGTGCTGAGCGAGAGCGCTTCTTACTGAACAGCGCATCATCGATGACGTAAGCGTGCTCAGGCCCGAATGCAATATGAGTGCGGGCTGTTGGGGAAGACGGGAGGGGGACAAGCGTGCTTTGGGCCGGTTCAAGGTAACTGTACATAGTGTGAGTACGCCCTACGGGTGGGTCAAGGTGTAAGGGGTGGTCAACAGTGTAATTAAAGATGTTAGAAATTACAGAGGTAATTACATGCATGTATTTAATCAATTGTAAGTATGAAAACATGTATTTACACAATAATTGCATTGTAACAATTGAATAATTTCAGAGTAAATACATGTTAGTTAAGGTCACCTAATATAAAGTGGAACCATTTGTTTTTTAATCTTTAACAAAACTATCAATTCTTAATATGTGTGCTTTACTTAAGAGGGTTTCGAGATCTTTCGAGTTGCTACAAAAAAAATCAAGGTCATGGTATTCGATTTAAGCCTGCGGCAGTAATAAAATTAAAGCCTGATGCGTATGTTCAAAGTCAACGGCAGTAAAGATGAGGCCAACAGCACCACTGTTGTTTGCATATAATGCCTGCAAGAGCTGACACCATGACTGAGCAAGAGCAAGACTGAAAACAATACAACTCTCTGTAATCAGTGACTATGTCGGCACTATACAGTATGTGGTGCCCTGAAAAGTTCCAGTGCCTCTGACATGGGGGACAAACAGATTTGTTATGGTCTCTTTGCTGCGTCCAGTGTAGACAGCCTACAGCTGTTGTGGCACGTCATGTACTGTAGACACTGTGTAAGATTGAGCACACTTAGTCGTATGTTCACAAATGATACAGTGTAGCCTCTACATAGTTGCATACAGTTATGGTGATTTTCCACTACAGCATTCAATCTGTGCCCAGTGGTGCTAGTAATGCTACAATGCCACTGCTCTAGGTATCATTCGGAGGGAAGTCACAAGTTTGATCATATCACCCCGATTTTATCCACACTTCACTGGTTACCTGTACAATATAGAAATCATTTTAAAATTCTCTTGTTTGTCCTTAGATCCTTAAATGGTTCTGCCCCACACTACATATCTGAACTTCTACACCCCTATGATACCTATGTATCAGCAGATCAGCTGCTTCTTAGAGTCCCAAAAACCAGACGTAAGCTTAGAGATGACCGCGCATTTGCGGTGGTTGCCCCCAAGTTATGGAATGCCCTACCTTCTTCTCCTTGGCCTTTGTCACCTGATACCTTACGCGTGCAGTTGTTTTACAACTTGAGTTGTATATTATGTGCAGGTGCTTGTGTCTTATGTGTAGTTAGTGTTTCAATTTTCATTTTACTGTTCAGCACTTTGGTCTGCTCCTCGGTGGTTGTGAGGTGCTTTATAAATACAGTTGAATGTATGAATGAATGATTGGGCAATATAATAGAGACAAATATTCATGCACATTTTGGCAGTAAAGCCGGTTCTAGAAAACCTCCACCATGTGTGTTATGATAGAGCAGAGTTTACTACACAGGGTCATAGTACTCTGATAAGCTATGCAAAAAATTTTTAAATTAAATTCAGTTTAATCGGTCAATAATGACATAGGGTGCTTTCACACTAGCACTTTTGGTCCGCACCCGGGTTCGTTTGACGTCATAGTACGGTACGTTTAGTGAACCGGCAACTGTACAACAAACTATCGTTTTCATAACGTTCATTCGTGTGTGTGTGTGTGTGTGTGTGTGTGTGTGTGTGTGTGTGTGTGTGTGTGTGTGTGTGTGTGTGTGTGTGTGTGTGCGCCACGTATTGTACCTTTAGCGGGACTGAGCCAAGCACAGTGATACACAGTGATGTCTGCTTGTCTCCTCCAGAAACAGCTTCTGCAGACACTGTGTGATGTTCTGAATGTTTATAATATTTTTGCAGCAGACAGATGCGAGTCGCTTTCTGTATGTCCAAAACTTATGATTCAGTAAAAGCAAATCGACCGCGATGTGCGGAAGTCTCCATTTTGGCGCTTTGCTTTCGTGACTGTCACCTAGCAACAGCCGTAAACAAAACAGCAGCTCTATGACGCAAGCGTACCGGGGTTCAGAAGGAAAAAAGACAGTGTGAACACAAACCAACCGAGAAGGTGGCAAGGGGGGACAATCGAACTTGGGTACGGTCCAGGCAATTGAACCAAGTGTGAAAGCACCCTTAGAGATAATCATTCTGCGATAATGACAGCTGTTTGCATCGCTTCCCAATGAACGATGGTTATAGTATATAGTATAGTATAGTATAGTATAGTATAGCACATGAAATTACAACTTGACATGTTTTTACTCCAAACTACATTAGAGTGTTTGAAATAAATCTTTCTGTGAGATTATTCCATAGTCGTGTGTTTATTAGTCATGTCGAATCAACGAAAGCAGATTAATCTTGTTTATTCAGCAACCGCTCTTTACCTCATGGGATTTCCTGGGTTTCTTCATGTGTATTTGGAGGGATTTCTGTGAAAGTGCCCTCTGGCCTTCGGAGGAGATTTACTACAACTCACACCATGCTTCCTTGAAAAGATATGCATGACAATCGCAGCTTTGCTCAATCATTTTTGCTATTTCATTTCGATGATTCACCATTTCCACCTTAAAGCATGTCAATATGAAGGCAGAGCAAGCTTCTTTTTTATTATTATTATTATTGTGCTGCTTGAAAATTAACCAGGTGGAAGACAGCATGTTCACACATTTATCTCATCTGCATTGTATGAATGCAATGACCAAACAGAAGTGTTTGACGTACAATTAGTTTCTCATTATCCTCTCATATAAAAAAAGTGTAGAAATAAATGTTTAACAAAACTTTGTGAGATTGCGAGGAACTGCTGTGAGATGAAATTCTGTGTTTAGTGTTTATGTTTTGTTTTTTTTGTTTTTTATGGGGAGGGGGGGGGGGGGGGGGGGGGTATGGGGGCTCTGATCGATTTGGAATTTGATTACATACTCTCAAGCAATCATTGACATAGCAATAGCCATTCACCAAAGACTGTCACTTGTTAGATAAAAAATAGTTTCAAGTGGGAAAAAAAAACATTAATATATAATTTTGATTATGAAGATAAGTTTTATAGAATAAAATATGTGAAGAGACTTTAAATGCTTAGTTCATTTTATTTTTATTCATTATTCACTCTCATAGTAGTTCCAATCCCCTGAGACCATCATTCATCTTCGAGACACAAATTAAGATATTTTAGATGAAATTTGAGAACTCCCTCATCTTCCGTATACAGCTGTCTCAACTACAATCCTCTGGCCTCCCATCCTGCACATTTTATATGTCTATTTTATTTGACACACAAAGATCAGTTCATGGATCTCTCAGTTAAGGAGTTAATGATCTCAATCAGCTGTGTTAAGGAAGACATGCAAAATGTGCAGGGCAGGGGTGCCCGAGGAGCGTAATTGAGAACTAATGATATACAGCAATGGCCATGAGACCTTCAAAGTCCAGAAAAAAAAAATAAAAAAAACATTGTTAAACATTCCGTGTGACTTCAGGGGTTCAACTGTAATCATATGAAGCTCCACGAACACTTTTGTGCACCAAAAAACTGTAAAGATCAACTTTTCTTTTGATGCTTCTTCCACCATAAGTATTGATTTTCTTATAACATATTCGATATCGGGTGCACTTTTACTGTGGGCAAAAAAATGCTTGCATGTTGTGCATAGGCGACGCAGTGGTGCAGTAGGTAGTGCCGTCGCCTCACAGCAAGAAGGTCGCTGGTTAGAGCCTCGGCTGGGTCAGTTGGCGTTTCTGTGTGGAGTTTGCATGTTCTCCCTGCGTTCGTGTGGGTTTCCTCTGGGTGCTCCACTTTCCCCCACAGTCCAAACACATGTGGTACAGGTGAATTGGGTAGGCTAAATTGTCCGTAGCGTATGAGTGTGAATGAGTGTGTGTGGATGTCTCCCAGTGTCTCCCGCTGCGTAAAAACGAGCTGGATAAGTTGGCGGTTCATTCTGCTGTGGCGACCCCAGATTAATAAAGGGACTAAGCCGAAAAGAAAATGAATGAATGATGAATGTTGTGCATATTCATTAATTCATTCGGCTTATTTATCAGGGGTCGCCATAGCGAAATGAACCGCCAACTTATCCAACATATGTTTTACAGAGCCGATGCCCTTCTAGCTGCAACCTAGTACTAAGAAACATCCACATTTAGTTTATTCAATTCACCTATACCACATGTCTTTGGACTGTGCCGGGGAAACCAGAGCACCCGTAGGAAACTCCACACAGAAATGCCAACTGACCCAGCTAGGACTCAAGAACCAGTTGTGCTGCTCACACTAATGGTAATACATTGTATTGCTTGCAGCAAAAACCCACCCTGACCTAATGTGGAAGAGAAGACATTGGCAAACAAAGTATTTTTGCAGTTTTGTTGTCACAGATGTGTTAAAGATCCATGCAATTACAGTTGAACCACTGAAGTCACACGAAATGTATTGACATTTGTTGTTTTCTGGACTTCTCTGCACTTTGAACATCTCTGGACTGTTGCTGTCTATGCAGGATGAGTGAGCTCTTGGATTCAT
Source organism: Danio kyathit (assembly GCA_903798195.1). Taxonomy (NCBI): domain Eukaryota; kingdom Metazoa; phylum Chordata; class Actinopteri; order Cypriniformes; family Danionidae; genus Danio; species Danio kyathit. The sequence continues at coordinate 47,183,029 of LR812526.1, forward strand.
CCTAATTTAAACATCGTAATTTGTGAAGGTCTCAGGGGATTGGGATGACATGAGGGAGAGTAATTGATAACAGAATTTTCATCATTCTTTGGGTAAACTAACCCTTAAAAATTCTAGCAAAGTCTAAAATGGCATTTTACAGTGATATCATGAAAAAAACTACAAACAAAATAACCCTTTTTTCTGGTGTAAAACATAATTTAATAATATAAATAATTTTTTTTTTTTCACTACAAATACTTGTATTTATTCATTAGGATAATCCCCTTGAGATGTACTATCTCGTTTTCAAGGGGGTCCCACAGTTAATCACAATCACATAATAATAACACCAGAAGACAAACCAAAACAAGAATTACACAACATTCAAAACACACACACACAGACACACAAAAAATACATACATATACATTGTACAAATACAGATCAGTGAATCAAATCACCACATAATTAATAACATCCTCTGGAAAAACAAGTGCAGTACAAAGTAAAATATAACTGCAAAGTTTGCTTAAACACTTTAAATGATGCAATAGAACGAATGTTAGCAGGTAAATTATTCCAATCTTGGTACCAGAAGTAGGAAAAGTGTTGGTGTAGTAGTGGTAGTAGTAGTAGTAGTAGTAGTCGGTGTAGTAGTATCAGAAATAGTAGATGTTGTCGGTGTAGATGTTGTAGTAGCAGTGATTGCTGTAGTAGTATCAGTAGTAGTAGTAGTAGTAGACGTTGTTGTTGTAGTAGTATCAGTAGTAGCAGACATTGTAGTAGTAGTAGTAGTGGTTGTGGCTGTAGTAGCAGCTGCAGTAGTAGTTGTAATATTAGTAACTTTCTGTAGTAGTAGTTGGTGTAGTACTTGTGATATATTATTGTTGTTGTCAGTTATTACTGTTGTCTTTTCTTTTTACTGTCATTATTACTATCATCCTTTACATCTTTACCACTGACTGGTCTATTTCTATTTGTTTGTTTATAGCTATGATACTTGCTTCATTTATTGACTGTTATTGTCCCTTGTGTGTGTGCTCTGGCCTGTCCACCGTGTTACCTTTGCATGCACACACACACACACACACACACACACATACATACATAAGCACACACACGCACGCATATACACGCACCTGCCAGTACCTGACTGTATTGTTGTTGTTTTTGTTTTTCGTTGTTGTGTTTTTTTTCTTTTTTGTTTCATTTTCTTTGTATTTGTATGATCCTAATTTGTGTACCTTTTTGCATATTCGAATAAAAAAAATGTAAATAAAAATTATTCCAATGTATTGGACCCTTAAACATAAAAGCTCTTTTACCAATAGATTCTTAAAATGAGGAGCAACAAAAAAGTCTGAACAGAATCTTTTACTTGATAATTTGAGGAAAAAAAATACAAAATATTGTTGTAAATAATAAGGATACTTAAAATGAATACATTTAAATATAAATTCAAGCCAGTGAATATGTCGTCTTGTGTGCAAAGATGGCCACTGCAGTAGATCATACATTATACAATCATGTGTATAAAAAGAACAACCCAAAACAAATCTGCAAAGTCTATTACAGTATATGCCGTATTAAGAGGAGCAAGATCTAATTTCAATGCAGTCTGATTAACAATATCACAATAATCGAAAATTGGAAATATAAGTTGAAGAGCAAGTTTCTTGCGAACACTAAATGAAAAACAATGTCTAGACCGATGTAAGGTACTAATTCCAAGGTTGACTTTACTCACAATATGATTAATATGTGATTTAAAGGAAAGTACAGAATCAAGCCACACTCCAAGGTATTTAATCGTATCAACTTTACGCAAAGACGTATCGTCATTACATAATATAGAATAGGAGTAACTTTTTAATTTAAGTTTTTGTCTGGAACCAAAAATCATAATGTAAGCCAAATTTGTAAGAGATTAAACTCATACTGAAGGGACAGCTGAATTTGTAAGATATCAGAATCTGATATATGACGGTATCATCAGCATAAAGTTGAAATCGTCCCACGTTACAGAAACAATAGATGCCAACAAAGGAAAAAAAAATACTCACATGCAGTACATTATGCAAATGTAGTCATCAGAATGTACAAGTGTACTGTACATGCACAGCCTGATTTTTCTACCCACACATAATCAGGCTGCACATGTGCATCCTGAATTTATTTTGCACTACAATAATGAACAGAATGTGTTGAAAATGAAATGAATGTCTCACACTATCACATTTGTAGTTTAAAAAAATACAAAGAGGTTTAGATAAAGGGGTTTAGGAGATTAATAATTAATATCTAAACTGCTAAAAAGACATTCATGAACATGAACAAATAATGAACAATGACTCTACACAGCCTTCAAATGGCATGTTATTCATGTTTGTGGACTCTTTACTGACACAATTTATCACTAACAAAGCATTAGTTAAGGGAATTAGGATTATTTTAATAAATTGTACACTACTTTAACATTAATAAACTGTGTTACTAGCATTTGTAAACTCTTTACTAGCATGGTTTATCAGTAACAAACCACCTCTTAAGGGAATCAGAAATATTCAGAAAGCTTGTTCTTATTTTTCCCAATTTATTTCCCAATTTTTGCTTATTTTTTATGTTTTAAAATCTGGCAATGTTCTTGTTGTTATGTAATGTAGTAAAGGATCTGAAAGAGATGTGCACATGGTTTTCACTGATTCGGGATCCAGTAAAATCATTAATCACTGCTTTGTAACACATAGATGTTAGTAACACATCAGTTATAATGTTGGGTTAGTGGTAAGTCAGCAAAGACTTTACAAATGTAGCACATGTTTAAGTAGTGTACATTTTTATAATAAAGGTTCCCAATTCCCTTAACTAATGCTTTGCTAGTGATCAATCATATTAGTAAAGAGTCTACAAACATGAAAAACATGCCAGTTGAAGATTGTAAACTGCTGAACCTGAGTCATTGTTCATTATTTGTTCATGTTAACTGCATTAAGTAACACATGTATAAGTTTACGTTAACAACGATTTAGTATTAATGAATAAATGTGTTGTTCGTTGTTTAGTCATGTTATTTAATCAATGAACTAATGCATTAGTCTATGTGAAAGTAAACATTAGCTAATTATGTTAAGCTGTTAATGTAAAGAGATATAACAACAATGAGAAACTTTTTAACTAATGCATATGTTTATTTAACATAACCAAAGATTAATTAACACTTAACATTTGTGTTGTTCATGGTAAATTCGTGTTAACTAATGTATGAACTGACGTTATCTAATGCAATCTTCCTGTAAATGTTACGCTATTTAATCTTATGAATAAATGAATTTACTGTCAACAAGCTAGCGGTCTCTAAACTGTTTACTTAATCTCAAAACACATGGATGACATCGAGGCCTGTGTGCAGGTTATATCAGACTCATATCACGATCATTTTTATTAACATTCACCTAATAATTAAAACAACACATTTAATAACATTGCGAATGAAATAAACTTACAGTACGAGTGACCGTACGTGAAGCATCGGTCTCACAAAGAGCGAAAGCTTGCCTGTGTGCGCATGTGCAGCTGAGTGCTGTCTGTGCATGTCCGGCTATGATTGCATCACTCTGAATGCGCATGTGCGGCTGAGATTGCACAGGCCTGAGATTGCATCGTGTCTGCAGCCAGACCCTTCTCGAAAAAGATGAAGGTATTCTGCAACGATGCTCTGAACCTTTAGAAAGTTATTTGTTCATTAACCTTTGAATGCGTTATGCAACAACAGGAGGAAAGTGAATAAATGTAAAGACAAAGAACCTGAAATGATGGAATATGAGGATGTTAACAATGACCAGCAAACAATTTTGTGTTTAATAGACGTCTGATAGACATCTAGACAGCTTGGCTAAAACAAGGCTAAACTTGGGTTGTCAGTGAAAATCTAATAGACATCTCAGAATAGCCCAAAATTAGACTAGTCGTCAAATAGATCGATTAGACAGACTTTATATGTGTAGTCATTCATTTCCGTTTATTTGATGACTAGTTTTGGCTTATTCTAAGACGTCTATTAGATTTTCACTGACAGCCCAAATTTAGCCTTGTTGTAAGACGACTATGTTTAGACGTCTATTAGACATCTTTTAAAAAGAAAAAATGCTTGCTGGGAATGGTTGACAGGCCATTTTTTATGCTCACATGACAAACAAAAGGCTATGCAATAGCATTTAAATATGCAATTAAGACACTTTAGCGTGTCCCTAAACTTGAATTCTGCTACACAGCACTTTTAATTAATAAAAATTGCATGTATTTTAGGACATAATATAATTGGGATGCAGCACTAATATTTTCATTTTGATTATTATGCCTCGAGTCTAGGAGGAAAATAACACCCAAGGGGAATAATAAAAAAACAACTGGGTTTTGGTGTTAGATTCCCCCAAAAATATTCCCTACAGTCGACATCCAAACGTTCACGCTCACTTCATGCAGATGATTAGATTCATTGTATATTTTAGGAAAGGACAAGTGAGCATCTCTTCAGGGTGGCCACATGCGAAAGGAAACTGCAAATGAAAATAAACTAAATTACCTATAAACATCCAAAACAAAATACAGGAAGCTTACCTAAAGTTAAACTGATTATTAAAATAAATTGGCAGGCCACCCTGACATGCTTAGATTTTCATAGATCTTTTCAACATCTCAAATATGTACCCGTCGTCAGTCTCAATGTTAACAATTTCCACAATCCAGGAGTTCCCCTTCGGGAGGGGAACTTCAATGCTATGTGGAAAAACTTCCACTATGGGGATTTCGTCAGAATCCAATCATCTGAAAGAGTATAAAAACGGGCCAATGAAATGCCAATGAGTTGGCAGCGTCAGCGTGCACAGCTGTCTTGAATGACAATCAGTGTGGCATAAAAGGCTAGCATGTGCTCAGCAACGCTATCCTTTTCGCTTTCAGAGCCTTTCACGAGCTTCTGAGAGAGTCTATGAGGGTATCTCCAACCTGTGTCTACAGAGAGAGATCGAGAAGCAGCTTCTCCCGGTCCAGAGCGTGTATACGCAGTGGCAGATGGTCGAGCTGGGTTGTTCTCCCTTGCCTGGCGTCCTTTGGGTCCGGTCCTCCAAGAGCGGTATGTATATAGGAAGCAAGTTTCCTAAAAGAGCAACACGGTTGTGCAGCGCGTCTTTTTCAAGACGTCGCTCCGACCGTGCGTTTCTGGTTGCGGTGGTTTCCTGTCCCCGGATGATGGGCACGAGCACTGCGTTTCATGTCTGGGGGTCCAGCATGTTGATGCGGTGCTCGCGGGCAGTGCATGCCATCATTGTGATGTCATGTCTGCTGCGCAGTTAAGATCGCGGCTCGCTCTTGCAAAAGAGCGACCCACCCCAGTTGTCCCCCGCACTGCGGTTGGCACTCGGGCAGATCTGAGGGTTTCAGTGGGAGTAAATCCGCCGCCCTCGGGCTCGCGGACCTCTCGCTCCTCCACGCGCTCCATCCAAGCTTCAGGTGAGAGAAGCGCTCCATCCTCGGGTGGTCGCCCTCTCACTTGATGACACCGAGGATCAGATGTCCATCGCTGCATCGGAGGATGGGCTGTCATTGTCTGATGAGGATGCGAACCCGCTCGCTCCCTCCCTCCGGGGTGGAGAGCACGGTGTTGGCATCTAAAAAGCAGACATGATGGCCGTGCTTTCCCGGGCTGTTTCGGCCGTGGGTCTGGTGATGGTTTATCCCCCAGCCCCGCGGCCGGACCGACTAGATGGGTGTTATGTGGAGGATATAAGAAGGCAAGACCTTCTAAGCCTTCCGTCCCCTTCTTCCCGGAAAGTGCGCAGTAAGCTCACGCAGTCTTGGAGGGCACTTTTTTTCTGCCCGATCTGCGTGCGCTTTCATCCTCACCATCCTTGGAGGGTTGGTTGTCATTGTCTGATGAGGATTCGAACCTGCTCTCTTCCTCCGGGATGATGGGCGTGGCGTCGAACCCAGAAGCAGACTTTGCAGCCGTGCTTCCCAGGCTGTTTCGGCCGTGGGTCTGGAGATGGTTTATCCCCCAGCCCCGCGGACGGACCGACTAGAGGGGTGTGATGTGGAGGAGATAAAGGAGGCAAGACCTTCTAAGCCTGCACGTCCCCTTCTTCCTGGATGTGCACAGGAAGCCCACGCAGTGCGCTGCGTGCGCCTCCGCCCTCACCATGCATGCTACGGCCACCTACCAGCGCTCCCTAGCGCAGGCGCTGGCCCAGCTGCGCGGGGATGGTTCCGACCCAGGACTGAGCATGAGCTCCGCACAGCTATCGACTGAAGTCGGCTGTGTGTGCCCCAGGGAAGGACGATGGTCACATTAGTGGCCCAGGAACGCCACCACGGGCTAAACCTGGTGATCTGCGTGATGCTGACAAAGTTCGCTTTCTTAGCTCACCCATATCCCAGGCTGGCCTGTTCGGCGACACCGTCAGTGAATTCGCCCAGGAATTCACGCCGGTGAGCGAGCAGTCGGAGGCGATGGGTAATACCATCTCTCGGCGGGATCGTAAAACCGCTCCTCCCCGCCGAGCCATCCACATCCACTGCTTCACGCCGAGAGCGCCCGCCTGCGGCTTTGCTCGGTCGCCCCCCGCCTGCGCCTCTGGCCAAGCGGCTGCGCCGAGCATCTCGCAGGCAACCAGCGCTCCCCGCCCCAGGGCGCCGCTAAGTTCGGTAAACGAACCGCGAAGCGTCCCTGAGACGGGCCATCTGGAGAGGAGGAAATTTGCTCTTTCCCCGCTGGAGGGCGGGGCTCTTCTTCTAAACAGCGTTAAAAAACGCTATCAAAACCTCAGAGAAAGAGCATTTTTTCCCTTCCCCGGATGTGACAGCCCGAACACTGCCAGTCTGGGACGCTATGCTTTCCAGCTCGCAGGATCGGTGCACTTCGCCAGTGGCTCGCGGAGCGAGAGAGAACGGTCTCCTTTCTCTCCCCCTCCCAGCCCCACCTCCGGAGTACGGGTGCGAGACAAGAGTGAAGCTCTTGCCTCCTGCTCTCCTGTGGGACCCCAGTGCTTCCCGGTTGAGCCCACCCACTCCGCGCTGCCCCACCGCTGGTACGTCAGCGATCGTGCGGACGAAGCCACTTGCGAGGGCTCTGCCTGCCTGGTTAGCGCGGGCCAGCCCATCGCAATGGCTCATCCGCGCGATCAGACTCGGCTACGCGATTCAGTTCGCGAAACGGCCTCCCAAGTTCACGGGTGTGTATTTCACCAGGGTCAGCCCTCCGTCCGCCCCTGTCTTGCGAGAGGAGATTGCTGTCCTCCTGGCGAAGGATGCAATCGAACCGGTCCCTCCAGCCGGGATGGAGAGCGGGTTTACAGCCCGCACTTCATCGTACCCAAAAAGAGCGGTGGGCTACGGCCAATCCTTGATCTGCGCTTTTTGAACCGCTGGCTTCACAAGCTGCCGTTCAGAAAGCTTACGCAGAAGCGCACCTTCTGGAGCGTTCGTCCTCGGGATTGGTCTGCAGCAGTAGACCTGAAGGACGCGTACTTTCTCCATACTTCCACGCCACCGTCAGTTTCCTGCGGTTTGCGTCTGAAGTCGAGTCTGGCGGTACAAGTCCTCCCCTTTTGGCTCTCTCTGTCTCCGCGGGTTTTCACCAAGCTCGCGGAGGGTGCCCCAGCTTCGGCTTGCGGGCATCCGCATACTCAATTATTTCAAGCGACTGGCTGATTTCAGCGCGCTCGCGGGATTAATTGATTACGCACAGAGACAGGGTGTTTCGGCACTTCGACCAATTGGGGTTTCAGGTCAACCGAGAAAAGAGCAGCCTCGCCCCCGTGCAGAGCAACTCTTTTCTCGGGTTGGAGCTGGACTCGATCACCATGACGGCGCGCCTCCCCCGAGAGCGCGCCGGGCTGATGCTGGCCTGTCTGAGAGAGTTCGACAGGAAAATGTGGTCCCACTGATATTATTTCAGAGGCTCCTGGAGCATATGACATCCGCAGCCGCGGTCTCGCCGCTCAGATGCTCCATATGAGACCACTTCAGCATTTGCTTCACGATCGGGTCCCTAGACGCGCATGGCACGCGAGCGCGCACCGGGTGACTGTCACTCCGCTGTGTCGCCGCGCCCTCAGCCTCTGGATGGACCCTGTGTTCTACAGGCCCGCGGGCCTCTAGAACAAGCGTCCAGGCATGCCGTCGTTTGACGGATGCTTCCAGTTCACGCTGGGGGGCCGTGTGTTGCGGGCATGCAGCTGTGGTTCCGTGGTAGGAAACTGGTTGCATTGGCATCTTAACTGCCTGGAGCTGTTGGCAGTGTATCTCACGCTGCACCGTTTTTTACCGGTGTTAGAAGGGAAACACGTGCTGGTCAGGACGAACAGCATGGTGGCGATGGTGTATATCAACCGCAAGGGAGATATTCGCTGTCGCCGCATGTCTCAGCTCGCTCGCCGTCTGCTCCCCCGGAGTCATACGCGGCGCAATCGCTGCATTCCATTTTTCCCCGCCGAGCTCAACCGTGCAGCCGCTGCGCTCTCACGGCAGTTCGCCTGGGAGAATGGAGGCTCCACCCCCGACTGTCCAGCTGTTATGGGTGCGTTCTGCGCACTGGCTACACAGCTGGCCCCGGGGCGTGCGTAATACGCATTTCTCCAGTGAGCCTACTCGCACAGATGCTGTGTAAAGTCAGGGAGGACGAGGAACAGGTCTATGCATTGCGCCTCTCAGGCCCAATCAAACCTGTATTCTAGCTCTCTCCTCGTGATGGCCCCTCCCTGGCATGTCCCATGGAAGAAACTTCTTCTTTAGGGACAGGCACCGTTTGGCACCCGCGCCCAGTTCTATGGACATCACGTGTGGCCCATAGATGGAGCTCGGAGGACTTAGGTGACCTACCGTTAGGTGGTTAACACCATCACTCAGGCCTAGAGCACCCTCTATGAGGCATGCCTATGCCCTGATGTGGAGTCTATTCGCTGTGTGGTGTACTTCTCTCCGAGAAGGAAACCCCAAACATGCCAGATCAGTGTGATGCTGTCCTCCTTCAGTTGGCTGGAGCCAAGGCTGTCCCCTCCGCACTGAGGGGTTGGCGTGGCGATCATCCCCGCTCTGAGGATGCGGCGATGGCGGCGCGCTGGGAAAGCATCGCCTCATCATCCAGTCCCCAGAGGCGCGAGACGTAGATATATATATCCTGTCCCCTCTCTTACCCATTTGAAGATCTCTCTTAGGAGAGGTCTGCTCGATCACTCGACTCAGTATCTATATGATTTCTGTCCAGGTAGACAGCTCTGCTGGTCGCGTTGGCATCGGTCAAATGGGCGGGTATCTGGAGGCATTTTCGGTCAGCGAAATGTGCCAGCGTTTTGGGCCGGCCCACTCTCACGTTTACCTGAGACCCCGGCCCACCTAGGTGCCCTAGGTTCCTACAGCGCTCGTTTAGACTATGTAGTGAACCTGCAAGCGCTGCCCACGGAGGAGGCAGACCCAGCCCCTTTATTGCGGTGTCCTGTTCGCGCTTGCGTATTATAACGGACCGTACTCAGAGCTTAGATCCTCTGAGCAGCTCTTTATCTGTTACGGTGATTGGCAGATGGGAAGTGCCATATCTAAACAGAGGTTGGCCCACTGAACAGTGAATGCCATCTCCCTCGCTCATCGAGCTAGGGCGAGCCGTGTCCCCCACTCGGAGCGCGCTCCACTCGGAGCGCGCATCCTTTTGGGCGTTAGCACGCGGCGCCTCTCTAACAGACATTGTAGAGCTGCGGGCTGGGCGACACCTGAGCATTTGTGAGATTTATCTTCGAGTGAACTGATTTCCTCACGAGCGGTGAATGAGGAAATTCGGTTAGGTGTTGTAAAACGCTTGCTGCGCCTTTCTCTCTAACACAGAGATACGTGCGCTTTTCTCGCTTTGTCAGTCGAGTTCCCCGCTTGGCGAACCCTGCAGAGTTCCTCCGAGGCCCCCACCACCTGACTCAGCGGAGGAGTCAGGCGATGGCCCGTTACGTTGTAGGTATGCCCGCTGGTCATCCCGCGTTCTGGGTATAGGTGCCTGCTATGTGTGATCCCCGCTGGCGATCCCATATGCTCACTCAGCCACGATGTAGTTCCCCCCTCCGGGGCGGACTCGTGTCTTCCCTCCCCGCTAACCATCTTCATATGTGCACTCCCCCTTCTCAGGGCTAGTCCATATACTACTTGCCACCAGGTCTCCCCTCCCCGGGCAGCAGGTGGCCTCCGCAGCGTCCTCCCTATCGGGACTGAACGCTTTCCCAACGTACTGTCGTATCTAAAATTCCTAGAAATTAACTAGGTGTATCTTACGACTCCCCGAAAAGTATATCTAAACCAGAAAAGGTAAGTAGGGTAAGTAAGGGCCAGGGGACACGTTGGAGGACTGTGTCTCCAGCGATGCAGGTGCGCTCGTACTACTGCGTGGCGCGCCCCTCACTGGAGACATGGTAAGGTTCTTTCGTTGTGGCGCTTTCCATAAATTTCCCCATAGTGGAAGTTTTTCCACATAGCATTGAAGTTCCCCTCCCGAAGGGGAACGCTCAGGTTACTAAAGTAACCCTCGTTCCCCGAGGGGGGGAACGGAAATGCTATGTTCCTTCGCCACAATGATTGTCCCTTAGCTGTTGAGTGTGAAAGCCTCTTCAGCTAGAAAAGGATAGCGTTGCTGAGCACATGCTAGCCTTTTATGCCACACTGATTGTCATTCAAGACAGCTGTGCACGCTGACGCTGCCAACTCATTGGCATTTCATTGGCCCGTTTTTATACTCTTTCAGATGATTGGATTCTGACGAAATCCCCATAGTGGAAGTTTTTCCACATAGCATTTCCGTTCCCCCCCTCGGGGAACGAGGGTTACTTTAGTAACCTGAGCGTTCTTAACCACTCCACATGCACACCAAAAATGAGCTCCCTGAGCACTACCGGCACTATCTTGTTTTACACAATCCAATAGCGCAGCAGGCTGCATCATCAGGGAGTCAATGAGATAACAGTAGGAAGAAAAGAGAAACAAATGCAATGTGTTACAATAATACCAAAGGACATTGGATCTTATTCAATAATAATTACATATGTAGGCTATGTTTGCATATTTACACACATTTAAACTTCTCATGAAAACTTTCCAGCTAATTTGCATCACATGCATACGTAGATAAATTGTTCTTAAAATTGTTCTTTTGTTGATGTATATGGAGTCTGTTCTAGTGATTTGCATAATGCACGCCCAAACCAGCTCCATATAAGGGCTTTCCTCAAAGTGGCACTTGCCCCAAAAAAGATACAAAAGTTACTGGAGCACATGAAGTTCAAGAAAAAAAAAAACAGTGATTTAATGAAAACATCCATACATACATGTCATACAGAAATGTATGCATGTTTAGTGAATGAGACCCATTGGTCATAACACTGATTACATTTACATGGACATCAGTAATCTAATTATTTACCTTAATCTGAATAAGACAATAATATGAATAAAGTTTTTATATGAGTTGCTTTTTGAATGTTACCCTCATTAATTAGCAATATCACACTCGTAGCTGTACGATATGGCTGTATATCGGCACTGGTGGGAGGCGTGCGTTGGCTCGAGTGCCTTAGTGTCCCACCAGTGACGATATACAGCCAAATTGCACTGCTACAAGTGTAATTTTGCATTTATACAACAGTTTAACGGCATAATTGTGTGTGTGTGTGTGTGTATGTGTGTATATATATATATATATATATATATATATATATATATATATATATATATATATATATATACTGTATATATATATATAAACACTGAGAGCCTCAAAAACCTATTTTCTTCCACTATTCATTCATATCTGCAGCTTTAGTCACTTTAGAGCTAGTATTGAATGATTCTCTAGCATAATGTCTAAAGTGATGACAAAACAGGTGATTTCACTCACATTTAAGATTATAAGGCTGAAAGGCATGAAATGCCATCTCAGTCAAAAGAGATTTCTCAGTATGCATTCGGGAGATTACAACAATTAACCCCGAAAAATCCAGAGCATACCTGCCAACACTCCCGTTTTTCCTGGGAGTCTCCCGTATTTCAGACCCGTCTCCCGTATTGTTCTGTCTCCCGGTAAACTCCCGGAATTTCCCCGCCCCCCCCGCTCCTCAGCATTTTGGTACAGTCCGGGCTGAAAAATGGTGCTTGTGCTCTTCCGGTCGCGCGCTACAGTTCGCGCACCCCCATCTCCCCAAACCTCTCACCCCTCCCGCTCTTCAGTTTGCGCTAGTGTTGCCAACATAGCAACAAATTTTCAAAAAAGCGACTAGCGACAAATCTAGCGACTTTTTTGTGTGTTACTGGCGATTTTTATAGACTGTCGTTTGTCCATTACTGTACCGTCCCTACTCTTCTCAACGAGCTGCGGGTGATGCCGCCGGCCCCTCCCCTGCAGCCTGAGAGCAGAGCAAATGATTTAGAACAGGTGGCAGTTTGAAGGTATTTGTACAGTCAACCCGATCTGCTTCTCCTTTATTTTAACAATTTAATTTGACCGTTTATTCTTGTTGCACAATCAGAGATGTTTTAAGTGAGAGTTTCAGAACTTGTCTGAGTATATTACGTCTGAGAGATTACTGCAAATTCCCTACTTATCTATAATGATATACTGTATTCAAACAGCAATAAATTTAGTTAAATTGACAAGCTTACATAAAGAGTAGTGCGAATATAAAATACCCCATTTATTTACCATAGGCTGTTAAACAAACAGAAATGGTAGAACGCGATGACGTCAGTAATTTTAATTAGCGTATGACGTAATACCCCCCCCTCTCCCGGAATTTACAAACCAAATGTTGGCAGGTATGATCCAGAGCAAAGAAAACACTACCAGATAACTATGGTATAAATACTGCACTACGAAATACAAAAGAGCGAGATCAACTTAGAATGTCACTTACCTGTTCTGTAATATTTGATCAGCTGTAGTTTGAAACGTACGCTGATAAAAATGCTGTTTTTCTCCCCTAAGGACTTATTATGCGGTCTCTGTCGCCATCTTGTGGTGGAACATCAACTGTCTTTGCTCTGCTTAGTATGACAGGCTGATGGCCGCCAACGCACTGAATCTCAGAAATTTTTAAATATTTAAAATAGGGACCATACTTAAAAAAAAAAACTGCATAGTTGCAATCTAAAGAACTACATTCTTGCCAAAAAGCCTCAAAAGTACATTATGTTTTCCAACAGCTGCAATATTTGTCAAACTGTAGTCCTCTGCTTGCCACTTCTGTAGTAATACACAAGGGTGAAGAGGCTGTACAAGTGCTGATTTTACTTTAATTTTGCACATCTATCAGCCAATCAGATTCGAGAAGCAGACAGGACTGTTGTATAAATGTCAATACGTCACCATTCGATGCTAGTTTCCTTCGGCGTTTTATGCAACAACAGTTTGTGTTCGTCTTGCCACCATATGTGATTTTAGGTATTCCGATATTAATTTTGCAACAAGTTCAACTGCAGTTAATTTCTCACACTATCAAAGTGACAAAATCACTTCAAAGTCAAGGCACCTCATATTGTCCATTTCCTCCAGAATTGTCAGCAGTCATTGTTTCCTACCTGCTCCAAAAATGTGCTCTCTGCTTGAAGCCGTTCTTATTTGTTTGTTGTTAAATGCCTGACAACTTCCATGTGTGCATCCTGTTACAAAATGTAGCAGAAAGTACTCCAAAACGGTAGTAGTTTTATTAAGGTGTTTACATGTCTGTACTGCACTTCAATAATGCAGGTACAATAGGAATATTCCACGTGTCTTAATTCCATTTCTGTTTCGTTTGATTATGGCTTTAGTCGGACTAAGCTAATCACAAATTTCTGTTTACATAGTAAACTCCTAATCTGAGTATTGTCTTAATCATATTAAAAACAGAGTGTTGGTATCCATGTAAACGTACTCACTGATTTATTAAATGATGTTTTATAAACAAATTTCGGGAAGAGCATGTGCAGATGTTTTGACAAGGCTAATTCATTGTTAAAAAATCTATTTAAGATCCAATCAGCTTAAGACCAAACCCCTATAAATAACCAAGCATGTCCAACCTCCATTTTCTCTTGACTTTTAGCATCCCTCCACCACCACAGCTCCACACCTTTTAAAGCCAATAATACTAACACAAGTTAGGGTGTCTTTCCGAGCCCAGAGCCGTCTTTTCAGACAGCACACTAAACATTCATATTCTATTTATTCAAATATCTGCAAGTGTCAACTTGTGAAATAGATTGTTTTCACATGACTTGACGCGTAAAATTCTGATGGAGGGCAGGAAGTGGTTCTTCTACATAGGAATCGCTATAAGAACATTAAAATATTTCTGTTTTATGTTATCTATAATTGTTTAAATCAGCCAAAATAAGAAATGTCGAACAGCTTTCATAGACTTCCAAAAGTTTTTGCTCATAAAGGGAAGAAAGTTCAGGAAACTGGCTGAAAAACAGAAGAAGGCGGCATGTAATGAACATTTATTCAATACATCCATTCAATAGGTCCATGTGTACAAACTTTTTTAAATGTGATAATTCACTTGACACCAATAAAGATTACAATATATACAGGCCGAGCCATGTGTATAAATATGTTAATGTGTTATATAAAAATCAGATACAAACACCACCGCACCTATACACAATCCAGCAGAATATAAATAACGTACCCTGCCATGTAATCACTGCAATTAAATCTCCTTCTTGTTTTGCAATAATCCAAGTCTTTACTGGCGTTTCGGCAGAATAAACAACCGTAACGTGAACATCAAGATGCGCAACAGCAGTGAATAGTTGTTGATGGTAAGTTCATCGACTGAACAAAAATAAAATGCAACTCTTGCGATAAAACTAGACGGTTATTATTGTGCAGCACATGTTCCTCCTTACAAAAATAAATAAATATATAATAATGTAGACTACGTGTCCACGCTTTTGTATGCTTTCATCTTTTACTTTGTGATGTCTAGAAGATATCGGCATGGGAAAAAACTATAGTACATATAATAAACCTGTTTTTGAACCACATAGTATAGTGTATAATGTGTACAAGTCTTTGTTAATGAATGCCACAGAATACTGTAGCATAGTAAACTGATAAACTGTAATAAATACTGTACTGTTAGTGTAAACTGTGGGGCATTGTGATTATAGTGTAGAGAACTGAAGCCTATTCAATTCAATTCATCTTTATTTGTATAGCGCTTATACAATGTAGATCGTGTCAAAGCAGCTTCACATGGAAGATTATAGTGAATTGAAATAGTGTCAGTTCAGTTTTTAGAGATTAAGTTCAGTTCAGTTTAGCTCAGTTTAGTGTGGGTTAATAATCACTACTGAGAGTCCAAACACTGAATAGCAAATCCATCGATGCGCAGCTCTACAGATCCCGAACCATGCAAGCCAGTGGCGACAGCGGCGAGGAAAAAACTTCACCAATTGGCGAAAGCGAAGATTTTAAAAACCTCGAGAGAAACCTAGCTCAGTTGGGCACGACCATTTCCCCTATGGCCAAACGTCTTGTGCAGAGCTACAGTCTAGGCGCAGGAAGCTGGACCTCAGCGAAGACTCGTCTGTCCTTGGAGCATCACAGGAGACAGTCATGCTCTCACTCCATGAAGACCACCACAGCAGCTGCTCAGGATACGGCCTGGTCCAGAAAACCTTGGGATCATCTCGTCGCTGGTCTCGGATCGCGTCAGTGGCACTGCATAGTCTGAGGGCCTCGAGATGAGTACCCCCAGGTGGAAATACAGAATAAGGAGAATAATTAGCGTAGCTGCTGTTCATAGTGTATATAAACGAGAACCAAAATCATGTGTGGGGCACATCATGCGTCATACCGCTATGTAATGCACTGAGTGTATGCTTTGCTAAAAAGATAGGTCTTTAATCTAGTTTTGAAGAGCGAGAGAGTGTCTGAGCCTCGGACATTATCAGGAAGGCTATTCCAGAGTTTAGGGGCCATAAATGAGAAGGCTCGGCCAATCAATCAATCAATTAATCAGAGCCTCAGGGAAAATAACATCTAGATATGTTACATTTTTTGCACTTAATGCTCCATTTTGGGGGGAATCTTAATTCATCTTCCTCAAATCTTACTTTTCAGACATGCAGATTTCCACTCTCACAAGTGCACACTGTTTCTGCCTTGCACGAATATGCATAGACATCCTTTTCTAAAGTTGTCAAAGTGCTGCATAATCATAAATCGCAAATAAGTCCATGCTACACACATACACAAGCGCGTGTGAGCTGACTCAGCGCTAACCTTTCTCTGTAGCACTGCTTTAGTATGCTGTCCAGATGCCCCCCACAGTCCACACAGCCCAGCACTTTACAAATATCTCAGCACATTCCTTCATCGTCTTGCTTGTAGAGATCTATTCAACAAAACCACAAAATGATCGCTTGCTCTTACACTTTCGGTATTAAAAGAATTTCCAATACAGCGAGCAATGAACAGCATTTTGATTCATGAAGCTGTTGCCCACTCAATAAGGACCTGGGGGGGAAAAAAGTTGTATTGAAAAGGGTTGAATGTCATCAAATGAACAGTAGTAGCACAGCTAAGAAGATGAACAAGTAAATAAATCAAGATGTGACAGATGTTCAATGCGCACATTATATCTAAATGAGCTACATTCATGCATATATTAAAAGCCCTCGTTGTGCTTGCTTACTGTACAGGTTCGTTTACAGGTGTGCTTGCATAATTTAATGTTCAAAACACTTCTTTTTTTTAATAATTTACATCGCTGCAGCACTTGTTTTAGTTTTGGCTACATTAAAGCAATTAAAATTGAGGCTTTTATCATGAACGTTTTAGTCTGGATTTTATTTAAAAACAAAGTACTCTCCAAAATAAACCCATCTGAGCCAAAAAACTGCACATGAAAATACCAAATGGATGAGCTGATTGAAACTAGAACATACCTGCAGGTGGCACTAGTTTGCATTTTCATTCCTTAAAGGGAAACGGGAACTAGTGTTTCACAAATATAAACTAATCAGGCGAACTGATGTGGGCACAATGAGCCGCAAAGTGTGAAACACACTAAACAAACTAGCCTGATAGACACTCACCAATGGCCTTACATTATGTCACGATCACCAGCGATCTAGCCTGTGCAGGAAAACTACACATCTGTCACTACACTGGACTACAAGTACTATCGTTCACCACACACACACACACACCAGTTCCTGATTCCACCTGTTTACTAACACACACTATATTTCCAGGCCTATATATGCATCTTGCTCACACATACACTTAATTGTGTTATGTTTAATACACTTAAATTTGTAAAAACAATTATGTTAACTTAATGAATTTGTATTGGGACAACATGAAGGAATTGTGTGGAACCCAGCATTTTTTTTACAGTGTTGAATATAACTAACTAAAATGAACTAGTTTACATTATCAACAAAATGATCTGAAAGAATTTGAAAAAGTTGTCAGTTTGCGTAGCGGGAAACAGCTTTCGGGCGCTAAAAGAGCTTTTTCAGCCCAGCAAAAAACAGTTAGTGATGAAATCTGCTGAAAACACAAAAATCCTCATTCTTTCTGTTTTAAACAATGTTATGTATAGATTTAAACATGTTTAAGTTTTTGTTTTTTGTTTTTTTTTTTTCTTAAAAAGGTAAATAATGCACGATGTTGTCATAGGAGTGACACTATTGGTACCCACCATACTCACTAGAGAATATTCCAGCTATATTTACAATCCACCCGTCATTCATCCGGACTACACATCCCATCATGCATTGCACCAATTCAGACCAGCTACAGCTATTATCAATCTAGACAATAGCTATATTTCCATCCAAAAATCTGAATTAAATTCATGCACAAAAAAACTGGAATATCGTGTAAAAGACGTACGAACAAAGCAGCGTTTTCATCAAAGAGAACAAAATCGTCACTTCCTGATTAACTCGCGCCAAATATAAGCAGTAAAATGGAATTTTCTGCAGTAGGAGAAGCTGCGTGAATAATTTCTTTAATTAATAAATGACTTGCGCCTCAGAAGATGATGCTGACACACAATGAGCGCGTGGTGGCATTGAGACGCGGAGCACAGACACTCTTGACATTTCTGCAGGTCATTGACAATATAAGAACACTAATACTAAAATGGTTACGGCATTTTAGAATGACCAAAACTACATTTCAGATGTTTTACAATGTGTTCAGCCTGCTGATTTGTCCATTCACATGTATCATCACATGACCTCTTATAACAAAATCACATGACTTTTTGACAACATGTATGCGCATCTTGGCATTTCCATCAACTGTTTTTTATGCGCATAAATGTGCATAAAAATAGATGGATGAAAACATAGCTACTGACATACACACAGCTGCTGATAATTGACACTGATTACATACTCTATATAAACACTACACTCACACACCTTCATTGTGGGATATGCTTTTGTGTTGTGGACTTCACCTGTGTTTTTTGTTTCCTTGTTTTGATTCTAGAATTTTTTCTGGTTTTGTTTGTTTGCCACCTGCCCTGACCTCTGCCCATTTATTGATTTACTCATATTAGATTAGCCTTTACATTGTTGTTTGCTCCTGTCTCGACCTCTGCCTGGCCTACCTGACCAGTGTTTATAATAAAGTTGCGAGTGGACCTTTGACCCCATTGTACACTCTTGTATGTTATAGAGGTAAGAGAAATAAGCTTCTTGCCCCTTTGGCAGATTATTTAACTTGTTTTACAGAACAATTGACTTAATTTTGACTTGAATTATGGTACAATTTTTTGACTTGGAATTATGGAATTGACTTGATTTCTGAAAACAATATTGTATTTTTTTACTTGTCAGGAAAATTCTTCTTTATTTAGGATTTTTTAGATATTTGGACTAGAAACAAACAAAAAAAAAAACAAGTAAAAAATGTTAGTGTTGATGTTTACATTCACATTTAAATGCTTATAGTTTTATGCTGCTGAATATCCTTGACAGCTTGATGCCTACTTGTGACTTAATAATAATATTACAATAATAATAATAAGTAGGTTAGTGTAGGCTGCATCCAGGCTTTTTTGTGTCTGTCAGCTTTAATTACAGCTGAGATGAATGTTTTTGGGTCTTTTTGTTAAATTTAGTTGAAAGTAGCTGTATATCAAGTGGGATAATCGAGGTAGTTGTTTTTGCAGAATAAACTCTTCATTCTTTTACCAATATATTTGATAATGTATAAGCAGGGGTCGAATTGTTAAAAAAAAAAAAAAATCAAGGGAGACATAGGCTTTGTCCTGTATCTACACAAACATTGATAACATAATAACATTGATAACTAAATACATTTGTTTATTTAAGAAAATGCTTTTTTAAATAACCACCAACCATTACCAATCTTAAGCATGTCATTTTTAAGAAAATTATGAAATGAAGAGGGCTGAATATAAACTTACCTTTTTATTTACAACACTTTGTTTACCTTATGTGGAAGAATATCTTACAATCAGTTTAATTAATCAGTTTAGATTAAACAAAATTCCTCTTGACACAACAAAGATGGCAAGGAAAAAACAAAGTTAGCATTTAAATGTACTGTTTATTTATAAATTGACTGTTTAACAAGGCGTAGGAAGTGGCATAAATGCAATGAAATACATTTAAAAAAAAGTCATAAGACTTAAGCCGAAGTCACACTAGAGTTTGAGCTTGCGAAATTCTGTCGTATGGCGCTGCGAAAAGGGGCGGGATTAAACAAGATGATTAGACATTAAAAAAGCGAGCGATTGCTCCATGTTTTAAATTTCAGTTCAGAGAGGTCATAATTTGATCCTGGATTGATCTCACGCAGTCAAGTGATGCGATTTCGCAGGTCAGAGTTCACCAAGCTTGAACTTTGCACTGCAGCAACCTGCGAAACTCGACGCATGACCCTGCGTTTCTGGTCTGACGCATTCGCGTGCGTACGAATGGAAGTCTATGGGGAGTAAAGTCCAGTGTGACCGCGGCTTTAAAACTAAAACCAGTAGGTGGAGTCATGTCTCCATCGTTGTCACTGAATGACTCGTTTAATTGAGTTGTTCGAACAGCTGATTTATTCACAAATGTCTTTCTGAATGGATGACTAAATCATTGTCTCATATTAAAGCTCAAGATTCATTTATAAACAAAACATGGTATGGAGATGTACAGCGGCTGAGCTGTTTGGAAGCATTTTTGAGGAAACGGATGAACATTTGGACATCAGTGATTCTAAAAATGCATTACATCATTTGCATTCTGATTTTAGGGATAATAATAATGGTTCATTTTAGAAACAGAGAATCTGCTGTAAATCAGATATTAACGGCGAAACTTGGGTCGCTAAAGTAAATGTTAGCAAGCCCTGTTAACTGTTTTACAGTGAATGTAGAACAGCTTAAAGGGTCACGTAACACCAAAACACATTTTTTGAGCTGTTGACAGTCATATATGTGTCCCACGCTGCTATAAACACTATTAGGACACATTTATTTCACTAAAAAGTGAAAATTGGTTGTTTTTTGCGTTATTTTGAGCAAATTTGTTCTTCCGGTTTGAAACGAATTTTTGAAGCTGCGTCACAGCCATGAGATAAATCCAGCGTGGAGAGTGGCTGTCTGTCCCTGCGAGAACATTGTGACGTCTCTAAGGGTGCGACATTAATTCATGAGAAAGACTTTGTTCAAACCAATCAGCGCGCTCTATTGTGTATGCGGCGCAACTTCATTAATATGCATGATAGCTTCGGAGACGGTTTACCTGTTACAGTGTTTAGACGACAGAAAGACGCCACGTTGTGTTGCCAAAACAAGTGAAAGAACAAGAATTTGGAGACACGGGTCATCAGTGTTGCATTTATTAATGTGCTGCAATGAAGGTTTTGTTTTCATTTTCCCCCTATGTGAGCGCTGCTGGACTCACGCGACAGAAATGCGTTTGTAAGGAACATTTTTTACCTGAGAGCTTTTCGCATCTGGAAATGTTGAAATCCGGATTTGCCACTCGTCTCCTTTTTAAAAAAAGACACAGTTCCAGTGTGATTGTCCTGTCTCTACAGATTTGGTAAGTGTGTGTGAGAGCAGTGCCCTTTGTTTAACCCAGATGGCAAAGTTACTTCGTATCGTCAGCAGTGCTCTTTCAGTTTTTATAGACATACCATAGTCAAAATGATTTAGTTACTAAGTTTACAATAAGTTGATATCATTGCACTATTATAGTACAATATTATAGACTGAAAGATGCGCTGTAAATGCTGCTCTCCCAGTGTAAACATGTAAACACAAACTATTACCGTTGTGCAGGATTTTCGCCGCATTTTGGGACAGGATAGTCTATACACACACGGCTTTCTGATGCTGCCTACAGAGTGCATACTGTAAGTTACAGAGAAATGCGGAGGATTTCTCCCATTCGCCATGTGGTATCAAACATACCATTAAAACTCAACTCTTCCAGCAGTTCCTCGCTTTCAATATCTCGTTTGTCACGGGCGACATGTAGTAAATGTTCCTGAATAAAAAGTGAAAGTGCCAAACTGCAGTTAAAGTCGACAAATTAATAATTTGGCAAGTAGTTCGATTACCGATGTCCATGTAAGCAGTCACTCTCTTTCTCCCCTGAGTCTGCGTGCCCAAACGGAAACTCCCATATTTGCAAATCCTTCCCTCTTTCCCTCCCCCGACACTCCCACCTAAACAGAGCTGGACACGCCCACTTTGCTGACTTTTTCCAAACTAGAGGTGTGAAAACACCCTGCTGAGACAGGGGGGTTTCATGGCCCTTTAAGTTACACTTGTGTCAAGCCGCCTAAACTGTTCTGAAATGCAGTTATGCATGGCAGGTACAGCATACATATATAATACTAAACAACTAAATATCATACTTTCTGTTCTTTTCTTTTTAAAGTATGCAAAAAATAGCGTCTGAACCATAGACTGTAAAAGATATGTATGTAGTATCTGTGACGTCACCCATAGGTTTCTGAAGAACCCAGTAGCTGTGGCCAATCGTCGCCATTTTGTTTGCAGTTCATTGCACCGACCGGGCCATACCAAACATGAGCAAAGAGGTGGAGCGTGAGCGGAGCTACAGACACCTGCTAGCATTTTGCTTAGACGGGTTTTTCTTAGAGAAAAATCCTTAATACTTCATTACCTGCGACTCGTTTGTGTTCTGACCACATGTGCTTGGTTGTACACTATATCAATAAAGTGTTTAGTCTTTTAAAAACACTGATGTGATACATTGAGCTACTAAATATTGTTCTTATGATGTTTTTATACAGGAGGAATGTGCCAATTACTTCCAAATACTTAAAATTTAGTCCGTGTTAGTAAATGCAAGACTATTTAGGAAATCCAGGCATAAAACTGCATGACAACGTTGATGACTGCTCTAAAACCTACAGCTAATCGATCAGTCAGATTCTGGAGTGCTTTACAGATCTAAAAAAAATTATAAATGATAATTTATCTTAAAAAAAACAAATACATTTACACATATGGTATATAAGTATACAGTATAATTTCACTCACCTGGGAAATGGAGGCAACTTGAATGGTTTGTGAACACAATTAAGTGCACACAGCATGCCATATCATCTGATAATTGTAGGAAATAATCCCAAAAGGCCTGTGTGAAGCCACATAAAACAAAATAAAAATACGATATATATGCCGAGTTCAGTGGCTAGTCAGACAGAATTACATGACAGTGACCAGTGAGACCTAGCTGTCACTCAAGTGGCCACGCCCTAATTATGCGGACTTAATATAACTTAATAAAAACAAAACGGATGAGTTATAACAAAATGCACCCCCTCACAGTTGTCATGAAGGGTAATATTAGCTATATGCACCAAAATCATCTTTTGTACCAGGCTGTAAACATGTTTTTATCAGCTGTAAAATTGGCCAATTTAACATTGCAGTCAGTGCACGTGGAGTTTCTGCAGCCAGCCCCTAAAGGCGAGTCGATGAATTGCAGTTTCAGTTACTTCCGTATTGACTTCATGAGGGAGAGAGGGATGTTGCCGCTTGGTCTGAACAGCTCTCTTAGACATTTTGTCACAAATGAAGCAATGAACTGTATTGCGCTTGTGCGTGGTTCTGATTGGTCAGTCGTTGTTTATAAGTCATAAATTACGATAAATAGAGAATTTTAATATTTAATTTGCATGATAAGTTTTACATTGCAACCCACTGTTGTTAATCTAAAAGGGGAGATGGTGGTTTTACAAAAGGGATGCTTTTTGTCATTTTTTTCCATAAGGGGGATGCCATCCCCTTGCATCCCCCCCTCAATTTGAGCACTGGATATAAGCAACACAGCTATAGCAAATAAAATAAATAATTTGCACACATATAGTGTGCAAATAATCAAGGATTGATCTTTTTTTTCATATTGGTTGCTCCAAAGAGCCCCCAAATAAAATTATCCTTAGGTGTTTCTGAAGGCTTGGGCCAGCCCTGTTAGAAACCAACTGTCATCATCAAATATAAACAGGAAAATTGGAGACAAAGCTTTGCCTGATCTCATTCATTCATTTTCTTTTTGGCTTAGTCCCTTTATTAATCCGGGGTCACCACAGCGGAATGAACCACCAACGTATCCAGCACACGCATTACGCAGCGGATGCTCTTCCAGCTGCAACCCATCTCTGGGAAACACCCATACACACTCATTCACACTCATACACTACGGACAATTTTAGCCAACCCAATTCACCTGTACCGCATGTCTTTGGACTTTGGGGGAAACCGGAGCACCCGGAGGAAACGCACGCGGTTCACAGGGAGAACATGCAAACTCCACACAGAAACGCCAATTGACCCAGCCGAGGCTCGAACCAGCGACCTTCTTGCTGTGAGGCCTTGCCTGATCTCTTCTCCAGAAACATTCAGATGCTTCAGTGAAAATTTGGCATAACATAAAAAAAATTGATGCATCATCCTGCCACGTATCAACTGTTTAGGCTGTTGGTAGTGTAATGATGTGGGTAATATTTCTTTTGGTTCATTAGTATGAACTGAGGCTCATTTAAATACCACAGCAGCTCCCTGAGATTTGTCGCTGGCCATGTACTGTGCTGTTCATTTCAAATGTATCTGGACTTAATGTCAGCCGGTTTTTCTGTTTGTTTGTGTGCAGAATTATTTATATGTACAAATTGCTATATTACACACTAAAGGAAAGATACGAGAGAGAAGCTTGCAATTAATGCAGCAACAAATGACCTGTAAACACGCATGACCCCAGAGCTCATCCTCAAACATAAAACACAATTTGTGCTCTTCTCATTCACATGTGAATTCACATTTTGGAGATGCCAGTGAGTGGGAAGCCCATAAAGAGATGCTACGGATGACTCATAACAGCAATTCCAGAGGCACCAGTGAAATGACAATATCACATCCCCTTAACACCTATTAAAGAGAAGAATGTCAACATCATTTAGTAACCTTCCAATAAAGGACTTTCATTTTGCGTAGCCACAGCACACATTATTGGCTCATAAAAAAAAAAAAACGCAATCATTTTCATTGTTCTCTTTTAGTTGCTTTCTTTCTTTTTGTCTGTCTGTCCTTCATTTTTTGCCTCCCATACCTTATCTTTTTCCCATATGGAAAAGCTTTTGTCTGCTAACACACTAAACTATGTGGTTCTCTGCATGAGTTCTGCTCAGGCTGAACACCTCGGTGGCGACTCTCTGTTTCCATGGTTCCCACTGTTCAAACATTATGTCCACAATGTCCGTGGTGTTTGACTGGTATAGCAGACAGTGGCTCGGCAGCATTCCTTGGCCGTACAGCTCCAAAAGGTCAGGTAAATAAAACGGGAAACAATCAATGAAGTTGTGTTCTCGGTGAATGGAGGACTTTAATAACTTGAAGAGAAACTATCTATAAAGTGAAAAGCTACTGAAAAAGATTTCAACCTGAATGAAAAGTTTGTTTATTTATTTATTTATTTGTTTGTTTGTTTGTTTGTTTGTTTGTTTTATTTATTTTTTAATTATAATTTTTTTATTTAATTATTTATTTATGCCCTCAAATCTAAAATCTGTGGTGTGTTAGTTCACTAAGACACATTAATTCACCAGAACTTGTTTGTTTATGGACAAAAGATAAAATATACAAAAAGAATAATAATAATAATAATAATAATAAATAAATAAACAAACAAAAAAAAAATAATAGATAAATAGATAATTAAATAAATAGATAAATAAATAAAGAGATAATTAAATAAATAAATTAATTAAGAGATATTTAAAAAGATAATTAAATAAATAGACAAACAAATAAATAAATAAATAAGGAGTGTGGTGCGGTGGCGCAATGGGTAGTGCTGTTGCCTCACAACAAGAAGTTCGCTGGTTCGAGCCTCTGCTAGGTCAGTTGGTATTTCTGTGTGGATTTTGCATGCTTTCCCCGTGTTGGCGTGGGATTCTCTGTGCTCTGGTTTCCCCCAAAAGTCCAAAGACATATGTGCTATAGGTGAATTGGGTAAGCTAAATTGTCTTTAGTGTATGTGTGTGAATGAGAGTGTATGGGTGTTTACCAGTGATTAAACATATGCTGGATAAGTTGGCAGTTCATTCCGATGTGGTGACCTCTGATTAATAAAGCGACTAAGCCAAAAAGAAAATGAATGAATGAATGAATGAATGAATGAATGAATGAATAAATAAATAAATAAATAAATAAATAAATAAATAAATAGACAGACAGACAGACAGACAGACAGACAGACGATAGATAGATAGATAGATAGATAGATAGATAGATAGATAGATAGATAGATAGATAGATAGATAGATAGATAGATAGATAGATAAATTAGATAGATAAATTCTAGTGTTTTTCACTATTAAACTCAAGTGTATTTGGTAAATATAAACAAATTGAAATTTTGATGGCTGCAACACTCAAATTTGTGACAGGGCCAAAATAAAAGTGAAAAGTTCATAGCATATCCCAATTAAACTTTCAAACTGTGGGATTTGCTTGACGTAGGGTGTCGTGGGGATTCGTAAATGACAAATGGGTTGTCGAGCCGCAATATTCAATTGTTTGTTCTTGTGTAGTGTGTCATAGTGCATGAAATGTCTGTCATGCTTCACAGTGTCAACACAAAAAGTCTAGCATGTTTAATTCATTTAGTATAATTTTATTTTTTTAGACAGCAGTTTCTCCCATGTGTGTGTGTGTTGTCTGAACAAAAAACAGTAGTTTTGTAGCTTATGAATCCCCACAACATCCTACATCAAGCTAATCATTCCAAAATTTGGAGAGATGGGGGGTGGGTGTAATCTGAACAGGGCTTAATGTATTATACATAACGCTATCATGTTCAGGAAAAGTGTTTGAAAGCAAAGCTGGATCATGGCTCATCATTGCGTTATAAAAGCTGTAAGAGAATTGTCAAATAAATCAACAATCAAATTTATCATTGAAAAGTCACAAATAATTAGGTCTTTCGCCAAGTACCATGTGCAGTGTTGGACAATAAGCGTTACTACTAGTAAAAGTAGTACTAGTACTAGTATAAAAAGTAATGTGTTACAGTATGAGTTGCTGTCGAAAGTAATGACGTTACAGTAACGTAACTTACTAGTAATGGGTTACTGTAATGGCATTAGCTTTGACAGCAACTGATACTGTAACACATTACTTTTTAAAAATATTAACTCTGTTATCGTTACAATATGATGCGTTTGTCCGTTACTTGGTAAATTAATTAATTTTGGTTGCAGTCTAGCCCATATCTTCCTGTTTACAGCAACAACGCATTGTGGGATTGGTGGATGCTAACCAACCACTGTAAAGAAGACTCGTCTTGAGGTGCCAGACTGGACAAAAGAAAAGCTAAAATTATGTTAAAAAACTTTGGAATGATGCTTCTGTCTTTATAAAAAAAAAAGGTACTCTTTAATTTCATTTTGCATTTTGAAAACATAATTTTTGGATATTTCAATTATGATAATTTGAATAATGAAGTTTTTGTTATTAACCTATTTATTTTGTTGATTAAAGAGCCCCTATTATACATTAAAAAGGGTCAAATTTTGGTTTTAAGAGTCTCCAACTACAGGCTGATATGCATACAAGGTCAAATAACACTTTCATTTCATGCATAAAGATGCATTTATTTTTACCTAATTATCCCAGCGACTTCCATATAAATCGTTCAGTGATTCATTTGTTCCTAAACCCCTCCTTAGCTCGAAGCTAATCTGCACTGATTGGACCGAAGACAGCCTGTTGCGATTGGTCGACAGCGTTCAGTGCGAGACAGAGTGAAATGCCCAGCACGGCATATCAACAACATTGAAGTAATCAGACTCAGAGTGCATAGTGTATGTGAGCATACCTGCCAACACTCCTGTATTTCAGACCCATCTCCCTCCACCCACCCATTATGTTATTTATCCTGGAAAACTCCCGTAATTTCAAGCACCACCCCCCCCAAACCACATCCACCCACCCCCACGGTCCTCAGCATTTTGGTACGGTCTGTGAAACCCCCGGGTCGCCAACATTGGTATAGGATCCGACCGCAGCAACTGCCCAAAACACCCTTCATAGTAGTTACTAACACCACAGTAAACAGTACCAGGTTCTCAACAGTGTTATTCAGACACCTCACCCCCGAACCTAACCCCCCGGTCTCCCGGATTTTCAGGGACAGATGTTGTGTAAGCCCAATGCAGGAGTGCATTAAACCAGTGCAGTTAAACACCAGCATATTGCTCTATTCTTAACCATGACATACATTCAGTATTAATCCACACAGTGGCAAAAGCAGAACTATTTTGAAACTTGACCGCTGCACGTGTGTAAGAACAGCTGACGGTGGCCATAGCAACGACAAATGGCAGAGGAATGCGAGCGCACAAGCTCATTTAAATCCGTAAACAAAGCAGCACGCGTCGCGTTTTCAATGTGGCATTAGACACGATATGAGAATATAAAGAGTTAACCTGATACAGTACAAGCGGTTACAGGTAATAAAACACAATTAAATACATAATTTGCAAGCTAGAGACAACAAGGAGGCAACCATTTTAATCGCACTTAAGTTACTTACACTTGTGAAATGGAGGAAGAAACTGATCCACGATGCACTGATCCATGTACTGATACAGTTCCTGTCAAGCTCTGATAAAGTCCCATACATCAACAGTCTTTTCTGATCCTTCCTTTAACAAACGGCCGATGAATCCCCTGTTGTAAGCATGTAGATT
The DNA here is from genome assembly GCA_903798195.1 of Danio kyathit. Lineage (NCBI taxonomy): Eukaryota > Metazoa > Chordata > Actinopteri > Cypriniformes > Danionidae > Danio > Danio kyathit. The sequence continues at coordinate 47,211,284 of LR812526.1, forward strand.
CCAGAAGCACTTGTCAGAAAAATGACGGGAACAGCACAAGGCTGGGCTATAATGCTGAGGTATTTTTGCAAAAATAAACCTCAATCACCGACTCTTCACAGTTTCAATATACAATATACATATATAGTGAGAAAATAACATTAACTTTCCCTCACACTTCCAGTAATTTCCAGCTGAGCACAGCGTCTTCATGACTTGATTCAGCCAGGATCTGCTGAAGTGTTTGTGGGCGGGGCCACAGGTCTCAATTTTCACAGGTTTGCACGCAACAATTGGGCGGGGCTTAAGTTTCGTATCGACGTCATGCCAAAACAGCTAAAGACTCATTATCAAGACGATTCATTTGAAGCACTATGAGTCGACTCTTTTATAGATGAATCAATAGTTTTAAACACTGTGCATTTTCAGATTTAAGCCTTAGCTTTATATTTTACTTCACTTCGAGCTGTGTTACACACTGCATAGCTGGTCAGTTTCAAAAACCCATAATGGAGGCTTTTTTAAGTTTCATGTTCATAAGTGTCAATTTTCCAACTAAAAACCCCTGTTTTACTTTGTTTTATAAGGAGCTGAAAAATTACTTTTGTACTATTCAGCATAGTGCTAATAGAAAGGCCAATAAAACTGTCCATTTGTTCTCTAGTTTCGAATTTTTCGATTAATGTAAAGGTCCTGTTGTTAGTAATTGTAAGAATATTATTTAATTATTTATACTCTTGTTTTTTGTGTTTGTTTTATTTACTTTTTGTACTGTTATTATTATTTACCTTCTATCACCCTGGCATTATTTTGTTTGCTATATTGCCATGTATGCGTGTGCAAGAGCCCGAGACTATTACTTTTATTAATTACTATAACTAATACTAATACTACTATGTTTGGTGTTTCAAATAAATAAGCACACATTTGTTATGTATAACAAAATTGATTAGTTTAGTTCAGGGATTCTCACGAGATTAAAATTTACCTCTGTATATTATACTATAATTTGTGGATTTCATTATTAATATGCTATATTAAAATGATTGAAGTAATGCACTTTCTCCTGTTCTCTGATTGATTACTTCAAATTCGGTGCAAAAACATGATCACATCTATAACAATTACTCGTAAGTCTGTTCATTTACAAACTATATGTGAAGTGAAAGTGAAAGTCTCTCTGTGTATTTTTGTGTGAACTATTTAATATATCCACATAGTTGTCAAAATTAATGTCCTGTAAGTGTTTTATAATGGACATGCGGCCGTACAGGAGGATCTAGTGAGGCTCAGTGGTGTTTCTGCCATAGAATGTAAAATAAACTTGCATATGAGCTTCAGACGCGCTCTGGCGGAGCCGTTCACTGTTCCTGTCAGCGATCTCCCAATAAAATCCAGCTGCAAACTCAACCACATTCAGATCGATGCATTTCAACAGATTTAGGGTGTTTTACTGTATTTTACATTTGTCTGTATATTTTTGAATAGTAGATATTTATAGTAAATATTCAGTCAGTCCAGTTTAAAGCAGAAGCTGGTCTGTCTTTTGCAATATCCCTGTTGACCTGTGGTTAATTATATATAAATAAATAAATAAATAGTTTTAATATATATTATATAGCTTTAGTTTTATATATAATTACATTTAAATAACATAATGTATTTTTTAAAAAATGCTGATGATAGAAGGCACAATAAATGTATAATTTATTTATATTTATATATTTATAAACATATATATATATATATATATATATATATATATATATATATATATATATATATATATATATATATAAAGGTTTGAATGAGCATTTTATACAAACATTTTAGAAAAAAAATGTCAGACAGTTGGACCTTCAAAAATTGATCAGAGAAAGAAGTGGGCTCCGAAGTGAAAAAGGTTGAGAGCCCCTGTTTAGTAGACACGGTGACACATTTCTATTAAATTTCAGAACACATTATTTAAATGTATAGGGTTTATTGTTTAGAAAAAATGCTGTTTTTTTTTTTATTATTGGTTTTCAAAAATGCTTTTTTTTTTAATTGGTTTTCATATTTTTATAGCTTTATACAACAGCAGATTTTACACTTTGAATATACACAGCTTTACTTTCCATAAGTTGCTGACATACCACATTTAATTTGCGGTTAGGTTAAAAAATTGCTCATCGATTTCATTTTTGAGCAGCTGTTATGTTTTTGGTTTGTTTAAAATGCATAAAATGTATGGTTGTCTATAATAGTGTTGAGTTTCACCAAATTGATTCTGATTGATAATTTAGATTACTTTCATTTATTTATTTCATAAAGGTTTTGTGTTTGCTGTATATTGTTACTGGTTTTTATACTCAGTATGTGAAGGAACATGTTTAAGGGTTAAATACAAACTTTTATGACGCTGAAGCAACTTTAGTTTTTGCTTTTTTTTTGTTTCTGAATATATTATTCAGCTGGTTTATCACCTTGTGATATTTTCATTTTTGTGCTGCTGGTCTGACTTAAATAAATTAGTGTTTAAAAATAATTTTTATTTAAATCTGTCTTGTGTTTTAGTTGTTAGAATGTGAATTAATCAAAACTGTGAAGAAGATCAACAGTGTATTCTCCATGCAGCACTTAAATGATGTTTTAAGGGCATTAATGGAAGCATTAAAACATGTTCTTTGGAAAAGTAACTCAAAAATTACTTTTAACAGTAATGCATTACTTTTGGCATAAGTAATCGATAATTCACTTAATTATTAATACTTTTCGAATGAAGTAACTGTAACTAGTTACTACTTTGCAGTAACTAGCACAACACTGACCATGTGTAATATTGGGGAAAATATTCATGGAATCTTCAGGAATCTCAGTCTGCGAAGGGCAAGGCAGGAAACCTCAACTGAATGTGCTCGACCTTTGAGCCCCTCAGACTGCACTACATAAATAAATGCCATAGTGTTATGTTAAATAAAGCCACATGGGCTCAGAAGAACTTCAAAAAACCACTGTCACTAACCACAGTGTGTTGCTGCATCAATAAATGAATGTTGAGTCTACGTATACATCCCAGATAGCAGGTAGTAATCGGCCCGAGCTCGGCTACCCTTCGGCGCCTCCGGCTCCGACTCGGCATCGGCGAGTGTTATCTGGGCCGAGTATGGCCCGCAGCTCGCTCTCGCACATGTGTTTGTGATGCGGCTGTAAAGCCCTGGCCCGATTCCTGTTAACCATATCTGGCCCGAGTCGGTCTGTAGAGTCCGGGCCGCTTCTGGCAAGGACTCGGCTTGTTTAACTTTTGTCCTGATGGTGGCGGTAATGCTCCAAAAAGCTGGTTGGCAACCGCCTTGAAGATTACAAGAAGAAGAAGTTTTGGAACTCGTGTTTTCTGGTCAGAAAGGTAAGGTTTTTACTGCTTTTATACTGTATACTATGCGAATTTAGCGTTCAAAACATTTTTTCACAGTGTTAGGTTGTAACAGTGTTTACTAATTTAAAACAATTTGATACAAAATGCAACTTGTTTTAAAGAAACACGACTAAAGCTAATTGATGTGTATGCTAACGTTACGTTACAAACACGTCTTAAAGTTATAGAGGTAAAGTTGGTTTTAAATTCGCACATTCGGATTTCGGCTTCTTAATATAATATTAGAAAACTATCGTTTGCAAATTCCAAATAGTGAAATCATACATTGAGGTAAAGTTGGTTTTATATTCGCACATTCGTTCAGTGCCATGCTCCCTATATTGTTTACAATGGTACGTTGAATATCCGGTCTGAAATCGCATGCAAGTAACACTTTAAAACAACATTAGCACTATTTCTTCGACCACAGACAATGTTGTAGTTTGATATTCGTTGTCTGCTAGTATGATTTCACTATTTGGAATTTGCAAACGATAGTTTTCTAATAGTATATTAAGAAGCCGAAATCCGAATGTGCGAATTTAAAACCAACTTTACCTCTATAACTCATACTAGCAGACAACGAATATCAAACTACAACATTGTCTGTGGTCGAAGAAATAGTGCTAATGTTGTTTTAAAGTGTTACTTGCATGCGATTTCAGACCGGATATTCAACGTACCATGGTAAACAATATAGGGAGCATGGCACTGAACGAATGTGCGAATATAAAACCAACTTTACCTCAATCAAGTGAGTGTTTAGTAACTGAAAACTATTTTAATTATTTTAAAGAAACATGACTGAAACGAATTGGTGTGTATCTTAACGTTACGTTAAAGAAAGTGGCTGTAGACTAATCCGTTAACACTACCATGGCAAAACATGTGCTTTTTTCTGAGTTAACATTTTAATATACCATGGGTGTTGAAAAAATGATTTTACAGTTGTGTACTTACCCAACAGAAATAATTCTGAGTGATTGTGTAAATAAAAATTAATCGTTTTGGATTTATAAAATAGTATTGTTTAACTTGTTTATGCAGTGCATCACGAAAGTGATCCATGCTCGATACTGTTTACTATTCTTTTAAAATGATCTTAATGTGTGTTAGCCTATGTGAATCAATTATCTTATGTTCAAGCTGTAATATGTGCATGTAAAACTGAACGTCTTAAGCAGATTTTGATGGGGTTTTTTTTATTGACAGTTATAAATTCTGATTTAAATCAATGGGTAACAATATTTTTTCGGTTAAGTCTTATTATTCTTGTTTAACAAGGGTTAGTGAGGCCATTTTGCAGCACATCACAGAGACAAAATATGTGAATATGCATGTTATTGTTAGGTGCTTATAGTCCATTATAAGCTGTAAACTGTTGATCCATTTTCAACATACTTGAGCTTTTCATACTTTACATTACTAATAGCTTCACAAACAGCTGAAATAGTTTTTGTTATTGGCTATCATTATCAAACATTTTCCACAATGGTAGGTTAACAGTGTTTTTAGTAACTTACAACTATCTGATCCAAAAGGTTTCTTATTTTAAAGAAATTTGACTGATTGTGACTTATTCTATTTTAAATAACAATTTTGGGCTTATGCTCAGGGGGTATAATGTTTATTTCAGGCTTTTTCTGAATAGTCATCATTAATGTTTATAATGATTCTAGTGAAGATAAACATTTTTTATACACTTTTGTATGTTTGTTTGTTTGACAGTCCACGACAAGATCCTTGAGCACGATCAAACAAGCTCGGCACAGAAGAGGCCAGTATATGTAAGTCATGGCTGAAAATTATGAGTTTTACTCTGTGAATTAGAGTATTTGAATAGGGCAAGGGCCAGTGTTGCTCAGATTTTGTAGCCTTTGCAAACTCATTGTAGTGATGACACTCCTCACTATCTAAAAGTCTTATATAGTAAAAACGAGGCCCCTAAAGATAAAGACTTTGATAACCTAGATGATTATGATATGGTGACATCTGAAGGCTCCGTTAATGAGTTCCATATTGTGGGGTTCGAGTCATCTGAAATGGAAGTTGTGCCATCTTCATGGGTACAGAATGATAGATGTGCTTAACCATCTTACAAATCTATGTCTAAGAATCATAAGGCTGTCACTATAGGTATTATAGCCATTAATTAACTTTGATAGTATTTCAGGATTTGAACTTTTTTTTGGGGGGAGGTTAACAACAATGTGATGTTTTATTATAGACACATATGAGGAAGCTCGACTCCCTTCCACAGGCAACTGTAATGTCTGACTTGCAAACTGATGAGGACGATGATCGCTCGTCATACACCAAAAGAAAGAACAGGTTTGTTTGCAATTATTTTAAACCCATACTGTCAACATTATTTCAATGATCTATTACAACCTGCAGTTTTTGCCCTGGCACTATACTAAAATAATGTTTTGTTTTGTAAATGTATCTGATTATGGGACATAAAAGACAGAACTATAGTGACAGTGATGAAGAAAAATATTTGGAACAAAGAGGCTGGAAAAGAAGCAGATATGAAGATTTCAGAATTAGATGCAGCACGGCAACTACCATCACCACCAATGACTATGGAAGAATCCTTAGGGACACCATCAAGATGCACAGATACTGTACATTCCAGTGCGCCTATGAACATTTACAGTCCTTGTTCCAGTGCAGTTGGAGATCAAGACAGAACTTATTGGTACTCATCATGTCTTTGTAAGAATTAAAGACATCACTACATTTATAAAGGCTTTATGCAGCTAGAAAGTAAAGATCAACTAGAGAATATCAGCAGTATCTAACCCTCTGTTGTATTTACACAGGTTGTATAAGCTTTAGGTTGATTTATACTAATTCGTTATTTTTCTTTTTTTAGCACCACTGGCTGAAGTGTTAAAATCACAAGACGACATAAAGCAGCAACTGGTCCTGATTCTCAAAAATCAGCAAAACCAAAACAGACATGATGAAATTCCAGATGTAAGCACATTTGACCTTCCTTTGTCCAGTTTGATTTGGAAAAGCTTGAAAATCAACTAAAGGACCAGCCCGAACAAATGAAGAAAATGGTAAGTTCAAGCTCTTGTGTATTTCAAAGTGTTTTAAGTTTATTTATTTATTTATTTGATTTTTTGCTTCATAGGTAGCCTACTTAGGAATTATTGGTGTTTTCCACTAAGGAAGCAGTTTGGCGTATGCTGGGAAAGCTTTTGGCTAACTCCTTGGCCAAACAAATTAACTGGAGTAGGGCAAACCAAAAAGTGGCCTTTCGTGCACTTCCCCTTGGGACTGTCGTAGTCAGTAAGTTGGTTTTCAATATACATTTCAATACAATTAGAAGCTGTTCTATCTGTGTATTTCTTTGAATCATTAACCAGAGGAACAAAAAAAATCTATATATAGTCCCATTTAGGTTGTACTTATGTGAGAGCAAGCATGTTTCTTTTTTTCTTTAATATTTGTTCTTGTTCTCTACTAATTATCTGTATATCTTTTGATCACAGATGCAGTGAGGACAAATGTCCATACCATGCCACTGATGAAGAGGTGGAAAAATGCATTACAAGGTGGCTACAACTTGCTCCTGACAGGCACGGAGGAAGGAAGGAAAGAGAGAAAGCTAATGTGTCAAATGTCTAAATCACTATTTTTGTTTTTTATTAAGATGTTCCCTGATACTTGGGCAATTTGTGTTTCATTTTTGCAAATTATATATATATATATATATATATGTATATATGTATGTGTGTGTGTGTGTGACAGTATGCCAAATTCTGAAGAAACATTTTCAATAACTAATAATAATAAACAAAAATTCTAAATATAAAATTGCACAAGATATATATATATACACACACACACACACACACACACACACACACACACGTTTTGCTGTTTGTGCAATTTATTCCAATTATTCTTTCAAGTTTATTTAAAAATTAAGTTTAAGTCTTTATACATCTGCAGTTTTATATTCATATATATATATTTTTTGTTTTATTGTTATTATTTTAATGTTTATTAATAATGTTTCGAGACGTTTCTTCAGAATTCGGCAGTTCTTTTTACAACTTTGACTTGTATATTTTACGTATTGTCATAGGTATTTGCAAGATGTTTCTTGCTATATCTTAAATTGGTTTCTATATTCAAGTTTATATAAAATTTAGCTGTTTTAAGATGTGTCTTGTACAATTTTTAAAATTCAAATCTGTTGGGAAAACAGGGTTGTTTTGAAAACTTTTGTGTATGTGTGCAATTTCAGATATTTTTTTTTCTATAAATCTTCCTTTGTATTGTGCAGTTTTATTGTTGTTTTTCTTGTGCACTACAAAATAATTTATTAAATTTGAGTATTATTTGTTTCTTGCAATCAATAAACGTTTATCATTTATATATTTTGTCCTTTGTTTGATTATTTACGTTATAGGATATGTATGCTGTTTGCATTTTATTTAAAGATTAAACGCAGTGCCTACACTTTGTGTTTACAGTACATAGCCTGCGTTTGCTGTTATATCAACTCAAATGGTTGTAATACCATGCATCAAGTACTAATTTAATACCAAAAGGTTTTATATCAAGGTATATGAAGACTTAATCGCGCCAGCTCCGGGCCGCAGTGCACATTACTCACGGGCCGATTCCGGCTCGGATGCGGCAGCGTCGGCTCGCTTACGGCCGCCGCATCTGGCCCGATTGATTCGGGCCGGAATCGGGCAGTGAGTCCATAGGCATCCGGCCCGAGTACGGCAGCCGGAGTCGGGCCGAGGGGTAAGTCTCCGGCAGGCGAGAATCTAGCCGGAACTGGCCCGAGTGTATTTTGCTATCTGGGATCAGTTCTGGTTAGTGATGCCGCTGGTTCTTAGAGCTCATGTCATGAAAAATGTGGAATTTGAGTGCTGGGGTCACATGAGCACATTTTAGCTAGTTTCTATGAAGAAATGGAAATCAAGGTCTCACTCTTAAATACCAAGTGGAACATATAGACTGTCATGAGCTACAGATGCAAAACTAAACATCTGCCATAGTGTGGAGCTGCAGCAGAGCAGTGCATGAGTGACTGGTATGTGTGCAATGGTACCATTAACATGGAGGCATATATTGGGATGGTACAGAGTCTTACTGTACGTTCACACCGAAAGAAGCGAGAGCGTCAAAGGTCGCTCTGGCCGCCCTGGCGACAATGCTGTCTGCCTTGAGCTCCGGCGGCGAGAGCGTCAAAATTCGCTACACATTGATCTCGTATTTAAAGGAGCCGTTGCTGCATATCCTATCAGTTACATGTACACTCCCGCATAAAACATGCTTTCTAGCGTGAAGATGTTGCACACTTATATCGCTGCTCCTCGACGCTTATCGCTGCCTGCTCCCATTGAAAATGAATGACTTCCGGCTACTTTGACGCTCTCGCCGCTTTCGGTGTGAACGTACAGTTATATTGCCATCAAGATGACATATTTTACGTTATTATATGAAGTCTCATTCTGCATGTGTTACAAAAGCATGCTTTCGTAGCCACAGAGTGAATGTGTTTGACTTGCCTCAAAGTCCCTTTAAGGCAAGTCATTTCACTCAACGACCATTTTTGAAATGCATCTCAGGTATACAAGTGCAGCTTTTATCTCTTTGAATGGGGAAACATCAAATAGGGTTGTATAGTGCTTCATGGGGCACCCTGGTGGCTAAGTGGTTAGCATAGTTGACACATAGTAAGATGGTTTCTGGATTGAGTACGGGCCGGATCAGAAAATTACATGTTCTCCTCGTGTCTGGTTGGGTTTCCTTCAGGAGCTCCAGTTTAGACAAAAGTCCAATGGCATGCAGCATAGGTGAATTTGAACAAGCTATATTGGCTGTAGTGAGTGAATGGGATATTATGTGAGTGTTTCCCTACACTGAGGGTTGTACTCTCAGTTCTGGATCACATAAAGAAGGGCATCCACCAGAGAAGCATATGCCAGAGTAATTAATGGTTCATTCCACTGTGGCGACCCCTTATTTATCAGAGAATAAGTTGAGAAGTAAGTGATAGAGTATTGACGCATCTGTTAGATCCGGTCTTCTGAAGTACTTTCCATTTCCTGACGCAAATCTTCTTCCAAAAGGACAGTGACTTCTTTGTTTTAAAGTGTGTGGTTGTTCAACCAGTTACCATCATGTGATTTGCTTTTAAATGATGGAGGTGAGAATTAATTTAAAATAATGAGGTCAGACGGGACATACTGTACCTCACGTTCATTTCGTGCTGATAACAGAATCAGAGAGCATCTGTTTTCAAGCATAATTGCTTCATCTAAAAGAAGGGATTTGAATCTTTATGTAGATATATTTCTTATGTCTGTGAGGCAAGCATTCTGTGAGATTTCAGTGCGTTTGCCAACCCCAGAGAGTTCATAACAATGTATGGAGGTGCAGAAAATGTGGTAAAAACACAAGAGATTCATCAGTAAATAGTAATCAATGAGTATGTTTACATGGACACCAATAGTCCAATTTTAATGCAATTAAAACAATACTCTAATTAAGAGTCTACCACATAAAACAGCTACTTTTTTTTATTAATTTAATCTGAATAAAGTCATAATCGAACTAAACAGAAACCGGATTTAGACATGTGGATTATGCCGCTTTTAGTTGCATTATTGAGGTGAAGTACAGACATGTGAACACCATAATCAAACTATTACCATCATGTAGGATTTTCGCCACATTTTGTGTCAGGATAGTCCAAATACACACGGCTGTTTGACACTATTCTCTGCACCTACCGAGTCAGTAAAGGACCTCAGACACGTGCATTACGAAAAGTTTTTTTCCCATACAGCGTGCGGTATCAAATCCCAACACTCTTCCAGCAGTTCATACTCGCATCCAATATCTCGTTTGTCACGGGGGGCATGCATGAAATGTTCCTGAATATAAGTGAAAGTGCCAAACTTTAGTTAAAGTCGACAAATTAAAAATGAAACACCTGAAATTACATGAAACTCTGGTGACGCAATAACGTTAATCGAATTATGTGCTATAACATGTAAACCGGGATCATGAAAGAAACATTCAAAAAGCAACTCATGTAAACACCTAAATCATATTATTGTCTTCTATCACTAGAGCATCCTTTTTGACCTTTGCATTTTTCCCAATTCAAAAATCTATGTGTGACATGTCTCGTATAATATATTTGTTGCATTTCAGGTCAGTCTGCTATTGAAAATGCGGTCACACTTTATTTTGATGGTCCGTTTGTTGAATTTAAGTTACATTGCATCTACATGCCAACTAATTCTCATTAGATTAAAAGTAGACTGTTAGGTTGGGATTGGAGTTAGTGTAAATTGACATGTACTTGGAAAGTTTCTTATAATCAGTTAAATGTCTGTTGAAGGAGCAGTACCAACAGATATTATGCAGACAGTCTACTACTATTCAAACGGACCATCAAAATAAAGTGTTACCGAAAAGGCACTGCTATATTTTAATTGCTTGCAAAATTGTAACAATTAGTATCCCCATTTCTCAAACAATTGTTCACGGTAATGAAAAGGGAAGATATTGCAACATTGTGTCAATCATGTCTCTGACCCAACTTTTTTGGAGTGTGTTGCAGCTTTTAAAATGTAATTGTGTTATACACAACACACAATACAGTTTTGGTCACATTTTGTTTTAAACGTACAATTCATGCTATTAAAAACCATTAACTCAGACTTTAGCTCAATACAACTACTAATTAGCTGCTTACTTATAGTTAGTAAGGTAGTAGTTGAGTTTAGGTATAGGGTAGGATTATTCATTCACTCATTTTCATTTTTCGCTTTTCCGGGGCCAGGTCACGGGGGCAGCAGTCTTAGGAGAGAACCCCAGACTTCCCTCTCCCCAGACACTTCCTCCAGCTCCTCCGGGGGGATCCCGAGCATTCCCAGGCCAGCTGAGAGACATAGTTTCTCCAGCGTGTCCTGAGACTTCCCCTGAGGCCTTCTCCCGGTGGGACATGCCTGGAACACATCCCTAGGTAAGCATCCAGGAGGCATCCGAAACAAGCCCGAGCCACCTCAGCTGAATTCTCTCGATGTGGAGGAGCTGCGGCTCTACTCCAAGCTCCTCCCAGGTGACAGAGCTCCTCTTTCTATCTATAAGGGTGCACCCTGCCACCCTGCGAAGGAAACTCATTTTGGTCGCTTGTATCCGAGATCTTGTCCTTTCGGTCATGACCCAAAGCTCATGACCATAGGTGAGAGTAGGAGCGTAGATTGACTGGTAAATCGAGAGCTTTCAAGAGTGTCTGGATGCAGACATGATGCAGTCTCAGACCGGCGCAATCTCAGCCGCACATGCGCATTCAGAGTGATGCAATCTCAGCCGCTCATGCGCGTTTGAACACGTGTATTCTCGTGCACGCGCACGTTGCGGCGGGTCAAAGACGGAAATACGCCAAAATACGGTTTACAAACTAAAGGTACGACAGACAAAAGAAATACCCACGTATCTACACCTGATCTACACACATAATTATGTCACAAGGTAGCCTGTAAATTCCTATTATAAAAAGATTTGGGTCGCGGCCAGGATTTTATTTAAAATAATAGCTGATAGGCATTTCTAACATTGTCTTAATAACTTCATTAACACGTCTAAAATGTGTTTATATTGGCAAAATGCATAACTAATTAATGTTAATGCACTACTAAATAAAACATTTCTACACATTCCTCCTACATAAAACACATTTATATAGACACGTTATAGTGCTTTACCATTCAGTAGTACAGTAATACCATTTATATTACAGTATTTAAAAATTTTATGTTAACACATGCTACAGCTAGAAAATATTTTAGTTGACTTAGGTTTATTAACTACATTGAAATAAAAAAAACATTTATATTTCTTCATCACAAAATAGACATAAAACTGTATGACTTATTAAATGGATACCAATGACCTGTTTATATTCCTTTATTGCAGAAAGAAAAACACAATAAATGCATTTTATTTATTTACTTTTCGGCTTAGTCCCTTTATTAATCTGGGGTCACCACAGTGGAATGAATCGCCAACTTATCCAGCATATGTTTTACGCAGCGGATGCCCTTCCAGCTGCAACCCATCTCTGGGAAACATCCATACACACTCATTCACTACGGATAATTTAGCTTACCCAATTCACCTGTACCGCATGTCTTTGGACTGTGGGGGAAACCGGAGCACCCAGAGGAAACCCACAGGAACGCAGGGAGAACATGCAAACTCCACACAGAAACGCCAACTGACCCAGACGAGGCTCGAACCAGCGACCTTCTTGCTGTGAGGTGACAGCACTACCTACTGCGCCACCGCGTCACCATAAATATATTTAAAACTTTCAAATAAAGAATTATATTTATAATAATTTCTAATCACAGTGCAGTGGGTAGCATGTTCGCCTCACAGCAAGAAGATCGCTGGTTCAAGCCTCAGCTGGGTCAGTTAGCATTACTGTGGAGTTTGCATGTTCTTCCCGTGTTGGCGTGGATTTCCTCCAGGTGCTTCGGTTTCCCCCACAGTCCAAACACATGCGGTACAGGTGAATTGGGTAGGCTAAATTGTCCGTAGTGAATGAGTGTAAATGGATGTTTCCCAGAGATGGGTTGCAGCTGGAAGGGCATCCGCTGCGTAAAACATATGCTGGATAAGTTGGCGGTTCATTCCTCTGTGGCGACCCCTGATTAATAAAGGGACTAAACCAAATGATTTATAATGCTTCTGTCACAATAAATGCTAATCTGTTTCCAAAACACACAGCAGTTGGTGATTGATGACTAGTAAATTAATATCTGCAGTCAGACTGGGGTGCGTTTCTCAAAACCATCGTTAGCCAACTAAGGTCGCAAGTTCCGTCGTTACAAAGATAGTTTGTTGATTTGCTGTTTCCCAAATCCATCGCTCCAACGAACATTCACAAACTGTGTCGCAAAGTCGAGCACTTGAAACGACACCTCTGGAGCTGTAGTTAGACACATAGTTCCTGGCTGTGTTCTATTCCCACTTATTGCCCCTATGCCCTATTCATTTAGAACATTCTAACATTCAAAGTTGAAATTATTAAAAGTAAAAAAGCATTAAGTTAATCTCTCTTAGGTGTAATTTGCTTTCAAAGTATTTTTACAGTTCCATTTTAGCGATCTTCATGTTTACAAGTGTGCTCCCTTTGCAGTGCACTTTGAAAACATTTATGTCATTTTGAACACAGCCTCATAGCAAAAGAGCTATTATTTAAAAGTGGAAATTATGTTACGTCTCCAAAGCTTGTGAAAATAAAAAACATAGCATACGTTAATTCTAAGTTTCTCTGCTGTATATGACATGGGCCTGTTGGTTAGAACTTTCTGCTGTGGTTTGCAAAACTCAAATTGTCAAATTGTAAAAGTAGACATTTAATATTTTTTTTAAATAAATAAACAATATCCTACTTAATAATAATAATTATCATCATCATTAATATTATTATTAAAGTAAATATATTTATTATAAATAGCCTCATTATTTATATGATTTATATATGATATTAGAATAGTGTTCGTTTTTGTAAGTGATTTTATGTTTTAGAATAGAATATGTAATGTTCAACCTCTCAATAATATTAGTAAAGCAAACACTGGCCCTATATGTGCCATTTACATATATTTTAATGAATATGGAAAATGAGTGCATGTTTTTACCAAAACTAATATTGGATTTTATTTTAAGTGGGTGTTTGTGTAAAACAATATAATTTGCACAAAGAAATTATGGGGTTGTTCTTTAAAGAAGTTGCTCCACCCCGTTTAGAGCATCATTATGGGCGTTTTACGCTATAACTAATGTGGTTCAAGCGATGGATCTGCGACAGAGAAACTAGGGGTTTTGGGAAACCCTCATCGTTCTTTCACAAACGATGCATCGAACTATGATAGTTCAGCCACGAGTTACGTCGTTGTTTGGGAAACGCACCCCAGTACAGATGCAGACATCTGAGGAGTGCAGAAATGAACGTCTGAGGACTGCAGATGTGGACATCTGAGGAGTCAATGCAGATGTTTTACACCTGCTAAGACTGAGTGATCCACCTGTAAGGATAAATTGAAGAGACAGATGTAAAAATGGTTCTGATTCATATATTATTTGTATTCCACATATATCTTGTGTCCATTTATTTATTATTGTCTTTTGTTAACAACATTCAAATTACTTTACAACTGTTGTATGACAGTTCCTCTAACGATCCATTTATAAAATAATGTTAAGTAACACCTAAACAAATGATATAGAGCAGGTCACCTGCAAACTGCCCTGTTATTTTTTTAAAACAACACCCCAAAACAGAGCTAGTAAAATATTCATGGTTTTCATTACTGTCTTAACAAATGAATTAAGATACCAAATTAACAAAAACTTGTTATATCAGATAAATATTTAGATATATATTTACATGAATTTAACATGAACTGATGGTGAACAATGATTTTTACATAAGCTTTTTTTAATGTTAACATCCTCTTAACAGAATATTTTAATGTATCCCTTTATATTGACAGCTTGATTAATGTTTACTTACACATATACTTATGTACTTGTTTGTGGGTTAGATGACATGACCAAACAATAAACAACACGTTTATTCAATAATACTGAATCTTGGTTAATCTTAACTTATTAATATTGTAATATGTCAGTTACTGCATTAGTTAACATGAACAAATAATGAACAATGACCCAGATTCAGTGCTACACAATGTTCAACTGGCATGTTATTCATGTTTGTGGACTCTTTACTAACACAATTTATCACTAACAAAGAATTAGTTAAGGGAATTAGGATTCTTTTAGTAAATTGTACACTACTTTAACATTAATATACTGTGTTACTAGCATTTGTAATTGTAAACTCTTTACTAGCATGGTTTATCAGTAACAAACCATCTGTTAATGGAATCAGAAACTTTATTGTAATGTGTACATCACTCAAACATTGTGTGTTACTAACATTTGTAAACTCTTCACTGATATTAAATTCACAAAGTTCTTGTTCTTCATTTTTTTTTACATTTTTGCTTAAAAAAAATATGTTTTTAAATCTGGCAATGTTCTCCCTGTTATTTAATGTAGTAAAGGATCTGAAAGAGATTTGTACATGGTTTTCACTGATTCGAGATCCAGTAAAATCATTAATCACTGCTTTGTAATAAACTCATAGATGTTCGTAACACATCAGTTATAATGTTGGCTTAGTGGTAAGTGGGCAAAGACTTTATAAATGTAACACATGTTGAAGTAGTGTACATTTTACAATAAGGTTTCTAATTCCCTTAACTAATGCTTTGTGTGATCAATCATATTAAAGAGTCTACAAACATGAATAACATGCCAGGACTGAACCTGAGTCATTGTTCATTATTTGTTCATGTTAACTGCATTAAGTAACACATGTATAAGTTTGTGTTAACAACGATTTAGTATTACTGAATAAATGTGCTGTTCATTGTTTAGTCATGTTATTTAACCAATGAACAAATACATTAGTCTATGTGAAAGTAAACATTAGCTAATTGTGTTAAGCTGTTAATGTAAAGTGATACAATACAACGAGAAATACTTTTTAACTAATGCAGATGTTTATTAACCTTTAACAAAGATTAATCAACGCTCACGGTAAATTGTAAACTAATGTGTAAACTGACGTTATCTAATGCAATCTTCCTGTAAATGTTACGCTATTTAATCTTATGAATAAATGAATTTACTGTCAACAAGCTAGCGGTCGCGCTAAACTGTTTACTTTAAACACATGGATGACATCGAGGGAGCTGTGTACAGGTTATATCGGGCACATATCACGATCGTTATTAATAACATTCACCTAATAATTAAAAACACCACATTTAATAACACTGCGAAATTCGCGAATGGAATAAATATACTTACAGTACGAGTGACCGTACGTGAAGCTTCTGTCTCACAGAGAGCGAAAGTGTGCCCGCGTGCGCATGTGCGGCTGAGAGCTGTCTGATTGCGCATGTCCGGCTGAGACTGCATCACTCTGAATGCGCATGTGCGGCTGAGATTGCAGCGGTCTGAGATTGCATCGTGTCTGCAGCCAGACCCTTCTCAGAGCTTTGCCTTTCGGCTCAGCTCCTTCTTTACCACAATAGACCGATACATCGACCGCATTACTGCTGCCGCTGCACCAATCAATCTCACGTTCCATCCTTCCCTCATTTGTGAACAAAACCCCACGATACTTGAACTCTTCCACCTGGGGTAAAATAAAGGGTTTGCCATGTCCAGGTTGGAGGAGGGTAGGATTAGGAATGTACTGTAGAATAAGATCAAATGCTAATAAACAGTTAATATCTTAATAATATGCAGGTAATAGGCCAGTATTAGATGTGAATTGTTACTTAAACTAAAGAGTTACCAACGCATGCTTGATTATATTAAACTTCACAAAACATCTCAACTTTTTCCAGAAGTGTGGCTGTAAAAGCATTTTCACTATAGAGACCTTGTACTTTTAGACCACACAGTATGTAATAAAGTAGGACTAATATAGATTAAGTCTTCCAGAGGGAGCTTGTGATCAGAGGCACAAGCTCAATACAAAATAGTTTGAACTTCAAAAGGCAATGCTTGGGCAGCAGATCAATCTAGTTGCATTGGAATTTCTCCAAGCATTTTCTGCAACCTTAATGAAAAAGTAGAAAGGATGTACACTGGGTCCTTCAGGACTTCACTTTTTCTATAGATTTGTTCATGGTTAAATATATTAGTGTATAAAAAAGTCATCAGACACAGCTGACTTTGCGCTGGCAAAATAGCAATTGTACAGCAATACATTTTCCATTGTCTTGCTTAAAGTCTCAGTTCAGTGATGCATTTGCTTTTTCTTAGTTACACAAAAGCAAAACGTTGAGGTTATTAAGCATACTTGATTGACTCTGGTAATTACTTTGCATGGTTGTATAAAATCATGAAAGCATTTACAGAAGAACAGCAAGTAAAGCCAATTGATTTGGGAATGTCAAGTGTAACATTCATTAATCAAAGTTGGAACAGTCCCTCTTTATCGTACTGTGGCTTAGTTGTCAGTGCTATTATCCCAGCTATTATTATTACTATTATTAATAAGAATAATAATAATAAGAATAATAGGGCATCACGGTGGCGCAGTGGGTAGCACGATCAGAGTAGGTTCTAATTAATTACTAGTGTAATTAATGAGTGTAGGCTGATTAGCCAAATACATAACATATAAAACACCAGCACTGTATTGTATAGTGCAGGGGTGCTCAACCCTGTTCTTGGCGATCGACCTTCCAGCTGATTTCAGCTCCAACCCTGATCAAACACACCTGAACCAATCATTTAGAACGTGAGGAGCACTTGATAATTACAGGCAGGTGTGTTTGATAAGGGCTGCAACTGAAAACTGCAGGACGGTCGATCGCCAGGAATAGGGTTGAGCACCCCTGGTATAGTGTTTCAAGACATTTACACACAGAAAGCTAACTTTATAAACATTTACTTGCCATTGTCTGCAACATTGTGTTGATTTGTTTGATTTGACTCGGCATTTCCACTGCAGTTAAATACTCCTTAACTTTATTTGTGTATATTAGTATATGTATATCTTAGCATAGCATAGCTTATGGCTATAGTTGTGCTGCTTCCACTGCCATGACATCATCATAAACACAACATAAACATAATTTGCATAGTTTGCGACACAACACGTCACAATGGATGCTACCGATGATATTGTGTCCTTAAGCAGTGGCTGCTGCTAAGTTTAAATATAGCAGGTTTGTTGTTTGGTGTTGTAAATTCATTAATGCCTGTAGTGACAGCTCTCTGTGATCAATTGGTAATTGGCACTGTATGTCACGTTTTGGTAACAGTGACATAGCCTACAGCTCACTTGGAACTTCACCCTAGGAGGTTCGAAAAAAGCTCTCAAAAGTGAACCATACAAAATGCAACTGCTGCATACCATGCGGTGGCCTTAATCTCTTAACACCTTTAGTCTCTTCCCTTTTCTTCCTTTTCAGTTGCATAACCCATATCCAGGTGCATCATCACGAATCCCACCACACTCGAATCGCGAATCACACCACACCATTTTGCTCCCTGTATGAAGGCATCATCATCTGTGCGTCACTTTCTACAGATGATGCGAATGCAACCAGTAAAATGGCCAAAGAGGAAAATGTAGTTCCCGGAGGCACAGCATGGTGGGAAGTTCCGATAACTGCGTCATCATGACTTGCATCATCCGCGTCATAAGTAAAACATGCTCAAAGAGTATTAGGAATGAAAAGTGTCCATCATTCATAAATCTTTTATTGTTAAAGGCACTTTGAAGCTCCCAGTTTTGAGCACTTCTTTGAAACAATCTCTCAGTATGGTGACCACGATTGTTCTGATGTAAAATTGCAGAAAGCAGTAATGAAGCAGTGGATACTGGTTGGAAATTCTCTCCGAACTGAGACAGTGGTGCCACCATTTGACTGTGACATTTGCCATCAAACTACTGTGAGAGATGTTGACTGGCTCATATTGCACTTTGTTCTGTTCATCGTTTATTCAGTTCCTTTAAGTTTCTTTTTATAATACTAAAGAGTATTTTCATGTAATAGTATAGTGTGACAAGATTATTAAAATATACATATATATATATATATATATATATATATATATATATACGTTTTTTTTTTTTTTGTTAAGTGAAATGTATTTATAAACAAATTTTGAGAGCACATGCTTATGATTGACCATGGCTAGTCAAGTATTAGCTATCACATGATTCACCTGACTATCACGTGATTCCTAACTCACTATGAATAACCAGAGTTTATTACTTCAGTTATCTTCACTTTGAAGAATCCCCTTTCACCTCTACTCTACCTCCTTTTTCTTTAATGGGGCTTTTTCTTTAATCTTTTCAAAGCAGCCCAATCCAAAAACATGCGGTAAAGGTGAATTGGGTAAGCTAAATTGTCCGTAGTGTGTGTGTGTGAATGAGTGTGTATGGATGTTTCCCAGTGATGGGTTGCAGCTGGAAGGGCATCCGCTGCATAAAACATATGCTGGATAAGTTAGCGGTTCATTCCGCTGTGGCGACCCCGAATTAATAAAGGGACTAAGCCGAAAAGAAAATGAATGAATTAATATATATATTACTGTCTGGATTTTAAACATTCCTAAAATGACAGTTCAAGTAATATTTTGAACATGAAAAAATCTGTAGAGCTAGTTATTAAATAAAAATTAAAGCTGCTTAACATCAAAGTCCCTTTAAGGCAAGTCATTTCAATTGGCGGCCATCTTTGAAACACCTCTCAGGCAGTATGCCCGGGCATTCTGGTTGAAGGGGGAAACATCAATTTCTCCAAAACTACTTGCCAAGCTTACGATTATATTCCATGTTATAAATAACCAATAAAATTAAGCAACAACTGTCTATTTAGTTTCATTTCTAAATGTTCGTATCACACAAAATCTGCAGAAACTCACGTCTGGTCTGAGCCCCTCCCCCAGAGAATTGTCATTCTATAGCGATCGCTGATTGGCTCCCATACTAGAAGGCGGGCTTTATTCTCCATATAACGATTGCTGATTGGCTCCTGTACAAGAAGACAGGGCTTCATTGACCATATTGACAGTTACACATTTCCCCATTCAAAAGTATATGAGTGACATGTCTTGTATATTCTATAGTCTTTGTTAACGTACGGTGGCAAAGAGAGAGTAATATGCTACAACTTAAGAAAGCATCTTCATCTGTTTAACAACACATGCACTTCAAACCCTCATAACGCAAACACAAATAGAAAAACTTGCTGCAAATGTGATGTGTTTTCTTAAGTTGCAGTGCATTAAGCTCTCTAGGCTTCCATACAGTTTTTACACAAATATATTACTTTATGATCATGCTACATCCACATCACAAGGTATCAGTGCAAGTCAATTATGACCAACATATCATTTAAAATTATTGAGGCTGCTTGCGAATTCACATGTTTTCATGGGTAGATACTGATTTTGAATAAATAAATAAATGTTTCACAGCTAGCAAATTCTATAGAGTATCAATGTGTGTAATTTGAATGCAATCTGAACATACTACAGTAAATTCGGTATGTTGTTATCATAATATATTTTACATACATTTTGAATACAAACAATGGATTTTATCACATCTTGTTTTTCACCTACTTTATAGTACGGGAGTATGTGATTCCAGCAACTCAGGCTCATTCTGATTACCTACCCCTATATACATTTCTGGAGAGAGCAAGGAGTAGAGGTGTGAACCTACACTGGGCTCACGGTTCGGTTCGGTTACGATTATCATGTCATCGATTCGGTTCTATTCGATATCTCGGTGCATCACGGTGCATTGACGATTCTTTCCATACACGGTTTTATATTTTCTTCACAGCACAGCAATTCTTGTATTAAAATGTATAGATATATTTATATATTATTTGTAAAACAATTTTGTTCTTTAATACAAAGTCAAATATATAAACTGTACCTTTAAACAAGACCATTTTGAGGGATGTAAACAAAAACAATGGTCCTAACGTATTTCCTGTTTTACATTTTTAATTTCCATTGCTTCTGAGAATCCAAAAAGGTCCACATATTGATAAAGAGTTATTTGACGGCTGATTTAAAACCAAGTTATGATTGAATTGCCTCTTGTTACAGTTAGGAAATAGTTTAACATCAAGCAGGAAATGTTGATGGGCCAATGACATGACCACATTGAAATGGTCTATAGCAAATAAACAAATATAAATATCCCACTCGCTTTCTACCAAGTTCTTTCTTACACCCCTTTGATTAGTCACGCGCTCAACAGAAAGGGCTGTGATTGGTTCTTACACGCTGGCGCTCTTCACAGATGCACTCATGGGCCACAGTGAGAGAGAGAGAGAAATGGAGATTACTTTCATTCTCTTAATCGCCGTGAAATAGGGGCTTTTGCTGTGTCAGTGAAACAGAGTTCAGCAAACACACACGAAGTGAAATTGTGCAGTTTCAGAGTTTTTACGTAGTTAGAGCGTTGTATATACTCGTGCTCGCCTCCCTCACCATAGTAAGCTACGGCGACATAGCGCATGTGAGATAAATGACGTCAGTACATAATAACCGGTTATGATTATTACTGAACTGATACCGAATTGTCCGCGCCTGCATCGCGGTGCACCGAAGAAATTATTAATTTTGACACCCCTAGCAAGGAGCTATGTTTTTTTTTTTTTTTTTGCAGTTTTTGTTTTCTGAATCCACCAGGGGCCGTTGTGTATGCTTTTTGAGATCTCAAATATCTCTCGCGAGTGCCATTCGCACCTGTTCTTCTTGTGTAAATCCACCAGAGGCCACTGTTGAATGACTCATTGACTGACTGATCAACCGACCAATACCCCCACCTCGCTCCCTAAACCCAACCAATAGTATTTTAAAAAGCACATATTGACCAGCCCACCCCTTCCCTAAACCCAAGCCTTCTGATTTTTATCACGTTTTCAGATTTTACCACATTCTCACCCTGTTGTTTACTTAATTTTTGGCTTCTGTTTTTGTCTTACCTGCTTTCTGGAACCATTCTTCACCAGACTCAAACCCCGTCGTCATGGTCAACTCCGCTCTGCATCTCACGTCCACCGACATACTGTACGTGTCGAGCTACCTGAAAAACTGGTAACATCGGAAAAGCTGTCCACATGCAGGTAAGCGGTCATCTGGTAAGCGAGAAAAGGAACGGTGTCATACCGCCCCGTATTGTTCATTTTAATGACAAAATGCAGCCATACGTAGCTCTGACTACATAATTCGCGATCTCCAGAAATGTATATAGGGCTACATTTTCAGAATGAGCCTATGTTTGATTCCAGGCACAGCCTGCATCTATTTTAAATAGTGCCTCATTAATTACTCATTCATTCATTTTCCTTCGGCTTAGTCCCTTATTTATCAGGGGTCGCCACTGTGGAATGAACCGCCTCATTAATTAGTAGTATTTGACTATACTTGATCAACTTTTTTTTTTACTTTGGATTCTCGTACAACAAGGTCTAATCAAGTATTACGTTCATTCTGGGCCAATAACACAGCAATTAGCCACTTCTGTCCACCTCCACATGAGCAGTTGGGCAGGAACATTGTCTTACTCGTATCACTTGGATGCCTCTGCATGCACACACTCATTACTTACTGTACCATCACTGAGGGAAATGTGGTAATTTGCAAACCTTTCATTTGGCTTCTTGGTAATTATACTCTATCTTTTGACTGCAGTGTGGACACTTAGTGATGTGTGAATCACCATATGGTTTCACCGAGTGTTAAGCCATCATAACAGATGCCGAACACGTTGTCATCCCTCCCTCAGGTTTGGAACTGTGATATTTGTTTGCGCTGTCACTTAACGCAGCGCCTCCGTCACCCATCTTGTGGAACCAGTTTGGTTCTGGGCTCTTGCAGATGTCTCGGTAAAACTTGTGAAAGACAAGTCAGTGCTTTTGGCTGGCCTGTGCTTGTGAATGTATTAGCATTTGATTAATTAGAGCCCGTGTCGTTCATGTCTTTAGCTTTGGCGGATAGGAGATGTTGCGGGGAACAGGAAGCAAGTTAATTGATAAAAGGCAAATAGCTCAGAGGCTGGGATGTTGCTTTTTGAAGACTGTAGATTTAATAGAAATTCTACACTGCAGTCGTCACTCTTCACACATGGGGAACTTCAGCTGACCCTCACCAAACAAACAAACCAAGTCTTCCTACATTTTATCAAACATTTATGGCTCTTTGTCATCTTCACAGTCACAAACTGGGTTCTAGTAGATGGAAGCTGCTGTCGCAGGTGTTATTCGTATCTCTTTTTTCATCAGACGTTCTTTGTTGTTTTCACTACCTCAGTTCAAGGTTGGAATACACTAGATGTCTACAAATGTTTGCTTTGATGTACAGTTTAGAAGAGTTGGCAAAAGTATAGAGCCAGCAGTTTTTGTTCAGTCGTAGTGTTGATTTCATTTTCATCAACAACATTTCCCACACGTAAATTACACAATAACTAAATAAAATAGCTGCAAGCAGTAATTGAATAACCATGAAAAATATTGAGGAATGAGGAGCTCAGATCAACTTCAACAGTAAGTATTTAAAGATATTTTAAAGAAAACAACCTTCCAGTGGGGCTGGTGGAAATTATGGGAGTTTTCTGGGATAAATAGGAGTGTTGGCAGGTATGCTCACACATAAACTCTGAACTCTGACTACTTCAATATTGTCGCTAAGCCGTGCTGGACATTTCACTCTGTCTCACGCTGAACGCTGTCGACCAATCGTAACAGACTGTCATTGGTCCAATCAGCAGATTAGTTTGTGCTAAGGATGGATTTGGGAACAAATGAGTCGCTGAACGATTCATATGGGAGTCGCTGGGATAATTAGGTAAAAATAAATGCATATTATAAGACCATGAAAGTGTTTTTTGATCTTGCATGCATATCAGCCTGTTGTTGGAGACGCTTAAAACCAAAAATATGACCCTTTTTAATGTATAATAGGGGCTCTTTAATTTAATCTTAGCCAAAATAACTGAAATCGTAATTGTAACTTCAGAAATTTGTTTTAATGGTTTAGAATGTTTGATTAAAGTGTATTAATTACACACCCTCATGCCATTCCAAAGCCTTGAGACCTTCGATCATCTGCAGAACACAAATTCAGATGTTTTAGGGGAAATCTGAGAGCTTCAGTCGAGAAAAATACCAAAAAGATTCATCCAAACCACAACACTTTAAGGAGAACTTAGTGAGTGAATTTTAATTTTTCGGTGAACTATCCCAATAATAGATGGCATCAAAATGATGTGGTGTGGTCAATGTGAGGTGACGATGATAAAATTTGGTGAAAATATGATAAAGTGTTCTAGTCAATGACTGTTTCTCAATATTCTCAATATTCGAAAAATTCAGACTTGGGTCCTTGGAAGTTCAGACTTGCCAAGTTCAGAAGAACAAACTCCAGAGGACGCGATGACACAAGTCGGGTACTTGTTCAAATGGAACGGCAGTGTACTTTATAACGTCACTTACCTCACTATAAGTTCATTGGTTTCGCTGTACATTAACAATAAAATGATTTAATTATATAAAGCACAACCTTATAATTAATATTATATTAATGTTATGAATGCATTTTTGATTTAAGAAAATATAATCGTAAATTTAGAGTGAAAATGCGTTATTATACACAGACTCTTGTCTTTGATTATCAGATGTGATAAACTACAATGGATATTATACAAATATAAAATACAAGAAAACAATAAGAAATAAAGATATGGTGAGGCAATTTGACAAACACAAACATTGTACGACACAGTAACATAATTAAAGACAATTATGAAACGTAACAAAATAACACTGCCAAAATAATACACCTGAGAACAAATAATAGATTTAAAAGACCAAAAACTGTCCGTTAGATATGCACAAGATGTATTAAATAACTACAATGGAGAGATGGAACTTCCCAGAGATGGGTTGCAGCTGGAAGGGCATCCGCTGCGTAAAACATATACTGGATAAGTTGGCGCTTCATTCCGCTGTAGCGACCCCAGATTAACAAAGGGACTAAGCCGTAAAAGAAAGTGAAGAAAGTGAGAGATGGAATCCAGCGGTACATCTGAGATGGACTGGCCGATTAAAGCCGCTCCCGGCAGGGGAGGTGATGACAAATCTACCACTGGCAGGCTGGGGGTCAGAGTCCGCATAAGCTGAGGTACATTGTCAAAGATGTGCTATCTTTGTAAATGAACTGCCGATTCGAGTTTAAAACAAATACATTATCGCCTGAAAAGTTCTTAAAACTTTATTTTGTAACACAACAGAGGAGTATTTTTAAAATCGCTTCGCTAGTTCGCACAAGTCACCTCTCAATGCGTCCTTAGCAAAAGGGGCTGAGCAAGTACACATCTGGGAATTTTATCTGTACTTGGCAAGATGTGGGCTGTTTCTCAATATGCGTTCTTCAGCGATCTTGCGTCCTCGTGTAACGTCATCATCAACTGCCAAAGTTCAGTTCCAATACTCAAGACCGCAAGAACGGAGGATGCGTGAAACTTCCCGGATGTGTTTTTGATATCGAGGAGGCATGGATGCAGACTTGAACACTGAACTCGCTCTAGAAGTCCCACAAGTCATTGCAACTGGAGGTGGGAAGCTCAGCATTTTATATAGATTTATTATTAAAGTTCAGAGATATCACTTATTTACCTCAGGAGTTTCCCGAAATAAAACGATGAATATAAACTTTACCATGAAAATCTTAATAAAGGACTAAACACATTAAGGGATTAAAAATCTGTTTTATTAAAATTGTGCAACTGTATATTTGTAAAGTCTTTATGCAAAGTATATATTTTGAAAAGGGAAAAAAAAAGTAAGTAGTTGTATGAATCCTGTAATGTGTAAATAATTTTCCATTAAAAATGCGTGAAGGTCACGTGACCATCAGGAAGAACACAGCATCTCATTTCTCACAGGACGCGTTCTCTGTTCTCGCAGTCTCCCAAGTTCGTTCTTTCGAGGTGACCTGGCAAAACCAGTCTCTGTGTTTTTGGAATTGAGAAACAGTCGTGAACTTTGAATTGAAACAGTACTTCGGCGACGGTTGATTACGTTTCACGAGGACACAAGAACGCAAGTACAGACATGAACGCATATTGAGAAACAGCCTATATGTTTGTGTTCTCATGGCACCATTGAGAACTGTGTGTTTGTGTGAGGCAGATGTAAGTGCTGTTATCAAGCATTTTGCATATTTGCACATTTATTTTACATATTTGTTTCATACTTAATTCCTTAGTGATTTAAAATCATAATACCTTGTTTAATTGGGTAGAGGTGTATTTATAAATGTAAATGTGCTGGAATGTTTAAATGTGTTATAATTTCATATGATGTACTTTAAAATATTGAATGTGGGAGCGTGTCACTTTAATGAAAATGACGTGTTTTGTGAGTGATGTGTTTGTGAGCCGCCGGATAGACTGATGATGAGCGGATGCATCTCAGTGCTGTGTTACGTTAAATGTATTTAAGCTTAACGGCACTGCTTTCATAAATCAAAAGGGCATTGTAATTTCTGACGTGTTTGTATTGTTCATTTACTAATACAGTTCTCACAGCGGCAAAGCTTTATCCACAGCGTCAACTGACAATAATAGGACAACCTTAAGAAAAAGAATAAAAAGCCCATTCTAAAGAACCAAATTGTGTCTGTGTTGTTGTAAAGAGAGTTCCAGCAGGATTCAGGATCTGTTTCACATGTCTCGGTTCCTTTGAACATGTTGAATGAGTCTCTATGAACGTTCAGGCTCTTCATCATAATGTTTGTTTTGTTTCTCTCCCTGGTCTATTTATAAGTTTCACTTTTAGGATTCATGTTAACCTTGCATATGCATCAGGTGGCCCAGGCATACATAGTCTACTTCACTAGATTCAAGCTGGTTGGCAAAGTAGCCAAGGCACACATAGTCTGGTACAATAGTGTTAAGCCATTTGGCGAAGTAGCCCAGGCACATGTAGCCTACAAATTTGTGTTAAGACGATTGACAAGGTAGCCCATGCACACATAGATACTAAAACATGAGATCCCACGGCTGATAGATCAAAGTTTTGAAGATGTCATTTTTTATCGTCATCAACTCTGTTAATGCAGTAAACAAAACTAATGTCTATCTATTTGATTTCCACTTGTTTTGTCAGCATGGTGGGATGATGAGCTCTCAAATTTGTTTAACATCAGTTCAATGATATGGATAGACTTTTAAAAAGTAGGTTTCTAAAAACATTTAACATGGTATTAGTATCAATATTCTCAGCATCATCTGAAGAATTTCTGATCAGCTTTAACACTAGAATCACCGAATGTCGTTGTATACCTAAAATTGTCAGTCCGGGTAAACTTTACCCAGCACAAATTTTGTTAAGAAAGTGTTAAAAAAGCTAATATACTATTTCACTGTTTTTCGCCACGGTTAAGTGTCTACTCATGAAAGGATTATTTCAGGATAACAAGATTATTTTAGGAGAACAACACCAATAAAGTTTGAATATTCATGAGTAGGTTAAAATCTAAATTTGAGCCATCGTACTCTGAGGCATAACTTATTTCTCCAGACTCTCCATCATTCATTGCATTTGTGTTTTTAATAGCTCTACAAATCGCCTACTTTTAGTCATTGTGACTTTATTCATTTATTATAACCACTGTTTCAGTGAGAAAAATTGAAAGTAAAAGTCAGTGGTGAGTAATTTCAAACGTAAGCAGTGCATGAATACAAGCATATTTTATAGTGGGTAAATTTGACCCACGCTGGGGCTTATAGGTATATAAATTAGAGCTGTAATCGGGCCATAAAAATTAGGCCCGATAGGGCTGGAGCCCGACAGAATTCGGCCCGAGCCCGACAGGTACATTTTGATTGACAGCTTTATAAAGCCCGAACCCATTTATAACCCGACATTATTCAAATGTGCACCTGCACACAGCTCTTTTGCCTTTTTTCAAGAATGAGTTTATATGTTTTAACATAATTTATTTGTAACAAACACGCTAAAGGCCACTTGGAAGTTGGAACAAAAAAAAAAAGTCCTCTGTACCATCGTAACATCTCAGCACTCTAAATAGGCCTAGGTACATAGACTTAGCCTTTAAATTGGCCAACACACCAATGAAAAGAAGTCTTTCTTAACAAATTAAATTAAAATAAATTCTAAATTATGAGGGGTATTTGGCAATAGCGAAATTAAGATAAAGACTCTGCAGGATTTGTTTCGCCACTTCTCTCCACAGTCTGGCCTTATGGTGACGGTGAAGCTGAATATTAAACGAATAACCTATATACCCTGTCTACATTATGATTTTATGGTTTAATTAATATTTATTTATAATTTAAAAACCCTTTACTCACCAAGATTAGGCTACGTGCTTTTGTGGAGGAACATTATTGAATCCACTTTAAATGGCTTTAGCGCAGTCCTGCACTCAGGATGGTGCGTCCAGCAGCACCGAACACCCTTTCACTGCCGCTGCTACAGGCCGAGATGCATAGTTCTGATCTGGCTAATTTTGCAAGTTTTAGGTAGGATTGTTTGTTCATCTTCTACCAGCCAAGAACATCCATTTAATTTGCCATGACAGCGATTTCAGTGTCGCGAGTGACCTCGTCATCTTCCCTGTCAGCTTGCTGTACATACATTGCTGTTTAGCGCTCTACCGTAATACACAGTTTATGAGTGACCGCCAAAATACCTTGGCGGCTAGAATGACCGTTCCTTCTGAACTGGCGGCTGGCCTGACCGCAGTCAAAAACTCACTCTTTTTAACTTCTCCATCATCATTTGTTTTACCTTTGCAGTCATGGATTTTAATGTTGTAACAAACGATTTGATAACTTTCTCACGCTAATCGAAATGCATCACATGACTATTCATTTACTGCGCAAGCCCGAGCCCGGGCCGACCCCGTCTAAAATGATGGAAATTAAACCCGAACCCGCCGGGTCCCGTCGGGTTCGGGCAAAGATCTTCAGCTCTAATATAAATGTCCCACTTTTTAATCTGTTTTTATCTAAACAATTATTAATATCTGGCAATTGTAAATAAGGCAATTTTAGTATGTCAATGACTGGGAGGCTTAAATGTTTTATTGAAGGTCTGTTATATACATTTGAATAACAGTAAAATTGACCCCATGGTGGTTCTAGTGTTAAATAATCATAAACAATCTTTCAATCAAAAAATGTCCAAGTCCATTTAATTTATCTTCAAATGTTTATGCTTTCTATACACTCAGTTCTGTCAGTTTGTGGGTAATATAAAGACATTATTGATATTTTTCAAACTTTTACCTTTTAATTCTGACAGTTTTTTTTAGCTTCCTTCTTTTTTAATTTATTTGATTAATTATTTAGTTATTTCACATTTACTTGTGGTTTGAAATTGTGCTTTTATCAAAGTATTATTGCAAACATAATATGATTAGAAAATATAATAAGTAACCTGTTATCTACTCTAGCTTTAACTTTTTTATTTATGCATTTTTTTTCCATGGTTTTAAGTTGCCCTCTGTTTGAATTAAAATGTTGAATAAAAGTGCATAAATAAACAACATATCAAATGTAAAAAAAAAACATATCTTGCCACCAATTTTAGCTTCTTCTTTCTTTCTTTTTCGGCTTAGTCACTTCATTAATCTAGAGTCGCCAAAGCTGAATGAACCGCCAACTTATCCAGCACGTTTTTACACATGGGATGCCCTTCCTACCGCAACCCATCACTGGGAAACATCCATTCACACTCATTCATACACATATACTACGGACAATTTAGCTTACCCAATTCACCTGTACCGCATGTCTTTGGACTTGTGGGGGAAATCGGAGCACCCAGAGGAAACCCATGTGAAGACAGGGAGAAAATGCAAACTCCACACAGAAATGCCAACTGACCCAGCCGAGGCTCGAACCAGCGACCTTCTTGCTGTGAGGCGACAGCACTACCTACTGTGCCACTGCGTCACCCAATTTTAGCTTCTTTTTTTAATATTTCAGATTTTTAACTGCATCAACTTTCTTTTTTTTTCTTTTTTTCAATTTTACATTTTTTTTAATTTAATTTTGATTTGATTTTCACAGCGGAATGAACCACCAACTTATCAAGCATAAGTTTTACACAGCAGATGCCCTTCCAGCCGCAACCCAGTACTGGGATTTTATTTTATTTTATTTTATTTTATTTTATTTTATTTTATTTTATTTTATTTTACTACTTGGATGTTTATAAGTTGCAGTATTTAATTTTATGGAGAATTCAACCATATGTTTCTCTCTGTTCCACAGCTTCTATCATGAACCCTTTCCTGATCCCTCTCGCTCCCAATGCATTTCATTTTCTCTCTGTTTGGAGCGCCTCTGCTTCCAGCTTCCTGTCCATCTCTTTTTCTTCATCCTAGCGTTTTGTTCTCATCCCTCCATGTCAAGCCTCTCATCTCTCCAGATGTCTTTTTTCTCTTTAATCCCCATATCATTTTTTTTTCATTGTGCTTTCACCAAAAAAATCCTCATCCAACCTTTCTGATGAAGACGTAAACCTCTCAGCTCCTGCTGCCCACAACAACGCCAGCCATTTTTTACATGATATAACGTTATGGCGCATTTACACCGTATAAATATTCATGGCTGACTCTTGTTGTGTGAGTGCATGGAAGAATCAGGCTTCTGGTAAATGATGTTCGCAGCAATCTGTGCTGCTTTGGCTCCAGTTCAGGCCCTCCGAGCTGCTGTTCCAGCTTTCCAGAGCCACTGCTAAAAATGTAAACACGGAAATGCTGAAAATATAGATGTTTTGCCAACAGCTCTTCCTTGTGTCAGCCAGCAGTTTGCTTCCGAAGAATTCAGATTTGACAATCAGTCACAGCGCTCGAAGCCGTGCTGCAAATGTGTTTCTGCTTCTGCAAGGTGGTGTGTCCACTAACCTGGTCATTTTTTTGGAATTTGTAAGAGGTCTCTTGGTTATATATATATATATATATATATAAATATGCTGTTTTCAGGCATTCTAAAATAAGTGAATCAGTAAATATATTAAATAAATATGCTTCTACTTGGATTTCTGCATGGTAGTTTATCCATATTTTAGTCACTTTTTTCATATGTTAATATACAGTACAAAGAGGTCTACACAATATACTATATTTTGATCAAAGAGAAAATGGGTTGTTCAAGTATTTAAAAATCATTATTATCAATTATTATTATTAATTATTATCATTCATTCATTCATTTTCTTTTTGGCTTAGTTCCTTTATTAATCTGGGGTCGCCACAATAGAATGAACCGCCAACTTATCCAGCATATGTTTTACACAGCGGATGCCCTTCCAGCTGCAGCCCATCACTGGGAAACATCCATACACACTCAATCACACACATACACACGGCTAATTTAGCTTACCCAATTCACCTATAGCACATGTCTTTGGACTTGTGGAGGAAACCGGAGCACCTGGAGGAAACTCTATCTATCTATCTATCTATCTATCTATCTATCTATCTATCTATCTATCTATCTATCTATCTATCTATCTATCTATCTATCTATCTATCTATCTATCTATTGTAAAAAAAAACAATGCTTCTACTTGTATAAAATTGATGTATGAATGACAGTTTATCTTCTCTCATAGTAATTTGGGGATGTGGTTTTGTTCATGAGTGAGGAAAGGATGGAATGTGAGATTGACAGGCAGATTGGTGCAGCGGCATCAGTAATGTGGTCGATGTACCAGACTATTGTGGTAAAGAAGGAGTTGAGCTGAAAAGCAAAGCTCTCGATTTACCAGTCAATCTTCGTTTCTACTCTCACCTATGGTCATGAGCTTTGTGTCATGACCGAAAGGACAAGATCTGAGCCAAAATGAGTTTCCTTCGCAGGGTGGCAGGGCGCACCCTTATAGATAGGGTGAAGAGCTCTGTCACTCGGGAGGAGCTCAGAGTAGAGCCGCTGCTCCTCCACATCGAGCTGAGGTGGCTCGGGCGTCTGTTTCGAATTATGTGCTTTCTGCATGACACTATATCCGCTATCCGAGTCATTTTGTCTTTCTTATATATAAAGAGGTCTATGTTTGTTGGTAAAAGATAAAAAGAGGGATTTCAAGCATTCAGAAATAAATGAATCAGTCAATCTATTATCCATTGATGTGAAGACCTGTAAAGAGATGATGCCAAGGTATCCATAATCCTGGACCAGGCAGTACCCTGAGCAGATGCTGTGGTGGTCGTGGAGGAGTAGTAAGATTCCTGAAAGACTCCAGTGACAGACGAGTCTTCGCATTGATCCCGTGGACTCACACCTGCAGTTTCTCCACAATGGAAATCCAGTGGTCTCCAGTTTCCTGCAGCTCTACACAAGTAGTTTGGCCAGAGGAGAAATGGTCATGCCCAGCTGAGCCTGGTTTTTCTTGAAGTTTTTCTCTTTCACTTTCATCAATTGGGGAAGTTTGTTCCTCGCCACTGTCATCACTGGCTTGTTTGGTTTGGGACTTGTGGAGCTGCGCATCGATGGATTTGCTCTTCAGTGTTTGGACTTTCAGCAGTGAAATTTAAACCACACTGAACTGAACTAAACTGAAATTAAAGTCTGAAAACTGGACTGACACATTTTCAATTTACTAGAACTTCTATGTTAAGCTGCTTTGAAATACAGATGAACTGAATTATCCTCTGCGTCATTTTTGTCTTGACATGTTAACTGTGGCCAGTCATTTAAACGTAGCCACTATGTTAAGCTAATAAATCAAGGAATCAATCCACTATCCTGCATAAATTTCTTACCCTAATAACTGGTGACTTTGGGGTCAGTATAAAAGTAAGTATAATGATCAACCCTAATCATTACTCAATTTTTATATGCAGGTTTGCACAGTATATAATATTCAAATATTAGTGAAGGGGATCTTTGGCATCATTTGGGCATTCAATTTGCATTAGTAATGCTCCTGAGTGAATGACAGAAACAGATGCTGAAAAATTATAAGCAGTTCATTCTACTCTGATGATGCTCCTGTTGTTATTGCATACAGTATAATCCATTTTTCAGTGCATATTTTGACTGACAATTTTGTCAGTGCTAAACACTTCTGAGTTATCTGAAATTTAAATAAGATGCTAAAACAGTCACTGTGATAATGTAATTCAGTGGAATGGATGTGGTGTTACACAGAATTACCATGAATGACTAAAATGTCATCAGTGAGCTTAAGCAGTAAAGTTCATCAATACACATTTTTTATTTCTACTTTAATAAATCTAACACTGAGTGTTTTGGGGATTGCACAGAATGACATGTGGTTTGCACACTATGAACAGGTCAAATGATCAAATATTTAAAAGCAATGGGTTTACTTTTCTGCAGCACACAGTTCCCATGCTGCTTTTTAGGATTTCACAAATAATAAATGACTAATTTGTAAAATAAAATAAAAAAATAATAATTTTTATATAATCTGATTTATATTTGCCAAGAAAACGAATATATATTTGAACTTATATGTGTATTAAACTCAATTTAAACTCCATTACATGGAATGACATACTGAAAAAATGTCTGCAAAATTGTTGCAAACAATTTATATGTGTTGAATTTATACAAACAAATTAAATCGAGTAATGTTCAACTTAATTTGTTTGTTTAAATTCAGCCAAATTAAATTGTTTACAAACACTTAACTGAAAAAAATTTGTAAATCCAAGGAATCATCTTTTAATACTTTTTTCAGTGTTAGAATATTACTTCACCCATAATTTGATCTTTTATTTTGATAAAAAATAATATTATGTTTTATTTGAAACATTAATGTAGACCGTTTACCAACATTTGATGTTTCCTGACTTTATCAATCACTTTTTGTTTTTGATAATCATATATTTTTTTAACAATTATCAAATTAAATGTTTTATTATTCAATGTTTGTTTGTTTGTTTATTTGTTTTAAATTTAGCTAAACCAACACAACATGTTTTTGTTTTCAAGTATTTAAATTTTTGGATTTTGTATGCAAGCAAAAAATCATCAAAATAATTGCAATTTTGACTTTTAAAGTTCTCAGTTTCTTTAGATTCATGGTTTATAGTTGTGTGCAGTGTTGGGCAGCAGCATCGCTACAAGTAGTGACGCTACTAGCTTAACTACATTTCTCAGTAGTGTGGCGGTAGCGTGGCTACTTTCTAAATCAAAGAGATTTTCAGTAGGGAAGCTATTTTATTAGTCAAGTAGCGCAGTAGCGTCCCCACAAGCTATATTTATCGTTAGCGAATCAATAAGTGACGGCAATGACATTCACGGAGCTGTGAGGCCGGTGTCTAGCCGATGAAAGTAAATCCATATGATGGTGAGAATGACGATTTCTTCTTGTTGTTGTGGTCCACAACAAACTTTTTGATACGTTACTGCCAACTCTCGCTCTGGTCGGTGACGTCGTGAACTATTAGGCTAAAGGCTGATTTATATTTCTGCGTCAAGCGCACGCGTATGTTCCAGCGCATAGCCCTCGCCGTGGCCGCCGCGCACCTCTCAAAAAATGTAACAACATTTCGCAACGATGCGTAGCGCAAGCTCTGTGATTGGTCAGATTGGTAGCGCTGACGAGTGTGGGCGGGGCCGAGAGCCGCGCAAACCCGATGGAGCGAGTGTTTACAAGTGTGGAGTCCTGTGTGTTGTTTTGTGTTTACCTCATGATTTGATTCCTGCATCAAAATGAGCGAGTTTGAGGTACTTGAGCTACTAAAAACAAAACACCAACGAAGAAACTCGACACAGAGGAACATGAACACCTACTGCCAGCTAGCGTTTTGGAAGTGTTTTAGCTGAGCAACAGAAACAGCGCTAAGAAGTATGAATGCATGACAATGCGCAAGGCATGCGCCGTGGGTCACGCCGATCACTCAACGCAGAAGTGTAAACCAGGCTTAACACGAGAAATTTGCTTCATGGAAAGATGACTGAGGGAGATGAGTTATTTCTGAAGCGGGATTACGTGACCATACCTTGAGAAGTACATGTTAAAATGCAATAACGTTAATTCTGATGCTGTGCTCAAAAATATTTTAGTGATTTATAGAAAGTACTATAATGTTTTTGAACTACACAATACTGTAGTGAAGTACTCAAATTAATTTGTTGTGGTACTTTATTATATATACTGTAGTAAAGGCTAAAGTATACTATGGTAATTACTATTAGTTCATGATAGTTACTAATGATACTACATTATGTAGGGTAATTTATTAATGAAGATTTGTAAATATATATACAGTATGATGCTTATTCCTAAATATTTCCCTTTACTATAAATTACTATCGTATTTTAAATGAGTAACATCTGGTTTTATTAGATTTTTTTTTAGTTTTTGCTGTTATATACTATAATTTGTTTCTGTTTGGTACAGCATAATATTTACAGTGAATAACTGAACTGAACAATTATACCTCATATGTTTCATTGACAGTTTTATTGATCACTAAAATATGATTGACTTGGATGTAAGTTGCTTCGACTTAAAAATGAAAATTACAAAATCAGCTTAGAAGAATCTATAGGCTACTTTTGCCAAGTAGCTTTTAGCTTAGCTTGCTACATTTCCCAGAGGGTAGCTTTTAGTGTAGTTAAGCTACATTTAAAGTAGAGTAGCTAATAGCTTCGCTCACTACATTGTTCAAGCCCAACACTGGTTGTATGTTTGTATAAAATACTTATTTTTAGTTTTATTCTGTAAGCTACTGTTGACATTTCTTCAAAATTTTAAACACAATGTTGTCATTTAGTCCAGTGTTTCTCAACCACTTTCCAGGAGGACCACCAGCTCTGCACATTTTCCATGTTTCGTTAACAAAACACACCTCATTCAGATCATCAGCTCATTAGCAGAGACTGAAAGACCTGTAATGGGTGTGACAGACAAAGGAGACATCCAAAACTTGCAGTGCTGGTGGTCCTCCAGGAACGTGGTTGAGAAACATTAATTGAAAAACATAATTTAGGACAGGGGTTCCCAAACTTTTCAGCCTGTGATCCCCAAAATAACAATGCTAGTGACTCGCGACTCGCAATATCCTCCGATAAATATACGAACAATGCATGCAACAGTGGACAGACACAAATAATAATAATACATTTTATGTATAACGAGCTTTTCTAAAACCCAAAGCACTACAACAACAGAGAAATCAAACATACAATAAAATACATATAAAATATAAACGCATTAGGATGATCAAGGATCTAAAAATGCAATTAAAAAGATTTTAACATCTTCTTAAAGCTAGCTAGATATTCTTTATTTAATTTTGGAGAACGTCACTCTGAGACCTTCCGCCATATTCAGTCATGACCTTTATTTTTAATGTATGCGAATGCTGTAAAGGTGTCAGAAAGTTTAACTTGATGCCAAAAAAAAGGTTGCATCTGACGCTATTGCTACAGTATGTCTTTAAAATAACGTAATCACCCCAGGGGGCGCAATCAAATGGGAAAGAAAATAAATAAAGGCTTATGGCTTTTGATTTGCATGTTGTTTTATAATGTAAGTATTAACCACAATGTTTTCTTCTGTAGGTTATGGATAAAATAAGGTCATTCTAATAGTTTAATAAAATGAATCAGATTTTTGGAAATCACCAAGTGTGAATTCGTGATTTCTTTGGGCATTGTCTCACAACCCTCTAATTGTGTCCTAACCCCCACTTTGGAAACCACTGATTTTGAACATTGCCAGAACAACAGAAAATTATCATTGTCAAAATTGTATATATTATTTTTTAGACAACACAATACAGGTGATTTCATTTCAGAAGACATAATAAATCAATATTTCAGTCACAAAATGAAAACCTTTTTGTTCTGACCAGCTGTCATTTTCCTAAAGAAAATAAAAATTAGAAATACTCTAAATGTCACAGGAGAAATATTACCAGACGTCAACAGAATAAAACAAATATTAACATTTTACTCAGACCTGCAGCTAATAAATCCAGAGAAATTGTGAATTTTCAAGTGGTCTATTATTAGTATCCTCCTTTTTTCATAGCTGTAGCTATAGATAAAATACCATGTGTTCTTTATTTCATTTTATTACTCTTTTTTTTCACATTCAGTCAGTACAGAAACTTCAGAATGATTCACAGTCACTTTGTTTCTTCTTCGTTTCCTACAT
Organism: Danio kyathit; assembly: GCA_903798195.1. Lineage (NCBI taxonomy): Eukaryota > Metazoa > Chordata > Actinopteri > Cypriniformes > Danionidae > Danio > Danio kyathit. Next base: position 47,248,464 of record LR812526.1, read on the forward strand.
GTTTTAACCTCCTTTAAAATTGTCTTTAAATGACAAGAGAATCGCTATTAAGCAAAACCCATGGAAGTAGAAAAGAGAAGCTTTGGGTTTTCCTCTGAGCCGAGTTCAGTCCTAAAAGAGCTCAGCGGATTGGGATCCAGTTGTTAGATGTGATGATCTGTGGTACGTGATGAGGCTGTGACTGAACACACTTTGTATTTCCTGTTTGATTGTGAATGCCAAAAAACAAGCCTCCTCCTCCTCTGTCCATTCCCAGACACTTTTAATCTCTGTTCACATGTACAGAATTTGTTTGCTCCCCCAAATATTATAGAAGAACATGGCTTTGAATGTGGGTCAGAGGTAAGTAAGCACATATAAAAATACAAAAAATAGTCAACAATATATATATATATATATATATATATATATATATATATATATATTAATTTCCAAGTGCTGTTTAATAGAGAGGTTTTTTATCAGCACATTTTTTTAAACATAATAGATTTCATTTCATTCAGTTCAAGTTTATTTGCATAGCGCTTTCTACAATAATTATTGTTTCAAAGCAGCTTTACAAAGAGTGCACCTTATTGCATTACAATCAAAATAAGTTAAAGTTACAATCAATTTAAGTTATTATATACAGATATTATTAACCTGCAATTGTATAGCATATATAGGTGATGTCTTTGTGTATATGTTTAAGGAGGGGTATTTGTGTATTAAGTGTGTTGTTTTTTGTGTTGTCCTCAAAGTCCTCGATGGTTGGCATCATCTTTCCACAGGTCTTGGATCTCATTAAGTGGCGCTGCACAATCTCTAGAGGCCTCGACTATCACCAGGTGGAAATAGAGATCAAGAGATCATGTATCAACAAGAGATATTAAATGCCAATGTGGTAATTGTCTAATTGTCTATTAATTGTCTGATATTAAATGTCTAATAAGGTTTTTTTAACCATTGGAAAGATGTTAAACTTTGGATTTAGTTTTCCCTTAATAATAAAATCCTTTATTTTAAAACTGCATGATGTTCAGTAATTTTTTTCTGTTTTTATTTTTTTATTTATTTATTTATTTTTGTTGTTGTTTTTGATTGGTGATCTGAAAAAACGAAGTGTAACAAATATGCAAAAAATACAAATAAAAAATAAATCAATAAGGGGCAAATACTTGTTCACACCACTACATACAGTTGAAGTCAGAATTATTAGCCACCCTTTGAATTTTTTTTCTTTTTTTAATATTTCCCAAATTATGTTTAACAGAGCAAGGACATTTTAACAGGATATCTGATAATATTTTTTCTTCAGGAGAAAGTCTTATTTGTTTTATTCTGGCTAGAATAAAAGCAGTTTTGATTTTTTTAAAAACTATTTTAAGGTCAAAATTATTAGCCCCTTTAAGCTATATTTTTTTCGATAGTCTACAGAACAAACCATCATTATACAATAACTTGCCTAATTACCCTAACCTGCCTAGTTAAGCTAATTAACCTAGTTAAGCCTTTAAATGTCACTTTAAGAAGTGTCTTGAAAAATATCAAGTCAAATATTATTTACTGTCATTATGGCAAAGATAAAATAAATCAGTTATTAGAGATGAGTTATTAAAACTATTATGTTTAGAAATGTGTTGAGAAAATCTGGGGGGGGGGGGGGGACAAACAGTGGGCTATTAATTCAGGGGGGCTAATAATTCTAACTTCAACTTTACACATTTATATATTCATTGCTTCCAAAAAATATTTTTCTGAGCCTCAAACTCACAAAAAATGTAGCATATATACGTTATATATATATATATATATGTTCTTTAGTCAGATTTTTTTTTTTTTTACTGTACGGCAGTCGGAAGGAGAGACACACACCAGTGCTGTCACATCACTGTCAAAAAACATAATGGTCAAACTGAGAAATGCTAAATGGATTATCTCTTGTTTATGGAATCATGCAGCCATTTTGTAAAGACACTCTTACAGGTTTTATGATGCATGTGTGGCAGAATAAATAAATACACACACACACACACACACACACACACACACACACACACACACACACACACACACACACACACACATCTATATATATATATATATATATATATATATATATATATATATATATATATATATATATATATATATATATATATATATATATATACATGTATAGTTGAAGTCAGAATTATTAGCCCCCCTTTGAATTTTTTGACTATTTTAAACATTGTTTAACCGAGCACGGAAATTTTCACAGTATGTCTGATAATATTTTTTTTCTTCTGAAGAAAGTCTTATTCATTTTATTTTGGCTAGAATAAAAGCAGTTTTTAAATTTTTATGAACCATTTTAAGGTCAAAATTATTAGCCCCTTTAAGCTATATTTTTTTTTCGGTCTACAGAACAAACCATCATTATACACTAACTTGCCTAATTACCCTATCCTGCCTAATTAGCCTAATTAACCTAGTTAAGCCTTTAAATGTCACTTTAAGCTGTATAGAAGTGTCTTTAAAAATATCTAGTCAAATATCATTTACTGTCATCATGGCAAAGATAAAATAAATCAGTTATTAGAAATGAGTTATTAAAACTATTATGTTTATAAACGTGTTGAAAAACATAGATATTGGCTGCTTATTAGTATTATAAAGAACATATTCTGCATAATCTTATTCACCATCCCTAATCCTACTACTTTAATAACTATAAATAAGCAGCAATTAGGAGTTTATTGAACTAAAAGTCTTAATTAGAGTGAATTCTTCCTTAAAATAGTGTGACCAAATGATTGAATTGAACTGAAATGAAGCTACCGACTAATTCAATTCTGAATGGCATACTAAACTTACTCTTGCTGAAATTTAAATGTATGAAAACATAGTATTGTGGTTTTGAACAACTTGCTCAAAAACATTTATTCATCTCAACATCACTGCCGTGTGCATGCATTGTAGTTTCAGTCTAGCTGTGGCTGCATGTGGAACTATTTTAATTGGCAGAGCAAAAATAGACGGTAGTTGACAATACTGCTGTCTAAAACGTTCCGCTATCATACTGATAATTTGAAACAACATTCTTGCAAGTGCGAGTATTAATAGAGTGTCAACAGCACAGTGGTCTTTCCCACATTCACATACAGGGATTCTAAAAATCCATGAACCAAAACTGTACTCTGTGACCCTGGACCACAGAACAAGTTATAAGTGTCAATTTATTATTATTTTTTTAATTGAGATTTTTTAATTCATTAATTTTCTTTTCAGCTTAGTCCCTTTTTTAATCTGGGGTCGCTACAGCAGAATGAACCGCCAACTTATCCAGCATATGTTTTATGCAGCGGATGCCCTTCCAGCTGCAACCCATCGCTGGGAAATCCATACACACTCATTCACACACATAGTGAATTTTAGCCTACCCAATTCAGCTATACCACATGTCTTTGGACTTGCGGGGGAAACCGGAGTACCTGGAGGAAACCCCAGGCCAACACGGGGAGAACATGCAAACTCCACACAAACATGCCAACTGACCCAGCCAGGGCTTGAACCAGCGATCGTGCTATTGAAATTTATATGTAATCTGACAGATGAATAAACAATCTTTCCATTGATGTGTAGTTTGTTAGGACTGGACAATATTTGGAAAATTGTTTGAAAATCTGGAATCAGAGGGATCAACAAAATCTGAATATTGAGATAGTCACCTTTAAATATGTCCAAATCAAGCACTTAGCAATGTGTATTACTAATCAAATAATGAGTTTTGATATGTTTACAATAAAAATGTCTAAAATATCTTGATGGAACATGATCTTTACCTAATATTGTAATGATTTTTGACATGAAAGCAAAATCAATAATACAATGTATTTTTTTAGCTATTTATGAAATAATACCCAAGAAAAATGTAAGAGTATAGGTCTCCCAAAAATCAAAATTCACTCATGGTTTATTTCCCCTCAAGTGGTTCAAGTTTTTTTTTCTTTCTATTGAACACAAGATACTTTGAAAAATGTTAGAAACCTGTAACCATTGACTTCATGAAAAACAAATACTATGGAAGTCAACGGTTACAGGTTTATTATATAAAATATTTTCTTTTGTGTTCAACATAAGAAACAAACAAAAAAGGTTCACAGAATTTTGTTTTTAGTTAACTAGCCATTTAAACTTTCCTGGGTCACATTTATTGCAAATTATAATTAGTTTTTTTTTAAATGCATATGTACATACAGTACAGAAATGTTGACCCAGTTTCCTAATTAGTAGATATTTCTTTGAAAAACCATGGGTGATGTAGTTTTGTATGTTGTTCGATGACTACTGTACACATAATAAATAATTGGTCTCTATATTGATCTAAATCTTCTTGAGCATATTATATAGTCAAACTTATTACACAAGTTTTAAAAACAAAAAGGGGGGGGGGGGCTTTGATTTGAGGTTTAAAATTCAAAATCTTACCTTTTATTATTTTATAATGTATAAGTAGCAATTAGCAATTCCATAAATGACTGGATATAACATTAATATATATATATATATATATATATATATATATATATATATACAGTTGAAGTCAAAATTATTAGCCCATTTTTCCTTTTTTATTTTATTTATTTTATTTTTTAAATATTTCCCAAATGATGTTTAACAGAGCAGGGAAATTTTCACATTATGTCGGATAATGTTTTGTCTTCTGAAGAAAGTCTTATTTCTTTTATTTTGCCTAGAAGAGGATTTTCAATAGTCTACAGAACAAACCATCTTTATACAATAACTTGCCTAATTATCCCCTAACCTGCCTAGTTAACATAATTAACCCAGTTATGCCTTTAAATGTCACTTTAAGCTGTATAGTAGCGTCTTGAAAAATATATAGTCAAATATTATTTACTATCATCATGACAAAGATCAAATAAATCAGTTATTAAAAATTAGTTATTAAAACTATTATGTTTAGAAAAGTGTTGAGAAAATCTTCTCTCTATTAAACAGAAAATGGGAAAATAAATAAACGGGTGTTAATAATTCAGGGGGACTAATAATTCTGACTTCAACTGTATGTATATATATATATATATATATATATATATATATATATATATATATATATATATATATATATATATATATATATATATATATATATATATATATATATATATATATTTATTTATTTATTTATTTATTTATTTATTTATTTTTTCATGGCAATGAAAACTAACAAAATTGTAACATAATTATTTTAGGGCGAAAATTCTTAAACATGGCTTTGATTTAAATTAAATGTACTGTTGTGGCTCTCCTCAGCAGCATGTTTGACTAATGGCTTTAACCATTTTTTTTTAAATCCCTATGGTAAGTAAGGCTTCCTGCTGCACAAAATAAATAAATAAATAAAAAACATATGGACTGTACTAATGTTAAAGCAGCTAATGAATTAAAAGTTAAACCCATCAAACTTGTTTTGAAACTCTAAGATAAACAGTTTAATTTCAAACCACTAATTTAATTTGTTTAGTTAAAAGCTGTGTAATTATTGGTACGTTTGTCTGGTTTAAACTCCTAGGAACTGTTCAACTTAAATCAACATTTCGTGTCTACTTATTTACTTTCAGCTGTGTAATAAGGAAGATTATGTACATCCAGCTGCTGATTTTCATAAACTAAACCCCTTCGGGCTGATTCACTACCCCTCCACTCTGCTTTAGGGACTTAATCACCCCAGTGGGATTTATTTTGTGAAAAAAAAAAAAAAAAACAGATGGACGTATTAAACATTTCCCCTAACATACTGTATGAATGTTTACTTTTGGAGAGAACTCAGGGTTTTTGCACTACAGTACACTGTAAAAAAATATCCATAAATTAGCAGTTTTCCGTATTTTGTGATTTGTATTTTTTATTTCCCCGCCATTTATTTATGCTTTTTAGTTCCATTAATGGACCTTGATCTTTCGTCCAACAACTTTTAACTTTGAAAAGTTTGAAAAATTTACTTTAATTAACATTTTTTATAGATTTAAGTGATATATTGTCTGGTTTGATGTTGAATCTTATGCTACAAAAACCTTGTAATACATTGCCAGTGCTTTTTTCTGTTATTCTAAAGACTTATTTCTCTTTATACAAGTTATTATACTTTATATGATTTCAAACTACTTAAAATGTCAATAAAAGTAACTTTGTTAAACTTTAAAGTGGATTTTTCAACATCAGAAGTTGACAGAGCAGAGATCAAGCTCCCATAATGCAATTCACAACAATAAATAAACGGAAAACACAAACTACAGAAACTATTAATTAACAGATCACAAACAAACCTCTACTGTAACTACACTTAAAGGGTTAGTTCACTGAAAAATGAAAATTCTGTATAGCGCTTAGAAACCTTTATGAGTTTGTTTGTTCTGTTGAACACAAAATAAGATATTTTGATACTTTCATTGTAGGAAAAACAAATACTATGGAAGTCAATGTTTACTTTTTTCCAACATTTCAAACAGAAAATCAAACAGACAAGTGAGGCTTGAGTAAATGATGACAGAATTATCAGTTGTGGGTGAACTATCCCTTTAAGATCTGCTTCACTGTCTTGAAAACAAATTTGGATTCAGATATTTTCAGATATAATTAACAGATTATTTTTTACAGTGTATATCACAAACAAACATCTACTGCAACTAGACTTAAAGGGTTAGTTCGCTGAAAAATAAAAATTCAAGTGGTTATAAACCTTTATGAGTTTCTTTGTTCTGTTAAACACAAAAGAAGATGTTTTGAAGAATGTTGGAAACCTGTAACCATTGACTTTCATTGTAGGAAAAGCAAACACTACGGAAGTCAATGTTTACTTTTTTCCAACATTTCAAAGTAAAAATCAAACAAACAAGTGAAGGTTGAGTAAATGATGACAGACTGTTCAGTTTTAAGTGAACTATCACTTTAAGATCTGCTTCATTGCAGAAGTTTGGATTCAGATATTTTCAGATATAATTAACAGATATTTTTACAGTGTATTTCACAATCAAACCTCTACTGTAACTAGCCTTTAAGGGTTAGTTTACTGAAAAATTATTCACTATGTACTGTCCCTCAAGTGGTTATAACCCTTTATGTGTTTCTTTGTTTTGTTGAACACAAAAGAAGATATTTTGAAGAATGTTGGAAACCTGTAACCATTGACTTTCATTGTAGGAAAAACAAACACTATGGAAGTCAATGTTTACTTTTTTCCAACATTTCCATCAGAAAATCAAGCAGACAAGTGAAGGTTGAGTAAATGATGACAGAATTTTCAGCTTTGGGTGAACTATCCCTTTAAGATCTGCTTCACTGTCCTAAAATCAAGTATGGATTCAGAGACTAAATAAAGCTCATTTACATTGTTTTGTAAAAAAAAAAAAAAAATCATGTTTGCTTTTCTTCCAGAGCTCACTTCCCCACAATCCCAGGCTCTTACTCATCCGCTAATTAAATTTTGTCGTTTAAAAAGTCTTAATTTCCTCCGAACTTTTCAGTTCCTCCATTAACCAGAATGCTTAATGAAGTGTTTTTCACCAGTACCATTTATTTAGTTTAACTGAAAACAAGCTGACAGCACCCCACTTTGGGGAAATATGTTCATTTCTCTGAATTGAGTTTCCACTTGTGAAATGAATGAGTTCACATTCAAAACAATCAAGAGTTTTGAGGCTTTCCATTGTGGTTACGGAAAAGGGTAAGCTTCTAATTCATACAAAATTATTTACACACTTCATATGGAGACTTCATCAATTATTTAATGCAGCATCTTCCTGCAATTACCAGAAATGAATCTCCATCCCCGTTTGAGAGTCTGCAGTCTGCCTCTTATCTCGTAAAACACACATAATATTAAGACTTTTTTATTTCCATTCCAACGTTTTTAAAGTGCCGTCTTGATAAAAAAGGCAATTAACACCAAAGAAGCTGAACCTGCTTTTTAAGTATTAAAGTCGGCCCAGTATTAATCCTTCAATTCCATGACTGTATTGTGTTCAGAAACATCACCATTCCTAATGCAATCACATCTGTGAATATTAATTTTTTTGAAAAGGATTTAAAGGATGTCAAATTGACCTTAAGGGAGACTTAGAGTTTATCCAACCATATCAGCGTGCATCTGCCAAAGCGCCAATTAATCTCATATTCTAATTCACAAAAACATCTGCTTTGGTTTCTCTGAATACAAATGTCCTCTCTGTGTGGTAGATTCTAGTATAATCTGTAAAAATCATACATCTGAATTAGAAAAAAAGGTCACACTTTAATTTGGTCTGTTTGTTGAATTTAAGTTACATTGTGGTCTATATGCCAACTAATTCTCATTATATTATACTGTAAGTAGACTGTTAGGTTGGGGTTAGGGTTAGTGTAAGTTGACATGTACTTGCAAAGTTTCTTATAGTCAGTTAAATATCCGTTGAAGGAGCAGTATTAACCGATATTAAGCAAACAGTCTACTAATACTCAAATGTACCATCCAAATAAAGTGTTACCTAAAAAAATGAGTTCATTCAACATGTTTCCAGATGGCTCGATTCATTAAAACTATAAAAAAAAGTGCTGCTTTATGGAGAAGGAAATTTGTGTTGACTGGTTTTCATAAAGCCTTTTCCCCTTTCAAAATGTTCAATGACGTCTGTCAAGATAGAAATCTGTTCATCTGTACTGAGAGCGCCATATTTATTCTCTAAAAGCAATGAGTCAGTTGGCACACACAGCTCAGCGTGTTATTATCTAACAAAATTAATTTTGATAACGGTTCAAAAACTAGTACACCCAGATGTATATGTTATTTAAAATATTAAATACAAATTTTAAAAAAGAGGAAAATCGAGAGAAGCAAAATGTTTTTTTGTTGTTGAAATTTTGTAGGGTGTAATTTTTTTTGGCAATATTTAGCTTGAATTTAATTGTATTTTCTTTCAATTTCTTCAATTTCTAAATATGTTTGATGACTAAAATATTATTTTAATAAATATATCTGTTTAATAAATCTGTTTTGTTTAAATGCACAAAAATACATCGCCTATATTCACTGAAAAATGGATAAAAATATTAAATTCAATATTATGCTGAGCACTGTATATAACAGGGGAACAGCAAATAGCCAGATAAATAAATACAAAATCATTCACATAAGAATTTAGTGTAAGTTGACAAGTACTAGCAAAGTTTCTTATAGTCAGTTAAACGTCTGTTGAAGGAGCAGTATCAACCGATATTAAGCAGACAGTCTACTAATACTCAAATGCACCATCAAAATATTGTTACCGAAAAAACATGTTTGCAGATGGCTCGATTCAATAAAACAAGAAAGTGCTGCTTTTTGGAGAAGGAAATTTGTGTTGACTGGTTTTCATAAAGCCTTTTCCCCTTTCAAAATTGTCAATGACGTCTGTCAAGATAGAAATCTGTTCATCTGTACTGAGAGCGCCATATTTATTCTCTAACAGCAATGAGTCAGTTGGCACACACAGCTCAGCGTGTTATTATCTAACAAAATTAATTTTGATAACGGTTCAAAAACTAGTACACCCAGATGTATATGTTATTTAAAATCTTCAATACAAATTAAAAAAAAAAAAGAGGAAAAATCAAGAGAAGCAAATTTTTTATTATTTTTTTTTTTTTAATTTTGTAGGGTGTAATTTTTTTGGCAATATTTAGCTTGAATTTAATTGTATTTTCTTTCAATTTCTTCAATTTCTAAATATGTTTGATGACTAAAATATTATTTTAATAAATATATCTGTTTAATAAATCTGTTTTGTTTAAATGCACAAAAATACATCGCCTATATTCACCGAAAAATGGATAAAAATATTAAATTTAATATTATGCTGAGCACTGTATATAACAGGGGAACAGCAAATAGCCAGATAAATAAATACAAAATCATTCACATGAGAATTTAGTGTAAGTTGACAAGTACTAGCAAAGTTTCTTATAGTCAGTTAAACGTCTGTTGAAGGAGCAGTATCAACCGATATTAAGCAAACAGTCTACTAATACTCAAATGCACCATCAAAATATTGTTACCGAAAAAAACATGTTTGCAGATGGCTCGATTCAATAAAACAAGAAAGTGCTGCTTTTTAGAGAAGGAAATTTGTGTTGACTGGCTTTCATAAAGCCTTTTCCCCTTTCAAAATTGTCAATGACGTCTGTCAAGATAGAAATCTGTTCATCTGTACTGAGAGCGCCATATTTATTCTTTTACAGCAATGAGTCAGTTGGCACACACAGCTCAGCGGTTTTATTTTTAAAGAGCAGTGGAAAACCAACAGCATTACACTAAAGAAAGAAGAGTCCAGGAGGCAAAAGGCATACAGTTACTAGGATCCTGTCAATTGCAAAGCTTTTTAAAACGCAGCCCGTATGCAATATTTCCTGTCACATATATAAAAATAAAAGTCACAAATAATGTACAGTAGAAGGTTTTTTTAATTGTGTTGTAGCTAAAGCTGAACTCCTCATGTCTGTTTCCCCTTGGGAAATAAAAATAAAGGAAGTTAGAAAATAGATATATACACAGTGCTCAGCGTATATAAGTACACCCCTCACAAATCTATCTTTTAAATAACATATTTTGAATAGGAAGGTATACAATATTATATTTGTGCATATACTTTAGATCAGTCAGTACTGAAGCCAAATCTGGAGCTCATCTAACAAAATAACTTATGATAACGGTCCAAAAACTAGTACACCCAGATGTATATGTTATTTAAAATGTTAAATACAAATTTTAAAAAAGAGAAAAAATCAAGAGAAGCAAAAAAAAAAAAAAAAAAAAAGAGAAATTTAGTTGAAATTTAGTAGTTTGTATTTGTTTTTGCAATATTTTGCTTAAATTTTTTTGTATTATCTTTCAATTTCTAAATATGTTTGGTGACTAAAATAATATTTTAATAAATATATCTGTTTAGTAAATCTGTTTTGTTTAAATGCACCAAAATGCATTGCCTATATTCACTGAGAAATGGATACAAATATTAATTTTCAAAATTATGCTGAGCACTGTATATAACGGGGGAAAAGCAAATAGCCAGATAAATAAATACAAAATCATTCACATAATAATTTACAGCTCTCAGATTAAGATGCCTCATTTCCAAATTGCCTTGAAATGAACTGCAATAGATTCTTTTGAAATAAAACTCTGGTTTAAAAAACAAAATAAAAGATACTAAATGAATTAATAGCAGCAAAACATGTAAAAGCGTTGGCACGAGAAATAAGCACTGGCAGATATGGCGAACCAGCCACATTTATCAAGCACATACATATATAGTTGAACTAGTGCCAGTGGAATCGGGGAGGGATGTGAACACGCACACCTTAAGCAAAGAAACATCCACACAACAACATTCGCACACCCTCTCACACACAGCATACATTTCCAGACATACACAGCAGGCGGACGCAACACATACCCATTCACAATATTTGCTCTGTGCGTGCGCACACACTCACGGGGATCATCAGCAAAAAGACAATGATCAAAGAAATGGAAAGCATCACTGCTATCAGCCCTTAGTCCCAAAGTATCACCCTGCTGAATGTTCACACATTTAGGGTGCAGTAGATCAGTGTACACCAACAAATAATTATCATTTGTTCTTTTATACAAAGAGAGAGTCAGAAAGAGCACCTCCAGGGAAATCAGGAGGTGTTTGTGTCATCTGACACAGCCACTGAAGTCTAAAAGTCATTTTTTTGATAACGCAAAGAGTCATCATCATGATTTTTTTTTAAAAAAGAGCATTTGTATGAATACATACTGAACATATCATATCATATATCAATTCAAAGTCTATTAGCAACCAGTTCAATCCATAACAAGTATTCTGTATTCACAGAGCCTTCTGCATCAGAGCACGGCAAGCAACCTCCCCTATAGTCCTGCACTAGGGGGGGATCTGTAACTAAAAGCCTTAATGTTCGATCGGAGAAACTTGCGTCAGCTCCTTTCATACACATTGCCCATGGCAAGGATTTCCACAAAGAGTAATTTGTGTCTTTCAGCTTTGTTCCTCAGAAATAGTGCTGTGTAGGCATCAAGTAGACCAATCAGCATGAAAAATCAGTACGTAAATATTCTGAATGAAGTACCTCTGAAATCCTTAGAGAAATCCCCAAGGCTCTTAGAAAGGTGAGAAATAACACACACAAAAAAAAAAAAAAACAAGAGAGGGAAAAAAATGCAGCAACCTTTGTATTGAGCTCCAAATCCTGTGGCTTGTCCTTGCAGGTGTGCCATAGTCCTTGTAAGTTCTTTTGTTTTCAGCCTTGATTTGTCAATGTCCGTGAATATTTTTGGATTAGCCCCATTTATAGCACAGGTCCTTGAGTCTGAAGCCTGAGGTGGTAACCTGGACAGAATAGAGTCATTTGAGTCGCGTGGTCTCCTCGGTTCACCCGGCAGCACAAAAAGCCCTTCGTTTACATCACAACAACACCATTATTGTGCTTCTTTTAGTGTTTTTTCTGACGCTCGTGTTCTGAATAGCTGTAAGTGTTTGTGTTTTTTTTTTAAATCTGAGGAGACGATGCACCTCAGGAGCTTCAGAAGAATGTGCCTTTGGTGTTCTTGCAGAGGATCTTTTTGAAGGCTCTGCGGAAGTCTTTGTTGAAGATGGTGTAGATGACCGGGTTGAGGCAGCTGTTGCAGTAGCCGATCCAGAAGAAGAACTTGAAGAGTGGCTCTGGCAGGGCACACGACTCTGGGCACACAGCCTGTAGGCTGTATGAGAAGAAGAAGGGGAACCAGCAAATGACAAAGACACCAATCACTACCGCCAACACAAAGGTGAATCGCTTCTCTCGGTTCACCATTGCTTTGCGGCGTGCAGAGTTGGGCGTTCCTTCTTGCTTGGCCTTCCGGGCCACCAGCTTGGCACCTTAGCGGTGGCGATCATGTCTCTGTATTTCTGCATGGTGGCAGGAGAATGGATACCACTGGGGGTAATGGTCGGGGTGCAAGGGACCTCTAACCCCCTCCCACCTTGCTCAGTGTCCGAATCAGAGCTCATGCTTTCTCCATTATTGTTGTCAGGCTCTTTCTTGTTTTTGTTCTTGTTCTTGTTGTTCTTCTTCTTCTTCTCCTTTTTCCCCTCTTTACTTTTACTGGGAGCCACTTCAGATGAATTTGAAGGAGATGGCGAGGGGCATGGGGTGGTTGGTGTCAAGGTTGTGGAAGGGGCTTGCAGAAGGTTGTTGGTCATCGGGGTGTTTGCTGCCTGCTGGACAGACTCCACTTGGGACACAGCCAGAGTTGGAGGCCTGGCTTTTTTCTGAAGCGCGCCTGGCGTTTCATCTCCTCTTCCATTTTGGATCTTGTGCTGAGGGGTCGCAGCATTAGCTGGGGCCTCTTTGCGGGGCTCCCCTGGTGGACATCGAGTGCGCTGCTTGGCGATCTGATAGATCCGCATGTAGACTAAGATCATAATTAGACAAGGAGCAAAGAAGGACCCAATAGTAGAGTACAGGATGTACCAGCGCTCATCGTTGAGCTGACACTGAGGCAGCTCACCTGACTCGCCACCACCTTTATTCTTGTTCATAGATAGTAATGGCGGAAATGAGATAACTGCTGAGATCAACCACACCACCAAAATGGCACACTTGATTCGTTTGGGCGTCCGCTTGGGACCGTACGTGACCGCACGTGAGATAGACATGTAGCGGTCTAGGCTGATGGCGCACAGATGTACTATGGAGGAAGTGCAGAACAACACATCCAGCGCCAGGTAGATCTCACACCATACAGAGCGGAAATACCAGTAGCCCATCAGTTCATTGGCTAAGGAAAAGGGGATGATGAGGGTGGCCACCAAAATGTCTGCAGCAGCAAGGGAGACCAAAAAAAGATTCTGGGGTCCTCTTAGTGAGCGACTTGTTAAAACTGCGATGATGACCAGGATATTGCCTACTATTGTAATAAGCATCATCAACGTGATGGCTGTTGCAAAGGCTGCTGTGGCTTCTGGAGAGTACGGGGCGAGTTTTATCATGCTCTGGTTACAAGTCGGTGAAGATGTGCCTCCAGTGCCATTAGTGTGGCCAGGCAGACCCACGGCAACAGGGCACGGGCCATCCATGACTGCCAATGCAGCGTGGGCTATTCTTCTTTATGGCAATTCGTATGTGGGTAGAATAAGTTAAATAATATGGTTTAGCTGTTTGTTTTATTTTCTAAAAACTTAGTGTACAATATTTTGTTAAATGTTAAATTAAATAAAACCTTTATGTATAAACCCCGCTACGTATAAACGAATGAATACATTGCTAACTGCACTAAAGATTCTGTCAGTCATCGTTTGTCACATCTCCTCGAGTGTTATGAATTTATTAGTTTGCATTACAAAAGATTGAATTAAGCCGCATCTGAGTAACATGCAACTTATAAAATATAATAAACATCCGAATAATTGTTATACATTTTAATTTACGATTCCTATTAATTATTATTTGCGTGTCTGTCGTTAAATCATCAACTTCAGAATGTTGTTACATAAGACAGGTTAAAAATGAAATGTGAGAGGGGGAAAGCTGAAACAAAAGACCACTGCAAAAATATGAGTGATCACATCTGAAGTGACCGATTGATTAAATGACAATATGAAAATATTGTGCTTCTATTAAATGATTTTGATAATAATTATTCAGTTAGAACATTTAAAAATTAGAACATGCAAACTGCGAATTGAAAACGTTATAAATTGTTTACAAGTAATTACAAAACAAATATATTGGAATGCTTAAATCTAGGTTACCCAGATGCTCAACCCTCCACGGAGCGCGAGGCTTTAAATATAAATCTCCAGAGAGAGCGCAGCAGCGCGCGGCGATGTGCCAGTTTCCCCTCACAGTTTTCACAAGTTTGCAGAAAGAATTGAAGTGCAACAACTACCCTGATAAATGATGGAGTCTGGTGTAGTTGTGTCGTTGTTACATTCCTGAGTGGAGAAAGTCGGCTTAATCAAAAATCAGAGGCACGGCAAAATAGTCGGGTATGTCCAAGTATTAAAAAGAAGTATAAGTGAAAACAGTTTGTCCTCCGTCTCCTTTCGTGTTTCTCCTGTTTCAGCAGTATCTCATTCAGCAAGTTGTATGCCTCCTACGTGCCGCGCGCATTACCTCAGTGACAGTTTTAAGTATCGGTGCGGCTCGAGCGAGCCGCTCTCGCTTCATATCTACGCAACGGTTCTCCTCAGTACCCCAGTATAAGTGATGTCAGGACGGGCGTCATGAGGCGAACTCTTCCCTCCCACTTAAAAGCCTGACCTATCCTAACACTCTATTGTCGAGCATAAAACAAATACAGGCGTGTAGTGGATGCAATTCTAATCAAACCTTTTGGAGAGGTCAGTCGTACAATCAACTTGTATCCAAAAGGTAATGATTTTGTTTAATAGTGTCTGCACAATAAAGAGCACTGTTTATTATTAGGGAACTTGCAAACATGATATATTTGAAAGCATTAGGTACGGAAAATGAAAAAAGGCTTTTTGCTGTTTATTGGGCGTAATAGTAAAAAAACGCTGCAGAACATTTTATCACAAAGTTGCTGACTGCATCCAACAACAAAAAAACAACAATTAAAAACCAAACAAACTATAAAAGCAACAGAGAGCTTTTTGAAACGTTTGAAACTTTAATCGCAGACTGCGCACTCGTGCGTAAAAGGACTCGTGACGACCGAGCGCTTCCTCCGCACCGTATTTGCGCTTCATTTCAGAAAGATCAAGTGGTTTAATGCTCTCTTCAGATATGATAAAGTGCGACATATACCCAAATGCAATTTAGAACCCCTTCAGGCGTATCCATTAGGATCAGTGAATTTCTGTTTCCTGGATGACCTTTATTAATAGTGATTGTAGCAAAGAACATAGTACGTTATGTCAAATAGGTCGAATGATATGCTGAATTTCCACAATGCAAAAATGTCTGAAATAAATAGTTGCACGAAGCAGTCTTTTGTACAGAGAGCCCTTCATTAAGAGAGATATTGACTGTTTTATTAGTTTACTGTTTCGATAGATAGATAGATAGATAGATAGATAGATAGATAGATAGATAGATAGATAGATAGATAGATAGATAGATAGATAGATAGATAGATAGATAGATAGATAGATAGATAGATAGATAGAAGGCAGATGAACAGATGTCATGGAAAATACATGTTTTTTACAAAATCTGTGGTAAGCTCTGCCCCCTTATGGACAACAGACACATTTGCTCATGTTCTCAGAACACTATTAAACCATAATACTTTTGCAGATGTTTGAGCATTCAGTATTCAGCAGTCGTTCTGAAATCAGAAAAACTTGATCAATTCATTCTTAAAGTTATATGTACAGTTTGTATCTCTTATTACCTGTCACATAAGTTTGAATTATTGTAATCATGATCCAAGATGTAACGTCTTAATTGAAAGCATTTTTTTTTCTAATTTGGAGACCTGGAAAACACCACAAGTGTTCAAAGGAAGGGTTAAAGTAATATCCATTGCAGTGTTGCTGGGGAATGTCAGTTACTCATGTGTCTGCAATTTGTCAGAATTCATTAACTAAGTTGTATCTTTTGAATAATTCTGTATAATTCAAATCTACAGTATGTTAAGTTTGCATGAGGTTTTTTTTCTGCTAATATCTGCATGGCATAAGATCATGGCATCCATGAGAATGAAGTTATCCTTGGAGTTGCAATTCATTTACAGTGCTTTTCCCCCTGAATAGCTTTCAAGAGGGTCATAATGTTCCTTCTGAAGAGAAGTCATGTTCTTTTTTACTGATAGACTTATATATCAGATAGGCCATTTAATTCAACACGAATGAAAAAAAAAAGTGTACTTGATTGTGTTGGTTGTGCATTTGTAGTGTTTTCTGAATCTGAAAAGTGTACAGAGAATAAAATACTACTCAAATGAAAACCCACAAGTGAGCTAAAGGCACACTTTCACAACTGTTTTTGTGTAATAATAGTAATAAAATGTAAAAATGTCAAAATAGGAAACAGAAGTTTTACTTTGCTTTAACACATTTGCTTTAAAAATGTTTTGTCATGCTACACGTGTTTCTTAGCTAACATGCAAATTACTTGATCATAATTTTAACTGTAATGTGTTCTTTGATATAAAGTTATGTTTTAAATGTAACAAACAGGGTTTCTACAGGTTTCATCAAGTCAAATTGAAGACTTTTTTTGTCTGTGTGGAGTTTTTTTTTTTTTTTTTTACATTTATTTAAAGATTTACAATGACAGAACAGTGGTATAGGTGTCTCATGTCATCATATACAATAATATAGCCATCTATTATACAATCGTCCATCGGCTAGTAATTCAAGTCTTTTGTGAAGAGTAAAATTAACAAAAAATATATAAATAAAACAAAATAAAATGGACTTTTTAAGACCATTAAGATCATTACGAATTAAATTTCAGCCAAACACTTTACTAAAAGAACCATTAAAAACACATGTTATTGTAAGGAAGATAATTAAACCATATTAGTAAATCGAGTTACTAAATAAACATCTGTTAAAACATTTATTGAGATGGAAGGTTGGTGACTTGATGGGTGTTAGCCCAATTGGGTAGCGTTACATGGACATAGGAAAATTAAAACCTGTTTAAAATTATTGGTTACACTTTACAATAACAGTACACGAATAATGATGTATTGATATCTAAACGAAACATTACTTTATTATGAATTAATGATGAGTTAAGGCGTGTGCTAAACTCGTCATGTGTGAGTTTATGTGTGAATAACAGCTACCTTAATTGCTTGTTAGTACATGTTGTTAATTAATGTATTAATTAGCATTTAAGTTTAAGCTAAATGTAACCAACATAAACTCATGAGCTGTTAATGTATAATTATGTCATGACGTTACTTGAAGGGACACATGATCATTAAGTCATTTAAACTGTTCATGTTGATGTTGACAAAACACTTTTCAATTGTTATTCAGTGTAAACGTACTAGACGGACGTGCATAAGGAGTTCATGAGTAGTTAAGAATGAGTTAGTCATGATGTGCCCCTCCAAGTAAAGTCATGATATAATTATACATTAACATATCTTGAGTATAACATATCATTATTTAAGACCTTCAATACAATATTTTAGTGAATTTAAGACTTTTTAAGGACTAAAACTTTGTTTTTGAAATGTAAGAAATTTTAAGACTTCTTAAGATCCCGTGGATACCCTGTATAAATTACAACTTCATCTGCTAAGCATGCTTGAATGACATCCGAGCTAGTGAGATCATTGAATCAAAATAAGTAATTTGCTAAGCAGTTTTTGAAATACAGAACCAGGGGGTAAAAACAAGACTGGTCGTAGTAGTAAGCCTTGTGGAACACCAAAAGGGTATTTGTAGTGTACTTCTGCATCATGTTTAAAAGAATATATGTATCATTAAGACAGCAGTGGATTTATATATCCTGTAAGGCCTCTTAAGAACTGGGCAGATCATTAGAACTCATTGAAATGTATAACTGTAAATCATCTGCACAGCAGTGACAATTTTTATGATATTTTTTATAATTATGGATGCAAAAAGAAATATTTAAATTGAAAACAAAACTGGTTCTAGTAAGGGTGCCCTGCAGAACACTGTGATTCACAGTGGAAGTGGATGTTTAATTCCCATAATTCTCCATTGGTGTTTTTTTTTCCTAATCTGAAAAGTACATTTAAAGCAGAGATGGGCCAAAGTTGGCCCATGATAACCTTTGATTAGGCACGCCTTCCCATCTTAGAGGAGAGGGTGTAAGATGGAGGTGGTTTCGAGATTGTCAATTCATATTTAATGTAACCCTTTGTACGTTTGTTTTATTGTTAAAAGCTAACTGAATTTAAATGTTTCAATTAAATGGTGTAAATTAATCAGATTTCGTTTAAATGTACATACTTGCAACCGACAATGCAGACACTTTGGTGAGCTAATCAAGTCAAAGACAGATTCTACTTGACTAGTGTATTCAGCACTGAACTCCACTGTGTTATAAATTTAATTGCTTATGCTTTTATTGCTATAAATTATCATTTTAAAAGTTATAAAGCATTAGGTAAACTTAAAGTATTTAATTTAAAAATTTTATGAAATAAATTAGGAAATTACCGATGGCAACTTTAATGTAATACACTGTAGTTTGATATATTTACCTTTGGCACATGGCTATAAATGATATTTGGTTTTTGGCCCTTCATACAAAAAAAATTGGGCACACCTGGTTTAAAGTATTTTTAAAAAATGTACTTGCTAATATAATACTGTTGAAATTCAATTATCAGTATGCCTATAATTTAAATAAGTCATGATAAGTACTAATTTGTTAGTCCCTTTGTACAAAAGCATACGCCAAACATAAACTGTAAAAGATATGGACGTAGTATCCGTGACGTCGCCCATAGGTTTCTGAAGAGCGCAAATGAAGCTACGAGTAGGCGTTGCCATTTTGTTTGCACGTCATTGCACCGACTGGGGGATACCAAACAAGGGCAAAGAGGCGGAGCTAGCAGAGCTACAGACGACTGCTAGCATTTTGCTTAGATGGGCTTTTCTTTGAGAGAAACGCTTAATACTTCATTACCTGCGACTCGTTTGTGTTCTGATCACATGTGCTTGGTTGTACACTATATCAATAAAGTGTTTAGTCTTTTAAAAAACACTGTTGTAATACATTGAGACACTAAACATTGTTCCTATGATGTTTTTCTACAGGAGGAATGTGCAAATTACTTCCAAATACTTAAAATAGTCTGTGTTAGCAAATGCAAGGCTATTTATGATACCCAGCCATAACACTGTATGACAACGTTTCAGATGACTGCTCTAGAGCCTACAGCTAATCAATCTGTTAGATTCTGGAGTGCTTTACGGGTCTAAATAAAATTATAAATGATAATTTATCTTAAACAAAACAAAAACATTTATAAATTTGGTATACAGGTATATAACGTCACACAGCTGGGAAATGGAGGCAACTTAAATGATTTGTGAGCACAATTAAGTGCACACAGCATGCCATATCATTTTATAATTGTAGGAAACAATTCCAAAAGGCAGTTGACTGTGCAAAGCCACATAAAACAAAACAAAGATACGATGTAAATGCCGAGTTCAGCGGCTAATCAGCCGGAATGACATGCCGGGGATCAGCGAGACCTAGCGGTCACTCAAGTGGCTGCCCTTAATTATGCAGACTTAATATAACTTATTAAGAACAAAACGGATGAGTTATAACAAAATTCACCCCCTCACAGTTGTCATGAAGGGTAATATTAGCTATATGCACCAAAACCATCTTTTGTACCAGGCTGTAAACATGTTTTTATGTAAAATTGGCCAATTTAGCATTGCAGTCAGTGGACATCTGGACTTCCTGGAGCCGGCCCCCAAAGGCGAGCCGATGAATTGCAGTTTCAGTTACTTCTGTATTGGCTTCACGAGGGAGAGCGGGAGGTTGCCGCTTGATGCCAAATCACTAATCATAAGTGTAAATAGTGTACAAATGTAAACATTGTATGAAATTAGGGGTTGAACGTCATAAGGAGTGAGATTATAAACGCGTCAGGGGCTTTACTGTTAAATCTGCAGTTTCTAATGGCAATGAAAGCGGTCACAAGCAGATCAGCATTTATATATTGCCACTATTTGCCGCAGTTATTTGAACCAACCTCAATTCCCAATAACAAAAGCAAACCCGCTGTGACTGTATCATTTTTCTGCTGTTATGAGCAAGCTAAATAGAACAATTAACCCTGGACAACTTGCAGATTTTCCAGTTCAGTTAGCTGACAAAGTGCATTGTGGCTGAGGGGACTGCCAATATTCCCCATAGCCTGTCGTAAGCATTATTTAAATTATTCGTTTAGGTATTCAGAGTTGAAAGAGGCAAAAAATAAATTACCGCCATCAGTAGTCTCGAATGAAAAGTTTTTATAGGAGACGGTTAATGGTTTCAGTCACCATGTAAGAGCTCTAGCAGCATAAATGTTAATATGTAATTCAAAAATATAGAGTAAAAATAGAGGCTCAATAGCACTGAAACAACGATTAATGGTTAAGGCCGGATACTATTAAAAATTCGATTCGAAACTGCTACAGTAAGCAAAGAAGTATAAAATGTTTGCCAGATATCCTGATAGAATCCTTCTGGGTTTTAATAGAGATGCGTGTGAGAGTTAAAGCCTGACCAAACCACTCTTGGCATCACAGGATCAGCCTCACATGGGCAACCGCAGTCTATTTTTCACCTTAAGTGTTCAGAACTTCCATCCATGTTGGGCAGAAATCTTAAAATAAAATCAGTGTTTTCCATGCCTTGCTCACAATGAAAGAGTTGTAGATGTTGATGGCTGTAGGCAGCAGTGACCTTCTGTAGCACAATCACCTCACAAGATGATTGCCGATGAATCACACACACAACTCTTCAAAGCCGCTCGCTGTCTTTCTGCTGAACTTTCTTCCTTGATATTTGTCCACCTTCAACACATTCAGTAATCATTTAGGAAATAATAAGATTAAGAATAATACTGTTGTAGTTGAAGACCTGTTCACTCGGTTCTAGATTGATATGCTCAACTGCCAGTTTATCAGGTCACCTGCTCGTTAACATAATTGCAATCAGCTGGTAATATGGCAACAACTAGCATGTACAAATTCTCAATCTCAGGGAGTGTCTCAATCTATTTTCTTGTTCAGTAGTCAGGGCACTGATCAGGTACTTAACCATTCTGAGGACTGTCTCAAATGCAGTCTTTTTCTAAGTGTACTAAATGAAAAAACATGACAAACAGGGAGAATCGATAGCCATTATGTTTGTATCCAAAATCGCCCTCTATATCCTCATCCACTATTCCATACATTAGTCTACTAAAATAGTCGACTTAAAGGAGTGAATGAAAACAAGAGAGTGAAGAAGGAATGCCATATTGTCTGTGCTTTACTGGTTAATATATTTTCAACTTCTTGGTCAGACCATGTGATAGTTATTTAACCCTGACACCCTGTCCACTGAAGCAAATTTTCAAACCGCACTTTTTCGATGCAGTTTCGCTGTTTGTCCACAAGAAAATGTAGTACCTGGTAACTGAAATCGAAACTTTCTGAAAAATCCAGCCAGGGTGAAGATTTTCCAAAACTCTGGGTACAGTGTGGACATGTGGACACTACAACCAGAGTTTTCGCCTCATGATTTCAGCTTGCGCACTGTTTTCTCTTTTCTGATTGGCCAACGCAGCTGGGTTCCACACGTTCGTAGAAAACGAATCGCGTATTCTGAGCCGTTCGCAGCGTGGAACGGTAACCCACCTCTGTTCTCACTTTTGCATTGACTTGTATGCAATTTACTCCTGAAAATACTTAATTCCCTGTTTGGTGTGAACACAACATAAAAGTGTCATGATCGCCACCTGTTGGTTCGGCAACACTGCAAAAAATGCTTTTCTTAACTATAGGTTTTGTCTTGTTTCTATTGCAAATATCTAAAAAAAAAATACTTAAATCAAGAAGCATTTTCTAGACAAGTAAAAAATATTGTCTGGTTATATTATATATTTTATAAAAATTGAGTTAGTTTTTTTTTTAAAAACAAGCAGAATAATCTGCCAATGGGGTAAGAAAAATAATCTTGTTTTCGATTTAAAATAAAATAATTTTTTCTTACCCCATTGGCAGAATATTTTGCTTGTTTTAAGGAAAAACTCACTCAATTTTGCCATATTATTTCTTAAATCAAGACAATAGCCCCTTTCACACATACAGATCATTCTGGAAAATTACCGTCCCTTTTTGAAAATACCAGTAAATTTGTTCTGGCAATTTTCCGGAAAGAGAAGCTGTAAAATTATCGGTAACTTGCCGGAATGCTGCGCTGTGTGAACGCAGAAGGAAAGTTGCCGGAAAGAGCGCGTTCACGCTTAGAACATGCTGACGTGAGACGTCTACTCCAGCCAATCAGAACATTCAGACACATTCACATCCACGCTGTTTATGAAAATAAAAGCCTTTGAATATTTTTCCAGACACATTTAGCTGCTAGATGTTAGTCAGATAACATTTCTGTTCCTTCTTAATGCCAACTGTGTAAAAAATTATCGATAAAATGCTTATGATAAACCGTTGTTTGTTTACCTTCAAGCTCTGCTTCAGTTGCTTAACGCCTGTGCATGTGAAGCAGCCAGCACACACACATATTATGTACATCTCAACATGCGAAAGTGTTCCTCTATATGTTTTCATCGAAGTTGTTCACAATACTTATTCATCCACAGAGTTTGTAATGTAGTCAAATGTTTACAAATACAAGTGCAGCTGTTTAGAGCTCATTTCTGGTTAATGATGTCAGAATTTACTGGTATTTTGGAATGGATGTGTGAATAGTCTTTTCAGGAAAAAAAAACGTAACGCCCTTGCCTTTGTGAACAGCACACACATTTGAATTTACTGGTAAAGTTGTTCCGGAAATGTTACGGATATTTACAGGTATCGCTGTGTGAAAGGGGCTAATAAGTTTTGCTTGTCTAGAAAATGCTTCTTGATTTAAGAATATTTAGATAATCAGACTAGAAACAAGACACAAAAAAATCAAAGAAAAGCATTTTTTGCAATGAAGCACTTAACATGCACCACAGTGCATTTTTTTGCATTTTAATGTGGACAGAGATTTTTTTTTAAACGAAAGCAGGGAAAACTCAATTTATAAAAATACCCATGTACGTGTGGACATGGTCTTAGCATGCATGTCCACTGAACTGTTTTTACAACAGCGCTCAGCTCTTCTATGAGTATTGAGTGCTTCTCCAACTGTCTGAGCATTTAAAAAACAGCAAGTGCTCTGCAACCTGTGTAAAATGCTTGCTTTTTAACTTTTAGATTCCTCTGTGGATGCCATCTTGTGGTCAAATTTGGAAATTAATTTGCCACGCAAACTCTGTGTATTATGGATATTGTCTAGCCTTTGAGTTCACATCAGTAGTACACTTGTTGTTGTGGTGCTTTGTGGGATTGATTGAGTGCACTTCAGAAGGCCTACAATGGTTTCGGACATCACTACAAATAGCTGCTCCCTCAAATACTGAACTATTTAAAGGGTTAGTTCACCCAAAAATAAAAATTCTCTCATCATTTACTCACCCTTCAATTGTTCCAAACATGTTGAGTTTCTTTATTTTGTCAAACACAAAAGAATATATTTTGAAGAAAGCTGGGAACCTGTAACCACTGACTTCAATAGTATGTTTTTACAACTACAGATGACAATGGTTATGGGATTCCAGCATTCTTCAAAATATCTTCTTTTGTGTTCGACTGAACAAAAAATAAATAAACAAAAATATAAATAAATCTTACTGCTTTGGAATAAGTCAAGGGTGAGTAAATAATGACAGAATTTGTTTGTGGATTTTTTTTGGGGGGGTGGGGGTGGGGGGTGAACTGTCCCTTTAAGGGTATGGGGGTGATGTTGTATACAGCCGTTACCTTGATGGAAGTTCTTAAGTACAAAAAATGAATCACGTGAACTTAATAAAATCACTGTCATAAATATTTTGTGCGTAAATAAAATTCACGCATTTGTAATTATAAAATCTTAAAGGAAAATGGAACGTACTCGTAATTGTACAAGGGTACAATTAAAAATCTGCGATTAGAACAGACACAGATACGTCAAAAAGCGAAAGTCATCGATCACAACAGTGCGCTTGCTGAGCACTCGAGCTCCCACACACCGTCTCAGGTAAGATTTTTGTTATTCCCTCTTTGAGAAATGTCCGTCATAAGCTGTAATAAAGGTTGAGACTTAATGAGGTTCATTTTCGCTGTTTCTTGGACATTTTACAGAATCAAAATTAAGAACTGGCAGAGGATAGTGAGCATAATGTAAGTTAACGTTACAGGCAGCGAGTGCAGAATTTCTCAGTGAATCTC
Source organism: Danio kyathit (assembly GCA_903798195.1). Taxonomy (NCBI): domain Eukaryota; kingdom Metazoa; phylum Chordata; class Actinopteri; order Cypriniformes; family Danionidae; genus Danio; species Danio kyathit. The sequence goes on from LR812526.1 coordinate 47,273,435, forward strand.
AGTGAAATATGACTCTCTTGTTTACTAATGCCTGTGACAGCGGTGATGTCATTTCGACAGGGGAGTGTCGCTTTTTGATTCGTACTCGTAAACAGGTTGTCGTGTTCATGTTAAAACTGTATTCTTGTTTGTAAAGTACACCCATCGTAAATTTATCAGTCACAAACAGACAAAGAAAATGTCGTATCTGTGTCTGTTCTAATCGCAGATTTTTAATTGTATCCTCGTACAATTACGAGTACGTTCCGTTTTCCTTTACGATTTTATAATTACAGATGCGTGAATTTTATTTACGCACAAAATATTTATGACAGTGATTTTATTCCATAGTGAACCATATTGTTATACAGGTACAGAACAATAAAGCAAACATTTACCATTCATGCATAAATGTTTGAAACATTGCAGTATATGAAACAATACAATTATTTATTTATCTATAATGTACTTAAAAAATATTATTATTATTATTAAAAATATCTGTTGTGCTGTTGTTCATACTGGAAATTTCAGTTTTGATGTTGTACAACCACAGCGTTTTTATGTCATGCTTAGTTTACCAATGTGTAGTGAACCAAGGTCCTCATTGCCCATAGCAGTGCCCAAATTTGTGTACACAACCTACTGATTCACGACCTCGGGAGCTGATTGAGTTCAAAGAGTTCAATTTTCTGAAGTTCAAACCAAGCACTAAAATGAGGATGAAAAATTATAGATGGGATGATATAGGTTTTCAGAAACTGCAGATCTACTGGCATTTGGATGACAGATGTCAGAGCAAAATGACCAGACTGGTTCAGTTGATAGAAAGGCATCCCATCCCAGTTAATTTAGATTTTTATTTTATTTTGGTAACACTTTATAATAACAGTACATGAATAATGATGTATTAATGTGCAAACTAAACATTACTTTGTTATGAATTAATGATGAGTTAAGGTATGCACTAATCATGAACTAACTTGAACTACAACATGAGTCACATGAGTTCATGTGTGAATAATGGCTACCTTAATTACTTGTTAGTACATGTTGTTAATTAATGTATTAGTTAACATTTAAGTTTAAGCTAAATGTAACCAACATGAACTCATGAGCTGTTAATGTATGATTGTGTCATGACTTTACTTGGAGGGGCACATCCTCATTAACTCATCCATAACTACTCATGAACTCCTGTTCATGCTGACGTTGACAGAACACTTTTCTATTGTGATTCAGTGTAAACTGACTAGTTGGACGTGCATAAGGAGTTCATGAGTAGTTAAGAATGGGTTAATGATGATGTGCCCCTTCAAGTAGTCACAACATAATTATATATTAACATATCATGAGTTCATGATGGTTAAATTAAGCATAAACTAATGTGGTAATTAAATACATTAATTAACAAACAATCATGTACTAACAAGTAATTAAGGTAGCCGTAATTCACACATGAACTCATGTGACTCATGTTGTAGTTAAAGTTAGTTCATGATTAGTGCATACATTAACTCATCATTAATTCATAATAAAGTAATGCTTAGTTTACATATTAATACATCACTATTCATGTACTGTTATCATAAAGTGTTACCTTTATTTTTTTATTTGAGGTTTGCAGAAGAGCATTTCTGAAACCAACACATTAAACTTTGAAGCAGATGAGCTACAGCAGCAAAAGAAGAAGAGCACACCGATTACCCTCCTGTCAGACTCAAAAAAAAAAGTCTACAATTCACACAAGTTTTTTTTAAAATTGACAAGTTTGAGAAAAGACTGGCTGGGCTGATGAGTTCAACTTCTGATGCAGCCTTGGGATGGCAGGGTCAGAATAAACAACACTGACAGCAAGGATCTATCTTGCTTTGTATCAATAGTTTAAGCTGCTGGCGGTGAATTTGTGTGGGATAATTCCTTGGCACGCTTTAGGCTCCATAATACCTACTGTGCATCATTTACACATCACAGCTTACCAGAGTATTGTTGCTGACCATGTCCATCTGTTTACGTCCACAGTTATGGACCCATGTTGTGATGGCTACCTCCAGCAGGATAATGTGCCAAAGCGTAAGCTCTCTCAAACTGCTTTTAGAATGTGAATAATGAGTTCACTACACTAAAATGACCTCCACAGTCACCAAATCTTAATCCTTTAGAGCAGGAGTGTCCAAACTCGGTCCTTAAGGGCCAGTGTCCTGCAGATTTTAGCTCCAACTTGCCTCAACACACCTGCAAGGACGTTTCTAGGAAGCCACACAAAAGCTTGATTAGCTAGCCCAGGTGCGTCTGTTTGGGGTTGGAACTAGACTTTGCAGGACACCGGCCCTCCAGGACCGAGTTTGGACACCCATGCTTTAGAGCACATGTGTCAAAGGCAGTTCTTGGAGGGCCGGAGCTCTGCACAGTTTAGTTCCAACCCCAATTAAACACACCTGATCAAACTAATTGAGTGCTTTGGGCTTGTTTGATACTTACAGATAGGTGTGTTGAAGCAGGGCTGGAACTAAACTCTGCAGGGCTCCGGCCCTCCAGGAATTGACTTTGACACCCCTGCTTTAGAGCATGTTTGTGATGTGGGGCAACTGGAAATTCACATCATGAAGGTTCAGCTGACAAATCTGCAGAAAATGTGTGATGGTGTCATGTCATTACTGACCAGATTCTCTGAGGAATGTCTCCAGCTACTCGGAGACCATGAGGAGTAAAAGCCAAGCTGATATTAGCGAGGTGTGTTTAATAAAGTAGCCAGTGAGGCAGTCTTGTTTTTAACGGTGTAACACTGACACTTAGTGGTCTCTTGCATAAATGCTTGACAGGAAGGATGGATGTATTTTATTGTGAATAGTCACCAGATGGCGCGCTCGTATAGTACCAAACAAATTGAATGTGGATCAGTTACTTTTGTGACAGTGTAAAAGATACTCATATGAAAGAATTGCTGTTTAAATTGAACACTTAAAATGAACTTATAAAGAGTCATAACTACAGTCTTCAGTCTGTAGATCTTTCAGAAATTATTTATTATGATCAATATGAATGTGTAGCAGTTACTTTTGTGACAATGTGAAAGTAAGGTGCTTGCAACTTGCAATTGCAACCTAATTGCAACTCGTAAAGATTATTAAAAGAAATAAATAACTAAATTCAAATTGTTGTTATCAATGTTCTTATGATTAAAAATGTTGAATTTTTTAACTATATGTTAACTGTTAAACTATGCTAAAATGTAGCAGTTTCACTTACACACAAACACACACATTAATACTGATCATAATAAATCATTTCTGAAAGATCTTGTGACACCGAAGACTGTAGTTATGACTCTTTATGAGTCCATTTTAAGTATTTAATTTAAACTGTAATTCTTTCATATGTATTTTTGGAATGTGTTAAAACAGTAAACTTGCCTATTATTTGTGAGAATATACAGCTTTTGTTCTATCAAACATATAATGTCCAATTCTTATAACTGCAAATATTTTATATATATGTATATACACACACACACACACACACAAACATACATATATATATATATATATATATATATATATATATATATATATATATATATATATATATATATATATATATATATATATATATATATATATATATATATATATATATATATATATGTAGAAATATTTATATGATATATTTAGCTATTTTTTAATATTTAATATTTTGTGCAGTTTGACAAACAGAGAAGGACATTTGAAAAATATGTGTGTATGTTCATTTATTTTTTGCACTGATAGAAATTAAAAATAATAATAATAATTACAGTACATGGACCCAAGCTGTGTATTTTTCATATACACATGTATTTATTGTTCTGATTCACGACACTTTATTCTTCATAATACATATAGAAATATAAAATATAACATTTAAGTTTATTTATTTAATGCAAATAAAATAAAAGACATTTAAAACTACCCCTACCGCATCATTTTTATCTGAATCTCAAGCTGCCATTTTGATACAAATTAAAATGAAAGTAACAAAAACAAACATACTAAAAAAACTAGAAAATGTAAATATATTACAAACGAGTTTATTTTAATATACATACACTGAAGACTGTAGTTATGACTATGAAGTCCATTTTAAGTATTCAATTTAAATTGTAATTATTTCATATGTATTTGAACATGTTAGGAAAGTAAACGTGTCTATTATTGGTGAGAATAGACAGCTTTTGTTCTATTAAAAATATAATATCACTCTTATAACTGCAAATAGTTTATATATATATATATATATATATATATATATATATATATATATATATATATATATATATATATATATATATATATATATATATCTAGAAATATTTATATTATATATTTAGCTATTTCTTTATATTTAGACATAATATTTTGTGCAGTTTGACAAACAGAGGACATTTGACAAATGTGTGTGTATGTCCAGTTATTTTTTACACTGATAGAAATAAAAGATAATAATAATAATAATTACAGTACATGAAGCCAAGCTGTGTATTTTTCATATACACATGTATGTATTGTTGCAATTCACACTTTATTCTTTATAATACATATAGAAATATAAAATATAACATTTTAAGTTTATATTTAATGCAAAAAAAGACATTTACCTCTAGCTGCCATTTTATGAAATAATTTAAAATGAAAGTAACAAAAACAAACATATTAAAATACGATTTATTTTAATTTATATACACTGAAGACTGTAGTTATGACTATGAAGTTCATTTTAAGTATTCAATTTAAACTGTAATTCATTCATATGTATATTTTGAATATGTTAAGGCAGTAAATGTGCCTATATTATTGGTGAGAATACACAGCTTTTGTTCTATCAAAAATATAATGTCCAACTCTTAGAACTGGAAATAGTATATATATTTCTATATTTAGAAATATATTTATCTAGAAAGGTTTATATTATATGTTTAGCTATTTCTTTTATTTAGACATAATATTTCACAAATAGTGCCAACTACAAAGATGTAGGGGCTGTAATAAACTAAACAATGAATTAAAGCATAATTTGATCCAAAATATTAAAGAAAAATGACACTCACTTCCAAATTAAACAAATGAATCCATCATTTTATTTACACGTTGAAATATGTGAACCACATAGCTTACAAAATATATCAAAACAATTCTATAATTTAAAGTGCATTGCTTCAATGATAAATAAATATTCACAAAAAAATAAAAATACACTAAAAAATGTCTTTAGTGCCTGCAATCCATCACCACTCAATTTAACATGCTTTTTAAAATGACCCAAGATCACAGTTTATCAGGTCTTTGCCCTTTAAAGCTCGTTTTGAGACTGACAATTAGACAGTAACTTCATGGAAAAACTTGACATTTACCACACAGAAGACTAACCACACGTCACAGCCTTATATGGTCACAGCATCAGTCACACGGAACACTGACTGATGCAACGCGACTCAGGACATCAAGATGAACAGACGTACACACAGACATAAACAATAACCACTGCTGAAATCTGAATGGAAGCGACACGGCAGGACAAAAGTAGTTTCTCACTTTCGTCAGTATCTCAAGTTATTAAAGATCACAGTTAGTAGTCAAGCACATGGTGTGACCGTGACATGCGACAATGACATTTTCCATGAGGGCTATTGGGTGGTGCGTGTGTGTCATCGACGCCGTTGTTGATCGGAAACACAGAAAGGCATTTTGTTTTAGTCTTGTTTTACCATAAACAATCAAATATAGGTCAGCTGATGCTAGACTTCCCTAAACAAGTTGAGTTGTACCCAACGCAATCTCAAATTAATTCATAACTTTTTGTTTTTGTATTAACATGCACGATCTGATGCATACTTTTTAGTACGATTGCTCATCCCCCGATGATGGTTAGGTTTAGGGACAGGGTTTGGGGACTCTTAAAATCGTACATTTTCATACAAATGAAGTCATGAATTCGTATAAATTGACAACACATAAAATAGTTATGTTTTCTTGTGAGATTGGCCTGGTTTTACCATGTTTTTTTAAAGAGTGAGATGCCATATTTAATCCCATTCAGAAAAGTCTTGCTGTACACCAATGGCATCCTCAAAAAGCACCTTTGTAGATCTGTTACAGTGTCCGGTCAAAACCTACAGGTCAGTTCAAGTGTTCTAAAACGCAGTGCCACTGCTTTCTCTTTCTAGTACTGAATATGGGCACAAAACATCCGTCTCGAATTGCAAAAGCTGGCCCATGAATGCGAGATTGGGTGAGATGACTTGTCGTCTGCGTTTTACAAAGTCAAAGGCTTCATCGAGACGGACCCGTTGAGCGTGAATGAGGTACGCCAGACAGATAGTGGCGGAGCGGGAGATTCCTGCTTGACAGTGGACCAGCACTCGACCACCACCCTCTTTTATTGAATCTGCAGATGCATTGAAAATGGGAGTTAGCTTTTCTGGATCATTGTTGATTTATATGAGAGTTAGGGGACTGGTTATTCATTGAGAACTTACCAATGAAGTGGATGGCTTCAGGAAAGAGCACACGTATGTCTGCGGCCAGACTGTCCTCCACCTTCAGGGTTTTGTATTGAAGCTCTTCCTCGAACAGGTTTGGACAGGACGAGGAGACGTTGAGGACTGCTGTGATCCCATTTCGCTCTAGAGTCTCCCGTCGGGATGAGTGATGAGCACTGCCCAGGAAGAGAAAGGGGAGGATTTCAACTGGACCACCCTAGTAAACAAAAAGAGCAAAAACAATCAATGGGAGTGTTCTGAAAAGATCATGTAATATAAATGGTTGTTGATTAAAGTAATTGTGATTTTAAGATTTCGGCTAACCTGATCATAGAGTGGAGTCTTTCTTCCGGACATGACGGGCTCTGGCTCACTGAGAGTGGAGTGATTTGAGCACAGGACAGCAGGGGCGGTAAAGCAGAGCTCAGGATAAAGTGCAAAGAATCCGTCAAATCCACCTGAAAATAGAGAAAAAAATTATAAATGTTGTGATTTTGTGCAGTTTGACAAACAGAGAAGGACATTTGACAAATGTGTGTGTATGTTCAGTTATTTTTTTACATTTAAATAAATAAAAAATAATAATAATAATTACAGTACATGGACCCAAGCTGTGTATTTTTGTATTTATTGTTCCAATCCACAACACTTTATTCTTCATAATACATATAGAAATATAAAATATAACATTTTAAGTTTATTTAATGCAAAAAAAGAGACACTTAAAACTATCCCTCCCCCATCATTTTTATCTGAAACTCAAGCTGCCATTTTATGATACAAATTAAATGAAAGTAACAAAAACAAAGCACAGTAAAAAAAAACACTAGCAAATGTAAATACGTTACAAAAAACTGTTTATTTGAATGTATAAGCTGTTATTTAAATTTATCTCTGTATTGTTCTTGTTTTATGTATGTTTTTTTTTACTTTGGTGGAATTTTATATATGGTAAATGTATTATAATATTAATATAATAATATACTATATAAAATGTATGTCATTAATAAACTACAGTAAAACTTTACTCTTCCAGTTGATTTAGATTCATTTACATTTAGCTATTACCAAATGATTTCCGCAGTGTAAATAAACACATAGTGCAGAAATATCAAATATCTGCTTCTATCTGTCTATTTACCTATGCAATCTAATAAAAAGGAAATGCGAAAATAATGGTCACATTACAGAGACATTTCTTTTATTTCATTACATTCGTTGGTATAAAATAACTGGTTGGTGCTAAATTATTTGGTGTTATAACTGTGACTCTTTATTTTGCATTTTAGGAAAAATATTGTAGTTTAAACCTAAAAAAACACAATGACATCAGTTGAAATAATTAACATCTGTAAATGCATGTTAACATTTTAAATTTGTTTAATGTAAAAAGCATGTCATATTAAGAAGATATTTCTTTAATTTAAAACTACCCCTCCCCCACTTCTATCTTCAAGCTGCCATTTTATGATATGATTTTAATGTAACATAAACAAAACAAACTAAAGAAATAGCAAATGTAAATATATTACAAAAGACTGTTTATTTGAATACATAAGCTATTTAATGTGTCACCCTGTTAATCTTGTTTTGTGTAATTTCTATAATTAATATATCAGTATTAATATTATAATATCTGTCTTTGACAAACTATAGGAAGAATTTCATGTGATTTAGCTTAATTTACAATTGCTATAACCAAATGATTGCTGCTCTGAATAAATATCAAACATCTGCAAGTCTCTATCTGTCTACCTAATAGTAATACAAATCTATTAATAATCTATCAATATACAATTACAATCTAATACAATTACATGCGAAAAAATGCTCGCAATATGTAGATTGTAGACATTGCTCTTATTTAATTTAATTTAAATGCATTCGTTGGTGTAAGAACTAATTGATGTTAAATAATTATGACTCTTTTAGTTTACGTAGTAATTTAATATATTAATGTAATATAGTAATATAATATAATAAATGATATATAGTAGTTTAAACTAAAAATAAACACAATGACAGCAGTTGTAGTGTGAAGCAGAAGTTCACCTTGTAAGAAGCAGATGTGCGTCGAGGCGGACTGGACTTCAGCCTGAAGGGCGCTGATGAGGAGACTGGCCAAACTCTCGCTCTTCAGGTCCCTCACCGAGCGGCTGTTCTCATCCAGGACCACCACCGGAGAGAAGTCCCCGTTCCTCAGCTGGGCCAAGAGAGACTTATCGGCCACAAGCCACTCCAGGGATACCACGGAGCTCTTGGACCTGCGCCTCAGCATGGAGTTCCAGTTGACGTTGCGGGACTCGATGATGTGCGCGCGGGAGAAGCCTAGGAATGGCCGGCAGTCAAGCACGATGCAGCCGCCGGACGCGAAGAGCTCCGAGGGGGTCCGCAAAATCTGAACCAACTCACTGCCTGAGATCTCGAGAGGGTCGCCGATACCCATGATGCCCTCTCCAAACAAACAAACAGCCGTGAGTTGAAACAAATAACCTTCACAGCATCAACAGCAGCGCGTTCAGAGTATATGTATCTTCTAATACTATAAACAACAAAAACAGGTGACACAAAACAATATTGTTCCTGTTGAGGTTTGTTATGTTTATTGTTACTTTAAAATGAACAGCGAGTTGTTTATTCTTAAATCTTCTGTATTTCTGTCAAAGCTTAGTTTTAAAGTCTTTTATTGGTGAGCAGATGTGATTCTACAGTACAGGCGGGGTTGGTAACAGTATTTGTATCGCGTCTCCTCCGACACAGCCACGCCTTCGTTTTCCACATAAGGAACCAACGTCACGCGCGGAAGCACCATATATGGCTCTCTGACCACAGCCGACATTCCAAATATGGGTGCTGACGCGCTCTCCCCTCTTTTCCCACCGGCACGTGGTCGTTGGGGTTACCCGTGTTTTTTATGTTGTGACGTGAGTTTAAACAGTATTATAGAGCAACATTTGCATATAGTTTATGATGACACTTGTGCGTTTGCCTTCAGAGCTTTTGGGCAAGGTCAAACGAGTTAGACTGTTTAAATTAGGAACATCAAAACCACGCGCTGAAGGACATGATGTATGTTTCATGGTTGAGCGTACCGTGTAATTTTGTGTGGGCAAAATACGCTGTGCGGCAACTTTCCATACAGGTGTACAGTTTCAGTGGGTGATGCAAGCTGGTAGGAGACAAGTGTAGCTTAAAAAGTGAACAAAAATAGAACAAATCATGTGTATTGTAATAACGTATAATCACTGATATAGCACAATTTAATAGTGCTTTATTTAAATAAACACAAACATATTCAGATATCAAGTTTTACAATATATTATGTGTGAAATAAATATGAGGAAATTTGTTGATTAAAATTCATAAAAAAAAAAAAAAAAAAAAAAAAAAAAAAATATATATATATATATATATATATATATATATATATATATATATATATATATATATATATATATATATATATATATATATATAGGCGGATAAATAATTGGTCGGATTTAAATGTAAATATATTGTTATTTTATTGTTTAATGCGGAATAATATAATCCAGTCCAAGGTTCATTACCTCACAGTGTTTTCATATTACTGTATCTATATGTGAATGTAAATCTGATTCTATAAAACTGGAGCTTTACAGTATATGCAATATGTGCATGTGTGGAAGATATTGTCTGCAGTGTGTTTAGGTGTAATAATAATAATAATTTTGAAATGAATCTCTCTTTTTTGTGTACAATTAACAATAAATTATCATGTTATTGTTTAATTTTGGATAATATAATGCATACCAAAGTGTTTTACATCACATTGTTTTTATATTATGGGAATGTGAATCCAGTTCTAAACATTATATGGTTTATATCAATATGCATATGTCAGATATTATGCAGTAATAATAATAATAATAATAATAATAATAATAATAATAATAATAATAATAATAATAATTTAAAAACGGGCCACTTGATTATCTATTGCACAGGTAATAGTACTAAGAATTTTGACAATGATAAGTGACAATATTAAAATAAGTTTATCCCTACAGTATTTACAACACCAAATCAAAAAAGTTGGTTCAGAATGGAAAACCCTTATTAAAAGACAATATAAGAGCACATTGTTTAATGTGTTCCTCATGATTTTTTAAAATATGTTTTTGTAAATAAACACATAATGCAATTTTGTTTCTTGCCACACATTTCAAAAAATGTTTAGTGACTGAAGACAACTAGTGATGAAGTGTTTTAGATGTAATTTTGTCCCATTCTTCCTGCAAACAAGTCTTAAGGTGAGCAACAGTACGGGGTCTTTGTTGTAACACTTTGTGCTTCAAAATGCACCACACATTCTCTATTGGAGACAGGTCAGGACTGCAGGCAGGTCAGTCAAGTACCTGTATGCTCTTCCTCCTCAGTAAATTTAAGTAAATTTGCAAATCACTACTTTCTTTTTTATTTGCGTTTTCCATACTGTCCTAGCTTTCGACTTTCTAGTTTGGGGTTGTAAATTAATCAAATTTTTCATAACATAAGCCATTTTATTCAGTTATAGCTGGAATTTGATGAAAAAAAAAAGTTTATTATAATTACTTTGCACACAAGATTAGAAAAATGTATCATGACATCAATCTAAAAGATGTCAAGTAGTTTATCTATTAAAGGAATTGTTCAACCAGAAATGATAAATCACTTTTAATTTACTAACCCTCACGCCATGCATCCAATTATAATGTTAAAATATAATATTCCATTTTTTGCACAGACCATCATATTAATTCACTTCATGAGACCACAGTTTATTATCTGCCATCAGATTTTTATTTTATTTTAGCCATCTGAGTTTTTATTTTATTTTTTAATTTATTTAATTTTAACTTATTTATGCCATCCACTTTTTATTTATATTTATTTTAAGCAATCCAATTTTTATTTTATTTTATTTTAGCCATCCAAATTTTTAAATCAGTTTTATTTTAGCCATCCCATTTGTATTTAATTTAATATTAATTTTATTTTAGGCATCAGACTTTTATTTTTATTTTGGCCATCCAAATTATTATTTTATTTTTGATTTAATTTAATTTTCATTTATTTATGCCATCTGGTTTTTATTTCAATTTATTTTATTTAAGCAATCCGATTTTTATTTTATTTTAGCCATCATACTTTTATTTTATTTTTAATTTAATTTTAATTTATTTATGCCTTCCAATTTTTTATTTTTTTATTTAAGTGATCTGATTTTTATTTTTATTTTATTTTAGCCATTTAAATTTTTTAGTTTATTTTATTTTAGCCATCCAATTTGTATTTCATTTTATTTTATTTTGTTTTAGGCATCAGACTTTTATTTTATTTTATTTTGGCCATTCAAATTTTTATTTTATTTTTGATTTAATTTAATTTTAATTTATTTATGCCATCTGGTTTTTATTTTAATTTATTTTATTTAAGCAATCCGATTTTTATTTTATTTTAGTCATCAGACTTTTATTTTATTTTTAATTTAATTTTAATTTATTTATGCCATCCAATTTTTATTTTTATTTTTATTTTATTTTATTTTAGCCATTCAAATTTTTTAGTTTACTTTATTTTAGCCATCCCATTTGTATTTAATTTTATTTTATTTTATTTTAGGCATCAGACTTTTATTTTATTTTGGCCATCCAAATTTTTATTTTATTTTTTATTTAATTTCATTTTAATTTAGTTATGCCATCTGGTTTTTATTTTAATTGTTTTTATTTAAGCAATATGATTTTTTATTTTATTTTGGCCATCCAAATTTTTATTTTATTTTTAATTTAATTTAAATTTATTTATGCAATCCAATTTTTATTTTATTTTATTTTAGCCATCCAATTTGTATTTAATTTGTTTTAATTTCATTTTAGGCATCATACTTTTATTTTGTTTTATTTTATTTTAGCCATGCACATTTTTATTTTATTTTTTTAATGTAATTACATTTTAATTTATTTATGCCATTTGATATTTATTTTATTTTAACCATCCTATTTTTTTTTACTTATATATTTTAAATATTAATTTAATTTAATTTAATTTCACTGCATGAACTAAAACACTTACTGTCCTGATAAAATATACAGCACTTCACAACATGCTAATGATTTCTCATCCTGTGAACGGCAGATGTTAATAAACACGGGCTATAATTCAAAAAGCAAAACTAAATCCAGACATTTACTACAATTATCTGCAATAAGCATATATCTGCACTGTATAGTGAAGTCCTTGATAACCAAATTTTTTTTTAATATATATTAAAAAAAAGTTCAAACTAAGTACAAATCAATTCCACACGACTAGCCTTGCACAAAGTAAACAGATCAATTCCACATCTACATCTATTTTTACCCCCTGAGCACAAACAACACGCTTGCAGACATTAAGGAGCAGGTTGTTCTCTGGATGCTTGAATGACTCTAATAGCACAAGCCTCCTACACATCCACTTCATTGTGCTTGTTTGGGACGCGGTGTCTGGCCCGGCACATTCTCCATGCACATCCACACGGGCCGCTTGTTCTTGTGAATGAAACGATGTGCAGTGGAGAAATAGGCCAAGTGCTGTAGTGGAAAAACAACAACATAAACTCTGAATGCAGGATTATGTTTGGAATTAAACAGTGCAAGAGGCTGGATAATCTTTAACAGCGCTCTCTAATCTGAGGTCACATTCACAAACATTCACATTCAGTCTCTTTCTCCAATGTTGCCATAGATTATTTGTCTTTCCCCGCACTTTGCCCTCTGTTTTAGCTCTTGTTTGCAGCTTTTTAGATGCATATTATTACCTTTTAACGTAATTTACAGGGCCATTTAGTGGCTATATTGGTTTTGGCTATAATCTATATCTCTTTTTGTGCTTTTTCAGTATTAAAGTTAAGACACCTTGGATCAATTTCTAATCATGCTGTCGGAATTTTATAAGATTCCAAAGGGATTTCTGATTCATAATAGGCCGTTCTCAGCTCTTCGGCTATTACACAACTGCTGCAAGTGAAGGAAATAATAGTTGAATTGTGCTGCACTGTGGGATAATAGTTTAAGTAAAGGTGATTAGTGTTCACTTTGTCTGGGCACTTGGATTTTCTTAAGTTAATTGTTTTTTTTTTATAGCTAGCATAATGTTACAATATGCCATTCTTATTATGTAAAGAACGTTACACAAACTTATTCCTTTGCATACATTTAGAAGGTAATGTTCTTGTTTAAAGTGTAGAATTTTACAAAACTCAAAACATTTTCTGTCTATCCATCTATCCATCCACATCTACCATATGTAACAAACTACTTATCTATATGTATGTCTATATGTCTGTCTATTTGTTTGTCTGTACTGCATCCATCCATCCATTTTTCATGTTTCTATCTATCTATGCATCCAATCATCCATCCAACCAACCAACCAACCAACCAACCAACCAACCAACCAACCAACCAACCAACCAACCAACCAACCAACCAACCAACCAACCAACCAACCGTCTGTCTGTCTGTCTGTCTGTCTGTCTATGTATATATGTCTATTTGTCTGTCTGCCCTGCATTCATCTATCAATTTTCCATCTTTCCATCTATCCATGGATCCAACCATCCAACCAACAAACCATCTATCCATCCCTCCATCCATCCAAGTCTAACTGACCATATCTATCTATCTATCTATCTATCTATCTATCTATCTATCTATCTATCTATCTATCTATCTATCTATCTATCTATCTATCTATCTATCTATCTATCTATCTATCTATCATTAATTTTCCATCGTTCCATCTATCCATGGATCCAACCAACAAACCTACCTACCAATTATCAATCAATCCATCCGTCCGTCCGTCCGTCCATCCATCCATCCATCCATCCATC